>CAWUFW010002958.1:1200000-1800000 GCA_963921515.1 Calotriton arnoldi | reverse complement strand
ACGACCATCAACCTACCTGAAGCACCCAACATCGGTGGGCATCTGCTCATCGCCTTCCTGGTCACTGGCTAGTGACCCAGACTCTGTCCCCTCTGCTTTCAGGTTCTTCAGATCTTCGATCCACCTTTGGATCCACCCGAACACTTTCGACTTGGTCGCCAGCAGCACTTTGCAGCAGATCGCCATTGAAAACGACGACGAAACCCGACCCCGAAAGACACCTATGCACCCGGCTTCCCTGGGTGAGGTAACTCGAGTACTCTGGTGCTCCCATGGGTATAGACTCTAGAACGACCTAGTTCTAAAGGGGTTTGCTCCAAGTCCTCCTCTAAGTGTCCCTTTTCTTTAAAACTCCAACCGCGACATTCCCCATAGAAGTCAACGGCGGCTCGCTGCTGTGTTCTCACACTGCACGCGTCCCCCTGGGTCCCCTGTGTCACTACCTTGGTGGTTCCTTGAGGGCCAAGCACTTCTACAGGCTCCAGGCCTTGTGTCTAGCTCCGTCGTGGTTCTTATACCACTTTATTGGTATATGGTTTGGTACGCCCCTAGGGCTCAAACGTGTATTTGTGCTAATACTGTTGATAACTGACTTGTAACTTATGTACTTCAAACTCTAGCCTCATAAAGAGACTAGAGGGGTGTGTTTAAGACTAAATACATATATTTTAAATATATACCTGGTGTGGTCCTCTTTCATTTGGTCACTCAGGAGATTATAGACTGGTAAAACAAGCTGCTTTACATTCCTTCAAGACTTAGCCTGAAGGCTGCTCTCCATAGCTACCACTAGGATAGCTTTCAATAAAGGTTGTCTTTAACCTATCTCCAATAAGGGGTTGTTTGGACTGGTGCAAGGTGCCCACTATAATTAGTGGACAGCATATACCAGGCCAACTTCTCACAATCATGGTGTCTGGGGATGGAAGCATATCCATCATATCAACAATGACTACGGCCAGCCCATTTGCTGACACAAGTACTGAGTCACAGGCAGGAGATGGGATATGTGTGTAATGACACATTACACTCACAATCCTTGCAGATAAGTAAACTGGCAATATGGTGCATATTTGCACATATCATTAGTGACATCATACATGCACCAGACAGATGGGTCCATTGCCAGGATGGGTACGAGGAGCATGGTTGACTGGCAGACTGACAAGTGCCTGGTTCACATATGTGTCATTCATTTAAGCAATGATTTTCTGATAATGCCAGGGCTTGCTCTGTGATATGCTGCAATTACAGTCATGTGTCAAGTCAATACAGGCGACTAATGTGATTCTGGTTTTCCTCCTTGTCTACAGCATCATCTTCGGCTAATGGAGGAGACAGCTCCACGGACCAAGAGGAGGCACAGAGCCAGACTGGGTCCGCTGTGGATGAGGCGGAGGGACCCAGTGGCACGGAGGGTGAGGGGAGCCACACTGAGGGACACTCAGCAACAACCACCTCAGCTGAGGAACACTCCAGCTCCAGTGAGGACTCCCTTGTGGAGGCGGGTGTTACAGGACCACAGGCCACAACTAGCGAGTCTGTCCCCGCCACCACCACCATCTCCACCCTCCCACCTGCTCCCATCCCAGATGTCCGTGCAGCCTCCCGTGTTAAGGAGCATGTCTCCTTCAGTCCAGGCACCGCACCCCCTGCCTCTGTCTCCCCTGCTGCCCTGAGTGTGGAGTCTGTGGACTTGCTGAAGCAGATCCATGTGGGGCAGACATCGATGCTGAGTGTCCTCCATGCTCACACCGGTCTATTGACACAATTGGTGTCATTCATGGAGGGCATCTCAGCAAACATGTCTGCCCGACACCGGACCAATCAGTCCATGGCCTCCTCACTGACGGAAGCAGTGTCCCTCCTCCAACAGTCCCTCACCCCTCCTACCTCTGCCCCATCCACAATCCCCACTACCCTACCTGCCCAACGCACACTGACACAGGCACATGCACGCACAACAACAGACACAAGCAGCACACAGCAATGTCAGTCCAAAGCAAAACGCGCAAGCAAGCACATTCAGGGGCCTGATGGCGCACACACAGGGGATAGGGTACAGACACACAGACAGGCATCCACAACCACTCTGCAGTCCTCAGATACCTCTCCCTCCAAAACCCCTTCCCTTGACTCACCTGCAACCCCCCCTTCCCAGAAGGTCTTCCTCTGTGACCTTGGCCTCTTCCCCACAGATCCATCAGGTCCAACTCACAAGGGGAAGAGGAAGTCACCACACACAGAGGGTAGACCCCCCCACACGCACACCCTCCCCCAGGAGCAGGAACACTGAGGCCCCCACCCGCAAATCCCCCAGGACCAGGAAGAGCAAGACCCCACCACAATCGCGCACTCCCACCACACAGTCTCCATCCTCCAGCCTCCAGGCCACCACTCCTGGGGTTCCCACGCCACACCCTGCCCCAGGTTCCCCCACACACAGGTACACCATCCCCAAAATGATTAGGCCCTCCCCCCTTCCACATGCACTTCCACCACAACCTCACACCCTCAGCCTGTTCCTACGACTGCTGTGGAGACCGTGTCCCCACATCTGACCTACCCACTTCATCTGAGCCCCAAACAACACCTTTGGACATTGGCACTGCAGTGGGGACCCCGTCCACTCCGTCTGACTTGGGCACTGCAGTGGTGACGGCGCCCACTGTACCAGACACATCCACTGCAGTTGCCACTGACACTCCTGCACCCACCACACATCCCCTGCCCCATACTGCTATCCCCTGATCCCGTCCCTGTGGTGCCTGTCCTGCCTCTATGTATGCCCCTCCAAGGGGAGATGTCCCCTGGATGTAGCAGTGCAGGCAAGCAATGTGTGACGAGCAGTCATATGTCACACGAATCGGACAATTGCAATGGACTGGCCATTGGCCTTTGGATTGATCATGGTTTCAAAATGTTTATTTTTGCAGGCTGAATAAAGCTATTTTTTGTTATTTGCTAGTTTTGCATTTAACGTACATGATGTTGCTGATGAGTGTCATTAAGTTGCTGTTGCTATTGTGTTTGTTGAAAATAAGTGATTTGGTGATGGGATGGACTGCATGTGGTCCATGGTATATGTGTCCTATTACAGTATGTAGCCATGTCATCCTTTGCTGCAAATTGAGGTAGTCATGATCCCAATAACTTGGCACAGGGAGTGTCACCTTCTTTTCACAACTTCACATCTTTGGCTTACACTGTTGCACATATGTTGGTCTTAGATTTGTGCACATTGTACTTTTTCCTGACTGTGGGCCCATCTCCACTGGACACGCAAATTAGCGCATCAATGATGAACAAGTCATCTGTGTCATCAGTGCAACTTGCTATACATGTGTTTTGATGTTGTGCAAATGACTTAAGAGTCACTCCTGAACACAGGCTGATATGACCAGAGCTTTCAGGGTGTTGTAATTGGTGGCTCACTGACCACGTTTTACGCTGACATGACAGAGCCCTGCAGAGACAACGTTTGGCACAGCTGACCTTACACATGAGTGGAGTCACCTCATGGCAGTGTGTTGTTCCGTGACATTGACTGTGCCCATGTTGTGTGTTCTGTGAGCATGTCTCTGTGGGTTCCCTTCCCTTTTTCTACACAGCCTATATTCCCTGCAGATGTTCCTGTTTGTGATGCTTGCTGAGTTGTCCTGTGTTTATCCAACATCTTTGACCTAGGTTTCTGGGATGTAGGTGCATGGAAAAACACTGGTCATTCGGGTGTCATCCGTGGGTGTGTTTGATGAAAGGGCCTGGAATGTGGGTAAACGCACATGGGACATATTCAGGATTCCCCAAGGCACTTTTGTGTTTCCAACATCAGATTGTTTTGACTATGTGGTGTCTTTCTGTGACTGGGTCACTTGTATGTGTGTGTGACTGCTCAAACTCATCAGATCCTAGCCTTCAATATTGGATGATGTCAACATGTGTTCTTTGTGGGTCTCCTAGGGCTCTTCATTGGTCTGGGACTGTGACAGGGATCCCAATGTGTCTGATACGTTTCACGTCATGCACATGTACCTCATGCTATGCAGTGTGGAAGACATTCATAAGGGTTGTTGACTGGCCATGTGTGATGAGTTTGTACACCTTAGATACCCCCTCCACCCCTGGGATTGTCACAGGTGCATGTGCAATGTCACCAGTCCATGTGGGCTTAGCTGATGCACATTGGTGCAGATCAAGGTGTGTGGTATTGAGAGTGGGAAAATGTGAGTTGTCTCATGTCTGGGCCCCTACCTACATAGTGGCCTTAAATTACAGGCCATGCCCAGTGAGTTTTCTGTGTGTGAGTGTGATGGAAGTTGGTCTGTCACGACATGACACAGTGCGCACATGTGATTGTGCTCCACAGTATGGGCAACATCCAAATTTGTCATCACAGAGGGATCATCATACAGGCTACTGTCACCACAATGTAGGGTCCTTGTGGGTACTGATGGAGTGGGTCTGTCTCTTGCTGTGTTGGTTGCTGTTCCACCCAGCTTATGTCACATGAGTCTGTTGTGAACCCACTCATCTTACAATGCCTGATTGCCCACAAAGAGGTACCCAATTCATGTGCTACTTCTGGATTGCACTGTGTACACATATGTCTCATTGGAGTTCAGCCCCACATCATGTGTGTCGTACTAGCCTGGGTACACTGAGACACACACACACATGTTGTGTTCGATATGAAGTGTGAGGCTGGCTGGTTGTGTTTGTGCATCTGCACCCATGCATTGGTATAGCTTTTGTGGGCCATTGGCTGGATGTTGGTTGTAGGTTTTTTCCTACTGTCCCTGGGACTCTTACCTCCTCAGTCTGCACATTCATCATGGTTAGTATGTCCCATTGCTGCCATGGTATGGGACTTGATCACCTAAAAGCTGCAATCTACACAGGATTCCTTAGTATGTGTGTCTGTTAGTAAACATATGTGTGTATGCATTATGATAATCACTTCTTACATTGTCTAATTGGACATTGGAGGCATTGTCAGCCCCCATGTGCGATTCTTTTCTGCACATGGCAGAGGGTTTTTTAGACGACACAAAAATCTTTCACTCAACAGATCTATGCTTGTTTGCAACACAACCACTACTTTGCCACTACATTGCTTGTGGTGTTAGGACCAGGAATCGTACATGCTGGTTTGCAGATGCTGGTATTTGTAAGCCCGCACTCACCTTTTGGTCACTGTGGTGAGGGGGAGTTAAACCCCATTACCACAATGTTCCTGATATGCTGGTGTTTTGGACCCCACACTCACCTTTTGGTCACTGTAGTGAGGGGGGGTTAAACGCCATTCCCACAATGTTCCTCAAAATGCTTGGGGTTTGGGCCCCACATTCACCTTTTGGTCACAACTGTGATGGGAGTTACAGTATGTGTTCCCATTCAGTGTCACTGTTGCAGGCAGTTTCCACACAATACACAATCTTGCCATGATGGTAGGGGGGGTGTGTTTGGCCTACAACCCCTATGGGTGGGAATGCTAGTGGTGTTAGCCATCCACTCCCCTATGAGTAGGGACTACTGGTAGTGATAGCCATCCAGCCCCCTATGGGCTTGACAATGCTGGTAGTGATAGCCACCCCCCTATGAGTAGGGACTACTGGTAGTGATAGTCATCCACTCCCCTATGAGTCGGGACTACTGGTAAGGATAGTCACCCACCCCCCGATGGGTAGGGACTGCTGGTAGTGATAGCCATCCAGCCCCCTATGGGCTAGACAATGCTGGTAGTGGTAGCCATCCACCCCCTATGGGTGGGGACTACTGGTAGTGATAGCCATCCCCCCCTATGAGTAGGGACTGCTGGTAGGGATAGTCACCCACCCCCCGATGGGTAGGGACTGCTGGTAGTGATAGCCATCCAGCCCCCTATGGGCTAGACAATGCTGGTAGTGGTAGGCATCCACCCCCTATGGGTGGGGACTACTGGTAGTGATAGCCATCCCCCACCCTATGAGTAGGGACTGCTGGTAGTGATAGCCATCAAGCCCCCTATGGGCTAGACAATGCTGGTAGTGGTAGCCATCCACTCCCTATGGTTGGGGACTACTGGTAGTGATAGCCATCCCCCACCCTATGAGTAGGGACTGCTGGTAGTGATAGCCATCAAGCCCCCTATGGGCTAGACAATGCTGGTAGTGGTAGCCATCCACCCCCTATGGGTGGGGACTACTGGTAGTGATAGCCATCCCCCACCCTATGAGTAGGGACTGCGGGTAGCGATAGCCAGCAAGCCCCCTATGGGCTGGACAATGGTGGTGGTGGTAGCCATGCAGCCCCCTATGGGCTGGACAATGCTGGAAGTGATAGCAATCCCCCACCCTATGAGTTGGGACTACTGGTAGTGATAGCCATCCCCCCCCTATGAGTAGGGACTGCTGGTAGTGATAGCCATCCAGCCCCCTATGGGATTGACAATGCTGGTAGTGATAGCCATCCCCCCCTATGAGTAGGGACTACTGGTAGTGATAGTCATCCACCCCCCTATGAGTAGGGACTACTGGTAGGGATAGTCACCCACCCCCCGATGGGTAGGGACTGCTGGTAGTGATAGCCCTCCAGCCCCCTATGGGCTAGACAATGCTGGTAGTGGTAGCCATCCACCCCCTATGGGTGGGGACTACTGGTAGTGATAGCCATCCCCCACCCTATGAGTAGGGACTGCTGGTAGTGATAGCCATCAAGCCCCCTATGGGCTAGACAATGCTGGTAGTGGTAGCCATCCACCCCTATGGGTGGGGACTACTGGTAGTGATAGCCATCCCCCACCCTATGAGTAGGGACTGCTGGTAGTGATAGCCAGCAAGCCCCCTATGGGCTGGACTATGGTGGTGGTGGTAGCCATCCAGCCCCCTATGGGCTGGACAATGCTGGTAGTGATAGCCATCCCCCTCCCTATGAGTTGGGACTACTGGTTGTGATAGCCATCCCCCACCCTATGAGTAGGGACTGCTGGTAATGATAGCCATCCACCCCCCTATGGACTGGACAATGCTGGTGGTGGTAGCCATCCAACCCCTATGGGTTGGGCAATGCTGGTGGAGCGGGATATCCACCCCCTATATGTGTGTTGCATTGCGCTGGTTCGTGACGTTTGTTTGTGTGGTGGGTGTCTGACTTACCATCTGCAACGTACGCGTCGGTTCCTGTTGTTGATCCGGTCATAGATGTACAGTACAGGGATGACCTGCTCGAGCGGATTCATGGTTGGTTCATCTCGTAGGCGTTGATCGGTGGTTCGTCTCGTAGGCGTAGATCGTGTTGAGGCGCGAATCGTACCTGAAATACTGCTCTTCCGGATGCTGTGATGTGCTGGAGGTGGTGACCTGTTCGGCGCGTAGGACGTACGCATCGTACTTGGCCGGCCGGCCGGAAACTGCTGTGAAAGTGCTTCCGGGCGACTCTATTCAGCATTTACGGATCCGGCTCGTACGGGAAATGTAGCTGGAATCGGAGCATACGTGTCGCTCGGGATTTGGACACATTTGCGCATCGTACTTCATCGTTCGGATGGACCGGCTCCCGGAACGAGTAGGTCGTAAGGTAACGCTACGGACAGCTCTCGGAGGGCTGTCCGAGCGAGATCGGAATCGGCCCCTAAATCTTGGACACAGTAATCACTGTTGCCCTTTACTGTGTGAATATCACTGGAGTACTAGAACCCATTCCAGGTCGGAAATACAACCGGAACTGAGGTTGGTTTCCCTACAATATCTTTCCACAATTATCACTATTCACCAGTCCTAGTGGATTCGTTATTTTAATACCACGTTGTTTTCTTCCCTTGTACCTTTTCTCCATATAGGATCCATACAAAGAGATTAGAGGTACTTCTTAGATTATAAATATACTTTTTCTTGATCTGAGGCAACATTGAGGGGTGCCGTGTTTCTTAAATCACTTTAGAAGAGTCACTGCTAAATGTTCGGAGATTGGATGTCACTACATAAGTCACCAGAAACTGGCTTATTTTCATTTGCTGACAATTTTTGTTTGGAATAGCGATCATCTTTTAACTGCACAGGTCTGTCTAGAGACAGCAATGGTGATATGTTTTAGTAAAACAGCATGGGTTTCCACAGGCTCGAGAACTATACTTGAGCCGCTCTTTGCGATAAACATACTGTCACAAAGGGTAACGAACATCTGATGTTAGTGATGGATATCTTTTACTCCCAACAAGTATTCACTTGTTTGTTTCTTAGCCCTGAAGAAGTCGCTGCGCACAACAATTAACCGCGACAAAACACGTGTGGGCTAAGGATCTCAAGATTAAACTGAAGTGACTGTTTCAACGGAGGAACAAGAGTGCTTTTTATTATTGTCAATATATAAATATATACTGTCAGCGTGTGGAAGGGACTGTTGTTTTGGTTTATCAGTGGTTATCCACACATTGGGGAGGAGGGAGGCTCTCCCCATCCTTATGCACCGCAATCATAATTGTACACTAGTATATACTCACTGCGCATTTCCCAGGAGCGCCATTACCCTACACAAGCCACCGACCAGGAAGTCCCACTTAAATTGAATGGGTCATGAGTACACACAGACACAGCTTATGTAAAAACAATGGGGGATATGTACAAGGAAGTAGCTGAGAGAGGCATTAGCCATCATGGCTTTACACCTCTCTTTGCCACTTCTGAAATGCAAGGCTGCACCATATAAGGGTGTCTGCATGCAGGGGAGGATTGTTTATGTACAGAAAGGTGGATCTTCCTGTACATGAACAAGCCATGGTATTTTTCTTTTCCATGTGTGCTGCACAAAGCAGCACACATGTAATAGCACTAAAATGATGAGATACAATGCATTAAGTGGCTTAACGCTGCCTTGTAAATAAGGCGCAGCCCCCATTGCCACCACTGAGTTGAAAAAAGTGACGTTGTGGTGGCCATAGGGGCTTATACATATGCCCCACTGTTTCATGGTGACACAGTTGATGCCATGGGGGCAAATATGATATGGGGATGGTAGTAAATTCTGGTCAGTTTACAATAAGGTTGTATGTGGGTATTTGTCAATAGTTCATGTCTGAATGCCACATCACTTTTCATAATGACAATCGACAACAGATGTGACATGTTCAGTGGAACAAACTTATCATCATATACAACTGTCTACAATTGAAATTGGCGGCTGCAGATCTGGAACCCTTGCACAATCATGTCAGGGCACATAGATGTTTGTGATGCTGTGTGATTGGCTCTATGACATGGCTATGACATCACCCACATCATGTACTCTGTGCTTGCACATAGATATGGTGTTGTGAATCATATGAGGTGTTGCAACATCAAGTCACAAATGGCAATTCTGTCCTCCAGCATCACATGATGCAGCATCATCACACCAGAGGTGAGTTTCATGTGATGCACATCCACACTGTGTACTACAACATACAGGGTCTGTGTCATTGCTTGCATATGTCAACACATAATCCAGAGCTAGGGACGACGCACTCACCTGTGGCGTGTGGGTGCATGAATGCATCCACATCTCCTTGTGTGATCAAGGGTCTTCCTGCTGTTGAAAAAATATGTAAGGTACAATTAATGTCATTGACATCACATTTTTCAAAAATCACATACATCATTGATGGTTTCATGATACAATTTCAGTCATTGGTATAGTCAGGTGTGTTGGCACGTTACATACATGTTGCAATCTGCTGAGCTGGTCTTACACACAACACATGTCAATTTCACACTGGTTGCCTAATGGGCATCCATGCCATGATCTGAGTGACATAACATACTACGACCTGCCCCACTTCTTCATGTATGTAAATTCTGCTCTCACACCTCAATAGGCGTGATGATTGAGGGTCAAATCAGTTTTTCCAATGCGCACAGATATGTCATGAGCTTTGAAATTTTGGTGACCCACATTGTGTATCTCGCAGAGATTGGCAACCAGTTGATCATGTGAAGTGCACCCAATAATTAAGGATGTAGGTGTGACACAGTAAGTCATGACAGGCAAGCTATTTTGCCAAATGGCAATTTCAATGATGTGTGTGTATATCTTGTGCACAACAGAATTGGTGTCTGTGCATCAATCCTCTGATGTGATACGATGTTGGTGATGTACTTACCACCTTGCATGCCGACGATTAGTCCAAGGTGATCCAATAGGTCCCCCTCACGGCCAACACAGTCCTGCCACTGGTGCTTCCACTGCTGGACAGTCCTGTCCACACCAAACATGTTCAGCATCTTTTCACAGATGTGCTCCCATCTCACTTTCCGTACTTTTAAAGCGTACCCCTGTAGGATGCGTCCCCAAGCCTCTACCATCCTGGGCAGGTAAAATTCGACGAGCCAGGAGAAGGCCCCCACGGCCCCCTCCGACATCCTGCCCTCCCTGCCCTGACCCAACATACCCAAATACAATATTTCCCCCAGGCAAACCAAAAAAAAACCCTCAGGCAACCCCTATTAACTACTTAACTATACAAAGATACCCCAGAGACGTACACCCGACAAAGCAATCAGACAGTCGCAATTAACACGTAGGGACAGTAGACAGTATGGACAGTACACAACACACAGAACTCTCGCAAACAGACCAAGATCAGCAGACACCTTCCAAAACCTCCACAACTCCCAAAAGACAGTAACAGTGTGGCTGAAAGAGAAAGTGAAAGTGTACTGTACTCCTCCATGTGCCCTGATGCAGACTGACATAATTTCCTGTCATTTTGTGGCCTGTTTTTTCATTTTGCGATGAAATTTCAAACGCCTAGGGCTGAGCTGGAAAATTTCATGTATATATATGTATTTAGCGAGTATTTTTCGTCCCAGAAAAGGAAAATATTGCCCCAAAGGTGTAATTGTGGTTTTTTTTAATCGCTAATTGATACATGATCAATATATGTACCATTTCATGCATTTTGTCTGGACTAACAGCACAATATGTATTAGTGATGTGATCTGTGTGTTGCAATTTTGTGTGTTGTATCTGTTCTGTACATGTATGAGTGGTCATGAGCCATTAGGAGGCACTATGTTCTCACATTGGTGTCTGTTCCTGACTGGACATGTGTATGCATAGATCCCTTGCCAGGATGTCACACATTACGGTTGGCCTTGGTGGTATGTGTCACTACATTTGAGCCTCTAAGATCACACATTGCTGTGATGTTTGTGCCAGTCTGATGGTCTTGCTACACAAATGTACTTGATCAACAGGCATCCACTACTTGTCGATGATATTTGCAAAGCCACATGCAATGCACAGCTATGGCTGCACATTCACATTGGAGTGTATGAATAGCTGTAGACACAGAGGGGGACATTGATGACAGTCTGTGGTACAGCACTCATGGCTTCATTTTAACTAGATATGTCTATGCATTTCATGCATTGCTAGGCATTACATGGTTTCTGGTTGGTGTGCAATGACCATCTTCATTGTCAACATTATCTAAAATGCTAGGCAAGACGTTACATGGTGTGGGTATGTTCTTCTGCACGCAACATCACAAGAAAAGTCATGCATGTCAGCAATGAGCTAATGTTATCTGGTATGTTACAATATGTATTGAATGCACAGGTAACATTGTAAGTTAGTTTTGGTGTTGTGTCTACACATATTATTAGTACCCAATGGACTACAATATCCTACAGACAGAGCTCAGATAATGCATACTTACATGTGTGTAACAGAGAGCATAAGGGAGCAGAATCCTCAGATTTATGCATAGCTCTACATGACACACTGAGCAATGATGAAGCATGTTGAAGACCCAGCTTCACATGTGAACATGTCATTGGTACTTTGTAATGGCAAGGCTGCACTCTGCATGTCACAGTCCTTGCAAAAGCAAAAGTGACAATGCCTGTTAGCACAAGCAGTCCTCATGGCCTGCGGATTATACTGTGCCTTTGTATGAGACCCTGGTGTCTAGACACAGATGCTGCTGAGTTACAGCAGAGTGACAGGGATGACTATGGATGCGTTGTGCGTGATTTAGTGGCCCCATTTTCTTGAACTTATTGCATGAACAATTAACATTACCTGATGTCATGTCTTGTCATGTTCTTGTTTTAACATCACTCACATGTGAAGTATGAATGTTGCAACTTGTTGTGATCATAATTGAAGGCTGCTACTAGTAATGTTCAAATGTTAGTGTGCATTGCAGGACACATACCATGAGTACACTGATGTTGCAGGGTAGACATCCTATCTCTTTGAAGGTCCTCTCAACGTATTTAAGCAAGAGTATGTTACGCAGCCCGCCACTGTCGAGGAGGAGGCCAATCTGCTCTGCAAGACTTGTGATGCAGGGGACATGTGATGAGGCAAATTAGAATGTCCACTACGATCCACTGCATCAGTATTTTGAATTGCATAGTTTGCATTCCATGCTGTACCCTGTATTTTATTATCTGTGCTCACAAAGGATTATGCTTGCTGGGTCATTGAGTCAGAGAGAGTGTTGTATATTGACGCCTGCTGTAGTATTGAGCTGTTAGTAATGGTTGTGAGTGAAGGAGAGGAGGACCAGGGGTTGTAACAGCAGAATATCCAGGAAAAAGCCTGCTTGTGCCTAACATTTTTACATGGACGATGTGGGACATGTGATCTGCTTGCAAATGTTGCTATTCAAGAGGCAAACATGTGTTGCATCCTATCATCAACACATGTTAGTTATCACTTTGTTGTATATTGTAATTACATGGATGATTGATGTTCAGTCCACTGCTATATGTGATAGGTGTGTGCCACATTTTTTAAATTACATTTCACTTGACAGATATATGTACTTGTGAAGTGATAAAACAAGCATACAGGACTTTTGTGTGGTTATATTTTATTTGACAAAGTTAAAAAAAAATTAATTTTTGGAAGGAATTTACATGTGATGTGATATTTGGTTCCTGTGATTAGGTAAAAAAAATAGAAATAATTTGATCTCTTCTTGCTGTTCCAGCAGCAGAAGCTGGTGTGTGTCTAGCATCTGCCTCATCATCCTGGCCATCAGATGGGTTGTCCTGCTCCTCCTGCTCTTCATCCAAAGGCGTGTTTGTGCGTACACATATATTGTGCAGAATGCAACAGGCCATCAGAGGTGGGAAGTTTTCAAATGGAGGGGCGGTAATGAATTTGCAAAAGTTTGCTGGTAAGACCATGCCACTGCCCTGCATATCTCACTGAGAGATGATCCTCCGCCCAGGTAGCCGAAATGGATCTTGTAAATCTACGCTGGACATCACCTGGTGGATCCATCTGCACTTATTGCCAACTTCACCCAGCTGCTGAGAATGGGGTACAAATTGCCTTCCCTTTATTAGCCATGCCAAAATATACAAACAGGGAGTTGGAAACTCAAAAAGGCTGCGTACAGTCCAAATAGATCAAAATAGACCTATGGACATCCAAAGAGGATGGTTCACCGGGCTGTATTTCCAAAGAAAAAACTGGGAGAATATTTTCCTGAGATAAATGACATTTTGAATTAAACCTTTGACACAAACTAGGGGTTTGGTCTCAAAACTACCCTTTCCAGAAAAAAACCTCAAGTAGGGCTGGGCAATAACCAAGGAACCTAACTGCCCCAATCGCCAAGCTGAGGTGGTAGCTATGAGGAAAGCAACCTTAGCTGACAGTCATGAAAACTTAGCCAACTCTAATGGCTTGAAGGGGGCTTCCTGAAGACCCTTCAGAATGACTGAAAGATCACAAGTTGGAACCACACAAGGAGCTATCAGTCGTCTAAGTCTAAAGAGTTTAAGAAGCCTACTAATCAACTCAGCCACCTGAGACACAGCATCAGAAGATGAAGGAAAAGCTCGGCTTGGAGACCAATGGGCTGATAAAGTTGTTTGGGCCAAGCCCTTTAGGAAACCCTCTCGCAAAAATTCCAAAATCTGATAAGGGTTATTAAAATCAAGTTTTAAAAGCTTAGCTAAATACCAAGACTGAAAAGAATTCCAATTGTTAGGGTATGACTTCAAAGTGGACCTTTTTTAGCAACTGGATATCTAAAGCCGCGTGATGAGAACACCCCAACTTCTCTAATCCTGCCCTCTCAATTTCCAGGTGGCTAGGCTCAGATGGCAAAGGACATCCATCAAAAGTTTGGGAAACTGAAGAGGAGGAAGAACAAATGGATCTTCCATTGTCAGTTGAAGCAGGTGATGGAGTGGAAATTTAATTTCATTTGTAAGGGTGCATCATAATCACGTGTAGGACGCACCCCTATATAATCTTGCAAAAATATGTAAACGTGAAGTGTTACATTTGCAAAATGTGTTAACCTAAATATGTGACGAGTCTTAGACAATTGACAAGTAGCGTGGAGAATTAACATGGAAAATTATTGCAACTAACAGAACATTAACATGAAGGATTCCTGTTGTGAAACTGACAAATATTCATGTACTAAATGTGCTTATTAATTATGACATCTCATACGTAGGTAAAAGTATTAGTTGAAATTGCATTAATGTTTATGTGAATTTGAAAAGCTTACTTGGTGCATTCTTATGTTAACTGAAATTGTGGGCCTGAAATGCAAGTCCCTGACAACTCTCGCTTTAAAATTAATAGTTGAATTTCATGTGTGCTGTGAAATCTGTTTTTAACGGGACCTCTGGCTTTTTGCCCTGATGCTTCGCCCTAGCACTGGACCTGCTGTGTGATTGGTAGACTGTCCTAGCGGCCACCAGCAGCTCCCTTCACAGACCTGGCGGGTGGTGCCTGAGGACCGGTGAAGGAAGTAACCCGATTAGGGCCACCCGGGTCACTCTCAACCTCCTCTAGCCTTCCATTCAATGAAGAGTCGATGACGCAGTAGAGAACACAAACAGACTAGTTTATTCACAAAGTACACTGCAGTGGAGTCCAGTCTGACAAGCCTCCTATGATGGCTGACGAGGGACTGACTCTAGCAAACATACAGTTACATTATGTAGGTTGCGGAGCCCACAAAGATCCGCCTACTATGGAAAAATACTGGTAGCTGTCGTAATACAATGGGGGTACAGAGCACAAGTTTCGATTCCTCAGCCTGGCACAAGCTATCTACTGCCCAAGGTTGTCTGGCTTATCCTCCCTACTAGACAGGTGGGAGAAGGGCTTCATGTAATAGAAAAGGCATGCGTTAATGAGCAAGATTCAACATTGAAGAAACGAAACTTAGCAAGGGCCATTTCTTGTAAATGATCAAGTAACAGTTTCGATTATAATACAAAATGGCGTCTTCGAAAACTAAAATGGTGACACAGATGTCAACATATCTAACATAACGTCTGCACTGTCTGATTACGTATGCACACAGAGAATATATAATGAATTAGCTACATAAATGCTAACATAGCATCGAATAAAATGCGAGTAATATGATACTAATGCATTTCAATTCTAACAGACCCTCCTTTTAGCATTTATAAGCTAATACGGACATCTTTATTCGTGCTATCAGGTAAGGGTCTTTACAATTCTAATAGATGAGAAAATATTAAAAAAACAGGTAATAATATGTCAAATACGAATGTATACACGTATATATGCATAACCAAACATATGGAAGGAAATAACACTATTCATCATCAGTACAAGGAACATCAGGAACAGAACCTGCAAGAGAAGTGGTTGAACCAAAAACACCTTCGTCCATCTGCATGATTGTATCAAGCTCCTGTTGAAGCATTATCTTCGCATTAGTGTCATGAATTGAAATTCTTTTGGGAGACAGATAAGTAGCACAGTATGAGCAGCATAAGGGAAGACACTGAATCAAAACACAGCAACATATTAAAAGGACTATGAAATATATCACCTTTTCTAGAATCCAACCCCAACCACCAAACAATGACCAGCTCCAGTTGCCACTCTCCATTCCTCGAACATTTTCCAGAATGTCTATAATATGTTGAGTGATATTTCTCTCCTTATTCGTGATACCGACTACACACTGCTCTCCAATTACTGCTCATGCACCACCATTCTTAGATAAAATAAAGTCAACTGCATATCTCGTTTGTTCGGAGTATATGCGCATACTTTCCAACTGAGTGGTGATGTCCCGTAAAGCTGCCATTGTAGCATTAGATCAAATTTGCAACTTAGACCCAAAGTACTCTCTAGCTCATTCACCCCTGGCCATGGCGGTACCACCAAATGTAATAATAGAGGAAAGGATATATCCAAAAGTAATACCATTACTATAATTATTAACTTCTAAATCGGTAACACCCTCACAGAATTCCTTGGTCATTGTTCTTTTTACCCATCTTATATTTGGTTTACTGTACTTGCAAGGCACCCCAAGAGGCAACACCATCCCCAAGGCCACATCCTCTGTACCATTGTACATATTAGAATACGTACCATTTGATAAAAAATAAAAACCTGGATGTGCATAGAGTGGACCTTGATAATCTAATGGAGCATATCTAGTATTCATTCCCTTCATACTGGGCTCATCCTTTCTCCCTAAATGCATTACATTTTTGTACACTACTTCTCCAGAACAATTGAGATACAAATAAGCATCAGTACTATTTATTACAGGGCAACGCATAGGGTAAATACCTGCCTCTTGAGTGACAGTCAGATCTTGGTAGTGCCAACCTGTCAGGGTGATATTTCTTTTACCAAGGTACAAATCACCACAATACATGTCGGGCATGCACCCTGGGTACCCTGTCCCCCTCGGCTTTCTATAGTATAAGCAAGGTCCAGGATTTCCCAGGCCGAATTCACCTTTTGCTTCCACAAAGTGGGGAGGACGAACATATGTATAATTTACCAATGATAATGGATAAGCGGTCCATAAACTTGTAACAGAATCAGTGGGGTAACAAGCTGTGTTATCTCCAAAGAATTTCCAGTGTGTGTCTAAGAAAACATTGCTATGCATGGTTCAGAAGAACACTCCAATACCCAGAACAGCCCCCCTCCCACAGGAAAAACAACAATATCACTATAGCCCAAAACATTTTCTTTCTGAGAAACCATTCAAAACTAATCTGCCCCGGTCGCAGGGCAACAAAAAACTGTTCATCTTCTAGACGGGGACGACCAAAAAGATACGTTTACTATAGTGCTACAAATGAAAACACCAGAGAAAGAGACGTCATATAATGGAACCAACGGTGGAAAGGACACAAAAAAGGAAAAATAAATAAAAAAATGGTGAGAAGATCAGGGTCCGTTACAAGCCTCCCTGGCACTCTTCTATTGTTCAATCCTCGATGGTGCTATTGAGCACTGTACGGTGGAGCCACACTGTTGTAGCTCATCAGCAAAGTTCACGATCCTCAGGATAGGGCACTCTCCCTCCTGGGAAAATACCCTCAACTTATCCTGTCCTGCGTCACAGGTAGCGCACCAGTTTTTCTGATCCCTAGTCTAACAGGAAAAAGCAGAAACAAGGGGGCATTTTACTAGTCTTATCCACGAAGTCCATCCCTACTACACTCACTTCTCTTTTGGTGCACTATCCTTCCGTCGAGGACGCAAATGGTACCTTCCTACTCTAGGTACTGTCTCATTGCGGAGAAGGATCTGAAATTCAGGGGGTGTCGGAGAGCGAGGCTCAGGCTCATGTTGGTCAGGTGAAAAGGAAGCCTGGGCAGCCCAAATTTCCGGGGGAACTGCCTCGTTCAGAATCGCCATACTCTCTTCCTCCGTCTGCGCCCAAGTCAGCCGGGCGTCAGGAAAGGGAACAAAATGTGGAAGCTTCTCCGTCTCGTGGTCCCCTATCCCCTCCTGTACCCATCGGTCATATGGGAGGGGGAGCGGCACTCGCTGGCAATGCGAGATATGTATCCAACGCTTCCGGCCGTCCACTACCACCGCCGTCCTTGTCGCGATAAGGATCAGATATGGTCCTTTCCACCTGGGCTCCAAACTGTCTCTTCTCTGGAAGTTTTTCAAAAGAATGTAGTCTCCAGGCTGTATGGTATGCCCGGGCCCCTCTGGTGCTGGAGGCAAAGCTTCATGTATATGTTGGTGAATAGAACGCAAACTTTTAGTGAGATCATATAAATAATCGACTAACAGAGGATAATCAATTTCAGAGAATCTTTTCGGTCTAGGGACGCCCCACACATTTGCAGGGCGGCCAAAGACCACTTCGTATGGCGATAATCCAGTTCTAAAATGGGCTGTCATTCTGGTGGACAATAGAGCAAGAGGTAATGCATCTGGCCATTGCAACCCAGTACTTTACTTAATCTTAGCCAACTTTAGCTTGAGAGTACCATTGTACTTCTCAACTAAACCTGCTGACTGGGGATGATTCGCTGCATGAAATTTTTGCTTGATGTGCAAACCCTCGCACACCAATTGAATCAATTTGGCATTAAAGTGGCTTCCATTGTCACTCCAAATCAAACGGGGCAAACCGTAGCGCGGGAAGAACTCCTTTATAAGAGCTTTCGCTGTCGCCATGGCTGTGTTTTCTTTTGTTGGGTAAGCCTCAATCCATTTGCTAAATGCACAAACCACCACTAACACATATTTCAAATTATTAACTTGCTGCATCTCTATGTAATCCATCTGGAGTACCTCAAAAGGGAGAGAAGGTGGTGCAAAATTACCAGAAGGTGTAGGGGTACCTTTTCCAGGATTATGCTTCATACAAAACATGCAATGTTTCACAAGATGAGCAGCTACCTTGGGAATGTTGCCATTTTGCCACACAAGATCCAACAGCCTACATATTCCCTTCGCGCTAATATGAGCCGGACCATGTGCCATTGTAACTACAGGGAAAACATATGCATCAGGTAACATCCATCTCTGCTTCTCACTTTTATCAGTCCAGCACCCTTCTTCATCTAAACGCCCTGTACTCTCCTGCCACACTGCCAGCTCCTCAACCGTCGCCTCAGACTGTATTTCCCTGACACTGTCCAGTGTATTTTCAAACATGGTAACATCTGGTACCTATCTAGCAGGTCCTGCCACAAACATTTTCGTCATTTTTGATCTGGCTGTCTCTTTTGCTGTTTGATCTGCAAAGGCATTTCCTTTCCCTACATCGTCAGTGATTGCTTTATGGGCACTACACTTCACTATTGCCAATCGTTTGGGAAGGGTTAAAGCTGTCAAAAGTCTTTCTATCAGCGGACCATTCTGGATCTTGGTTCCATGTAAAGTCAAAAATCCTCTCTCTGCCCAGAGGCGTCCAAACTTATGGGCCACCCCGAAGGCATACTGGCTGTCAGGGTAGATATTGACAGTCAGTCCTTCACTTAATTCACATGCTCGCAAAAGAGCTATCAACTCCGCAGCTTGAGCAGATTGATAAGGAATACGTAATGTCTCGACTACAGTGCGCAGTGTGGTAATAGCGTACGCCGCTGTAGTGGTGCCATCTGACAATTTGAAACAAGAACCATCGACATATAGTTCCCCTTGTGGGTCAGATAAGGGAACATCAGTCAAGTCTACCCGTCCCTTCATCTCCTCCTCCGTACGAAATTGTAATTGTAATTGTAAATAGTATTTCTAAAGCGCTGCTGTCACCCAACGGGTATCCTGGCGCTGTGAATACCAGAAAACACTGTGCATAGCTGAATCCAAGAACAGAGCAAGACATTTACTTTCTAGGAAAGAGTCTAGTTTTCAGTTCCTTCCTGAACCATAACAGAGTGTTAATTTGTCTGAGTTCAGTTGGTAGCGCATTCCAGAGTTTGGAGGCTACAAGGCTAAATGATCTCCCCCCCCAGTCTAGCTTTGTTATAGTGTGGAATAAACAATCATGGACGTCTTGGTCCTTTTCTTCCGAAGGGAGGGGTAGTAACGTGGCTGGGTTCAGAATGGCACATCTTTTGATAGTAATATGGGGTGCAAATAAAGTCAATTCATAACCAGTCAGACGAGCACTGGTAAGGTGCTGCGTCTTTGTCTTGTTCAAAAGTACATACACAGCATGAGGTACCATTACTGTGAGATCATGATTAAGAACGAGTCCTGCCGACTGTCGAATAGAGACCGCCGCAGCCGCTGCTGCTCTTAAACAACTCAGGAGGGCTCTGGCGACAGGGTCAAGCGTAGCAGAAAAATAAGCACACGGCCTCTGCTTACCTCCAAAGGTTTGTGTTAACACCGAAAGCGCACACCCAGCCGTTTCATGTACATACTTCACGAAAGGCTTCTTATAATCAGGCGTACCAAGCACAGTTGCAGAGCAAAGCGCAACTTTTAACTGCTCAAAAGCATGCTGGCATTCATGCGTCCAGGGCAAGGGTTCATGCACATCTTTAGTTGTTAGGTGAAGCAAGGGCTGTATTAATAAAGAATAAGCAGGAATCCAGTGTTGACAATACGAGGTGATGCCTATAAAAGCACGCACATCCCTCTGAGTCACAGGGATAGGCATCTTAACAATGGCATCAACTCGTTCAGATGTTAGCCTCCGACCCTCCTTCGACAGCAGGTGACCTAAATAGGTGACCTGCTGTTGACAATATTGGAATTTAGAAAGGGACACTTTATGCCCTTTATTTGCCAAATGCTTCAATAATTTAACCGTAGCCTCCCGACAACCCTCTTCTGTATCGGAGGCTATAAAAATGTCGTCCACGTACTGCAATAATACATTACCTGTGGGAAGAGAGAGAGAGTCCAATTGACTTTTCAAAGCCTGACTGTAAATACTGGGACTTTCAGTGTACCCCTGAGGAGCTCGACAGAATTGGAAACTCCTACCAGCCAAGGTGAAGCCAAAAAGATACCTACTGTCTGGATGAATAGGGATACAAAAAAAAGCATTTTTCAAATCAATCACAGAAAAGAACTTGGCTGTGGAATGAATAATTGTCACGAGAACAGTAACATCTGGTACCACCAGGAACTGAGGAACTACAATTTTATTGATTTCCCGGAGATCAATCACAAAATGATAAACATCAGGATGTGTATCAGGGGAATCCAAGGGTGCGTTCTTAAGAATAGGAAGAATGGGGCTATTGCATACATTTGCTACTGTCTCCTCAACCACCCTGATTTGATCAGGTCCTGTATAATCTGCATCAAAGCCTGTTCCCCAGCTGTGATATTTTGTACTGGGGAATACGAGGGAGCACAGCACAGCATTCTCCTTGACCTTTATGGAAACTGGTGGTATCTGTAACAACCCCACATCCGTATCCCCTGTGGCCCAAAATGAGGACGGCACATTCTTGAATTCAACAGGAAGCGGGCATTCTTTGCCAGACACTGTTTTGTACTAACTACATTAGGTCCAAGAGTCATATAAACACCATCCGGGGAACAATAAATGGTAGCATATAACTTTTTCAACCATTCCAATCCTAATAGATTTTCCCCACAATTCGCCGTTAACAAAAATGGAGAATCCACAGTAAAAGGATCAACAGTCAAAGCAAGGGGTTTGGAAAATGGGGCTCACAACCGGTACGCCTGAAAAACCTACCAAAACATTATTACGGCCAGACAGGGCTGCCCCGGGGACCAGCGAATGAGAAACAGAGCTGTTCATTGCAACTGTATCCGCCAAAAATTTCTGTGCTGGACCATACAAATCTGCTGTAACATAAGGACCATGCTGATCCACAGAAATTTGGACTGGTCCCTTTCCCTGTCCCTGGCTGTCCTAACCATAGGACATCCCTGCAGCGTCACCCATATCATAATCATCATGATGGTACTGCCTTCCCCGGGGGTCATCAAAATTGTTCTGATCAGAACGACCCCCGATGATGCATCTGCTTGAGCCTCATCCCGGCCAACCTCATAACGGCCCCTTCCACTCTAACCCTGCCCCCTAGGTACTGCTATTTTCTGTAACAAATCCAGGCACTCGCTCCGCCAATGTCCCTCCTTTTTACAATACGCACACTGATTCGGCCCTAGGGGTGTACCACCTCCTCCAGCACCCCGTGACCTTTGAGCTGGACCAGTGCCCCGTCCCCTTCCGGACCCTCTTGCAACTTGCTGCAGCAACACCCTCGTTTTCAAATCCTTACTTTTCTTGTCCACCTTATCCTTTTCCTCATTTTCTCGATGCTCATGAGCCATACTCAATATCACTGAAGGGGAAGAAGTAGTCCAAGTGCTCTCTGAAGCCTGCTACCGAGCTGCAATGTCCGGGAGCAAATTTGTGACAAACCTATTAACGAACACCACCTTTAACTGACAAATCCTGTCCACTGAAATCCAAGAACACCCCTTCAAACTGAGTAAAAAAATCAGACACACTTTCCTCTTTCTTCTGACGACACGCCGTTAGCTTATCCCAATCTACTCGTCTAGGTGGGATAAGAGAATGCATATAAGTAATAATATGACCTGGCAAAGCCAGAATCTCAGCCCTAGGTTTTTCACCGGGCTTTCGCTCCTTATCCCACGACTTAGGGCCCGATTCTGATGCGGGTTGGAAAAGCTTCCCGACCGAATCGGTTGGGAAATGGTTTCCAACCCACTCGGATCGGGAAAGTCCAACCGGCAGAGTAGGATGCATCCGGATGTTTCCAGATACGATTAGGTTGAACTCCCATTGACTTCAATGGGAACATTTGTTCCTAACCGCATCAGAATTGGGCCCTCGGTCGGGAAGACACGTTCCCGATCCGATTTGGAAGGAGCAAATGCCGTTAGGAGGCCTTCCTAACCGCATCAGAATCAGGCCATCGGTCGGGAAGCTTTTCCAACCCGCATCAGAATCGGGCCCTTAATCTCATCCCAAGAACCACCCAAGTTGAGTATGCACCTGCCTCCATATATCCACCGGAACCAACAGCCCGAAAAATAACTCAATATCTGCTAATGTCATAACTGACGAGGAGGCAGCCTCCATTAACTCTTTATAATACGCTGTTGGGTTCTTTCTAGGATCCCATAACTGACTCTTAAGAGCTAACACCTCACTTCTTTTCCATGGGGTATAAACCCACTGTTCCTGAAAATGAGCCGCCACCCGCTGTTGAACCACCTCATTTCTCTGGTTCCGCTGCTCTGGAATTTCAGGATGAAAAATAGGATGCAGCTCCCTCATTGGAAATTGGGACAAAATAGTTGGGGTACGGTGATGTAATCGCTCTTGATATCTGAGCAGCATCCCAACATTACTAAGAACTTCTACAGGGGCCATACCAGCTGAATATACACGATCTCAAATGTCATAAATAATCTGAGGGGCTGTGTCTCCAATGCACTGTTCCCACAAACCAATCAATGTAGCCGACATATGCTGGAGGGCATGCTGCTGCACAAACGGATCTAAATCTTTCATCACACTCCATATATCCTCCACACTATAAATCGGAGCCCGAGCCCACTGTGCTGCTTGATTTGCAACCATCCTTTTCTCCTCTTCACCTACATTAGATCGAGTCAATACCTGCTCCATTCGCTCCCGTACTGCCGCCTAATTCCCTCCATCCGATCCTCGCACTGGTGTCTCAACACTACACAACACTGCAGTTGGAAGGCTTGGGGAAGACACAAGAGATACAGACGTAGGGGACAATGTCAACAATGACTGTGATAGATGTAAGAGAAGGAGGAGAAACATGAACAGAAACAGCAGACACTGTAGGGGTGCCCGCAGTCACCACACTCGCAGGTTGCGAAACCGGAGAGGAGACAGATAGGGCTGGAGCCGAAGCTGTTGAGTCTGCAGAAAAACCAGAGGAAGGCGAAAGAACAACGGGGGACTGAGATGACGGGACAACAGGATATATTCCCTGCGGGGCACAGGGGGGTGGGGTGCGAGTTTCCAGCAGATCCTCCACAAAAGGATCCTCATCTTCTCGAACAACATAAGACTTATTACATTGTAATTGAAACTTCCTATCTGCACATTCAATACCTTTCTCTGTTTGTTCTTTATCATAAGCTACAGCTTTCTGCACCACTGTCTGCATTGCCTTCTTCCTAGACTCCTTCTCGGCTCGTATAAGCCTCTGCTTAGCTTCCTTCTGCCATACCTGCAAAGTGTCAAACATCGACTGCCTACTTCTTCTAGTGAATAATTTGTCCTGCAAATAATTCAATTTTTGTTCATCAAAAGTACCATCCAGTGGCCACTGAAGCTCAGCATTGTCCCTTGTATATTTGTGCCACAATGTATGAAACATAATAGGGCCAATACTGTGCTTCACATACATCTCAAACTTGGAGTGCCTTCTGGAGGCGCAGGCTGCCGTTCCTCCAGTCGATGCTCAGCAGAGCAACAGCGACACCCCAAGCACCACATTTTACTCCAACAAGACATCTTAGCATCAGACACATTCACTATCCACTCAATCAACACACACACATGCAATAAAAACACACACACAAAAAAGAGCTCTCAAAAGCAGTCCGTAAACTGCACCAAGACAAGTCAGTCCTCAGACTGCACCAAGACAAGATAGGCTCTAGCCCCAGGCCTTTTCAAGGCTAAACCAAATTCAACTAGTGGCCTGGCGGAACTTTCACAAACACTCAGTATCACAAGGGTCCACAGACCCACCAAGTTAATCAAGACGGCGCCGCTCTTACCAGAGATCACAATGAACTCACCTGGTGCACACAGGTCAAACAAGATTATTCTCCACTGCCGACTCTTCAGACCAAAGCGGTCAGATCCAAGGGTTTCGCCTTTTCAGGACCCCAGCCAAGATGACCACTAGACGAGGAGCCGCCCAATCAGACAGGTGGGACAGCCGCGAAAACCAAGCTCTATCATATGGGGATCCCCAATCCGCCCATCCGACCAGACACAAGCCCGACCCCACAACCCGACTACGGGCGGGAGGGGCCACCTGGTGGAGTCCCTGTTCGGGCCCCAACTGAAGGAAGTGACCCGATTAGGGCCACCCAGGTCACTCTCGACCTCCTCTAGCCTTCCATTCAATGAAGAGTCGATGACGCAGTAGAGAACACAAACAGACTAGTTTATTCACAAAGTACACTGCAGTGGGGTCCAGTCTGACTAGCCTCCTATGATGGCTGATGAGGGACTGACTCTAGCAAACATGCAGTTACATTATGTAGGTTGCGGAGCCCACAAAGACCCACCTAGTATGGAAAAATACTGGTAGCTGTCGTAATACAATGGGGGTACAGAGCACAAGTTTCTATTCCGCAGCCTGGCACAAGCTATGTACTGCCCAAGGTCGTCTGGCTTATCCTCCCTACTAGACAGGTGGGAGAAGGTCTTCATGTAATAGAACAGGCATGCATTAATGAGCAAGATTCAACATTGAAGAAACAAAACTTAGCAAGGGCCATTTCTAGTAAATGGCCAAGTACCAGTTTCGATTATAATACAAAATGGGGTCTTCGAAAACTAAAATGGTGGCACAGATGTCAACATATCTAACATAACGTCTGCACTGTCTGATTACGTATGCACACAGAGAGAATATATAATGAATTAGCTACATAAATGCTAACATAGCATCGAATAAAATGCGAGTAATATGATACTAATGCATTTTAATTCTAACACTGGTCCCTGGATAGGCCCTGGACTGCTGCCCTGCACTGGACTCTTGCCATAGGGCGTAGTTTCGCAGAGATGGAGGTAAGGAGGTGATCAGCTGCGAGATTGCGCAGCGGTCTCTATTCCCCCGCCCCCCTCTGGGAGCACTGCCCTGGGCTCGCCTACGAGGTTTGGTTGTGACCCCCCCTGCAACTCTGGGGTGCTGTCTGCGTATATACCTTTGGCTAGCCCCTCTCTTCGTCTTGATGCTGGGAACCTCCACATCTGCGGACCCCGGGGAACGTCTCGGCCTTGGAGGTCCTTCTTGAGGCTTATCCTCCTCACCTCAACAGGTGCTCTGGACTGGTCCGGGACGGTGGGGCTCAGCTCGATCTCCTCACAGCTAAGATTCCCAGGTGGTCCCCTGCCTGCATAGACTGTCTGGACCTCGGGGACCCCCCAACATCATTCAACACATTGGGCCCCCTCCCGCATGGAAGCACGTGTCCTGGCAGCCACTGGGGGAACCTGAGGTGCCTTACTAACCCAAGGGGGATTCTACTGGCCTGGTTGATCTGGGGAGTGTGCCTGGCCATCTTCCCTTGGGCCCCCTCATCAATATCTGTTGGCGCACTGCAACGCCCCCGCTGGGTGGATTCTGTGTTCCCCCGGGGCCTCCACTGAGCCGGCCATATGCCACGGCGATGTCACTCCTCTTCTGCCCATCAGCCTCATCCCTGCACTCGCCTGCGGCCTCTTGCTACTAGCCCATACTTGCGGAGGCCCCCTGGCCATGCCTTGCAAAAAAAGTGGTAAGGACACCTCAGCTGCCTCAGCCAGGGATAGTCCGGTAGCCTCACTATGGCTTAAATCCACCCCCCCATTCCGGCAAGCACTGATCCTCCGGAAACAATGGCCTTTGGTGACTCTACGATGGCCCCCCTCCTTATGGAGGCCTACATGAACGCCTTACTACACAAAATAAAAACAGAGATTGGGTCCCTCAAATCCGAAATTAAGGCCTGTCTCCATGACCTCGGGCGGGCTGTCACTGAGATTGGGGGCCGCATTGACGATCTCAAGTGCACAGCAGATGCCGATCGGAAGATCAGGAGAACCTATGTTACAGAAGGGCTACCCTGGAAGACCAATACATCGATCTTCAGTTTAAGCAAGAAGTCTTAGAAAACAGAAGCAGGAGAAACAACCTCCGCATTAGAGGGGTCCCCCGAAGAGCTGAGGGCTCCAACGTCATGACGTTCACGGCAGACCTACTCCTGACAATCAGAGGTGATGATGATGCTTCCCCACTGACCTTGGACAGGGCCCACCGGGTCGCCTCAGCCCGGGGTCGCTCAGACTTCATCTCCAACATTCTCACGCAAGTCCATTTCTTCACTATAAGGAGTCCATCCTACAGAAAGCACGTAGGAAGGCAGAACTGGTGTACAACAGCTACCCCATCCAGGTATTTCAAGATATCGCCCCAGTGACACTCCGCAGACGTAGAGACTTTAAGCCGGTTACTGACAAATTACGCGAACTAAACATCAAATATCAATGGGGCCATACCTACTCTTTGATCTTCATCTGGAAAGGCAAATGCCGGATGCTCCGCTCCCTGCGGGACGCAAAGCAACTCCTACACCTCTCGACAATGCCTGGGGACGCCAGTCCACTCCCTTCTCGGGCCTCCCCTAGAAGTCTATATGCCCTGAATGGTCCACGGTGCCTCACCCTAAACACAGAGTATGCACCAAAGAGCAAGCATCCTCCCAAGCTAAATGGGACATTATTCAACACCTCCGCACTATGGACGGGACCCACTCCCCAGCTTGATCCCGAGCGGCTTCTGAGTAGCAGACATTCCACACCGTCACTGACTGGAGCTTGCAATAACACTTTGCCTCACCAAGGTAAGGGACCAACCTAGTTGCTGCACCCGGAATAATGTCAGTGGTGGAGTCCTTCATCCAGAGTCTGTTGTTCCCAGGCCAGAACACCTCCCCCGCTGCTCCTCTAGTAGCCTGCCTCTTCAAATTATATATTGTTATGCTGGCGGGACACCTCAGTAACTGGAGTGGGCCCACTGATGCAGCTCCTCTTCTGCCTAGTTGAACACTGGCTGCGGGCCCGGAGACCAGACCATTAGTAATATTCTCTACCACGCCCGCTGCGCCTACCTTGTCCCTTTGGAGAGTGACATCTTCAGAATAACCCTTGTCCAGATAAATGGGCTGTCCCAGGACTTGAACAGAACTGGCAGGCCCGGTTGGCATTTTTCACTTTTGTTATTACACCCACATTTTTCTACCCCTGTTTCCTTTTCCTGGGAGGGTTCGGACTCGGAACGGGGACCTCCTGGGCACCTCCTTCTATCTACCTTGCACTGGGTGAGTCTTCCCATTCACTGTAACACATGATACTCTCCCTACATGTTGCCATCTTCTTTCACTCTGCCCTCCTCCCCTGTAGTGTGGACGCGCCTTTTTTTGACACATCACTCTTGCATACCGAAGCTCTCTGCTCTGATCTCTACTGTGGCCGCTGCAGTTACCCACCAAAGTCCACCGCCCTGAAAAGGGACCTTACTGACATGGGACTCACAGATGCCTGTTACTATAAATTGTGATGCGATATAAATTCCCAGACACTCAAGACTACTCCTTCTTCTCCTATGTCCACCCCTCATACTCACGTATTGATTACTTCTTTCTCTCCCATTCCTTGATACGAACCCTGGAGTCGTCTCATATCTCAGACATTTCCATTGTGGACCATGCCCATCTGGAGGTGGTGCTGCACTGCCGAGGCAGGGGCATGGGCTCCCTACCCAGTTGGCGGCTTCCCCCTCACATCTTGTGTGACCCAGTCAACATAGGTGAGAAACTACATGAGATTATAGCTTTCTTTAAAACAAATGCTCTCCCTGAAACCTCAGGTCCTACCCTGTGGGATGCCTTTAAGGCTGCCATTCGTGGTGTCACAATAACATCTCCATTGCAATTGCCCGCACCTGGGAGACTCGCCTGGTCGAAATTGGCCTGGCCGAGGACATTAAGGCTTTAAAGTGAATGAATTATGCAGCGCCCTCCAGGCGGCATAAGAAACAACTGCCCATGCTCTGGGGACAGCTGAAGGTCCACCGGACAAACAAGGCGGAACGCTCGCTCATGGCATTAAAGCAAAAATATTACGAAGGAGGATATAAAGTGGGATCAATTCTGTCCCGCCGCCTTTGCACCAGGGCAGCTAGAGCTCACATCTCAAAGATTTAAAAAGTAGATGGTACATGGACCACCTCCGAGTGTGATAAAGAGCAGGCATTCCACGCCTTTTACATGGCCCTCTATAAAAATGATAGCCATTTCCCAGAGGACATTAGCTCCTTCCTTGCCACATGCCCTTGGATGCCCCTTGATCCCTGCAATGCCCAACTTCTCAAAAGCCCCGATCACGCTGGCTGAATTACGATGAGTGCTAAAAGATCTCCTGGTGGGTAAAACCCCTGGCCTAGACGGCCTTCCAGTCTCATTTTACCACATGTCCCTCCCCCAACTGCAGGAACATCTCCTATGACTCTTCAATTCGTTCTCCAAAACCTCGGGCCCTGCTAAACACAGACGCCAAGATCTATACTAAAATCCTGGCGAATCGCATTGAGCTGTACCGCCCCGGTCTGGTAGACCCAGACCCGGTTGGATTCATACTCAACCGTCAGGGTGCAGCTAACATCCGCTAGGTAGTGCACCTAGTAGAGAAGGTCCAACTTCGGGACATTCTGGCCTGCCTGGTATCTCTGGATGCTGAGAAAGCCCTTCGACCGGGTTGGCTTGGGCTTCCTGCATGCAGTGTTACAAAAAATCGGCCTTGGTCGGACTATGATCTCTTGGATTATGGCTTCTTACGTTGCCCTCACAGTGGGGATTCGTGTAAATGGCCATCTCTCCCCACCTATATGAATACAAAGGGGCACCAGGCAAGGTTGCCCGCTTTCCCCTTTACTCTTTGCCCTAGTGGTAGAACCCCTGGAGATAGCATACACCAGGTGGCAGATATCACTGGCATCCCCTTCGGTGGCCATGAACACAAAGTCACCTTATTAGCGGACGATCCTTTACTCTCACTAACTACCCCTAGAACCTCCTTGCCCACACTAGTATCCCTTCTCCACTCATTTGAGAAGGTCTTGGGATTTAAAATAAATATGGCTAAATCCCAGGCGCTGAATCTCTCACTCTCTACGCAGGAAGTGCTTGATCTGCAATCACTCATCCCATTACAGTGGGCCCCTCACTCGATTTACTACCTAGGTCTGAACCTGACCCCCTCCCTGTCTTCATGGTCCCAGGCCAATTGGCTGGCCTGTATAAGGGCCTTTGGAAGTCGCTCCCTATATCTTAGTCGGCCGTCTTAATGTGGTCAAGATGTCCATTCTATCGAATGTACATATTCATTACAAACCCTACCCACACCCATCCCACAGGTGGATATCCAAGGTCTTCAGCGCAGAGTGAACTCCTTTATCTGGGGGAGGGGATGCCCGAGATTCTTCAACAAGCTACTCATGTTACCAAGGGACTGAGGGGGCTTAGCCGGTGCCAATCTTTTGGAGTACTACTGGGCGTCACATCTCCGCTACTTATCGTTGTGGGTTGTCTGAGAAAGTGAAAAACATTGGTTTCACATGGACCGCGCTGTTGCCTGTAGACCTCTTTGGGACCTGGCCTGGCTCTCCAGGCATACCTGGCCCAAAGCCCATACATAACCATCCCGATGAGGACGGTTCTCGACATCTGGGATAAGATCACAATCCCAAGGGGCCTCACTTCTTTTCCTTCTCCCACCACCCCAGTGGCCCATAATCCTAGCTTTCCTCCAGCCTTGCAGCCACAATCATTCTCAACCTGGGGGGAGTGTGAATGTTGCTCAATTCAGGATCGCTTTGAGGGTGAGATGCTCAAAACTTTCGATCAATGCAAGAGAGCCTTCCACCTCACAGATATGTCCAGGCTACAATATTATCAACTTCAACACTGGTTACTTACGCCAACCTATGTACAGGGGGCAACAAGGCAACTCACCTCCTTCAAGGTGCTGGCGTGCTCCTTCAATGGGATGCGGAGCTTGATTTTTCATACATATCAGGTTTTACAGCACTCTTCCCCCATTCACTCCCATACTTACCAAAGGCAATGGTGCACAGATTCTGTAGAGGAAATCCCCCCGGAACACTGGGAATAACTATGGCGCGATATCTCTAAGATACACAGGAGCATCCGCCAACACGAATCTGCTTATACACTTTTGACACGTTGGTATTACACACCAACGTGCTTACAGAAAATGTTCCCGCCCACTTCCCCCCACTGCTGGTGATGTCAGTCAGCGGTGGGTGATTTCCCCCATATTTGGTGATCCTGCCCATTACTTTCTATATTCTGGAAAGAAGTTCTGAGCCACATCAAAGACACTATAGGCTTCCCTGTGCCGAGCTCACCCGCAGTGATTCTCTTTGGCATGCCTCCCCATCAGCTCGCAGCCATGACTCACTCCGCTTGGTGCCTCATCGCGCACATGCTAGGAGCATCCAAACAAGTCATTGCTCTCCACTGGAAGAAGCCTTCCACCCCACCGATCTCTTCATGGTTCACACGTCTCTGGCATGTCATGAGGATGGAGCTTCTTACATGCTGGATTACATATACCGAATCCAAATTCACTTATACCTGGCAACCATTTATTGACCACTTCCCTAAATTAGAGCACTCCCGTTACGCCCCTCCCCGGCTTTGTGCCCTCCAGCTCTTTGAAGATGCTGTCATGTCACGCAACACGGGAAACTTATAGCACAATACCCACCCCACAAATGAAGTGAGGCACTACCCTCTCCTTAGCTCTTGCACGAGACATGCTCAAACCCCTCCCGGGGCATCCTACACTTCCCTTCTCCCTCCACCTGTTCCCTTCTTCCCCTCCTCGTCCTCTCCCTCCCCACCCCTGGTGTCCTTCTATCTCTTGCCCAGTTTTTCCTTTAACTCCTTATCCTCTGGATCTTAGTCCCCCTCTTCCCAGCCCTGAAGAGCCCTCCTGGGCATCCTCCCTGATAACCCTCCCTCTCCCTCGCCTTCCCCACCCCAGTTATGATGTTACATCAACCATAGTGTTTTGTTTGCACCCACTGCTACGGACATGATCGTTTATATGCTTGTGTATTGAGACTTAGCCTCTGTATGGCTAGACATGTACAGCAATTGTCAAATGCTCTTGCTACTTTTTTTGTACAACATTCTGCAGTCCACCATTAGCATTTATTTGTCATATACCTTGTACGGTGATGCATATTTGTCTCCTTAACTTTTAATAAAAAGACTTGACAGAAAAAGTACATTCAGGACTGTACCCAGAGTGGATGGCGTGATTCGAGATACATCATGGGAGTGTTACCTGTGAATAACTGGTTGTTGGAATTAGGGATAGAGCCCCACTTCTTCTTTACCTTCAGAGAGAGAGAATCTCAAAATGAGCTCCTTATTTGTGATGGTGGCTTTATGCTACTTGACCCATTGATTGTGGAGAGACTTCTTAGAATCTTCTTGGAAAAAGGCTTATCTAGGGATGTCACCTTAGCGTTAGAGTGGGGTTAGAATTAATGTTTTTCACTCACCAAACCTCGATACAGGGAAATTTGGACTCATGCTTCCTGATCTTCTGTATCTTACTCCTTGAATTAATTGTGTTGCCTATGCTGCACCATCTAAATTGGATGTGCAAATTTGGCTTCATGCTAATTCCTTTGTATTTCTATACCCTAGTGTTGAGGTGTCTCTGTGTCCAGTTATTTTTGGCTTTGTAATAAACTGACTAATCTTAAGTCGTTTTCCGTGGGTTATTATGTACTATGGAGAGTTATTGGCTAATTGACTGTTTCCTAATGACTTGTCCACCCTTAACACTTGCATGCTGCAAAAAAGAACCATTGGAGTGTGACTCAAGAACAGATCTAGAACTTATGGGCTCGGCCCTTTCGCAGGTGAGAAAACCAGATCCTCTGTGGCCAAAATGGGGTGATCAGAATCACTGTAAGCTTCTCCTACAGAATCTTCTGTAGCACCCTCTGGAGGAGGGGAATTGGAGAGGAAGCATGCAGTGTGACTTTGGGCCATGGTACAGTAAAAGCATCCACCACCCGAGCCTGAGAAGGCTGTCCCCAAATACAATTGGGGAAGCATGGCATTCTGTGGTGATGCAAAAAGGTTGATTTTGGAATTCCCAAAATAAGCACAGACCAGATTGAAGTGAAACTCAGAAATGTGATCATTGCTTGATGATGGTACACCCTGGCTGAGAGCATCTGCCTGATGGTAGAGTTTGCCTTGAATATAGACTGCTTTCACAGATAGAAGATGTCTCTCTGTCCATCAGAAAATCTCCTTTGACAATTCGTTCAGCTTCCAATTCCTTATCGCCCTTGCCGGTTGAGGTAACATCTGGCTATGATATTGTCTATCCTCACCAACAGATTTGTTCCTTCTAACTGAGAGTGGAAAGTCTGAAAACCTTCCAAATCACCACCAATTCTCTCCAATTTGAATAGAGCTACCTCACATTTTGGTTCACTGACCCCTCACCTCCAGACTTTGGAGAACTGCTCCCCATCCCCAAAGGCTTGCATCTGTATTGAGAAGCAGCAGAGTGAGCAGAAGGAAAGGAGTGCCCTTTGTTATGTTTTCCTTCATCAACCACCATTGGAGATCATGAACTATCTGAGGACTGAGAGGGATTAAGACCTCAAAGTCCTGTGATGCTTGGTGCCAATGCTGTAGAAGATGCTTTAGAATGGGTTTCAAATTGAACTAAGCTCATAGAACCACTGCTGTACATGCTGTCACGAGCCCCTGGACCTTCAACCATGTCCTGACTGGAGTTGATTGGGCTGACAACAGGCTTCGAAGATTTGACTAGAGTGACAGTTCTCCTGTGAAGGAGGAACTCTTGAACCTCTTTGTATGGAACACCTCACTTTAAAAGTCACTTGATGCTTAAGTAACTCATTGGGCTTCTCTAAGGTTGATGATCAGTTTCAAGTCTTGGAGAAGACTGCACACTGATTCCACAACTTGTTGTGTCCTAGAAAAAGAAGAAGCACATAAAAGGCAGTCATCAAGCTGTGGAAAAACAGCAATACCACACAACTGTAATGCAGCTACTACAAGTACAAAAACATTTCTGAAAAACGTTGGGGATGTCGCAAGGCCAAACGGTTGAACCTGGAACTGGAAGTGATCCCTTCCCACAGTCCCACAGTCGACTTGTATGGGTACATGGAAGTATGCATCTTTTAAGTCCAGTCTCACTAGAAAATCATTCTTGGAGAGCACAGGAACAAAGAACTGGACTGATACCATTAAAAAGACTCCACTCTGAGGAATTTGTTCAGATCCTTTAAATCGAGGACCAGGCAACAGGAACCATCCTGTTTCAAAACCAAAGAGATTATTGAGTAATAACCATGGTTTCTCTGAGCTGGAGGAATCCTCCTTGTTGCCCCTTTGCACAAATTATTGTGTATCCCTTGAAATATTGCATCCCTCATTGATTCATTGTGTGGTAATTGGGTACATCTGAAGCTGGCTGTCAGCGGAGCCTCTTTGAACTGAATTTGATACCCCTCTCTCATGAGTGAAAGAACCCAACAATTTTGTACTTTCTGTGACCATTGACGAAAGAAATGTTTGACTCATCCTCCTACCAACATATAGTCATTTCTGCTGGGCCTCTGATTGTGAGAGCTGGAGCTAGGATTTACCACCAACCGCGGTCCCTCGGCCGTAGGTCCAGCCACGAAAGGGATGGTTGGTGTCTCTTTGGGTCTGCAGGATCTTCTTCTATAGAAAAGATTTCTTACCCGGGAGAAAGTTAAATGGTCTGTGTTGGGGGGAGCGTTTTAGGGGGCACAGGGCACCTTCACGGAATGATCGAAGGAGTGATTTAGGGGCAAAGGGGCAGCTTAACTTGAGGCGGGGTGCGCAGGAACGCTCCTACTAAAATGAAGGAAACAGATGTGTGAGCCATGGAAACCAAGCCAAAAGGTTTAACAGATTTATTTAGAAGGTGCGACTTCAAGAAAAAGGCATTTAAAATACAGAATACAAAATATAGTGACCTCGCATTCATAGAGAGTCTTACCAAACAGAAGGCATTATTATATAATTCTCAATAGGACTCAGAAGACATTGAAATCGTTTGAAGAGAGACACTTCAGAAAACCTCAAAGACACATTTATAAATGCATTATGAAAAACATAATTTAAATCAAGGAAAATGTTCTCAGAATGCAAAACACATTTGATCTAAAATGCAGAGAATACTCACGTTTAAACCTAAAAGAAAGCAGCCTTGCAAGTGTAATATAAGCATTAAATTCTCAATAAGAAAACACCAATTTAGAGACAAAATAGCACATACAGCAATTATATTGGCAAGTTAAATTGTATCTTAATAAAACAAAAAACAAGAGCTCTTGGGGAGCACCCACACCCGCCTGCCATCTACCAACAGAAGGGTGGGGTAGTCCGACGAGAACTCCGTGGACTTTCCTTTTATACCCCGTAAGCTGGGATCTGAAGCAGAAGTGCTTATTGCAACGTCAGTCCTACCTACGTCAATTACACCACGGTTCGCACATTTATCAGAAGTGTTGTGTCTATCTTACTATATGCGGAACATAGTCTAGGAGAAAGGTTATAATCTCAGACCAAGCGCTCGTTGTAAATTGCATAGGGCAAGCAGAAAATATGTAATGTAAGGAATAAAATATATAGCATTGTCCTGGTTGCCACATCTATCACCCTGGCCTGACGCTCTTGTGGTGGGAACTTCTCTGTTCTCATGTTCAGACCCAGGATGTGGTGTGCTATATGTCGACAGGATAGAGAGAGAGACAGTGAATTTTGAGACAGTGAACTTTGGGCACACGGGTAGGGTGGGGGCTATCCAGTTTGGAGCAGAAGAGCCTCGCAGAGAGAAGCTGGCTGGATTTTTAGTCAGACAGGCTTAGAGCCTTCTGTACAGTAAAATGGCAGAACTCTGGTCAACTTAACAAAAGGCCTACAGAAAGACAGCAGGGCCTACGTAGGGGTTCATACTGACTGAGTGGCAAGGATGGCCCAGGGTAGTTGTTATATGGTAAAACCGGACCATCAGGTCAATTTAACACAGCCTATAAATTAGGCTGGCAGGGCCTATGTAAGGGGTTCATACTTCAGGTGTGGGCAGAACGGGCCTGGGGTACCCTATGATAAAAAATAGACCCTGCTTCAAGCCCTCCTCTTGTTCATTTACTGAACAAAATTCTTACAGCAATCTTTTCAGGCCCTCCTCCTAGTAGGTGTATCCCAGGGGTGTCATTCATTGGAATATTGGCTGTCTTGTATCTTCCTTAACGTCACATAGACTCCTTCAGGCCTGTCAAAGTTGACATGCTGTTTTCTGTGTCTGTAGACCGGTGTGTGCAAACATAATATCCTGCCCTGTCAACTGTCCCCCTCTCCCGTCTTTATCAATGGCTATTTATTCAATTTGGTACAATTTCTCTGTTTCATTTAAGCAGTATCTCAGGTATAACACTGTGATCACAATTCACTATAAGGGGCGTAGTCATTATAGCAATGGGGGTCAATGCTGCTAGTAGCACCTATGATCATTTTCTCTAATTGTTCTGAAAGTCTTGAGCAAGTCTTGAGGCATTGTTCCAATCGTTGGTACGTGTGGCTAGTGTGACTAGTTGGAAGAACGTCTTATCTTCTGTACTTTTACTCTTTTCATAAAAGTCTGCTGTGGAATAATGTAGAGCCTCAGAGATGATACCTGTAAACAGAAAAAGTAACCGTTGGTGCCTGTCTTCAAGTAATTTGAGAGGTTACTAGCACTTCTATTACTTAGGCACATTCGATATGAGGAAAACAAAGTGATGAAAAAGGTAAAGATGTCTCGCTGTCACAACTTGTAGACTGAGGGGTTGGGGCATTGATTTTTCCAGACGTCTTTAGTTGATGTATCGTTGGGGTCCGCTTACACACTCTTCCTTTCTCTGCTGTGTAGCACGTGCAACCCTTCAGGATGAGCTTGGGATACCATTCCCACTTGGTTGTTTCCGTGGAACACATGTATTTTCTGTGTGGCTCCTTGCCCCTTGCACAACCCCTCAATCACATGTGAGATGAATGCCGGTCCATTGTCAGAACCCAAAAGCATAGGTACTATAAAGCGCGGTATTAACTCTTTCAGGAGGCATTTGGCAATAGTTTGTGTATTGCTGTTCTTGGATTGGCATGCCTCAGTCCATTTGCTGATCATGCAAACAATAACCAACACGTACTTGTAGTTTGAGTAGGGGGCATGCTGATGAAGTCCATTTAATGTGGGGAAATGAAGTGGCCTGGGGCAGTGGAAAACAGCATTAGGAAAACAGTCTGATCTTCCCATCACGTCCTACAAGTGATGAACCATGAAAAAGACGGGCCATGGGAGCAAGCATTATCGTTGGTAAACATATCTTTCCATTTGGGCCTATCCGTATTCCTTTTCTATTTTTTCATACATCCTCCCCTGTTCCCTTCTTCCTTTTCTTCCACCCAGCCCTTTCAGTAATATACTTAGGGTCATAGTACATATCATCATCCTTTATCTTTATATCATGATCACATGTGGGGTAGAAGCAATGTGAACCATTGTGTACTCATAATCAGTTAATGCTATTCCTTTTTGTACATCTGCATCAATAAATTCTTTACCAATTGATACATAGTCCTTGGAGGAGGTGTGTACAGCACATTCTACAATTGAAACTCTCTTGGGTAGCAACAGGCCTTGCAATAGTTGAGCTATTAATGGTGCACGCTGCATTTGTTGGCCAGCTGGGGTAAGGAGGGAACTCCAAATGAAGGAAAGAACCTAAAAATTATATTGGCATCCCTGTACAAGACTTTAAAAAGAAATTCATTATCTCCAGAAGCAAAAGAAGAATTAAAACATTGTACTATAGCTTGTCCCAACAGCAAACACAGATGAAAATCTCTGACACAGTAACACCTTTAGGAATCAAAACACTCATAGTTGTCAAACTGTGCCCAGGGATGTGGAATCCCTATAGCCCCACGCCCAGGACATATTGTTTGAGGTCAAGGGCAACAAGTTTTCATGCGTATTTTGTCCTTGGGACAAGTAGGCCCAATCCCCTACAGCACAAACCCTTTGGCTGCCAGTTTACAGTACCACATTATGGATCAGGGAAAGGCATAGGGGCCGATTCCGATTCGGGCCGGAAATCTCTCCGACCGAGCCGGACCCGGAGAGATTTCCGACCGAATCGGACCCGTGCAGCCCGACCGAACGAGTACGATGCATCCGTATGCTATCGTACTGGAGTCGGTCGGACTCCCATTGAAGTCAATGGGACCCGGTCGTACAACGCGTACGCGGGCTCCCATTGCCTCAATGGGTGCGAGGCGAACAAGGGCGCCCCCTACAGCGGGTACGCGGCGAAGCGACTCGCGCCATACACGCACAGGCCCCCTGTGTGTGACTCGCGCGGCTACGCGTACAGGGGGGTCCGACACGGACCCCCGAAGTACGGCTCCGACTGCTCTTTCGAGCCGGACGGCGCGTGTCGGTCGGACTGCTCGCGGCGCGCATCGTACTTGCCCGGCCGGGGAACGTCTCCATTGCGCGGTGCGAGTCGTGTCCGAGCGAGTCGGTCGGTGCGGTTCAACCCGGGAACGAGTCGGTCGGAGCGGTTGGGACACCCGAACGAGTCGGTCGGCGATTTCGCATCGTACTCGCTCGTCCGGACACGCGTACGAATCGGTCGGGAAATAGGGCTCCGAATCGGATCCGGTTATGCCGAATCCGATTCGGAGCCCTACCGGCCGAGATCGGAATCGGCCCCATAGTCTTTATTTATTGTTCATTAATGCAAAGGCTTTATTATTAGGGTGAGCGCTCTAAGTAAATGTTGTAAGCTCAGACTGCACTACTGACAGTGGTTAGAGTATAAAAATGTGTACACACGTTTTCAATATTTAGCAATGTGAGGCTATGGATACTGCTCTCAGAATGCTCGGTAAACGGTAGGTACCATTTCTTTGCAACATAAAAATAAACAAGCATTGGTAAAGCCAGTAGGTCTGAAATTGTTGGTCAGCCTTTTGGCTTTGTCAATGCACAACTTGTTTTGGCAATATTTTTGTGAAACCTCATTGGTGTGGGAGCTGCTGGTCCCTCACCATTATAACAAACATTAGCAAAAAGCAAAACATTTTTGGTCTCAAACATCACACATTGCACAGTGGTTCCTGGCACTGAATAAAACAACTGTGTGTCGACATGCTCCTTGTGAAAGAACAGAATAAAGTCACTCACAGTGAAGCTAGCCAAGAGAGAGAGGGAGAGAGACAACATTTTATTAAACATAAAAGGTCATGGTTAACGCCAGACCTAACTAGGGGCCCAATTATTAAATAAAGTGCACCCATGTCCTTGGATCATGTGCAGATATACAACTTTCGTGAATTCACAAGACTACAGAAGTAGGCCAAGAAATAGTACTCCTAGAAAATATATATGTGAACTGCATTTAAGCATGAGCAAATATGTAGGTGTACTTTTGCCCAAGCAAAAATCTGAGTTATTGCAAGTTCACTTTTCCTCCAGCCACTTTTTCTGTGAGCCAGAACAGTTGCTTACCATTACCTTCAGCCCCAGTATGGAGATCTGCGGAAACGTGGCCACATAAGGGAATTGTTAGTATTCAAAGCCTGCTATGGAAGGAGCCCTAGCATAATCAGAGAGGCTATTTCAGAGCTCTTATATAATGAATATTGCTGCCATAATTTGTCGCTGCATAACATGGCACAAAAGGGACAAGTGTATTTTGTTACAGGACAAGTATATTTAAGAAGCATCCTGCCCCATGGACAAGTAGATATTTCACTAAATTCCACACCCCTTTGTGTCAATCCCTTATACCTTAAAACCTGTTTTCAAACACCCTGAAATATTGCACCTATATATTAAATGACATATTAAATCTGTACACATTGTATCCTTGAGACATTATAATATGAAGCACTGTTATTCAATGCACACTAACCTTCTGTATTGGCATATACTCATTACTAATGATCAATACATAAACATAATATAAACACAACATTACTACTTTTCCTATTACTCCTATCCTTTGTAGTCCCTGGCGAATGCACTGCATTAGAATGCATTTTAGCACATTCCACCTTACAATCTAATTTGTTACAACAATATTCTCTTCAACTCTGAAGTACCTTGAAATGAAAAACATTAATATACCTACACATTATTTCTGTTAGATAGACATATACAATAGTATTTCTCCTTGCGCCATTTAAGTGGGCAAAACCCTTCAAGAATGCAATATACCTAGTGCCATTCTATATATACATCTTCTTGTGAAGATGGCGGTGTTCCTATTGCGGCAGATCACCGTCTTCTTTCTCTTTGGACAGTCAATGGAAACACAATGCCTTCCTCTCGGCAATGCAGACAGATGTTGGTGAATAGACTAATACTTTAACATGTCTTTTTTTGTTGTAAAAAATCTGTGTTCCATGACTGATAGGTCGGAGCACAGGAATGATGGGGCCCTTCTTCTTCCGCCTGGATACCTGAGTAGAAAGAAACTTTTGCAGCGCGTGTTAACTTATACAAATATATGTCTTATTCCATAATTTCAATGTCACTGTTAGGTCTAGTTGATGTGACTTATACATATATTAATTGTTCAGTGAGAAGTATATGGGGCGTTAGGTTGTTGTCAGAACATTGTAATATTTGTGAGTGAAAACAGAGTGATCCATGGGCAATAAACCATTTTTCTTTCTTTAAATTATTTATTTATTTATTTCCCTCAATTGTGGCGCTTATTTAGCCTATTTTCTTTTTTTTTTAAGCAGTCCTGTTCTGTCTTCGCTGAAAGTTGTTGCTGCTTTAATATCATAATTGACACATGGTCCAGCTGTCATCCAAACGTGTGGGAAAATGTGGTAGGCCTGAGCTTGTGGCATGACAAGTCTTTCCTATTTAAATTTTATTTCTAACCAGACAAGAGGTGATGAAAACAATAACATTGAGCTTATCTATGCAAACATCCCGAAGACAGGAAATCCAATACACTACTTGGAGACGCAGGGAAGACCCTAATAATAATAATGTTGCAAAATCTCGAAACATCAATTAACCCCGAAAATCTAAGAAAAAGCAAAACATTGTACTCTAATAGTTCCCAGGAGATAGAAACATTTAAGGGAGACAAAAACTCATGGTATTCGAACTGCAAAATATATGCAACCACCTCTAAAGTCTGCAACTGTACTTTTAAAAGGCCTCTTTAAATCCACACCTATTATTCTGACAACATTGTAATACTGAGCATTGCTTACTCCATGCATACCATCCTTTAACATTGAAATCTACTTTATATCTGCACGTATTATTTATTCTTTTGTATTTTCCCAGCACTGGGGCCTGTGTGAAGGAAGTTGGTGTGGTGGCTACCTGTGGTAATCTATTCCTACGAATCTCTGGTTGTTTCATATTTTGAAGGCTGCACACAGCTGTGCATATCCAAAAACTCACTCCTCTCACATAGACACATACATATTCCATCACTAAACTGCACAACGTGAAACCTGAAACACTGTATTTATTTATTTAATCTCGGCTTCCCCGTTACCAAATTGTGTGATTCTAGGCAACTTATTTCTCTTGTTCACTTCCACAGCTCAACGTATTCTTACACATACATATCTTTCATCTAAATCTCATGTTCGTTGCCAACCACAGGAAGCCTCTTTCCTGCCTGGCTCTACGCCCAGACTCTGCGGCCAGCGTTAATATAACGGCAGCCCAAGAGAAATCCTTTAACCCTTCAATACCTCGTAACTTCAAAAAAACATGTGTTGTCTTTAATTGTAATATGCAAAATATATATAGCTTATTTTAAAATAACATGGCTTTCCTGTAAAGCGCACGTTCACTCAGAAAGGTATTTTGACGCTAAACAGCAGATCTTCATTGTTCCCCAACTCAATGGTACTCATTTCATCCACCTCAGAATGATGAAGGGCTGATCAGACCCCGCAGCATTTGATGTGTGACCATGAAGTCAAACCATGGGTGTAGCTAGCGTGCATTCCACTCCATCATTTTATCTCCCCTCTTTGTGCACAAGAAATCGGAAGAGATCAGTCTTAACTTGCTAATTCCAATCTTCTGTCTAAGGTTCACCATCTGCTCTGACATTTACGTTGCTCTAAGGCTAGTGTCACTAACTTCCTTGGCCACGAGACACAATTTCAAAATCTTTCCTATTAACCAGCCCCAACTGTGTGCGCTTTGTGGCAGTACTTCCTGGATCTGCCCTAGCATTCGGGCTATCGCTTGTGCCTGCCTCGGCTGCTGTTGCTGAATTCGGACGCAGGTAGGAGTAAATTATAGGAGTAAATTATTCTGTACTTAGTATCTTGGGGCTGTAGTATTTTGTGTAATCTTCAATGTGAATCTAGCATCTAGCTGACCAGGTAGGCCTCTGCATTTTGTTCATTGAAGTATGGATGCCTAAAGATATTCATCAGGTCTATAATGAAAAATTATTTTATGAATTATAATTGGTCATCTAAATAGAGAGATATTCATATGCATTTGAAACTGAAAGTATTTTCTTTTCTGCCAGGAAACTATATTACTTATATTGATGGCATTTTTAGTCTTGTAACATTGTGGGCCATAGAACATTATTTTGTAAAGATCTATTTTCAATAAAGAAGGATATATGTTTATATTACCGGCAAGGCACTTTACTCATTTCTACAATCTTTGTTCATTGTTCTATTGTTGTCAATAATGTAGATGTCGTGGGGCATGTTGAATTGAATGAGGATCCAAAAATATCAAAGGGAATAGCTACATTTTACCTGGTATTACAGCTTCTATCATTGTACTCTGGGCGGTAAGGGATGGCAGTCTTCGACCTCACCTTATTATGTCACTTTTTCTTTTGTGTGGCTTGTCTATCATTTGACGCTGGGCCAAGTCTAGGGCGTAATAGCAACCAGAAAACATAAAAAGGTGGCTGTGTGTTGCGGCAAGAAATGCATGCAAAAGCCTTCCTCCCCATATTTCTACCACTTGACTGAATATTCAAGTGGGAGGATCCATTACTAAGCGTCCAAGCACACCTGAAAGGTGAGGAGTGAATCGTAAGGTGTGACTGTCCAGGCACCGAATTTACTCTATTCAGGCAGTAATGAGCGAAATGTGGGTGCCTATTTAAAACCGTGCCAAACTAAGAATCGTGAAGGCAGCTACTTGGAAGCCAGACACAGTATCCACCCGATGCACCGCAAACCAGTTGCGCAGTCTCAATTTGAACCTGTCTCAGTTAAAGTGGGCGTGCTTGGCACGTACCCAGATGTTCCCGCTGCTCACTTCTCACTGCAGTGCATAAGAGAGAAGTACACCCATATATAAGATCTCGCTAATCAGTAGTGAAATCCTGTGATACCACTGTGAGAGAAAGAGAGAAGAAAGGCCCATAAGCCAGACAAGAGAGGGAGAGACGCAAAATGCAGACCGAGAGAAGGAAATAGAGTATAGCTATTAGAGTACACTGCATGTAACTAAAAAAGGCGGAGAACAAAGGACACTTTTTACAATGAAGAGAAAGAGGTTGAAAGGCGTTGGCTGCTGCCAGGCCCGAGAGAGGACCCACAAAGCAATGTGATGAAGGAAAATAGTTCCCCTTTTGGAAGCACGCAATTGAAAAAAGACACTGTTAATCTCAATGCGATAAGATGCCTCCCATTCCTTGCAGAAATAAACGTTCAAACAATACAATTTACACCAAATAGGTAATCAAAATTCAAAACAAATGTGAGCTGCCAGACGCAGTCCCATACACACGTATTTGCGGCACAAAGTGGGAGACGCCAGGCGCAACCTCCTGTCGCCAAGTACATACTTCAAAATATAAATGTGAGGAACTATTTCAACAATTCGGTGTATGTTGTTGTGCATTACGTGGTTAGTTATCTGAAAGTGACTTGTGCTAAATAAATGTGGTACAGCGCCACATGGGTCAGACAGGGGCTAGGGGGGGCAAGGGGTAACTATATAATACTATTTATTCACAAAAAGGCAACAGCTTTCATATATAAAAAAACAGTTACAATTCTAGTTATTATTGGTCTCACTAAATACATAGAAGGTCGGTGCGCCAGGCACAGATGCCTAAAAAGACAACCACAATGCATGCTAAAAAAGACCACAATAAAAAGAGATTTGACCATAAAATAATCGCACTTCAATTATACAAAATGTGAAGCATATTATGTACACGTCTATCTCTATATATAAACCCACAGAAATATTTGCGCATTCTCCTCTGCTGGCCCAAATGCGTGCAGAAGGATGTCTTAAAATAACATAGCAAAAAATAAACGTCTTTACGTTTCATTTTAACACAGGAAGAGAACAGAAAACCACATGGAAAGGCGTTTTGTTCACAAACCATAATCACACAATACTCATGTTGACTGTCTGTTGAAATAAAAAGATATACTGACAGTCCCTCGCAAAAGCCGAGGAAGTCTGATAACTGTTTATCATAAATCCTCACGTGCCAGTCACAAGACGTAGAGTGGCACATCTTATCCGGGACTCGGAACCGCTCCTGAGCCCGCAAATAGCTGAGATTTGCATCATGCAAACTCCTTGCCTTCCTGCACAGGCATAAACTCTATCTCTGTAGCACAAAATATATTTATATAATAATTAAAAAAAACATAATGTAAGCTCTAAAAAAACAATGCTTAAGCTAGCGAAAATATAATATCTAACACATCCCGGGGAAACCACTCTCTTCTCTTTTACACAAGAGGAAACCGTAAAACTTGTTAACACAAGAGGAAACCGTGTATCTGTTAGCTAGGCAGGCACGGAATTCGTCTTCTTTCTCATGACTATTGAATGAGAGTCCCCTTTGATTTTCATCAGAGGGGCATGATAAAACAAAAATGACCACTGAAAGATGCCAGACGCAATCCTCCCTTCCCTGTCAATCCTTATAACTAGACAGAGGTCCTCCTTCTTTCAGAGAGGCACAAATAACAAAATCCACAATGAAAGACGCAAGACGCAGTCTTCCCTTCCCTGTTAATTCTTCTAATTAAACAGAGGCCCTCCCTTGCTTCCAGAGAGGCACAAATAACAAAATTCACAATGAAAGACGCAAGATGCTGTCTTCCCTTCCCTGTTAATTCTTCTAATTAAACAGAGGCCCTCCCTTGCTTCCAGAGAGGCACAATAACCACTTATAACAACGATAAAGCAAAATGATCACTGGAAGATGCCAGACGCAATCTTCCCTTCCCCGTCAATCCTAGACGGAGGCCCTCTCTAGCTCTCAGAGAGGCACAGTAACAACGTATGTCTATTTATAAAAGGAAAAACACATAATTCAAACAACTTCCTAACGTCACCCTTTGGCTCAGTCCACTACGCACACGTTTCCTCTAGCTTGGGAATGTTCTTTTAGTAAGCGAGACCAGTTAGACAGGACAACTGAAACAAGGAACACAGATGTCCCACGGTCGCCCCTACCCGCTGCTCCCAGAAAGACAGCACATCAGGCAGCAAAAATAACTTACCCGAGTGCTGTTCTCTGTGGTTCAGTCAGGAAAGAGGCACGAAGGGTGGTCTGCGTCCGGGGTCCCAGTGGTCTCCTGTCAGCTGGAGCTGCCATCCGAGTCACGGCACCAAAATGTTGGGGGGAGCGTTTTAGGGGGCACAGGGCACCTTCACGGAATGATCGAAGGAGTGATTTAGGGGCAAAGGGCAGCTTAACTTGAGGCGGGGTGCGCAGGAACGCTCCTACTAAAATGAAGGAAACAGATGTGTGAGCCATGGAAACCAAGCCAAAAGGTTTAACAGATTTATTTAGAAGGTGCGACTTCAAGAAAAAGGCATTTAAAATACAGAATACAAAATATAGTGACCTCGCATTCATAGAGAGTCTTACCAAACAGAAGGCATTATTATATAATTCTCAATAGGACTCAGAAGGCATTGAAATCGTTTGAAGAGAGACACTTCAGAAAACCTCAAAGACACATTTATAAATGCATTATGAAAAACATAATTTAAATCAAGGAAAATGTTCTCAGAATGCAAAACACATTTGATCTAAAATGCAGAGAATACTCAGGTTTAAACCTAAAAGAAAGCAGCCTTGCAAGTTATGTTATGTTATATATATATTTGTATCGCGCTCAGCTACTCAACAGAGTGTCCCGGCGCGTGCAGAGGTAAAGGAAAAAGTGTAACAAGAAGACAACTAAAAAAGGAAAGCTTTTAACTTTTTCTTAAAGATCACATGATCCTGAATGCACCGCAGCGCCAAGGGCAGAGCATTCCAAGCTAAACTAGCTTTCCTGACAAGTGAACAGCCACCCAGCCTTTGGCGGTTGAATCTAGGGGTCTGCATCAAAAGTTGAGAAGAGGAACGCAATTGTCTCACTGGATTATAGAAGGCAAATCTCTTCTGAAGGTAGGAGGGGCCCCTGCCATAGAGAGCCCTATGGGCAATAGCCAGCATTTTGAATTGTATTCGGGACTCCACTGGGAGCCAATGCAGGGAGCGCAAATGAACATGCACACTGCACCTGTTTGACAAGCCTAACAGGAGTCTGGCAGCGGAGTTTTGAACTACCTGCAGTTTCTTTAAGAGGTAGCCAGGAATGCCCACATAGAGTGCATTGGCATAATCCAGGCGAGATAAAATCAAGGCACGGACCTAAGTTTCCTTAGCAGACCCTGGGAGAAAGGGAAGAAACTTTCTCAACGCTTTCAAGGTGCAGAAACAGGTCCCAACGAGCTTCTTGACTTGGATGGAAAAGTTCAGGTTCTCAGAGAACCAGACTCCTAGATTTTTGCAGCATTATTCCCAGCACTAGGCAGGGAGAAGCCAGGGGGCCACAGCTTCTCTCTGAAGTTGACCGGAAAGGTCCCGTACAGGAGGACCTCCGACTTCCCTTCGTTACACTTCAGCTGAGCCTGGGCCAGCCAATGGAAGACAGAGGCTAGACAGTGTTGGGCAGACAGGACTGATTCATCATCTCTTCCCCAAGAGAACAGGAGCTGGGTGTCATCAGCGTAGGCCATCACCTTAGCCCCTAATGCCTCCGCTAGATAAACCAGCGGCGTAACATAGATGTTAAATAGGAGGGGACCAAGGGATGACCCCTGCGGGACACCAGTAGCCACCTACTGAGGCACAGAGGCACACGGAGGAAGCCAGACCTGCTGCGTTCGAGCTTCGAGAAAAGACCTGATCCAGCTCCAGACCGAACCGGCAACACCAATCTCTGAGAGGCAGTTAAGGAGCAGGGAATGGGGCACTGTGTCGAATGCCGCCAAGAGGTCTAGCAAAACCAGAGCAGCCCTCCCGCCGGCATCCAGACACTCCCGAATTGCCTCTGCCACCTCTACCAATGCTGATTCTGTACTGTAGCCCGCTCGGAAACCAGATTGAGCTGGGTGTAACAGGCCAGATGCCTCAACAAAGTTGGTGAGCTGGATAGTAACTACTTTCTCGCAAACCTTAGCTAAACTTGGCAAAAGCGAGATTGGACGGTAGTTCACGGGTATCGATGGGTCAAGAGACAGCTTTTTAAGAAGAGGGAGAATCAGTGCCTGCTTCCAAGATATCGGGACCGTGGCCTCCCGAAGGGACATGTTGATAATTTGGTTGACCTCAGGATTTATAATGGCAGCGGCCAGGAGTCTGGCAGCACATGGGTCGTTGGGAGAGCCCGACTTCAGGGCTTTAAGAATTTTGAGAGTGTCAGATGGATCTATTGGCGCAAAAGTTGACAACATATTGGCTGGACCAACAACCAAACGGCCAGATAAGGAAGCTGTAAGCCCCATAGCAGGTGCGGAGAAAGTAGCTTGAATGCTGCATATTTTGTCCACGAAAAACTTAGAAAGAATATTGCACCAAGACTCTGAAACTGGTGTCGCACGCACCTGAGCACTAGGTGACATAAAACTTTGTACAATGTAATATAAGCATTAAATTCTCAATAAGAAAACACCAATTTAGAGACAAAATAGCACATACAGCAATTATATTGGCAAGTTAAATTGTATCTTAATAAAACAAAAAACAAGAGCTCTTGGGGAGCACCCACACCCACCTGCCATCTACCAACAGATGGGTGGGGTAGTCCGACGAGAACTCCGTGGACTTTCCTTTTATACCCTGTAAGCTGGGATCTGAAGCAGAAGTGCTTATTGCAACGTCAGTCCTACCTACGTCAATTACACCACGGTTCGCACATTTATCAGAAGTATCGTGTCTATCTTACTATATCCGGAACATAGTCTAGGAGAAAGGTTATAATCTCAGACCAAGCGCTCGTCGTAAATTGCATAGGGCAAGCAGAAAATATGTAATGTAAGGAATAAAATATATAGCAATGTCCTGGTTGCCACATCTATCACCCTGGCCTGACGCTCTTGTGGTGGGAACTTCTCTGTTCTCATGTTCAGACCCAGGATGTGGTGTGCTATATGTCGACAGGATAGAGAGAGAGACAGTGAATTTTGAGACAGTGAACTTTGGGCACACGGGTAGGGTGGGGGCTATCCAGTTTGGAGCAGAAGAGCCTCGCAGAGAGAAGCTGGCTGGATTTTTAGTCAGACAGGCTTAGAGCCTTCTGTACAGTAAAATGGCGGAACTCTGGTCAACTTAACAAAAGGCCTACAGAAAGACAGCAGGGCCTACGTAGGGGTTCATACTGACTGAGTGACAAGGATGGCCCAGGGTAGTTGTTATATGGTAAAACTGGACCCTCAGGTCAATTTAACACAGCCTATAAATTAGGCTGGCAGGGCCTATGTAAGGGGTTCATACTTCAGGTGTGGGCAGAACGGGCCTGGGGTACCCTATGATAAAAAATAGACCCTGCTTCATCTGACTATCTTTTTCTCTTCTGCTGACTTCCGCACCATAGTGTTAAGTTCTTTTTTGAGTAATTTAGAACCTTGATAAGGCAACTTTTGAATGAGCGACCGCTGAGTTGCATCCAACTTCCAAGATCTTATCCACAGGAGTCTTTTTCCTTGGATTGCTGCCCCTGCAGCTGTGGCTGCTGACCAAAGGGTATTAAAGGAGACATCAGACAGGAACTGGGCAATAAGCTCCATTTTTGCCAACACTGAAAAATGGTAAGATCCTTCTTTGCAAACAATCAGACAATGACTGAAAGTCCTTCAAGAGAACATGCATCGCATATGCTGCTTAAGTATTTTCAATCAGGGAATAGCTGGATGCAGCAAAAACTCTCTCCAATCAATCAATCAATCACAGAATTTGTAGAGCGCACTACTTACCCGCGAGGGTCTCAAGGCGCTGGTGAGAAAAAAGGGGGGGGTGCTGCTACTGGTCGAACAGCCAGGTCTTGAGTAGCCTCCTGAAGGTCAGCAGGTCTTGGGTCTGTCATAGGCTTAGTGGAAGGGTGTTCCAGGTCTTGGCGGTGAGGTGTGAGAAGGATCTGCCGCCGGTGGTTGTTCTTCGAATGCGAGGGACGGTGGCGAGGAAGAGGTCGGCGGAGCGGAGATGGCGGTTGGGGACGTAGAAGAAGAGTCGTCTGTTGAGGTAGGCTGGGCCAGTCTTGTGGAGTGCCTTGTGTGCGTGGATGAGGAGTTTGAAGGAGATTCTCCTGTCGACGGGGAGCCAGTGCAGGCTCCTCAGGTGGGGGGTGATGTGGCTGTGGCGTGGTACGTCGAGGATCAGGCATGCGGAGGTGTTTTGTATGCGTTGCAGTCGCTTGATGAGCTTGGCCGGGGCTCCCGCGTAGAGGGTGTTCCCATAGTCAAGTCTGCTACTGACGAGGGCCTGGGTGACTGTTCTTCTTGTATCTGTTGGGATCCACCTGTAGATCTTGCGAAGCATGCGGAGGGTGTTGAAGCAGGAGGAGGAGACTGCGTTGACTTGCTTGGCCATGGAGAGCGTTGAGTCGAGGATGACTCCCAGGTTGCGTGCGTGGTCGGTGGGTGTCGGGGCTGCTCCCAGTGTCGTTGGCCACCAGGAGTCATCCCAGGCTGAGGGGTTGGAGCCGAGGATGAGGACCTCTGTCTTGTCCGTGTTCAGCTTTAGTCGGCTGATCTTCATCCAATCGGCGACGGCCTTCATTCCTTCATGGAGGTTGGATTTGGCGGCGAGGGGTCCTTGGTGAGGGAGAGGATCAGTTGAGTGTCGTCGGCGTAGGAGATTATGTTGAGGTCGTGCTGTCTGGCGATGCGTGCGAGCGGGGCCATGTAGATGTTGAACAGTGTTGGGCTGAGGGAAGATCCCTGGGGTACGCCGCAGATGATCTCGGAGGCTTCGGATCGGAAAGGTGGGAGGCGGACTCTCTGGGTTCTGCCGTCGAGGAAGGAGGTGGCCCATTCCAGGGCCTTGTCTCGGATCCCTGCGTTGTGGAGGCGTGCGCGTAGAGTGCGGTGGCAGACAGTGTCGAAGGCGGCGGAGAGGTCCAGCAGGATGAGGGCTGCGGTCTCACCGTTGTCCAGCAGGGTCCTGATGTCGTCGGTGGCGGCGATGAGGGCAGTCTCAGTGCTGTGGTTGCTGCGGAACCCTGATTGGGATGGGTCCAGGATGCTGTTTTCTTCGAGGTATCGGGTTAGCTGTTTGTTGACGATCTTCTCGATGACCTTGGCTGGGAACGGAAGCAGGGAGATGGGCCGGAAGTTCTTGAGGTCTCTTGGGTCCGCCTTGGGTTTTTTGAGTAGGGCGTTGATCTCTGCGTGTTTCCAGCTCTCTGGGAAGGTCGCGGTCTCGAAGGAGAGATTGATAACGTTGCACAGGTGGGGTGCGATGGAGCTGCTGGCTTTGTTGTAGATGTGGTGCGGGAAAGGGTCTGACGGGGAGCCGGAGTGTATTGTGCTCATGGTCTTGATGGTGTCATCGATGTTCACGCTGGCCCAGGCTGGCAAGGGGTCATGGTCGATGGTGTGCAGCGGGTCTGGTGCATCGATCTTAGTTGGGGCTGTCTGGGTGTTGAAGCTGTCGTGGATGTCGGTGATCTTGCGGTGGAAGAAGGTGGCGAGGGAATCGCACAGGGCTTGCGACGGCGGGATGTCGTTGGTGTTGGAGCTGGGGTTGGAGAGTTCCTTCACGATGTTGAAGAGCTCCTTGCTGTTGTGTGCGTTGTTGTCGAGGCGGTCTTTGAAGGAGATTCTCTTGGCGGACCTGATGAGGTGGTGGTGGTTACGGATGGTGTCTTTGTGGGCTGCGTGGCTGTCCGGTGTCTTATCACTGTGCCATTTCTTCTCTAGTTTCCGGCAGGTACGCTTGGAAGCTAGGAGTTCCGGGGTGAACCAGCTGGCTCTTTTGGTGGTGTCACTGTAGGTGAGTTTTTTCAGCGGGGCGAGGGTGTTGGCACAGTCGTCCATCCATCGTCTGAGGTTGCAGGCAGCGTCGTCGGTGTTGGATGGGTCGGAGGGAGGGCTGAGAGCGAGGTTTGCCCGTAGTTGGTCTTCGGTGACTTTGCTCCAGCAGCGGCTGCAAAGCTCCCTCCACCTTCCTGTCAACAACCTGAGGGAGTGTAGCATCCTTGGATGCCAAAGAAGATGACAACGCCATAGCAGACAAAAGACAGTGTTGACTTTAGGTAGTTGTGGAAAGTCTTGATCAAAATTCTCAAGCGGACATCTCTTTGCAAGAAAATGTAGAATTACAGCGTTATCCACATCTTTCCATTCTTTATTAATTAAAGTCTTTTTAACCTCATGCAAAGGCAAAGAGTTGGGTAGTGCAGCACTGTACTGTGCATAAAAATCATCCTCCACCTGAGGAGGTTGTGCAAAGCAAAGCACTTCCCTGATATGATATGAGCCAAAAGCTGCTGAAGATGAGACCCAGAAACATATCTCCTGTTCCTTGTCTGAGAAAGCCATGACACTTTTTGCCTGAAGCTCATTAAGAGCAGAGTCCACCACCTCCTTGATAAGCAACTTAAGATCTCCTCTCGAGATCTCTAGTACTTCCTCCTCCTCAGGAGGAACCAAGTGCTTCTGTTTGGCTGATGCCTTGCAAGCCATCATACTTCAGCTAAACACAGTATCTAAGAGACTGCGCTACAGCAGTGGTACTACTGATTTAAATAGTTCTAAAGAAAGCCGTTCTCATCACATGCTACCCTACCTACCCTAGAAAAACATCTGCGCACTGACAATTAGCAGCACTGACACCACAGTCTTCCACTGCCCACTCCCAACATGACCAATGCTATCCACCCCAGCTCGGCACATGAGCGGGAGCATGCTGGAAAAGCAGTCCAAAAAATGATTCCACCACCTGCTTGGCAAGGCAGTGACAGTAACAACAGGTAAATCACTGCTTACAAAGGAAAGTCTTACTGCAAACGCATTTCTCACAATGGCCCACAGGAAAGAAAAACAGGGGGAGGGGAGGGGAGATATTATTCCATTGGGTCAGTAATGCTATCCAACACTTTCCCTACTGTTGCACTCTTTGGAGTTGGAATAGTAATTTTTACTCCTCTGCTATCCAATACTTTCCCTACTGTTGCATTCTTTGGAGTGGGAATAGTAATTTTTCCCTCCGCTATCCAACACTTTCCCTACTGTTGCTCTCACTGCAGTGGGAATAGTAATTTTTACCCCTCCGCTATCCAACACTTTCCCTACTTTTGCACTGTTTAGAGTAGGAATAGTAATTTTTACCCCTCCGCTATCCAACACTTTCCCTACTGTTGCACTGATTGTATTGGGAAATTTAAGTTTAAATATTTTCTAATAGTTTAATGTTTTAAATTATTGTAGAATGTTTTTTTAATATTTTAAATTATTGACATATATATTTTATTTTTATATAATTTTCAAGTTTAAAATAAATTAAAGATAATAGTTTATTAATTATTTTAAAGTACATATTTATGTATATGTATAAATTATTATGTCTGTGTGGATTTTTAAATTAAGTTTATTTGTTATATTTTGTTAAAATGTATATTAAATGTAATTTATTTTGTTAAAATTAATATTAATATTCAATATATTTAATATATATTATTTTGTTTTATATATATTTAAGTCGATATTTTTTACATCTATATTTTTGATTCAATATTTTTGTACTTACCTGTGTAGGCATGGAAGTCGATATATTTGTATTCTATATTTTTTTCAATAATTTTAACATCAATGTTTTTGTCATTGATATTCTATCAGTGAACCGCAGAGAGGGGTTCCAATTTGCAGGGTTGGAGACACCAGAAGGATTTAGGTATAAAATTGGACCCCAATAGCAGGGAACCTGTTATGGCTATTGATCTGGCTCATTTTTCTGACGGCATAATTAAGGAATTTCCAGAGGTGTTCACTGAGAAGCTGCGCCACTTAAAGGATTTCCAGCATAAGATAGTATTGAAGGACAATGCAACACCAGTAGTGCACAAGGTTTGTTCTATCCCCATCTTGATGAGAAAACCTCTAAAGTTGGAGCTGGACAAATTAATTGAGTAGGAAGTAATTGAACCTTTTGAGAGTTTTCTCTGGTTGGCCCCAATTGTGGTAGCTCAGAAAAGTGGGGGTTGAGGGATTCGTCTGTGCATTGATTTGAGAGACTTAAACCATAACATCTGGGTGGACAGGTTCCCTATATCTAAGATAAATTATGTGATCAGAATGATTGGGAAAGTGTGTGTCTTCAGTGCGATAGACCTCTCATCGGCCTATCATAAAATTGGACTCCATCCTGAGTCTAAATCTCTAACCTCGTTCATTACCCCATTTGGCGCTTTCAGGTTCCACAGAATGCCATTCAGCCTTGCCTCCGCATCATCTGTATTCCAGAGAGTGATGCACCAGTTGTTGAAGGACTCTTTATTTTCAGGATGACCTATTAATTTATTGAGAATCCTACCACGACCATGACATTACTCTGAGGAATGTACTGGTGACTCTTAGAGATGCTGGTCTAAGTATCAAAGTGGATAAGTACAAGTTTGGCGGGGACTCTGTTGATTATCTGGGTCATCACATCCCTAAGGACGGTATTAAACCCAAACTTGACCCGGTGGTGGCTGTAAAAGAGGCACCACCACCCGTGTCTAAAGATGAATTGAAGTCATTCATGGGTCTAGTGGAATATATGGCCAAGTTTGTGAAGAACTTTGCCAGTTACACTGTACCTTTAAGACATCTGTTGAAGAAAGGTTCTCATTTTGTATGGGATGAGTCCTGTGCTCAAGTGTTTGAGTGTATAAAACAGGCCATTGTCGCTGCACCATCTTTAGGCACTTTTGACACTACATGTAAAACCTTTCTTTACACGGATGCAAGTGCCAAGGGGTTGAGTGCATCGCTAGTGCAAGTTGTGGAGGGAAGGGAGAGGATTGTGGCATTTGCCTCAAAGGTTCTTAAAAATGCCGAAGTGAATTACTCCACTATCGAAAGGGAAGCGTTAGAGTGCTTCTGGGCCATCACACACTTCAAGTTCTTTTTGTGGGGTCTTCCCTTCACTTTGAGAACCGATCACATACCTCTTACTTACATCTTTACTTGCAGGGGAAGAGAGCAGTCTACTCCTTGCATAGCCAAGTGGTTCCTTGATTTGAGGGTTAGAATTTCAAGATTGATTTTGTTCCAGGTAACAAGAATGCTGTTGCAGATTGGCTTTCTCGTCTCCCCAGTAAGGGAAGTGTCATGGAGTGTAGTTGTATGGGTAGGGGTAATGTGAGTGAATCCATTCTGGTCATGTCTAGCCCTGGCATCTCTAGGGAGGGGTGGTTTGAGTGCTCAGAAAATTATGTTGTTCTTTCGGCCTTAAAAAACAAGATTGTTCATGGTTGGCCACCCAAACCCAATGGGTTGGAGAAGGATATTCGCAGCTTTGGGGAGGTGAGACATGAACTGCATATTCACGAGAACATGGTCATGAGAGGTGAGAAGATAGTTCCTCCCAGAGACCTCCGGGAGAGAATCACAGATCTGGCACATGAAGGGTACTTAGGACGTAGCATCACAAAGTCAAAGGTCAGGGCTACATATTGGTTTCCTGGTATGGACAGTCTTGTAGATGAAAAGATCAAGGATTGCCTCACTTGCTCTGTGAGTGACAAGAGTCGGTACGTCAGGAAGGCCCCTCTTTCCCCAGTGGAGGTACCCTCTAAACCATGGGACAAACTAGGTCTAGACATGATGGGTCCTCTCAATTGTTCGAAGTGGTCTGGCAAGTGCATCATTGTTTTGGTGGACTACTATTCCCATTGGATTGTGGTTAGGGTGGTCAACCACATTACTACCCATGACATGATTGATTTCTTGTCTGACACTTTCATGATTGAAGGAATACCTAGTTCTCTCGTCACAGACAATGGTGTTCAATTTACCTCAGTTGAAATGAATTAATTCCTAAAGAACTTGTCTATTGCACACCATAAGACTGCTCTTTATTGCACCAAGGCAAACGGACTGGTGGAGAGAGTGAACCGTATTTTAAAGGAGTGTATTCAATCTGCTCAAATTTCTGGGGTTTCGGTAGTTGTTGCCATCAAGAAATTGTTGTGGTCCTATCATACTGCTCCCAACTCGGTCACAGGTGTTTCACCATTCCTCATGCTTAAGGGTGGATTGCTGGGCACCAAAATGTTCCCCAGTTGAATGGGTGGTGGGGAAGTCAGATGGGTTCACCAAGGAGTTGTAAATGAATGTATCAAGATTCATCAAAAGGATTACAAATGAAGGTACAATGCCAAACATGGGGCGAAACACAGGAGTTGCAAGGTGGGAGATTGGGTGGTGGTCAAAACTCCTGTCTCTATGAAAGGTGGCAAGAGTACATTTTCCAAATCACTTAAGATTACTAAGGTCAGTACTAATGTGGTGACACTTGAGGATGGCAGGGTGTGGAGCATGGTCAGAATTGCAAAATGCCACGTCCCTGTATCACAATTTGGATCAGGGGCTGATTTTCCAGTGTCTACTTCCCATGAGCTACCTGGTTGTTCTCGCAGTTCACGTGCTCCTCAAGCCCCAGGCTGGCACAGGGATTATGTTTTACAATGAATGCTTTACTTAATTGTGTACTGTTTCATATATAGGGATTGAGTTCTTGTTTTCTCCTTCTCTGCAGGTTATGTAGGAAACAAAATTGTATAGGAAGGATATGTGTTGTAATTTGTGTTTTAATTCTACCTGTCTATTTTACCTGAGACCATTTGCCTGTATTTATTCCTTGCCACCTCCCCTCTTGGTATTATCGTCCCCCCCTCCCTGCCCTTGGAACCATCCTTTATCTCGCTCTAGTGCTCTGACAATTGAACCGTAACTGGATCGGAGGTTGTGCTGTTGAAGTAGAATAAAGTTTCGTCCTGGCTCCTCGCATCTTTGTCAATTATAATAACTTCACCCTGACAGAAATTGTGGCTGCTGCTTGAGTAGGGTTTTACCCCCTCAACCAGTAATCAAATTTCCATCATTATTTATGCGGCCAGCCTACTTTGGGATGGTAGAAGTGGCCTGAGAGTTCAATATCCATGTTACTTGGGGCACTAACACAATGTACTGGGGCACCCTCTCTTTTAAGTATAACTCGTCTGTATGCAATAATTGTTTTGCTCAGTGTACTAGGTGTCTGCATTGAGCCTCAGTTTTACACAAGGCATGGCAACATATTATCTAAGACTGTTATTCTATGTTTCTGCACTTGTGCTGTTTACACCAGTTCTGAACCAGATCGGAATGCTTACACCTTTTGTCTGAGCTCAGCCCTTGGTGCTGGTGTCCTCAAAGTCACACCTGCTTGCTGGGTGTCATGACCAGTCTTTGCTAGTTGTTTCTTGGAATTTGAATAGTTGATGTAGGTCACATATGGTTTAACACAATGGTTGTGGCTCGAAAGGAGTAATTTTTCACCTTGGAGTCCACTTCATTTTTGCCCTGACAGTTAGACTAGTATGTTTTAGTTTAGTTCATTCTTTCTGGTGGGCTCCTCTTCATCCGTCTTAGAATTCGGTGATTTTGGTGTACAACAATGTTTTAGCATTTATCAAGTTGTACCCCATTGCACTGTGGCTCTTGCCATCTACTTCTACTTGCTTCAACTGGCCTTCCTTTGTCCTATCACCCAAAAGCTTAAAGACCCCTCTTCTTTATGCTTTAGTCCTCACTATCACAGCAATGCAAGCTCCTATTCCACAAATTCTGTCCAGGATTTACCAGCCTGAAGACTTAACTTCACAAATTGGTCCTACCAGGAGGATCTTCAGCGAGAAGGTTGTTCTTCTCCTTTGTTGCCTTTCTCTCTGATACTATTTGACCCTACTTTTTTTTTGGGGGTGGGGGAATTGTTCGATGCACCATGTTGCAATCGGTAAAGATAGTCTTGTTTAATGAAAAGTTAAGGACTGACTTCTTCATGAAGCTACTGACACAATCCTTGTCTTTAACGCACTCATACTTTATGGGCCTTGCTTGCAAATTAGCAGGAAATGACTGAGACTGTTGTCTCTGGTGGAAGGAGAAAGTGTCCATAAGGACATATGGTGACAGGAGCAGAGCATTCAGGAGGGAATTGCAAAAGGGACCCATCAGACATCTAGTACTTGTTACAAGAATCTAAAGAGAATACGCATTGCACAAGTAGAAGTGAACTTTCAATATCATTTAATCGGGATGGTGAGGAACAGGGAGCTTTGTGACAGCCCAGTTTGTTCCACAACAAAAGCAGTAATAATTAATCAATAGGTTGTGTGGGGAACATTTTAGTAACACTATTATGTGTACACTGTACTCACACTCAATTAGGTTTGTACAATGGCAGTACTTGATTGGCTCCTTCAGAGCTACCTCTTGGAAGGAATGAAATACTCTGAGTCGACTCTCAGAGTGACCAGTGTTGGAACAATCGTTAAAGCTTCTGGTGGTACCAATGGCATCTTAGCAAGTCAAAATCTGTTCACAGAAAACCCTTGTCAAACTTCTACTCAAGAACAATGAAGGTGGCCAACAGCAACCTTTGGGGGGAAAAGTAACAATGGGAACTACAAGTCATCCCTTGCACCAACAGCCACTGCAAAATCCTCAGGGACTCCAGAAAGAACAAGCCAGCAAGGAATGGCACACTGATGCGTGGATCCTGTGTGCTGCCACAGCACACAGCAGCGCTGCCCTCCTACAGAGTACCTCCATCACCTCAAACGTTCAGCACTGCAATCTCCTTTTAAGCTGATCTGAGGGCTCTGTTTGCAACCTGCTCCCCTTAAGTGCACCCTTCTCTCAAAAAATGGTTGGAAGCAGTAATGAGAAGATACAGCTAAGTCGACCCTGGTTGGCTTCCAACAGAACGTGCTCTGAGCTATTTCTTCAGGTTCACTGATGAAATATCGATGTAAAAAATATTGATGACAAAAATATCGCAGTAAAAATATAGAATACAAAAATATCGACTCCCTATACTTAAACAGGTAAGTACAAAAATATCGAAACAAAAATATCGATGTAAAAGATATAGATGTAAAAAATATTGATTTTTAAATATATATAAAATAAAATACAATGTATTAAATATATTAAATATTAATATTATTTTTAACAAAACGAATTAAATTTAATATACATTTTAACTAAATATTACAAATAAACGTAATTATAAAAAATATAAACACACAAATAATAATTTATTCATATACATATATTTACTTACAAATATTTTTATTAACAATTATCTTTATTGAATTTCTAAACTTTTAAATACATAAAAATAAAATTAATAATTATATCAATAGTTTAAAATGTTAAAATACAAATTTAATAAGTAATTCGCACATTTAAAAATTACAACATACATTTCACAGTACAATAAATACAACACTAGAGAAAATGTTGGATAGCAGAGGGGTAAAATTACTATTCCCACTCCAGTGAGTGCAACAGTAGGGAAAGTGTTGGATAGTGGAGGGGTAAAAGTTACTATTCCCACTCCAGTGAATGCAACAGTAGGGAAAGTGTTTGATAGCGGAGGGGTAAAACTTACTATTCCCACTCCAGTGAGTGCAACAGTAGGGAAAGTATTGGATAGCGGAGGAGTAAAAATTACTATTCCAACTCCAAAGAGTGCAACAGTAGGGAAAATGTTGGATAGAGGAGGGGTAAAAATTACTATTCCCACTCCAGAGAGCGCAACAGTAGGGAAAGTGTTGGATAGCGGAGCAGTAAAAGTTACTATTCCCACTCCAGTGAGTGCAACAGTAGAGAAAGTGCTGGATAGCGGAAGGGAAAAAATTACTATTCCCACTCCAGTAAGTGCAACAGTAGGGAAAGTGTTTGATAGCAGAGGGGTAAAACTTACTACTCCCAATCCAGTGAGTGCAACAGTAGGGAAAGTATTGGATAGCGGAGGGGTAAAAATTACTATTCCCACTACAGTGAGTGCAACAGTAGGAAAAGTGTTGGACAGTGAGGGGTAAAAGTTACTATTCCCACTCCAGTGAGTGCAACAGTAGAGAAAGTGCTGGATAGCGGAAGGGAAAAAATTACTATTCCCACTCCAGTAAGTGCAACAGTAGGGAAAGTGCTGGATAGCGGAGGTGTAAAATTTACTATTCCAACTCCAAAGAGTGCAACAGTAGGGAAAATGTTGGATAGCGGAGAGGTAAAAATTACTATTGCCACTCCAGTAAGTGCAACAGTAGGGAAAGTGTTGGATAGCGGAGGGGTAAAAGTTACTATTCCCCCATCCAGTGAATGCAACAGTAGGGAAAGTGTTGGATAGTGGAGGGGTAAAAGTTACTATTACCACTCCAGTGAGTGCAACAGTAAGGAAAGTGTTGGATAGCAGATAAACAAAAATTGATATTAACAATTAAAAAATTGAAACATTTTAATTAATCATAAAAATAAATAAACAATATGATGTTAAATATATTAAACATTAACATTAAATATATTAATTACATATAACAAAAAGGAACAACTATTATGGAAATAAATAAATAAATTTATAAACAATATATATTTAAAAGAAGCAAATATTAACAAACAAAAAAACATTTAAAACATAAATGTATTTATTTTATTTCCTACCCTATAACACCACATCATCAAAAAAAATGTAACTTTTTCATTTACATTTATTTTCGTAATTAACATAATTAATAATGATTTTACAAATTATTATTAATAAAAAAGATTAAGAAACATTCATTGAATACACATTCTTTAACACTATAATAAGCACAACACACACCTAAAATAAAGTACACAATTACCATATTTATTTACTAATTAATGAATTTTTATTAATGAACAACTAATTATTAATTCATAAATTAAAAATAAATTACTTTCCACCCTTCCCATCATTACACCTACAAACACCACACCAGAACACACACCTAAAATGAATTTCACAATTACCATAATTAATTACTAATTAATTAATTCAAAATATTTAACAACTAATTATTAATTTATCAATTAAAAATAAATTACTTCCCACTCTTCTCACCATTTTCACCTACAAACACCCCAACACACACCTAAAAATAATTACACAATTAACAAAATTGATTGCCAAGTAATTAATTAAAATTAATTAACAAATAATTATTAAATAATTAATAAAAATTAATCTACACATTTAACACATCTCAATTGAACAAATATTAATAAATAAAAATCAATCAATAAATTTACTATAATTAAATTACTTCCCACCCTATTCCCCTATAATCCCACAACCCGCTACAGTACTAAAAACGCAAAATTCAAATTTAAAAAATAATAACTACTAGAAATAATCAATTAACCTAATATATTTCAATTACTTCCCACCCTATTCCCCTATAAACCCACAACCCGCTACGGAACTAAAAATGCAAAATTCAAACAAAAAAATATTAAATAACGACAACAAATTTAACGCATATAATAAAAATACAAACTATTCTTATACAAAAAATACATGCATCACAAACATATAAAATATATACTAAAATACATAACATTAATAAAAAACGATATTTTTAACATCTATATTTTTGCAAACGATATTAAACACTTCGATATTTTTTACATCGATATTAAATACACAAAATCGATATTCTGCACCACAATATTTTTTCTTTAGATATTCTTGACCAACGATATTTTTACCACGATATTTGTGCACATCGATATTTTTACATCGATATTGTGGCTGTGCACCATTTCTTCAATTAAGCACTTGTTCAGCATCAGCCCTCTGTGAGCGGATTCAAAGAATCTGGGTCTCTATTGAACATAGCAGCTTTTCTGAGATAATGGAGGTGAGCTGCAGGAACACTTCTGGATGTCAGGGTAGCTTTCTATAGCGGTGCAAATCTTGACATCACACTACCCAGTTCACCTCGTGACCTGCCAGACTGTGCAAACCACGTCTTAAATTAGCATTTGTATGTTCACCATCTTAGATGGTGATAAATGGTTGCTTGTTGCAGGAACTTTAAAGGCATATGCTGATTTTTGCTGAAAATCTATCAGCATTTGTTTCCATACCTAAAGTAAACCACATAAGATATAACAATAGCATACACAAAACATCATGTCAAAACAATTAAAATATAACAGGGAAGAGGACAACAATCAAAACTGAATGCAGCACAACAGCCACTATACTATGTGAGATTGCAATAATGTACTATAAAACATAGATGCACGAAAGAAAATACCAAATCATCAACACGTCAAAATGCCACAGAGTTATATGCACATTTCTCTCACACATTACCACCTCCAAATCCTGATTTGATAATTCCATGATAAATTATACTTATAGCAAGCATTGTCTTAATTTTCAACCAAAATTGCGGCAGTACAATTTATTTTGTGAGCTGGCCTACGGTGCTCGCTTTATCTGATACAGCCCAGGACGGCCACAACATGACATGTCAGTGTCACAAGCAGTTGCACCTCATTAATCTTCATTTATTCACAACATGCTTCACTATCGCAAACAAATTAGAATGTATAAAATTGGAACAAAATAGAGTATATTAGGAAATGCCAATGAAAACACGGATACAGGTTACTATTAATAAGGAATTATCAATTATTCATTTAAACTATCTATTATAAAAAAAATGAACTGCAGGCTTTTCTGAAGGAGTACAACCAAAGATGCAGAGGGGATATTATCTAATAAAACCTGTGCGTTCTAGCCTAGGTACAGTAACCCTCTGAAAAGCTGTAGAGAGAACATGATTTATTTGCATACCTAACATAGATTATCCTGCCAGAGCATATGGCAGGTTTTAAATAATTAAATTTTACAGCTGAACATGCTGGCGTTAATCCCAAATAAAATTACTTTAGTGAGCTTTATTTCAGAACGGTCTCGAGAGAATAGGGATGCTGTGTTACTTGCACAAACTGCTTAATACAACAATAAACTTAGGTCGCTCGGTAAAGAATAAGCTATGTAGATTTTGATTCACAAAAATTTCTTAGTGAGAGCATTTGCTCACATTATACTCGGATGAGCTTGATATATGTCACTGTGTAATTAGGTGTAATGGACATATAAGATGATGAAGATGAGACCACGAATATTTCGTTGTATGGTTAAAAATTTACCAATTTGCAAATAGCATGTTTTTGCAAAAAGAAGCAGTGGGAAAAATTATCCTATTTTCATTGGTAGTGTTCTTGAAGACGTCATAGACAAGAAGTGCAAACAAGACAACAAAAATGCAAATTATTCCATCACCCATCTGGACCGGAAGTGACCTTACTAGTTTTCCCGCCAAACCCATCTTTAAAAGAAGAAGCTAGGCAAGAGGACTTCATTTCCCATCACTCCTCAGTTCAGGAAGTGACATCACTGAATTTCCCATCATCCATCTGGACATGAAGTGACCTTATTGGTTTTCCCACCAAAAATGTGTTAAAAAAAAAAAAAAAAGAAGCCAGGCAAGAGGGCTTCATTTCCCATTTCTCATCAGCAAAGGAAGGGACATTACTGGATCACCCATCATTCACATACACAGGAAGTGACATCACTGGATTTCCCATAATCCATCTTGTCAGGAAGTGACCTTACTGGTTTTCCAACCAAAATCATCTTTAAAAGAAGAAGCCAAGCAAGAGGACTTCGTTTCCCATCACTCACCAGCACAGCAAGTGACATCATGGCACCCTGCACTCCCCCCCCCCCTCCCAGGACCTACTTAATGGCAGCTGCAACACGAACATGCACTGGGCGTTCTGCTGCCATGCCAAAGGTGTGCCAAAGGGGAGCCAGTATGTGATTGTCCATGCCTGGACTGCGCCAGAAACCCTTGTTCGATCAATGCCCAGTAATACTTCGCAGCATTCCTTAGGATGCTAGACCACGGATGCCATTCCCCCAGCTGCTGCCCTGCCACTCCTCACACCACGGTAGGAGCTTTCACCTGCACCCACTGCCGGTTCTCCAATAGCAACCCACCCACACCCCCATGCAAATACTAACAATGCCCTCACCATCCCCCCAATACACAAACACCAACAATGCCTACACCCCCTCACTACAGCAAACACCACAGCAAACCTGCACATCAACACCCAATAGCTTGCATGCTTTTCAACACATGATCACTCGGCAAACACGCATCCGAAATATGGGACCTGCTGAGTAGCAACACACCCGATATCCTCTTCATCACAGAGACCTGGCTCAACCCCATATCAACTCCTGACATTGCCACAGCATTCCCAGCTGGCTACAAAATCACGCGACAGGACCACCTTCACAAGCAGGAGGAATCGCTATAATCTACAAGGAATCCATCAAATACACAACATCCAGACAGAACACCACCACATTCATGGAACACCTGCACTTCAAGCTGCAAATCTCTGAAAACGTCACCCCGAAGGGAACCCTCACCTACCGACCACCTAGACCACGAGCCACCTTTACCAACCTCATCACCATCTTCATCGCTCCACTCACCTTCGACTCCAGGACCTACATTCTCTTCAGTGACCTCAACTTTCATCTGGAAGACCGAAAGGACCCCTGCTCCACAGCATTCCTCGAAAGCTTGAGCAATATCCAATTCACTCTCATCCTAGAACCGAAACACACTGCAGGACACACACTGGACCCCATTGTCACTATAAGCGACAGCATCAAATACAACTCCACCACACCACTCACATGGACTGACCACTCCATCATCCACTTCCAAATAAACACACCTCAAGTCAACACCTCGCCCAGGTTCAGCATTCCAAGCCACAGCTGGGGAAAAATTAGAGAAGCAGACCGGCTCAGCTCCCTCTGCACAAATCAACATAGCCCCACAGAAAACCTCAACAAAGATGTCAACAACTTCAACAATTGGATCAAGCGCTGGGCGGACTCCCTCGCTCCCATCAAACCCAACAAGCATAGTAGATCAAAAATTTGGCCAGCTGGTACAGAGAAGCCTTCTGAGACACCAAACAACACTGTAAACAGGTAGAAAGAAAATGGAGAGCCAGCCACGACACCACAAACAGAACTACATACAAGGCTGCATTCAGACTCTATCGCCAGCAAATAAGTGATTCCAAGAAAAAAGCATTAGTGGACCACATCGAAGGGAGCTCAAGCAGTTGCAAAGAGATTTTCTCAATTGCTAAGGATTTCACCTCGCCCTTAGCCACTGTCAAAAACTTTGCTGCCTCCCAACAAGTCTGTGACAAGCTATCCAACTTCTTCCACAGCAAAATCACAAACATCTAGAGCAACTTTGCACACCAACCTAACCCCGGAGAAATCATTGCTAACCTACCCACCATCAACCAAGACGGCCACCTGACCGCATGGACAACCCTCACCAGAAACTGCACAGAGGCAATCATGCCGACCATCCACTCAGGGAACCGAAGGGCCCCATGCCCCCACTACATCTACAACCTGGGACATCACCAATCATCACCACCCTACACCACAACAGCAACACCTCCATCATGCCCGCCACTTTTCTGGAACGGAATCTTGCAGAATTCAACACCATCCTCACAAAGCCCACAGCCAACCCGAATCAACAGAGCAACTTCTGACCCATCTCCCTGCTCTCCTATCCAGCCAAAGTGATTGAGAAGGCAATCAACAAGCAACTCACAACCGACCTTGAACTTCACCATCTCCTAGACAACACACAATCAGGATTCAGAAAGAACCACAGCACCAAAACATCACTCATCTGGGCCAAATAATCCTGGACCGAGGCAAAACAACACCCCTCATTCTGCTTGACCCCTCTGCAGCCTTCAACACCATCTCCTATAACACCCTCATCAGAAGACTCCAAGAGATTGGCATACAAGGATCTGCTCTCAAATAGATCTGTTCCTTCCTCTCAGGAAGAGTCCAAAGGGTCAGGTTGTCACCCTTCACATCAGAAACCAAGGGATTGATGTGTAAAGTCCCACAGGGATCATCCCTCAGTCCCACCCTTTTCAACATTTATATGACACAGCTCGCCAACATCATCCGATCACAAGACATCACTGTCATCTCCTACGCCAATGACAACCAACTCTATGCAAACTGACTGTTGCCAGGTAATTCGCAGCCCCAGGAAACAACATTTGTACCAAGCCCAGAGAGGCTGGGCTTTCATCACTCACTCGCGCCACTGCGCATAAAGCACTTTGAAAGCTCTTGTGATGCGGGACGCTAACTGACTGTTGCCACGGGCCAGGAGGTCTGCCAGGGACTCACAGTCCCAGGAAACGCCATTTTTACCAAGCCCAGAGAGGTGGGGCTTTCGTCACTCACCTGTGGCAATGCGCATAAAGTGCTTTGAGTACTCCTGTGGTGCGGGACGCTAACTGACTGTTGCAGCGGGCCAGGAGGTGTGCGAGGGGACTCGCAGTCCCAGGAAACACCATTACTACCAAGCCCAGAGAGGCAGGGCTTTCGTCACTCACCCATTAACTGACTGTTGCCATGGGCCCCCAGGAAACACTGTTTCTACCATACCCAGAGTGGCAGGGCTTTCATCACTCACCTGCATAAAGCGCTTTAAGAGTACGTGCGGTGCTGGCAGCACACTGGCTACACCAGGGCAAAGCCTGGGCCAAGGGCAGGCCCGGATGAGGCTGGGGCTGGGCTGGGCCTACTCTCTTTCATGTTTGCTAGCAGCAGTTGTCACATCCATAAGCGCAGGTGAGCACCCTTCCAAATATATTTAGTCATGGAAAGCATAAAGCTGTTGGGTCTGCCTCTGCACCACGTTCAACGGTCACTATAGACAGTATGCTTGAGAGAGCTGTGAGAATAATTTCAAATGAAATTGTGCTTACTGAATGCAGGCTATTGTTAGAGCATCGACCCTTTTCTGATGAAGCAATAGGCTGCATGAATTTGGATAACAGTGTCCTTGGGCTAATAGAAGTAGGAGGAGACTGAGGGTCTTCGGCTTTTTTCTTTACTGAAAAAGGTCGAAAAAGTCATGAGGATCAATTAACCAAAATAGTATACCAGGGGTGACAGAAATGATATTACAAACCATTTGATTCCCAGACACAACACCAGGTTGACCCCCTTATTCCATCTTTAATCCAAAAATGCCCGTGGTGACAGAAATGGTATCACAAAACATTTTATCCCCGAAGACACCACAAGGTCGACTCCTTATCCCGTCTTTGGTGCCTGAAACACATTCTATTTAATGCCAAAGGACTAGAGGAGGACAAGGAGCTGAAAATAATGAAAGACTAGACTAAAATGTGTCCCAGTTGCTTCCTTCTTCACTAGTTGAAACCAGGGATAGTAGATGTACTGGAACCAAAGGGCAAGTTAGGGGTTAAAACTGCTAGCCCTAGCATCCCTGACTTATGCCTTTTCCACAAGGCTTAACAGAAGCATTGCCAACAACCCCTTGTGAAAATGTGGAATACTGATTAACTATTCCACATTAATTGCCCGTAGACTTCCAAATGATGTTTGAGAAGGTGGTATGGTCTGTGTGAAAGGTATTTGGTGTGTAGTGCATTTGGGACAAATAAGGGTTTAATTTTAACAAATGAGTAAAAATGTCCAAAGGCACAGAGGACTACACATCACCAAGATAAACTGAGGCAAAGACTCTGGCTAGTGGGTCTGCTGGACAAGGGGGTAGGCCATGGCCTTGAGCCAAAGCAGATAGTTAGACAAAAAGTGACATTTAGCCAAAACTGTAACACGATGTGCACTCTTTGCATGCTTTACCTGAACAAAAAGGCATACTCCTCGTTGTATTGCTAGGGTTTATGGACATTGTTTTTAGACAATCGCTGCACAGCTCAGAGATAAGTTGCAGATGAATGCTGGAAGGAGGAGAAGTCCACTCCAAGAGGGCAATGTATCCCAACCTGAGATTGCTACCTTAAGAGCTGATTTGCAGCTGCAGGTGCTATGGTGAGAGCTCAGCAACCACTGGGGTCCACATACTTATTGTGTGCTTCCAGCGCTCCTGTATCATGGTTGGTTTGTCTGTACAGTGACACCATCCAGGGAATACAAAGAGGTAGACTGTGGGCTGAGGCCATGGTATGCTTCTATTCGAGACGGCAGAAACTCAGGCAAATAGTTCGGAGAAGCGTCCCCACCTAAGAGGTCCACCTTGCATGCTGGTTTAGCTATTGTAAATTGTGGTGGCCATACTCTGCTAATACTAACACTGCTAACATTTCTAACACTGAGTCTATCACTTTTAGCCCTCCCACCACTACTGCTACTAGTACTACTGCGACTATTAGTAGTTTTATTGCTGGTTCCACAAGTGTAAAAATATTACTACTACCACTAGTATTACTGCTATTACTAGAACTGCAACTATTACTAACGCTACTATTGACCACATACTATTACTACTGCTGGTACTATAAGTAACGCTTCTACAACAACTAACTGCACTATCTGAAGTTCTAATACCAGCCACAACACTTACAGGAATTTCTTGTAGCAGAGGTAATATTTTTAAATTTTTATAAGAAGTACTAGTAGCATCAGTAGCAATACCGAACAAAACTGTTGCATGAACTATGCTGGTAGTGGCGTAAGTAGTAATATGTCATAGTACCTGTAGTAGTAGTAGTGGTAGTATCAGTAGCAGTAGCAGCAACAGTCCACAGAAATACTAGTTGTACTAGTGATTAGTGGTATGAAGTTCTGTATGTACTAGTGGTAGTATTAATAATAGTTATAATAGAATTATTAGAAGTAGTACTTGTTGTAGTGATAGTAATGATAATATTTGTCCAAATAGTACTACCAACAGCACTGGTGATGATCCTGGCAGTAGTTATGGAACTGACAGTGCTATCAACCAGACCAGTAGTACTGCAATCAGAAGATGTAGTGAAACTCGAAATTAGGATAAAGGTGTATATGCACCACGTATAAACCCCATGCCTGTAAGACTTGAACGCAGGATTTCAAAGTGTATTTTTGGAGAGGTTAACGGACAATATTGTTAAGTATATCTATTTGCAAAGTGATTGGGATCTGTGCCACCGGATAATTGGGTCTAGGAGATGGAAGTCCAGGATTGCCAGGCATTTAAATTGTTGGTGGGACGGTAAAGAAAATGCACATTCAGCACCTTTGCTGCTGCAATGGACATTCAGACTGCTTTTCTTCAGTTGTCAGTTACTATTTCACTGACTGAATGTAGTCCACAAAATGGAGAAAGCCACAGAACTAAAGTCTTACAAAAAATCTAAAAACAAGATGGATGCAAAATGTTTCTTGCAGAGGAAAATCTGACAAAGATTTACACTCATAGTAACATCTTCATGTTTTTAAAATCTATTTAAAAACACAAATGTATACCCCTTTAAAATACAAATAAGAGGCATGACCAAATTGTTGTGAGCAATATGTATCGCTAAGCTTTTGTCCTTCAGAATTATTTCTGGATCAGTTTGACTGGCTACCATCGCTATGGTGCATTTCTATTTACGTCATATACACACTTGGGATATATTTGGGGGATTTAAGGAAGCCAGAAGGTACCGATCCCACAAGAGAATACTATTCACATAGAAGTACGTCTGGCTACGTGTCAGGTGAAGAGAGGAAAAAATGAATGAAGAGCGAGTACTACGTAGAAGGAGAGGGGGGGGGGGGAAGAATTCCCTCAGGACAAGAACCTTCACTCACCGTTAGGTGACATGCTTCCTCTTATGGTTTCCCTCCTCACACCGTGGTGTGGGCTACGACTCCCCAAGGGGAGGAGCAGAGGTGTTTTCTCAGAAGATGAGTGTTAGCGTACAGATGAATGAGGGGCATAGTGCAAATAGAGTGATAAAGTGTGGTTTAAAAAAGTCTACCTGAGTCCACTGAAAGTTTATTTGGTGGTCCCAGTGACATAGTTAAAAAGCAAGAGGATTAGGGATTCAACAGATATACCCTAGTTCATAAGGTCAACATGTTTCTTCCAAAAGGCATTCGTCAGGATCTATATTTTCAGTCACTCTGCAACTGTGATAAAGTAAAAAAGAGAAATAATACAAGCCACTACTGGAGCTGTGTGGCCCGTTGTTCAACGTCCCTCTTCCTATCAGAGGGGTACGTAAACTGTGGAAAAAAAGGTCAAGTTAGTGTCATCAGACCTCATCATAACTTCAAAACCATAGTACACCCAGTGCTCCATTCTAACATGAAATCATCATGCTTACCTAATGTGCGATATGGTCATGTGCACTCTCCAAGCTCTTGAACCATCTCGTGGTGCCCAGCTGTAAGTGCATATAACATAATGTGTTGTAGTTTTGAAGTACTGCGTGCATGTTACTCTAAATACAACAGACATGGCAAATACTGCTGTTCCAGAAGTTAGTCATTGGTAATTCAGACGCTGCCCAATGTGGGGCGTCGTATGTTTAGTTATCCCTTGGGTCATGATAAAGCATCTTGGTGGGCCTGGAGGTCCCTGTGATGCTTATACAATACACTGCGGTCCAGTGGAGACCCAGTCGGGTGTGCCATACCAAGTGTCCCTTATGGGGATCACCATACTATGTTGTAAGGGGCTGGAAAATCCAGCAAGGGGAGTGCTCTGCCTATGGGGCGTTCGCATACTACCAGTCCCTAGGTGAGTACTAGCATATGGTGCCCCAACCCAAGGTGGTGGGCAAAACGTATCCTGTGTTGGAAGACAGGCTCCATGTAAAACTGCGCTGTGGGTGGGTGAACCCAATGCAAGACATGAGGGACAAGGCAGATCCTGCAGGGGAGACAGGCTCTGTATACACCTCCGCTGTAGGTGTGTTGACTCAATGGTCGACCGACCAACACTGGCAGTGTGTGTCTTACAGTCGAGTGACCCAGAGTCACAAATGCGCCACCGCCTCCAAATCCAAAGGGGAGGGAGGCCCCCGCCGGGGGAAAGGGGGATCTCAGCCAGAGGGAGGTGGGGGTGAAAGGATACACCCACATCTAAGTGTGGAGTGCTGGGAGACACGGGACCGGGACGTCCGCATCAAGGCTCAAATAGGGCAAAGCATGATGGACAGCAGGTCCGTGCTAAATGGACAGCCCATAGGCTGTGAGGCACTTACCTGATGTTGCCAGTGCCTCCGCCGATAAGATGACAGGCGAGAGTGGCGAGCCGCTCTCCCTGACCTCTAAAATATGCAATCATCGTGACGTGGACGGGCGTGCCGCGTCACTGACGAGTGTGCCTGATCACGTGGTGCAAAGGCCTTCTGGGAATCGTAGTTAGTCCCACAGTGGCGGATAGGCTGCAGGGAAACCCAGAGGCGGCTTGCTGTAACACTGCACTCCGTGCTAGGTATGGACCCAGTACGCTGGGTCCCAAGGTCCTTGGTCTCATGGAAATGTACCAGAGACTGGGAGGTGCTTCTCATCAACACAGCCAAAGAAAAAGCGGAACTCATTCTCATAGAGATCCAACTTCTAGAGACCCAAATCAAAGGTTATATACAACTCAGTGCTTTCAAAAAGAAATTAGAAGAAGTCAACAAGACTTTGAGCGAAACCAAAGAAGGCATTTTGAAATACAAAATCAACAAATTACGAAAACACATCAAGAGATTCAGCCATGAGAAAGTTTACCCTTACCTGGCTGATGACTACAACACCCAAACCACCAAAAAACAACAAAAGAAGGGAACCAGAGGTTGGCAACAGGACATCGATGAATGGACTTCAAATTCAGATGAATGGAGCAGGAGTGAGGACTCAGACTCTAGTGCGTCATCCGATACATTACCATCCAGACAGCAACAAGGGAGGAATAGAAGATACACCCCTGGCAATTACCAATCACATTTTGTACCCCAACCCCAGCAATGGTGGCCACCGCAACCATGGGGATACCAACCGCAACCTTTCCAACCACCGTTCTTTGGAGAACAACCATACAAACCTTCTTTTTTTGGACAGGGCCGAGGAGGCAGGACAAGAAGAAGAAGGAACAATCAAACGCTCCCAGAGACACACCAGGACCCACAGAGGCACCATATACAATGGGATCCATCAATAGAGCAGCGAGTGATGCGGAGCATGGCCAAGGACCCAGTGGCAACGACCAGCAGTGTCCCGACCTCATCGTAAATCTGAGCAGTAGATCATTGACCTCTCTGGAGACACAAGTGCTTAATAAAGGACTGGGATATGTACCCACCCATTTGGGTGACAACTTTACCACTTACACAGAACTAGCCCAGTTCTTCCGAAAGATCAGGCTCAATTTCTTCTTTAACAGACAAGAAGAACACCAAGGATCAGAGACAGACACAATTACAGGACTATGGAACAAATCCACCTTTAATCCACCATTACACCTGGTACCAACTGAAGTAGCCACATTTGAAAAAGGCGGTTATGAAGGATTTTGAGAGCCTGAAAACCAGAGCCAGAATCCCCTTCATGAACATCACAAAGGAAGAGTTGGGAAGGGATGAGAAAGTCATTGTGAAGCCAGCCGATAAAGGGGGCACCATCGTCATCATGGAACGCAAACAGTACCACGAGGAGTGCATCCGGCAACTTTCAGACACTAGGCATTACACCAAACTACGAATTGACCCTACCCCAAGACTACAAAAAACAATCAAACGTCTAGCAGAAAAGGGCGCGGAGGAAGGATGGATAACCAAGAATGAATGTGATTTCTTACAAATGAGCAACTCCAGGACACCATATTTTTACTTGCTACCCAAAATCCACAAACCAGCGAGACCACCACCAGGGAGACCCATAGTGTCAGGGATTGGGTCGGTTCTTGAACCTCTCTCGCAATTCGTGGACTGGTTTTTACGGCCATATGTAGCTAAGATGCCTTCTTACCTACAGGACACGAAGCACGTTTTGAATGTCATCAAAGATATGGTCTTCGAACCCAACATCCATTACCTCGCCTCGTTTGACGTAGTGTCGCTCTACACAAATATACCTCAGGATGATACCTTACAGACAATTAAGACACTTCTGGACGAGAGACCTGAGGAGGATATGACATCAACTACATTCATTATAGAATTAGCAACTTTGGCTCTGAAAGAAAACTTCTTTCAATACCAGGAGTCCCTCTACTGGCAAACATCAGGCACATCTATGGGCAGCACCTTTGCGGTGAGCATGGCGAACCTCTATATGCTGTATTTGTGGTCAGCGCACTCCTATTTGGAAAAAGCGAAACAACCCTTTCCAATTTTAAACAAGGTTGCGTGCTACCCAGTGAGAGGCAGCCAGCCTCGTAATACAAACAACACTTCTGGTGAATATTCGACAGTATACTGGATGCACAGCTTGAAATTTAGGGGCCAATTCCGATTCAGGCCGGAAAACGTACCGACCGACTTGGTACGGGAATATTGTCCGACCGACACGTACCGGCGCTGCCCGATCCGCGTAGTACGATGCAATGCATGTGAATCACGACCGATTCGCACGGAACACAAGCCGAACGACCAAACCGCACGGAAACCAGCTATCCGGCCGGAAAACCACGCAAATCGAACCGACCGACACGCACCAGGAGTTAACCCGACAGAAACGTACCCGGGAACTCCGACCGCGCAGTACGATGCAATGCGTGGAAAACCAGACCGAGTCGCACGGAGCCCAAGCCGCACGACCGACACGCATACAAAACCGAGCCGAATCAACCAAATACTCTGCGACCGACGCGTACGCCGCACATGAAACACAGCAGAAACACAGCTTGAAAAACTCGGAGAAGCCTGCACGAGCCAACTTCAGCGTCCTACTCGGTCAGAAGAATGTCTCCTACATGCCCAAAACCCACAAAGGAAAAATACACAAAAAAAGGGCCAAACAAGCAATGACAAAGTCAATAAATACAGGGGTGAAAAAACATGGAACAAAGACACACCCACAACCCCACCCATATAAAGGCCACAAATCACTACCATGATCCTTTGCAAATTCAACTGACCTGCCAGCACAGAACACCATCAGACAGCAACCACAGACACACTCACAACTCATCCATCACACAAGCCACACACCATTAGCACCTCCCAAATAGCACCCTCACATACACCCAGCAAAACCTACACTCACCCAACCTCACTTGCACACTCACACACACATCAACACCCACCACCACCCATCACCATGCCCCCAAAGAAGAATCCACAGTTCCTAGACAGCGAATTGGAAGTCCTGGTAGATGAGATCCTCAGGGTAGAGCCACAGTTGTTTGGTACATTGGTCCAACAGACACCCATGTCGCAGAAAACCAAGATGTGGGAAAGGATCGTCGACAGGGTGAACGCACAATCACCATGTTTGTGCACAAAGGAAGACATCCAGAACAGGTGGTATGATGTGCGCAGGAGGGTCAAGGACCTACTAAAGAAGGATTACGCCTTGAGTCATCGCACCGGCAGTGGCCCTCCTGCCAAACCAGTATACCTCAGGCCCTGGGAGGAGAAGGTGCGGGCCATCCTACCACCAGTGAGCGTATATGGACTATCAAACATCCCAGAGCCTGGTGAGTACACAACGAATATACCCAATATTGTGTGACAATACACACACATCACTGTCAAGGGGATAGTCAAACCATGCGCCCTTAGCAAATCCACAGCAACCAAAAGATAATCATCCCAAGATGTGTATGTTAGTTAGATAAACACAATACATGCCATCTCATAGTGATATGTAACTGTGTCATGACATGTACAAACCTAACAACAAATAGAGCAAGGCAGTGGCACAAATCTAACCAACAAACACTGTCAGACATTTTGCCACCACTAGAACACCACCTCACAGGGAAGCTCACTGAAAGGAAGGAATGCTGTGTATGCTGGTGAAGTCAGTGTAGCCAATAGCATGATGGGAGTTGTAGTCACAGATATCGGTCACCCTCACAATTGGCCCATCAACACCACTCTGAACCATGCTCACATCACAGGGAGTGGAAAAGAACTGACAAGATGGCTGACACTGGGTACTGCTGTGGGGAGCACAAGGCCCTGCTGGGAACTGTGCACCAACCAACAGCAGGACACCACTGACTGACATCCTGAAAGACAACTTGCACTCCCTGCAATGGAAGCACGTTCAATGGTGGGATATCTGGCTGGGTGGGAAGGAGGACTGACAGCTCTGACCGTAGTCACAAGCAGCTTTTCTCACACACCCCTTTTACACAAAGTCCACACAACTCACCTGGGAGAATGCAATGACTCACACTCTAATTAAATATCCCACAAAGAACCACCCCCCTGGGTTATGCTGTGTGAAGCACAGGGACACTCTTGGGACTTGTAGCCAAACAAACGCCAGGACAACACTGTCAGCCATCCTGTCAGCACAGGCACAGTACCCCACAGGGAAGCAGAGTCAAAAGGAAGGAAGTATGGGCATGCTGAGAAGGGGGGTGTAGGCAATGGCATGATGGGAGTTGTAGTCACAGATATTGGTCACCCTCACAATTGGCCCATCAACACCACTCTGAACCATGCTCACATCACAGGGAGTGGAAAAGAACTGACAAGATGGCTGACACTGGGTACTGCTGTGGGGAGCACAAGGCCCTGCTGGGAACTGTGCACCAACCAACAGCAGGACACCACTGTCAGCCATCTTGCCATTGCTGTCACACTCACACACAGTGAAGTCCACTCAAAAGTAAGGAAGTATGGGCATGCTGGGAAGGGGGTGTAGGCAATAGCATGATGGGAGTGGTAGTCACAGCTCAACATCCCCACCCACATGGCCCAGCAAGCTCACACTGAAGCATGCACACCTCACAGGGAGTGAAAAGCCACTTCAAAGATGTCTGACAATGGTCCTCTGTTGTGGGAGTACCAGGCCCTGCTGGGAACTGGGCACCAACCAACAGCAGGACACCACTGACTGACATCCTGAGAGTTAACCTGCACCCACTGCAAGGGTGGCATGCTTCATGGTGGGATAACTGGGCTAGGGGGAGAAGGAGGTCCGGATGTCAACCAAATACCACCATTGCAGGTCATGCACACACCTCAACATCCACATTGCAAAGCATCAGGTTGGCAGGACAATGAGCCACACCAATATCAACCTCTGACTGTGACAACTTAGGACAATGCAATGTACAGGGCCGCATCCAGAGGTACAGTCACAACTGCCATGTGTTTGAACCATTGATGCCTGCAGAAACATAACATACATTGTGTGTCTCTTCCAAAAATAGGTGATGATGGGGACACAGCAGCAGATGAGTAGGAGTCCCTGTCCCAGGCTCCGGTGGCCCATGAGCTCTCTGGTGTGGAACAGCCTCTGCCCTCCTCGGATGGCGAAGACCAACCTGGCACCTCCGGTGTGAGTCATCATGCAGCACCAGCAGGACCACCATCTGCACCCCCTGCACCCCTTCCTCCAACATCTGCCGACACACAGACCACCCCCGCCGACACGGGCAGACCAAGGACACTCAATGACAACAGCACAGGGACCCCAGCCCACCGTGAAGCAACGGACAACAACCCCAGTACCAACCCCCAAGGGGGCCTAGGGTCACGTGTGCATGCCACCGCAGGTCCCGCATGTGTGGCCAGGGGTGGTGGGAGGGGTGGTAGGCAGAGGTCGCTGTTTGCAGAGGGGTCTGGACTGCATGATGACCCACAACTGGTACGCATTGCTTATGCGTACCAGAATAGCACCGGAGAGCTCAGCCAGGTAGTGGGGATCCTCAAGGACATTCAACAGCAGCAGGCTGCCCATCATGCCCGCTTGGACTCCCACATGTCCCGTGTGGAGACACACATGTCCTGTGTGGAGACACACATGTCTGGCATGGAGTCCAAGTGGGACACATTGGAAGAACTGACAGCGGTGCAGAGGGACATATTGACATGCCTCCGCCAGATTAGCACACACATGGCCACACCTCCCTGTGTGCCCACAACATCTGGTGCCGCAACAACTGCACCTGCCACAGGGAGGGAGGATGACTCTGGTGGAGAGTCCTCTGCACCGCAGCGGCCTGCACGTGAGGGTCCCCCCAGAAAGAAGAGGGGCCGTCCGAGGAAGGACAACTGAGAGGCCGATGGCCATGTACATCCCCCAGGAACCCAACACCTGTTCTGGAAATTCTTCTTTGTGTGCAAACTGTTCACCCTGTCAAATGCAACACAACTCTCCCACATGACATGGGGAGTTTAAGTTGGACTAATGCATCAGATGACTGTGGACTTTACTCAGGACATTTCTGCTACTAACACTTCCAACTCATCTGGGAACTTCGGATTCCAATCCCAATGTACAGCACCCACCATCCTGTGCACTATCCTCACACATGTATGTAAATAAACTCACTAATACACCATTCTTGCCTCTGTTGTGATTCCAACGTTGTTTTTGTCATGGAGATGATGATCTGCTAAATGACACTGTGCATGCTAACTGCTACAGCAAGTTCAACACCGTCATGTGAGTCATGGAGACGTGACACATATGAGGGAGACACACCACTAGGGCAACACAACACATACACCAGGGCCATCTGACTCATCGCCTACACTGATGTTGCCAGGAAATACAGTGGAATGCACAGACACCACACCTATTCACAGTCTTTGTTAACTAGCCCACAGGTGCAGTAAGCAAATGTCAGTCAGATGTGTGACCACAGACAACGCACATCCCAAAGTGAAGCACAGGTTTATTACACATTTGCAACATGTTGTTTCCACTACAGATGCAAGGTAATCCCACGTGGCAGTGGCCACACAGTCAACAAGTATAGAAGAAATAAAGCTCAGGGGTGTGGGGCACATCACCTGTAGGGAAACGACTGCTTCCACCCTGGAAGTTGAATCATGGTGTCGGGGGATCCGAGTTGACCAAACAACTCTGAAAGAACCCTGTGAAGGACAGACAGACAGTCAAAAGCACTGAAGAACAGGACAGAACTGCAATACTCATGCCCAATACATGTCACAAGATACCTACACAAAACCAAGTTAGCATGTCAACACTGTTGGGGAGTACAGACTACCTGTAAGGACACATCGCTGCACGCATCCAGTCAAGTAGCACATGGCCACACTCAAACAACAACAGAGCACCACCAACACATATCATGCAAACTCAAATCAATGACATGACATCTCTGGATACTCACATTCAGCTGAAGAAGTTGGTGATGAGCTGTGTGCGGACATCACCATCATCATCATCATCATCATCACTGGCATCGTGGCCCAGGCCAGGATCCTCCACAGGTGGCAGATGTTGATCATCGTCATCCAGGATGAGAGGCAACTCCTTCCGCACTGCCAGGTTGTGTAGCATGCAGCAGACGATGACAATCTTGCACACCTTTGCTGGGGCATATGGGAGGGCCCCTCCTGTCTTGTCCAGGCAGCGAAAGCGTCTCTTCAGGAGACCAAATGTCCGCTCAATCACTCTCCTGGTCCGACCATGTGCCTCATTGTAGCGCATCTGGGCTGGTGTCACAGGGTTCCTGGGGGGTGTCAGCAACCACGGCATGTTGGGGTATCCGGAGTCACCTACATACAGACAATTGCACATTAGCTGAGTTGGGTAAAGAGGGTGGAATACAACATTGCCGAACACACACAATGTAAAAAGTCAGTACACACCGACAAGCCAGGCACGCTGGTTCTGCATCTGTGACATCATCCTCGGGATGCGACTATTCCTCATCACGTAGGTATCGTGTGCAGAACCGGGGAAACGTGCACACACATGTGAGATGCTCATATCTGCAAGACATACCACCAGAGCATTGATAGAATGGTAATGTTTCCTGTTCCTGTAGGCCTGCTCATGTGCCTGTGGTGGTACCAAAGCCACATGTGTCCCATCAATGGAGCCAATGACATGTGGCATCCTCCCCAGGGCATAGAGGTCACTCTTGATGTCAGTGAGTTGTTGACGTTTACGGAAATAGATGTACTGGTTCAGGTATCTCAACATTGGCTCCAAAACATCGCGTAGCACACGGCTGAACATGGTCTGTGACATCCCACCAGCAGACGCCACAGTGTGTTGAAAGGTACCGGTGGCAAAGAAGTGTAGGCTGCCATCACCTTCACCTTGGGGGTCAGCGCTGTAGGGTATGTCCGGCCAGGTTGCAAATGTGGGGCCAACCGCAACGTCAATTCCTCAATCAGTGGCCTGTTGAAGCGGTACCGTCGGATGCAGTCACGTTCAACCATGGTTGCAAGGTCAGGGAATGGTCTATGGAGAGCTGGTGCCCTGCAGTGCATAGGTGAACAAAGAAAGATTGTCAGTCACCCCACATATGTGGCATTGACCATACTCAATATCACATGATACATCATTACAAGACACAAGTACTTGATGTGTGTGCCCTTCTGTATGGACATATATGGCACCTACATGGCCAACATCTAACATCACAGTTCAACATGTGTTGACAACAAGTTCCAGGTCGTGCTATGGGAAATCATTAGGCTGTGTCACAGTACCCATGTACTGCTGTCACATTCCAAACACACACCACAGTGACAAGTGAGGACAGATGTGCCACAGGCATCACAGCTCATTGACAGGTAGATTCCCAGGGACCCTGTATTGCCACATGGACAGTGGCATGACATGGCGTATCATGTACACGTCAGCAAAACAACCATGACTCCCACAGGTAGTGGCCCCTGTTGCCTCTGCAGGACAGACATGGACGTCTGTGACACACACACGCACAACATCAAAGTCAATGCACAAACAACGTGGATGTGGAGACTGTCTCCCATTGTGCACATGGAATCAGAGACATCTGAAACACAACATGCACACAGACTGTGGAGGGCCATCACTATTGTGGCAATGGGTCACCCTGTGACGTACATACCTTCCCACATGGGACTCAGGGTGTATGTGACATGACATACACATACACAACTTGGAAATGTGACCATGCCACATGCCCTGAACTGAACAGTTGCACATCACAGTGGTCTTGTGCACAACACACAAAGGATTCTGTCCCCATGAACACGTGCACAGCCTGGGAGTGGCTGCCCCCAAGTGCCACCAATAAAATCACATGTTGGCCCCCATACACACACAGGTAATGCAGCCTTACATTCCTTAGGTTACAGTGTGGGCAGGCTGTGGTGTTGTAGGTGTGCCCCTGAGTCCCTGGCAAGTAATTGTGGCTGGCATACATTCACCAGTGACAACCATGGTGACATATGCGAGTGATTTGTACAGGGACGCGTTGTACAGCAATGGACCGATCGGTGCGCACGCATTGGCCATTGCATATGATGTGGACGGATGCGTGTTGTCATCCGATATACGCGTTGTACAGCAAAGGATCGATTGGTGCGCACGCATTGGCCATTGCATATGATGTGGACGGAAATACGCGTTCTACAGCAATGGACCGATTGGTGCGCACGCATTGGCCATTGCATATGATGTGGACGGAAATACGCGTTGTACAGCAATGGACCGATCGGTGCGCACGCATTGGCCATTGCATATGATGTGGACGGAAATACGCGTTGTACAGCAATGGACCGATCGGTGCGCACGCATTGGCCATTGCATATGATGTGGACGGAAATACGCGTTGTACAGCAATGGACCGATCGGTGCGCACGCATTGGCCATTGCATTTGATGTGGAGGGAAATACGCGTTGTACAGCAATGGACCGATCGGTGCGCACGCATTGGCCATTGCATTTGATGTGGACGGAAATACGCGTTGTACAGCAATGGACCGATCGGTGCGCACGCATTGGCCATTGCATATGATGTGGACGGATGCGTGTTGTTTTTCGAAATACGCGTTGTACAGCAATGGACCGATCGGTGCGCACGCATTGGCCATTGCATATGATGTGGACGGAAATACGCGTTGTACAGCAATGGACCGATCGGTGCGCACGCATTGGCCATTGCATATGATGTGGACGGAAATACGCGTTGTACAGCAATGGACCGATCGGTGCGCACGCATTGGCCATTGCATTTGATGTGGAGGGAAATACGCGTTGTACAGCAATGGACTGATCGGTGCGCACGCATTGGCCATTGCATTTGATGTGGACGGAAATACGCGTTGTACAGCAATGGACCGATCGGTGCGCACGCATTGGCCATTGCATATGATGTGGACGGATGCGTGTTGTTTTTCGAAATACGCGTTGTACAGCAATGGTCCGATCGGTGCGCACGCATTGGCTATGGCCTGACATGGTAACGGACGCGTTTTCAAAGCTTTAACGAGTCTGGTGCAGTGAATTCAGTTGGCCACCCACAACAATGTTGCAAATTCATGGGTGTCATGAAGTTGAACTTTTGAAGGATGCTGTGGGCGTGTATAAGTGGTGCAATTCCATGGATTGGCCAGATTCAGAAATGCAAACGACTTGGACCTATCACTTTGGACACATGGGACAGTATCTGCCTCTGCAGCACACATATAATGCTGGCTGTTCCCCTGAGAGCTCACTTGCCTGCACTACATGCTCCAGGACGACATCTGCCACCACCACTGCTGCTATCTCTGCATCCTCTGGCTACTGCAATGGCACGTACTGTGGAGAGAGCCCCAGCCTTCTGCACTGAGGAGAACCAGGCCCTGCTGGACAGCCTCCTTCCACAGTACAGCAAGCTGTATGGGAAACCAGGGGAGCAGGTGAGTGTGCTGTCCACTGCCTTACTAATTGTGCATGTTGTCTGACTAGCAAGACTTACAGTGTGCACACCACTGGCTAGCATGCTCACTGAGTAGTTGTCAGCCCCCAAAGTGTGTAGTTACATGCACTGAACAGGTATAGTGCAGTAACAGTGCATTCCAACAAGGTTTGACTTCCCAGGCAATGATACCATGTGGTAACTGCTGGTAAACTGTCCATAGCCATAGTTGCACTGCCTGTGTACATCATATGCCCCTGTGATTGAGACATGTATATCCAACTGTGTGATGCACGGAAATATTGCATGTGTAGTAATGGCCTTTTCACTTTGTCATCCTCACAGGTTGATGCCCACCAGAAGCAGGACATCTGGCTGACCATCGTCCGGGCAGTACGATCGGTGGGGGTCTACAGGCGCAGGATCTGCAACTGCCAGAAGAGGTGGCAGAACCTTCGGGCTGGACCCGGAGGATCGCAAGGGTCCAGCTGAAGCTGTCGCCTCCTCGCAGGATGGGCGGACACCGGACCCTGACCCCCCAAATGCTCCGGATCCTGGCGGTGGTCTTCCCTGACCTGGATGGGCAGCTGAAGGCCAGACAGCAGCAAGGAGGGGGTAAGTGCTAGCCTCAACTGTGTACTATGCCTGACATGCTCTATGCACTCCTTTAGCCTGGCTCCACTTCCACAGTACAACTGTCATGTCGTCCTGGACTCATGTCCCTCACTTGTGTCATGCCCCCTCCTCATCTGATACACAGGTGTGGCCCTTACAGTCTGTGACTTAGGTCACTTGTGTACTGTGTACTTGCAGTTACCTGTGGTTCAAGTTGGGGACAGCATCAGTTACAGGAACTTTGTGGTGGGCTGCATGGGTGGTACATTTTGCTCACAATGCCTGTGATCTGACATGTACTCTGGGTATGGCTTTAACATGTGTTCCAATTGCTGCTCTGACTCACCACATGTCTGGGATATGTGCCACACACCCATGCTGCAGCAGAGTCCAAGGGGGGAGCCTCAGTAGTATGTACATCATGTGTGTGACACATGCATAGCCACCTGCCTAGTGTTCAGGGTAATACCATGTTGCACATGGACCAGGACTGTAATGCCTACTCCGGACATCGAAGGCACTCTGTTCTCCCACTCCCGTGTGTCAGCATACATATTGGGCATTGTGAAGAGGGCACTCAGGTGTATGCCTCTGTGTCACCGTGGTGTGGCCTTGCTATTTGGACTCCTGGAGTGTTTAACAATTTGGGGTGGACAGCCATCTGAGTTGTGACTATGGGATCTGCACATAGGTCAATGCATAGGTCTCTAATCCCTTGACTGTGCACAATGTTGTATGAAACATTGGGGTGCAGGCAGCTTTGGTTCATTCTCATCAAACGTTGAAGTGCTCATTTGTATGGATTTGTGTTTGCAGTCACTCAAATGTCTCATTTGATTGATGTGGGATCATCTCAGTCCTCATAATGTGGGTGGCCAGGGGTGCACATGTGCACCTGTCAGCTACAGGGCTTACTTTTCAAAAACTTCCATGATTGTGACACAGTGCAGACTGGTGTTGTGTGTATGTACTGCCCCTGTGACAGGAGACAGTTATGACTGACTTGCCAGACAGGCCTGTGCCATGACATTCCAATCGCAAAGGGTGATCCAGCAGTGGTGTGACATGTCCTGCATGCACACCATTGTTGCATTGTCTATCAGGACATGAGGACATCATTGTGTCTGGTGATGGAACCAAAACCCGCATATCAACAGAGACTTTGCACATCACTTTTCCTGACACATGTACTGAGTCAGTGGCAGGAGATGGCATGTGTTTGCAGTGACACATTTCCATATGTTCTCTTGGATGTCCAACTGTGTATGTGGTGCATGTGTGCACATATGATTAGTCGCATACAACAGGCAGCAGACAGATGGGTGCATGGACAGGTAGGATATGTGTGGCATGACTGACTGTTAGGCAGACAATGGGCTTCTTCAAATCAGTGTCAGCACTTATTGCAATGTCTAGCAAATGATGGCAGGGCTTGCTCTGTGATGTGCTGTACTTACTGTGGTGTGTGTGGTAAGTACAGGTGACTAATGTTGCTCTGTTTATCCTGATTGTTTGCAGATACATCCACGGCCACAGGAGGAGACAGCTCCACGGACCAAGAGGAGCGGCAGAGCCAGACTGGGTCCACTGCAGGGGAGACCGAGGGACCCAGTGGCACGGAGGGTGAGGGGAGCCACACAGAGGAGACCTCAGCTATGACCACCTCGGCTGGGGAAAACAGCACTTGCAGTGAGGACTCCCTTGTGGAGGCGGGTGTCAGCAGACCAGAGGCAACGTCAAGCAAGTCTGTCCCCGCCACCACCACCATCTCCACCCTCCCATCTGCTCCCATCCCACATGTCCGTGGAGGCTCCCGTGTAGGGGAGCGTGTCTCCTTCATGCCAGGCACCGCACCCCCTGCCTCTGTCCCCCTGCTGCCCTGAGTGTGGAGTCTGTGGACTTGCTTAAACAGATCCATGTAGGGAAGACATCAATGCTGAGTGTCCTCCATGCACACACAGGTCTTTTGACACAACTGGTGTCATTCATGGAGGGCATGTCTGCCCTACATCGGACCAATCAGTCCATGGCCTCCTCACTGACGGCAGCAGTGTCCCTCCTGCAACAGTCCCTCACCCCTCCTACCTCTGCCCCATCCACAATCCCCAGCACCCTACCTGTCCCAAGCACACACACACCGGCACCGGCATGCACCAGCACAGACACAAGCAGCACACAGACACACAAGCCAAACTCCAGACGCACATGCACGCACAGTCAGGGGACTGATTTCTCACTCACAGGGGATGGGGCCCAGACACACACACATGCATCCACGAGCACTCCGCAGTCCTCAGATGCCTCTCCCTCCAAAACCCCTTCCCTTGCCTCACCTGCAACCCCCCCTCCCAGAAGCTCTTCCTCTGTGAGCTTGGCCTCTTCCCCACAGATACATCTGACACAAAGTCCAGGTGGAAGAGGCGACCACCACACACAGAGGGGAGTGCCCCTCACACCCGGACACCCTCCCCCAGGCACAGGCAGGCAGAGGACCCCATTCGAAAGTCCCCCCGGACCAGGAAGGGCAAGACCCCACCACCACCACCACGCAGCTCCACCACACAGTCTCTCTCCTCCATCCCCCAGGCCACCACTCCACAGGTTCCACCGCCACACCCTGCCCCAGGTTCCCCCACACATCGATACCGCATCCCCAAACTGATTAGGCCCTCCCCCTACCACTTGCTCTTCTACCCCCAACCCAGACGCTCAGCCTGTTTGTGACACTGGTGTGGAGACCGGGTCCCCTCCCTCTGTCCTGCCCACCTCATCTGCCTCCCCCTTCCACTCCCTTGGAGTTATGCACTGCAGTGGAGTCCACAACCACCACGTCTGACTCGGGCACTGCAGTGGGGACCCAGTCCACTCCATCTGACCGGCCCACAGCAGTGGTTGCAGCACCCACACCATCTGACTTGTGCCCTACAGTGGTGCCAGCCCCCACTGAGTCAGACACCTCCACTGCAGTTGCCGGTGACACTGCTGCACCCACCACCCCTTCATTGCCTCCTTCTGGCATCCCCTGATCCTGTCCCTGTGGTGCCTGGCCTTCCCCTTGTATGCCCCTCCGAGGGGGATGTCCCCTGTCCGTACCAGTGCAGGCAAGCAATGGGTGACAAGTTGTCACATATCACCCTGTTGGGACTGTGTATTTGGACTGGCCATTGGCCTTAGTTTCTTTTGGACTTGAATTTTTACTTTAACATTTGCTGAATAAAGCCTCTTTTTGTTTACTTGTTGTTTTTCTTTGTATGTACATGATGTAGATGAGTATCATCATGCATTTGCAGTTGTAATAGTGTTCAGACCATGAAAATGAAGTGTTGCTGTGATGGACTCCATGTGGTCCATGGGATATGTGTCCTAATGTAGTCTGGTTCTATAGCATCCTTTGCTGCAGTCTGAGGGTGTAATGTTCAGCATTTGACACAGGGATGTACGTTTTGCATTTGTAAATTAACATCTTTGGCTTACACTGATGCACATCTGGTGGGCTTACCACTGTTCAATGTTTCTATTTCCCTGACTGTGTGCCCATCTCCACTGGACATGCAGTTTAGCACATCAATGTTGAAGGACTCATCTGTGTATACAGTGCAACTTGCTTGACACATGTTTTGGGTGTATGCAGATGACTGACGTGACACTCCCGTACCCAGGCTGATGTGAGCAGAGCCTTCAGTGTGTTGTAGTTGTTGACTCACTGACCAGGTGTTCTGCTGACATGTTTGAGTCGTGCACAGACAAGGTTTGGCAAACCGGACCTTCCACAGGAGTGGGGTGCCCTCATGGCAGTGTGTAATCCCGTGACATTGGCTGGGCCTGTGTTGTGTGAACATGTCTGTGTGTGTTCCCTTCCCTTTTCCTACACAGGCTGTGTCCCTAGGGATGTTCCTGTTTGTGATGCTTGCTGAGTTGTCCTGTGTTCATCCAGCATCTTGGACCTGGTTTCTCCGGGATGTGGGTGCATGGCAAACTAATGTTCATCAGGTTGTCATCCCTAGTTGTCTTTGCAGTCAGGGCTGGGGATGTGGGCAAACGCATATGGGACACAGTCAGGATTCCCCTTGGCACTTGTTGGTTACACAAGTCATGTAATTTTCAGTTTGTGGTAGCTTTCAGTGATTGTGACACGTTGTGTGTGTGACTGCTGCCACTCCTCAGGGTCAGAGCTACAATGTTGGAAGTTGTCTATGTGTGTTCTTTGTGGGTGACCTTGGCTTCTTCATTGGTGTGTGACTGTGGCCGGGATCCCATTGATTGGGGTGGATTTCACGTCATGCCCATGTACGGCGTACTGTGCAGTGTGTCAGACATTCACGAGTCTTGTTGACTGGCCATGTGTGATGGGTTTCTGCACCTTAGTTCCCACCACCACCCCTGGGATTGTCATGGGTGCATGTGCAATGTCACCAGTCCATGTGAGCTTCACTGCTGCACATTGGTGGAGATCAAGGTGTGTGGTGTTGAGTGTGCGCAAATGAGAGTTGTTGCACGGCTAGACCCCTACCTCGATATTGGCCTTGGCTGAGAGGCCGTGCTGATTGATTTGTGCTTGTGTAGGTGTGATGGTAGTTTGTTGCTCAGGACACATGACTGTGGTTCACAGTGTGAACGACATCTAGCTTTGTCATCACAGTGGGATTATCATGCAGGCCAGTGTCACCACAATGTGGGGTCCCTGGGGGTAGTGCTGTGGTGGGTCTGTCTCTTGCTGTGTTAGTTGCTGTTCCTACAAGCTTGTGTGACATGTGTAATTTGGGCTCCCTCTCATCTAACAATGCCTGATTGCCCACATAGGGGAATCCGATCCATGAGTTACTTTTGTGTGGCACTGTATACACATCTGTGTAATTGGGATTCAGGCCTCCTCATGTGTTGTGTGGTTGCCTAGGGACACTGGCACACCCCCCCATCACCTGTTGTGTTTGATATGCAGTGTGAGGCTGCCTGTTTGTGTTGTGCATCTGCACCACTGCATTGGCATATCTTTAGTTTGCCATTGGCTGTATGTTGTTTGGTGGATTTCCCCTGCTGTCCCTGGGACGCCTAGGTCATCAGTCAGCACAATGATCATGGTTTGTATGTCCCATTGCTGCCATGGTATGGTATTTGTTCACCTCACATCTACAGTCTCCACAGGATATCTACATTTGTGTGTCCATTGGTGCAGATATTTGGGTCTGCATTATGATGGTCACTTCTGTCATTGTGTAATTGATGAATGTTGACAATGTCAGCCCCCATGGGTGATGTTTGTCTGCACATGGCCAAAGGTATGTCTTATTTGCACTGCACTGTTTGCCTCACCCAATCTATGTTGCTATGGGACACAAGCACTACTTTGCCACTGATGTGTTTGTTGTTCTGTGACCAGGAATCATCCATGCTGTTTGGCAGTTGCAGCTTTTTCCATGTCAACACTTACCTTTTGGTCACTGTGATGATGTGGGTTTAGACCCCATTGCCACAATGTTCAATTGGGCTTCAGCTATGGACCCCACACTTACATTTTGGTCACTGTGATGATGGGGGTTTAGACTCCATTGCCACATTGTTCAAAATGTGCTTCAGCTATGGACCCCACACTTACATTTTGGTCACTGTGATGATGGGGGTTTAAACCCCATTGCCACATTGTTCAAAATGTGCTTCAGCTATGGACCCCACACTTACATTTTGGTCACTGTGATGATGGGGGTTTAGACCCCATTGCCACATTGTTCAAAATGTGCTTCAGCTATGGACCCCACACTTACATTTTGGTCACTGTGATGATGGGGGTTTAGACCCCATTGCGACATTGTTCAAAATGTGCTTCAGCTATGGACCCCACACTTACCTTTTGGTCACTGTGATGATGGGGCTTTAGACCCCATTGCCACAGTGGTCATGGTCTGCTTGCATTGTGGAGGCCACACACATTTATGTGTGACACATGTGATAGGGGGTCACATTGTATGTTCAATGTCATGTTCAGTGTTGTAGGCATTTTGGACCAGACTACACACGCTTGTCATGATGTTGAGGGGATGTCTTTTTCTGACATTCCTTATGTTGGAGTATGCTGGTTGTGTCATGCATTACCCGTCCTATGAGTAGGGGTGGTGGTAGTGGTAGGCATCCAGGCCCCCATGAGTAGGGTTGGAGTTGGTGGTAGGCATCCAGGCCCCCCTGAGTAGGGGTGGTGTTAGTGGCAGGCATCCAGCCCCCTATGAGTGGGGATGGTAGTAGTGACAGGCATCCAGCCCCCCCTGAGTAGGGGTGTTGGTAGTGGGAGGCATCCAGGCCCCCATGAGTTGGGGTGGTGGTAGTGACAGCCATCCAGCCCCCCATGAGTTGGGGTGGTGGTAGTGACAGGCATCCAGGCCCCCATGAGTAGGGGTGGTGGTAGTGACAGGCATGCAATCCAGCCCCCCCTGAGTAGGGGTGGTGTTAGTGGCAGGCATCCAGCCCCCTATGAGTGGGGATGGTAGTAGTGACAGGCATCCAGCCCCCCCTGAGTAGGGGTGGTGTTGGTGGTAGGCATCCAGGTCCCCATGAGTAGGGGTGGTGGTAGTGGTAGGCATCCAGCCCCCTATGAGTGGGGATGGTAGTAGTGACAGACATCCAGCCCCCCTGAGTAGGGGTGGTGGTAGTGACAGGCATCCAGGCCCCCATGAGTAGGGGTGGTGGTAGTGACAGGCATACAGCCCCCCCTGAGTAGGGGTGGTGGTAGTGGTAGGCATCCAGGCCCCCATGAGTAGGGGTGGTGGTAGTGACAGGCATCCAGCCCCCCCTGAGTAGGGGTGGTGTTGGTGGTAGGCATCCAGGCCCCCATGAGTAGGGGTGGTGGTAGTGGTAGGCATCCAGCCCCCTATGAGTGGGGATGGTAGTAGTGACAGACATCCAGCCCCCCCTGAGTAGGGGTGGTGGTAGTGACAGGCATCCAGGCCCCCATCAGTAGGGGTGCTGGTAGTGACAGGCATCCAGCCCCCCCTGAGTAGGGGTGGTGGTAGTGGTAGGCATCCAAGCCCCCATGAGTAGGGGTGGTGGTAGTAACAGGCATCCAGCCCCCCCTGAGTAGGGGTGGTGTTGGTGGTAGGCATCCAGGCCCCTATGAGTAGGGGTGGTGGTAGTGGTAGGCATCCAGCCCCCTATGAGTGGGGATGGTAGTAGTGACAGACATCCAGCCCCCCCTGAGTAGGGGTGGTGGTAGTGACAGGCATCCAGGCCCCCATGAGTAGGGGTGGTGGTAGTGACAGGCATCCAGCCCCCCCTGAGTAGGGGTGGTGGTAGTGGTAGGCATCCAGGCCCCCATGAGTAGGGGTGGTGGTAGTGACAGGCATCCAGCCCCCCCTGAGTAGGGGTGGTGTTGGTGGTAGGCATCCAGGCCCCCATGAGTAGGGATGGTGGTAGTGGTAGGCCTCCAGCCCCCTATGAGTGGGGATGGTAGTAGTGACAGACATCCAGCCCCCCCTGAGTAGGGGTGGTGGTAGTGACAGGCATCCAGGCCCCCATGAGTAGGGGTGGTGGTAGTGACAGGCATACAGCCCCCCCTGAGTAGGGGTGGTGGTAGTGGTAGGCATCCAGCCCCCCATGAGTAGGGGTGGTGCTAGTGGTAGGCATCCAGGCCCCTATGGGTGTGTGTGGCATTGGTGATTGCCATCCCGCCCCTATGGTTCTGCTGTTGCTAGTGTACGTCATCTCTGCATCCCTATGTGTGTGTGACATATGTCGGGTACGTGTCGTTTGTTTGTGTTGTGGGTGTTTGACTTACCGTCTGCGCCGTACGCGTCCGTACCGGTAATAGATGTAGAGTATTGGTAGGACCTGCGCGATGGGATTCATGGTTGGGTCGTCTCGTTCGTGTTTCTCGTGGCTTCGACTCGTACTCGTCGCTGGCTTGTTCGTCTCGTAGCCGTGGATCATCTTGTGGTGCGAATCGGAGCTTATGTGCAGCTCTCCCGGATGCTCTGACGTGCCGGACGTAGCGACGGGTTCGGCGCGTACGGAAGGCGCATCGTACTAGTCCGGCCGGAAGGTGCTGTGTATTTGCTTCCGTGCGACTCTATTCGGCGTTTACGGATCCGGCTTGGGCGGGGAACAGGAGCTGGAATGGGTACGTACGGCTGGGTCGGGATCTGGGCAGTTATGCGCATCGTACTTGCTCGTTCGGACGAATGTTCGAATCAGTCGGGGAACACGCGTTCGGCTTGGTTTTTTTCCGGGCGAATAGTGTTAGGTGCGCTTCCGGCCGAGATCGGAATCGACCCCATAGTATCAACACTATGCAATATTCACCAGAAGTATTCACCAGAAGTGTTGTTTGTATTACGAGGCTAGCTGCCTCTCACTGGGTAGCACGCAACCTTGTTTAAAATTGGAAAGGGTTGTTTAGCTTTTTCCAAATAGGAGTGCGCTGACCACAAATACAGTTACTAGTTTCATTGCCACTTTCGTCAGCAGCACCCGACATAGATAAGTACATAATGTCATTTGAAAGCATTTCTAACCTCACTGATAACAGAGCGGATACCCGCACATATACATCTACACAAGTTAATGAAATATACGCTTTGATTCAAGCTACAACGACTTTTAACGTCCAGGGAGGTTCAATATCGCAACAAGTACGTCAATTGGAGTTCATTACACGGAGAGCATTGAGTCAGCGTCTTCATGCCTCTACATTGATACAATATCATAAAGTCCAGCGAATCCCGCGGGGTTTGCGATTGCCCATCAAACCTTTATTATACAAATTCCAGTTCAATAAAGCATTTATGCAAAAATGGCAAGCTGTCCTTAACAAATGTTCATTGGACTTGATTTTATTACTAATAGAAGAGCTGTCCCGAACCATCAGAGAGCTGGAGGAAAAGGCAGAAATTATCAAATCCGAATTATCCACACGTTATGACGCGGATTATTGGAGAATCACATTGGCATAGCATTCTGGTTTTACTACACATTGTTTGCTAGCTGGGTTAAGGTTAGATTTTTATCAGTATAGTTCACACAGTTTAAGATGGCGACGTAAGTTTTATGATAGTCTTCTTTCTATTTTCACTACACGCGTGCGTGTCAATTATCGGTATAGTGCTTAGTGGCACATTTAAATCAGCGTACAGGAACCGCGTTTTTTACGCGGCTGATACAGCGGTACGCGGAGGAACAGTGGATTCTTAGGAGCTTTAGTTTCAAACTTACTGGTGAGCAGGGGTTATTGGTATATTTTCTGTAGCACAGTTTAAACGTGAGGAGTTATAAACATCAATGAGACTTCGTGTCTTGTTCGCAGGAGTGGAAACGTCCGGTGGAGAATGGTGCGGTGGTTTGACATTTGAGATCACTTCACTCACGATCATTGGGGTAAGCAGTTGCTTGTGACTGAGTTGTTGGTAGGCTATGCATATATGACATGTGGTAGAGTTCAGGTCCTTATGAGACGTAATTCATTTAGTCTCTTATATTATAAGATTGAGTTAAGAAAACGTAGTCATCATTCCAGTAGAATACTAGATATATGTCACTAGTATCAACACGTTTTCACTACCATTTTAGGCTTCAGGCACTTGATAGTGGTTATTTGATTATTTTAAGCTCAACATTTTCGCTTTCATCGCTTCTGAATTCTAGAGATAGTTTTTTTCACGTTACTACAGTTCACAGTAAGTGTTTATTTCAACAATTTTTGATTCGCTGTTCACCAGCTAACTGTGTGGGTATTCATATTTTGAAGTGGATTTAGAATAAGTGTCACGTACTTTGCTTGTGAGTTTCATAGACAGATGACACTGCGTGCTTTTTGATTACTTTCATCACCATTGTTCACTGATTTCTTCCTTTAAATTACTACTCACTGCGGGTTCTTGTTCTGTAGTGTCTGTTGCTATTCACGGCCTCACAATCACTTTGAGCAATAATTAGTCATCATTCACATTCACCTTTCGTTCAATTTTGTCTGTCACACAGCGTAATACTTTTCCATTTCTATTTTTGTATTGCCGAGCGTAAATTCATGTGTAGGCATTATTTCCTCGTCTGGACGCTAATTGCGTTGCTTGAATCACAATGTTTCTTTGTAAATATCTCATTATGCAACTTTGATGATATGTCTGTTTCTCTCACAGTGGCCCCTGAAGAAGGGATGAACACAATCCCGAAATGCATTGGGCTGGGTAATTGAGTTGTAATATGCAAACGCTTTGCCAATTATAATTACATACATATTGTGTTTTTCAGTATGTCATTGTACAATTTTTTTTATTTATGTTGCTAGTAACTATATGTTGAGATCTGTTTTGATATCAGGTTTCAATGACTAATACAGAATTTTTGCATAGAACAATGGAATGATCTGGTTTCTTTTGGTTATTCAGCAATAGTGTTGATACTATATTTCAAGCTGTGCATCCAGTATACTGGCGAATATTCACCAGAAGTGTTGTTTGAACCTCTATATGCACCAGTTTGAAAACACCCACATCTATCCTCAGGAGAATCCATACAAACAGAACATCGCAGTGTGGAAGAGGTATATGGATGATATCCTGGTCATCTGGGAAGGTGACCTAGCTTCCCTCCAGAACTTCTCGGAGTGGCTCAATACCAGGAACAACAACCTCAGGTTTACGTACGAGTACAGCAAGACAAAACTACCCTTTTTGGACCTGTTACTATACCCTAAAGATGGGAGTCTGTGTTCTGAACTATATCGGAAACCAATGTCGAGGAACTCACTACTCTGTTATAATAGTTACCACCCACGCACCCTAAGGAACAACTTACCAGTAGGACAATTCCTCAGACTGAGAAGAAATTGTACAGAACTTGCTAGATTCAAAGCCCACGCAACCTCACTGAGCAACAGCCTACTACAAAGATCATACCCACCATGCCTGATCAGGAGAGCCGAAAAAAGAGCTCGGAACAATAATAGAGAATCTATGCTGTAAACACACCCAAAACCTACATCAGACAGATTGGTGTGTGTGACTACATACAGCCACTTGACCGATACAATCAAGAAGGTAATTAGAAAGAACTGGCAAATTCTAAACGTAGGAAACAGAGCACTACCCAAACCGCTGTTCGCATTCAAGAGAAGCAGGAACATACGGGAAATGGTAGTACACACTAGACCGCTCACCAACATCAAGAAATCCATCCCACAATTCCAGTGGTCCCTACCGTCTGTTACTGGACACTTTCCGTGTGGCTCATGTGCAGTCTGTCCATACACACAACCAACATGAGACATTGACATAGGATTATGCACCGCCTGGAAACATAACAAACACACCAACTGTAACACAGAGGGGGTGGTCTCTCTCCTGAAATGTCTGTGTGACCTCATCTATATAGGCATGACAACACCAATGTGAAAACCATGATCACAGAACACCGAAGCTCGATTAGATGCAACAAGACAAACATCAAACTTACGAGACACTTCTCGGACAAAGGACACACAGCCAATGATATTTTCTGGCTGGTACTTGACAAACCCAACTACACTACAAACATGGACCCACTAGAGAGGGTACTCTTGCATAGAAAGCAACATTGGGTTTTTTATCTCAAAAGTGACAGCAAAGGCCTAAACAACGATATCCCCTGGACTACCCTATCCAACTGACATGTACTCTCTCAGTTGGACACGGGTTTTGGACCCACTCTGCATGTTGCCCCTCCAGGGAGGCATTTTTGGGTGTGCATGCCAACCTCACCGGGGGTCTCTAAGTGGCTCTGGATATGAGGTCTTTCCCATCCCTCTCCTTAAGTACACTGAGGGTGCCTGCCCTTGTGGCAGCCCTCGAGACCTACCTCCCGCCTACCCTCAGACGCCTGATCTCGCCTACCCCTACAGGCTCACCATCACCTGACCTTGGGTTTGGTTTGACAGACCCTTCCACAAGGCGCCTGTCTACTCTGATCTACACTGTGTCCCCCCTCACGGGGGTGAGGCCCTACTTGGCCGCCTTCAGGCGGTTATCTCTCCCCCCATGGGTCACCCTTAGTCCTATACCGCCTGCGACCCACGAGACCCATGAGCATTCAGTATGGGACCCGGCAGGTTCCGCTTCACCCTACTGACCCCAGACTCACCTTGCTGATACACCCGCCTCTAGACATTGGTCCACATAGGGCGCCGGCCCCCCGGCCCCCGTTCCTCCATTTGTGCTACATGAACCCAGCTCAGTTACACTTATTTCATTTTATTTTATTCTATCTTGAGACTTAGTGCACTCGGTACCTGCTGCAGCACTACATTCCTCGTTTCACTTTAGCCACCTCCAGGTTGGGCCTGTTTCACTGTATTGGCATTCCAATCTTACTTGGGACCCAGCGTACTGGGTCTACCTAGCACTGAGTGCAGTGTTACAGCAAGCCGCCTCCGGGTTTGCCCGCAGCCTGTCCGCCACTGCGGGACAAACTACGATTCCCAGAAGGCCTTTGCACCACGTGATCGGGCGCACTCGTCAGTGACGCGGCACGCCCCTCCACATCACGATAATTGCATATTTTAGATATCAGGGAGAGCGGCTCGCCACTCTCGCCTGTCATCTAATTGGCGGAGGCACCGGCAACATCAGGTAAGTGCCTCACAGCCTACGGTCGGTCCATTTAGCACGGACCTGATGCGGGCGCCCCGGTCCCGCGTCTCCCAGCACTCCACACTTAGGTGTGGGTGTATCCTTTCACCCTCACCGCCCTCTGACTGAGACCCCCCTTTCCCCCGGCAGGGGCCTCCCTCCCCTTTGGATTTGGAGGCAGTGGTGCATTTGTGACTCCGGGTCACTCGACTGTAAGACACACACTGCCAGTGTCGGTCGGTCGACCATTGAGTCAACACACCTACAGCAGAGGTGTATACAGAGCCTGTCTCCCCTGCAAGATCTGCCTTGTTCCTCATGTCTTGCGTTGGGTTCACTCACCCACAGCGCAGTTTTACATGGAGCCTCTTCCAACACAGGATTCGTTTTGCCCCCCACCTTGGTTTGGGGCACCATATACTAGTCCTCACCTAGGAACTGGTTAGTCTGCGAACGCCCCATAGGCAGAGCACTTCCCTTGCTGGATTTTCCAGCCCCTTACAACATAGTACGGTGATCCCATAAGAAACACTTGGTATGACACACCCAACTGGGTCTCCACTGGACCGCAGTGTATTGTATAAGCATCACAGGGACCTCCAGGCCCACCAAGATGCTTTATAATGACCCAAGGGATAACTAAACATACAACGCCCCACATTGGACAGCATCTGAATTACCAATGACTAACTTCTGGAACAGCAGTATTTGCCATGTCTGTTGTATTTAGAGTAACATGCACGCAGTACTGTAAAAACTACAACACATTATGTTATATGCACTTACAGCTGGGCACCACGAGATGGTTCAAGAGCTTGGGGAGTGCACGTGACCATATCACACATTAGGTAAGCATAACAATTTCATGTTAGAATGGAGCACTGGGTGTACTATGGTTTTGAAGTTATGATGAGGTCGATGACACTAACTTGACCTTTTTCTCCACAGTTTACTTACCCCTCTTATAGGAAGAGGGACGTTGAACAACGAGCCACACAGCTCCAGTAGTGGCTTGTATTATTTCTCTTTTTCACTTTATCACAGTTGCAGAGTGACTGAAAATATAGGCCCTGACGAATGCCTGTTGGCAGAAACATGTTGATCTTATGAACTAGGGTATATCTGTTGAATCCCTAATCCTCTTGCTTTTAACTATGTCACTGTGACCACTAAATAAACTTTCAGTGGACTCAGGTAGACATTTTTAAACCACACTTTATCACTCTATTTGCACTCTGCCCCTCATTCATCTGTACGCTAACGCTCATCTTCTGAGAAAACACCTATGCTCCTCCCCTTGGGGAGTCGTAGCCAACACCACGGTGTGAGGAGGGAACCCATAAGATGAAGCATGTCACCTAACGGTGAGTGAGGGTTCTTGTCCTGAGGGAATTCTCCCCCCCTCTCCTTCTACGTAGTACTCACTCTTCATTCATTTTTTCCTCTCTTCACCTGACACGTAGCCAGACGTACTTCTATGTGAATAGCATTTCTACTTACAACAGGAAGACAAGCGCCAGATTCCATCTATAATTAGATGATTTTTCTCATGCTTGTCATGGTATCTTAAAGAATGAGAATGTTTACTATCCCAAAAACTGAGTACCTTATGGTCACTGGAAGTTGATACTCATCCTTGCCTCCCTATGTGTGCTAAGGCAGCGCAATGTGTAATATTTTCCCTGAAAGCAGTTTGCAAGGTCCCAGACTGAGGGGCGTATTTACAAGTCCCTTGTGCCGCTGGTGCATCCCTTTTTTTGATGCACTGGTGGCGCAGTGTGCTGGCCCATATTTACAAGGCCACTCAAAGTCACCCTGCGTTGCTTTTCATGGCCCTGTAAAAACGGCCCCTTTTCACGCATCACTTTGCGTGAAAGGGGCATGACCATGGGTGTTGCTGTGGGTGTTATCACGCAACACCCATGGATTCTGCCGCATTCCCAGATTTACAGCATTTCGTAAACCTGGGAATGCGTCAGAATCCTATGCCTCCTCAAGGGAGGTGTAGGAATGGCGCAACAAGGAGAAATACGTTTATTTCGCCTCGTTTTTACCTCTTTCTATGCGTGCTGCATTCTGCAACACACATAGAAAGAGGAAAACACAATCAATTATTGTTTTTGTGTAGGAAGGTGTCCCTTCCTGCACAAAAACAATCATCCCCGCAATGCAGGCACCCATGTATCATGGTGCAAGGGTGCCTGCATTGGCGCATTGCAGCGAATTGTGCGCCAGCGCAGAGGAAAGCACAGGGATGCATCATATTGTTGCAAATATATTGCATCCCTGTGCTTTTAAAATGATGTAGTTTGGTGCAGCAAAATGGCTTGCGCCACCACACTGCGTAATTTTTTTGTAAATGAGGCCCCAAGAGCACAGATGTTTCTCTTCTGATTTCTGTGAGCTATATGATTGTTCCCTCCTTGAGCACTGAGAGAAAGCATGTAGAGGTGTGAAGTTCCTGAAGCCACCTCGTGTGTAACCTGGTGATTTTTCTCTATGGCTACAGACAAAAGTCCAGTGCTTAATTTGAGCTGGTGGTTTCCGGTTCTCAGCCCCAGCACTTAATCATCAACACCGGTGCTTTTCTTGAGCACTAGTTGCGCACACAATTACATTCATTTTTGGTATGCACAGAGAGATTAGTGATTTGCCCAGGATCACAAGATGTTGAGCCAACGCCGAGACTCAAATCTGGTTCTCCAGCTCCGAATCAGCAGCCCTGGCCATTATGTCACATCCTCTACTGTTTTTCATAGCTGGTAGTTGGTTCTGTTTTAGGCGGCACTAACAGGACAAATGGGATGGTGCAAGCTGCCTCCTGACAGGAGCCACGGAACTTATTTTTTTAGTAATTAACCACTGGGTAAGTCACAGGGTCACAGCTTTTATGTGACCCACTAATCACCAGGCATAAATCAGGGCTTAAGTGGGGAAAGAAGTGCTGTGAGTTAGTAAATTTTTTTCGGAGTTTATTATAAAGTTGTATTTTATGTGTTTTGCGCTCATTCTGGTTTTTTTTAGGAACACACGTCTTTCCTTGCAAACTTGTAGTTCACTATGACAGTTAAGAGGAGCAGGAACTAACTTTTATTGGCATTATGTAGCTTCCATTGAATGTTGGTACACATTCACAGCATAAGACATGGCCTAACATAACTGTGATATCTTTTTAACAGCTGTGGACACTAATTACAAAATAGTGCCCATTACGGGCATAATGTGGGCCCCAGCTTTATATTGTGAATTTCTGCATTGGCAGAAATGTCTGCATTATGGCAATGGCTCTTGACAGACTCTGGGCTTCTGCTGCACACTTATGCCCACCCTGAGCACAATTCTTCCTGTGGCTTAAAGGCAATAATAGTTTATATACTGTTCTAATCTATTCTTAGCACTTATAGAGTGCAACGGTCACCCAAAAACTTATCCTAGTGCTAGGAAACCGCTAAAAAGACTGCAAGGAGCCGAGGACACAACATTTAAGAGAAGCAAAGCCACGCTTTAATAGCCTTCTGAATGCTAAATAATTGGAGGTGATCTGAAGCTTCAGAGGAAGCAGTTCCAATGTTTGGCAGTGAAGTAGGAGAAACCTCGTCCTCCTATTCTTTGACAACAAAAGTTAGGAATCTAAAAAAGCAGAGGGAAGTAGATCTAAGATCTCAAGTAGGAGCATAGGGAATATCCTTGGCGCAAAGTTATGGAGGACCAAGATTTTAGAAGGCCAAGTGAGCCAGACAGATGGTCGTGAATAGGATACTTTTAGTAATTGGAAGCCAGCGGAGCATAGACATATTAGGGGAGTAGTCGAATGATGAAGGAGATACAAGATAAAGATTACTGCCATATTCTGAATCCGTTAAAATCTGGAGAGAAGATGTGAGGGCAGATCCAAGAAGCAGGAGTTACAGTAATCCAGTCTACACAAAGAAAAGTCCTCAACTGCTTCTAGCCTTGCGGAGGTAGGTAGGAATGGAATAAATCTTCATAGAATACATAGTTTGTAGAAGCAGGCAGGTGAGATTTTGCTAACTTGATTGAATCCAAAATGTAATGCTTCTGAAACCTACATAGGTGGAGTCCCATGTTTCTCAGGCCACCAGTTGGAAGACTGAAAGGAGGTCTGCTTTCTCATCAATAACATTTCTGTCTTGTCCGTATTGTTTTAAGGAAGTTGTTGTTCATCCAGGATACAACATCCATAAGACAGTTTTGAAAAGTCAAACAAGAATTTGGAAGAGTCATTGAGGCAAACAGGATTTGGATGCTGTCTGCATATGCCATAAAAGATAAACCATTTTAAATAAGTGGCATCAGGGGGGAGACATATACATTGAAGAGGGTAGAGATCACAGCCGTTCCCTGTAAGACCCCTGTTCTGAACTTGGGTAGAAAAGATAAACACATGGTCTCAGCCCACCAGGGACCTAAGAGGAAACCCAGGACAGTGCTTTGCCCTGTACTCAAACCTGATAAAGTGTCAAAGACTGTAAAGAGGTCAACTAGGATCAAGGCCACTGGGTGGCCATGGACTACTTGAAAGTGTATATCTTCCAGAATGTAAATCAAGGTGATAGTGAAGAGTGTGAACGCCTAACTGTGGAGGATCAAGGATGGCATTAGCTTCTACGAGAGATGAGAGTTGTGCATTAGTTTACTTTTCAAGAACTTTGATTGGAAGAGCAAGCAAAGTGATGGGGCAATAGTTGTCAAGGACCATGTTATCTCCACAGGGATGATTAAGCAGAGGAAATACCATCAACTGTTCCCAGTTGGATGGGAGAAGTGCATGGATCCAAAGATAGATTGCAGAGATTAGTTAGGACTGAGGTGATAAAGTAAACTGTCAAGTTGCATGATGGTGCCCATTTCAACTTATGTTTGCACTGGCATAATGGTGGTAAATCTTTGTATATTGTGAACATTGCTGGCACGATGGTGCCCAGCCCTTGTGTAATTTTTGTAGTGACCTAATATTGGTTGTTCTTGGCACTTTAAGAATTGTATATCATCTGATGAGACCTCAGCCTTTAAGAATGGGGTTTACTGTCTGTATCCATCTTTGCAATTAGTATTTATTCAACCACACAACTGTTTATTCAAATGTTCATCCATGCACTCACTCACCCATTATTTATAAGCATAAATATAGATGATCAAAAATGTATTCACTCATTGTTTCTATGCATGCCTTCACTTAGCTTGCTGATAATTTACACATTCTCACATTTATACGGTGCAGAGCAAGAATATCGACGGGAAAATATCGACATACATAAATATCGAGGTAAGAATATCGTTAATGTTAAATATCGATGTAAGTAATATCGATGTTAGAAATATCGATTTGTTAGTTGTGTAAAAATATAGAGTGTTAAATATCGATGTTAAAAATATAGATGTAAATAATATCGATTTTATGTTTATGATGTAACTTTTTATTTAGGGGCCGATTCCGATCTCGGCCGGTAGGGCTCCGAATCGGATTCGGCATAACCGGATCCGATTCGGAGCCCTATTTCCCGACCGATTCGTACGCGCGTCCGGACGAGCGAGTACGATGCGAATTCGCCGACCGACTTGTTCGGGCGTCCCAACCGCTCCGACCGACTCGTTCCCAGGTCTAACCGCACCGACCGACTCGCTCAGACACGACTCGCACCGCGCAATGGAGACGTTCCCCGGCCGGGTAAGTACGATGCGCGCCGCGAGCAGTCCGACCGACACGCGCCGTCCGGCTTGAAAGAGCAGTCGGAGCCGTACTTCGGGGGTCCGTGTTGGACCCCCCTGTGCGTGTACGGCGCGAGTCGCTTCGCCGCGTACCCGCTGTAGGGGGCGCCCTTGTTCACCTCGCACCCATTGAGGCAATGGGAGCCCGCGTACGCGTTGTACGACCGGCTCCCATTGACTTCAATGGGAGTCCGACCTACTCGAGTACGATAGCATACGGACGCATCGTACTCGTTCGGTCGGGCTGCACGGGTACGATTCGGTCGGAAATCTCTCCGGGTCCGGCTCGGTTGGAGAGATTTCCGGCCCAAATCGGAATCGGCCCCTTAGTGTTTTAATAGTTATTTTATGTTATTTTTTCAAATTTATAATGTTTGTATGGAAATAATAAATGTGAAATAATTTATTTTTTCTTCTTTTCATACTAATTTTAGGAGCGGGATGTTGGGTTTATAGGGGATAAGGGTGGGTAGTAATTTAAAAATGTTATTTTAAATTGATTAAATTTAATACATTTGTATATATTTTAGGAGCGGGATGTTGGGTTGATAGGGGATAAAGGTGGGTAGTAATTTAAAAATGTTGGTCACAATTTTAATATTAATATTTTAAATTTAGAAAAATTTAATTTGAAATTAGAAATTTATAATTTGAAATTAGAAATTATAATTTTTGCACAATTATGTTTTTAAATTATAAATGATAATTTGTTACTATAAACAAATTATCAAATCTATAAATTGTGTTAAATAAATTTAAATATTTATAAAAAAATTAAAAATCATTAAATATTGAATATTCTCGAAATTAATTAATTTAATATTTGGATGTTACAAATTTAATTATAAGATATATGAAGATAATATATTTGTTAGAAGTCAAAATATATTAATTTAAATTTTAAAAGAAATTTATAAAAATCTTAATGTAAATGTAGATAAATATTTTATTTTTATAATATTTAAATTATATTTGGAAATGTTTTGTATTTATTATAATTATTTAATATTTATCTAATTAATAATGAAATAGTTTAATATAAAAAAATATTTATATTTCAAATTTGTAAAAATACTAATAATAATAAAGGATTTTTCATTTTTTATCATTGAAATTTTTTATTTTTAAATGTAGAAAGAAAATTTCTAGTAATTTCATATATATAGTTTTAAGTATATATATTTATTCATACTGTAAATGAAAGGGTGGATATTAAATATTTATTGTTTACAATTTATATTTATTTGGAGTTAAAAGAGTAAATTATTATGGTTTATTATCCAGCATTTTCCCAGAGTTTAATTGGATTTGGAGTTAGAATAGTCATTTATTATGGTTTACTATCCAGCACTTTCCCTGAGTTTCATTGGATTTGGAGTTAGAATAGTCATTTATTATGGTTTACTATCCAGCACTTTCCCAGAGTTTAATTGGATTTGGAGTTAGAATAGTAAATTATTATGGTTTACTGTCCAGCACTTTCCCAGAGTTTAATTGGATTTGGAGTTAGAATAGTAATTTATTATCGTTTACTATCCAGCACTTTCCCAGAGTTTAATTGGATTTGGAGTTAGAATAGTACATTATTATGGTTTACTATCCAGCACTTTCCCTGAGTTTTTTGGGATTTGGAGTTAGAATAGTAATTTATTATGGTTTACTATCCAGCACTTTCCCAGAGTTTAATTGGATTTGGAGTTAGAATAGTAATTTATTATGGTTTACTATCCAGCACTTTCCCAGAGTTTAATTGGATTTGGAGTTAGAATAGTAATTTATTATGGTTTACTATCCAGCACTTTCCCATATGTTTTTTTGGAGCTGCAGTTAGAATAGTAAATTATGACCACTGTTCCCAATAAGGTGTGCGCGCGCGAACGCGCACCTCTCTTCCCGTGAGCGCGCACTCCCGTGTGTGGAGCGCGCACACACAGGACATCCCGCAAGAGAGTTGCGCCGCCGCTTTAAAAAGCGAGCGGCGCGAAAAACAGGCACTTCCTTGATGCGGTTTTGCCTGCGTGACTCAGGACTCTGGAGTGCAGGTAAGTGGGACTTGGGGCACTTGCTGTGTTTTTTGCGCAGCACGGTGCGGGGAAGATTGTGGGCTTTTGTTTAAGTATTCATGTTAATCACAGCTCGTGAAGGGCTGTGATTAACATGAATACTTAAACAAAGCCCACAATCGTCCCGCACCGCGTTTACTAACAAAGAGTAGAGCAAGTTTAAAAACACAGCGTGTACTAGAGTACACGCTGTGTTTTTAAACTTGCTCTACTCTTTTGCGTGACTCAGGACTCTGCAGTGCAGGTAAGTGGGACTTGGGGCACTTGCTGTGTTTTTTGCGCAGCACGGTGCGGGGCAGATTGTGGGCTTTTGTTTATGTATTCATGTTAATCACAGCCCCTTCACGAGCTGTAATTAACATGAATACTTAAACAAAAGCCCACAATTTTCCCCGCACCGCGCTGTACTAACAAGAGAGTAGTGGGACTGCTAATGTTGACAAGAAGACTGGAGTCACTGCATACCTTCAGGGCATCCACCTTAACGACCTCTTTCAGTTCTAGGTATTTATTCCAGAATAAAATATACAACCTAACCTTCTGTAAGATAAAGTAGGGAAGGCAACAGGCCTGTTTTTTCATGTACATTTTCTAGAGGGATAGTAAGCTTAATTACGGTAAGCAAATTGACAAATTAATTAATCCTGTTGTGCCACCAATTCTGTTTATTTTTCTTTCTATTTTGTCTACTCGGCTTAGAATTGAGATGTGTTACCAAGTCTGTCTCAGAAATTCAACCTTTAGGTTTGTAATGTGTAGATCAGCTATGCTGAGGGACAGAAAAGAAAGCAAGCAATGACATAGCCAACAAGTCTCGCTTTTTAAAACAAGCATTGCCAATGCCAGTTAGTCTCCTTGCAACTGAAAATGAAAGCCACACCTATAAGCTTTGGCAACGCTAGTTGATATTGCCCACTCAAACCCACTAATTATCGTTTTCATCCTCTGTACTTGCCTCTACACTTGCCAAAAACATAACATCTATATAAACAGAAAACACACAAAAAATCCTCAGCCAAACATGGCATTCACATTTGCATGCCTGAAGGGGGAGTGCAGAAGGCAGATTGGATGACGGGAGAGCAAGAGAAATGGATAGCAAGTGAAGTGGGGGATTGTCATGAAATCCAAGGGCTGAGGGGCCCGACCCAAAGCACACTCATCTTGCTGGAACCATGGGATTGCTCCATTTATTTGCATGTGCATGATCCCTTTAAGGTGGCCATACTGAAACTGTGTAAATAAAGGGACTGTTTTTGCAGGTGTGCTTACGTTATTCCTATTCATAACCTGCTGAATATAAAACCTGGGTACTTGACATCATCCGGTAAATGCCAGGCTTTGGGAATTGTGGACTGGGTGGGGCCCGTGCTCCGTCCTGCTCAATTCCCCAACTGAGGGGAGCATATCAATCCTACTAAAACGCAGTTGCCATATAACACCAACCGAAACCTGGTTCCTTTATGAAACTGAGATGTTATTTCTTACGTCTTTTCCAGCATATTCATGGCCATGCCCCTATCCCAAGTAAATGGGGCAATAGTCTTTCTGCCGCCCCAGGGTGCAGATGGGGTAATTACCCTCGAGCTGGCCCCCTCGGCGGGGGTGAAAATCTATTAGATGCCAGGGAATGTTTTTTATTTTTTTTATATATCTGGTTGGGGGCTGCCTAGCAAAGGTATGGCCATGCTCCCACCCCAAGTAAATGGGGCAACAGTCTTTCTGCTTACCCTGGCGGGTAGATGGGGTAATTATCCCCAATCTGCCCTGAGGGGGCAGACAGCCCACTAAGTGCCAGGGAAAGTTTAAATATATATATATATAACAGTGGGGGCTGCCTACCATGGGCATGACTATTCCCCCAATCCTATTTTCTCGGTCCCCTCCATGGCAATCCACAAACCCAGGGTACCTTTAGAATCCCCAGGATGTCAGAAAAAAAAGGACACACATTTTGTGTGGGTATCTTATGTGGAAAAAGGTTATAGAGCCCTAACTACCTCAAAAGATTGAAAAAGGGCTCCAGCACTGGGGTGGAAGGGGCAGGGGAGGGAAAGAAGGCCCAGCAGTTGAGGGGTTAAGGGACCATCAGGCTACCATTTGTTGGAGCATCCTTGGCTGGGAGCTATCTGGAGCCTCTCACCTAGATGCAAATGCAGTGGAGGACAAACAAAGGCAGTCAGCTTGTTATTACTTCACATGTACTTAAGAGAGGCATGTTTTTTACTCTGTTCTGTCCATGTATATAAGAAATATGCATGCACTGCAAGACGTTCAGACGTGTTGGTCTTTCACAGTATTTACACAAATAACAGTTTAAATGCCACAGTTTTGTTTTATTTCTTTTATAGCACTACTCATCCCAATGCAAGGTGTCAGAGCGCTGTATATCACACATTCATATTATACATTGACAATAAATCATATCTGTGTAATCAATGTACAGGATGTGTTAAAATAAGACAGTCAGAGTTACAAGGTGTAACAGTCACATGTCCTTCTTAGCTCACTGTGATATATAAGAAGGATTACAATTTATGAACTGCAAGTAACAAAAGGATCTCTGTGTTAAGAGCAGTAACCCACTTACCTATCTACATAAATAAAAATCTGTCATCTGCATGTTACAGGATGAGCTTTACAGAAGACACCTTAACCCTCTATGCTACTTTGATTCAAAATTGAGACTAGACAAAATACAGATCTCTCCAGCAAATGCATTAACCACCAGAGTTATCTCACCATTATTATTATTCCCTGAGATTTACTAGGCACACAAAGATCTCTGCAGCAGGTGCCTTAACCCCAAAATATATTTTAAAATGCAGACTTTGCAACCAATTAAGCAGAACAGATTTACTGCCATGTTTCTCCTTGTGCCACTTTCTTTGTGGCAGAGTTTTAAAAACATAAATGTATAAGTTGAGGCCCAGATTTTGCGTCAGGGTTGCGTCACTTTTGGCACAACCCGACACAAAATCTCTTTTGTCAAATCTTGTAATGCGATAAATGTATTCATGATAGATGTTCTAACCATGTGTGAGGTCTTAAGATATAATGTACCTTCTTGTGATGACACTTCCTGGTAGGTCATGGTTTGTAATGTAATGCCATGTGCAATGTCCCGCACTGTGATGTCACGTGATCTGATATCACACGCCATAATGTCAATTGCATACTGCCCAACTTGGTGAGTCCCCCCACTTCTGTTTTGAGAACTTGAGCCCTGTAGAGGCCGGTATATCCAGCCTTGTCACCTATCTAGCGATGGCACTTGACTTGTGTGAATGGCCCTCCCCCACAGTCCATGTTTGCATGGATGCCACACATTTCACAAACTATCTCTGATGGGATAGCCCGACATTACTCAGTAGCTTGCACATCAAATTGTTAATATGTTTTGTAATTTTGTAACTTATTGGGGCCGATTCCGATCTTGGTCGGAGGCGCACCCAATACCATTCGGTCGGGAAAAAAGCCATGCGAAAGCCTGTTTCCCGACCGATCCGTACAGCACACCGAACGAGCAAGTACGATGCGCACAACAGCAAAGAATCCGGTCGAGCCGTACTCACCCAAACCAGGTCCTGTTCACCGACCGAGGCGAATCCGGAAACGCCGAATCTAGTCGCACGGAAGGAAAAATGCAGCCCCGTCCGGCCGGACAAGTACGATGCGCTTTCCGTACGCGCCGAACCCGTCGCTACGCACGGCACGTCAAAGCATCCGGGAGAGGCGCACATAAGCTCCGATTCGCGCCACAACACGATCCACGGCTCCGAGGCGAACACGGCAGCGACGAGGACGACGCGAAGCGACGAGGACGAGGCGAAGCGGCGAGGACGAGGCGAAGCGACGAGGACGACGCGAAGCAACGAGAAGGACGAACGACACGAACCAACCATGAATCCCTTCGTCCCGATCATACCAATATTCTACATTTACTACCGGAACAGGCACGGACGCGTACGGCGCAGAAGGTAAGCCAGACACCAACCACAAAACACATACAACACATACACGACACATCACACACACACAGAGGGATGCAGAATATACTTACACCAGCAACAGCAGCACCATAGGGGCGGGATGCCCATCACCAATGCCACATATGCACACAGGGGCCTGAATGCGCACCACCACCCCTACCCAGGGGGCAGGATGCCTACCACTACTACCACCCTCACCCAGGGGGCTGGATGCCTACCACCACTACCACCCTTAGCCAGGGGGCAGGATGCCTACCACCACTACCACCCTGAGCCAGGGGGCTGGATGCCTACCACTACTACCACCCTTAGCCAGGGGGCTGGATGCCCACCACCACCCTTAGCCAGGGGGGCTGGATGCCTACCACTACTACCACCCTGAGCCAGGGGGGCTGGATGCCTACCACTACTACCACCCTCACCCAGGGGGCTGGATGCCTACCACCACTACCACCCTGAGCCAGGGGGGCTGGATGCCTACCACTACTACCACCCTGAGCCAGGGGGGCTGGATGCCTACCACTACTACCACCCTTAGCTAGGGGGCTGGATGCCTACCACTACTACCACCCTCACCCAGGGGGCTGGATGCCTACCACTACTACCACCCTTAGCCAGGGGTGCTGGATGCCTACCACTACTACCACCCTGAGCCAGGGGGCAGGATGCCTACCACTACTACCACCCTTAGCCAGGGGGCAGGATGCTTACCACTACTACCACCCTCACCCAGGGGGCAGGATGCCTACCACTACTACCACCCTTAGCCAGGGGGCAGGATGCTTACCACTACTACCACCCTCACCCAGGGGGCAGGATGCCCACCACTACTACCACCCTCACCCAGGGGGCAGGATGCCCACCACTACTACCACCCTCACCCAGGGGGGCAGGATGCCTACCACTACTACCACCCTTAGCCAGGGGGCAGGATGCTTACCACTACTACCACCCTTAGCCAGGGGGCTGGATGCCTACCACTAGTACCACCCTCACCCAGGGGGCAGGATGCCTACCACTACTACCACCCTTAGCCAGGGGGCAGGATGCCTACCACTACTACCACCCTCACCCAGGGGGCAGGATGCCCACCACTACTACCACCCTCACCCAGGGGGCAGGATGCCTACCACTAGTACCACCCTCACCCAGGGGGGCAGGATGCCTACCACTAGTACCACCCTCACCCAGGGGGGGCAGGATGCCTACCACTACTACCACCCTTAGCCAGGGGGGCAGGATGCCTACCACTACTACCACCCTCAGCAAGGGAGGGCATGATGCCCACCACTACTACCACCCTCACCCAGCGGGGCAGGATGCCCACCACTACTACCACCCTCACCCAGGGGGCAGGATGCCCACCACTACTACCACCCTCACCCAGGGGGCAGGATGCCCACCACTACTACCACCCTCACCCAGGGGGGCAGGATGCCTACCACTACTACCACCCTCACCCAGGGGGCAGGATGCCCACCACTACTACCACCCTCACCCAGGGGGCAGGATGCCCACCACTACTACCACCCTCACCCAGGGGGGCAGGATGCCTACCACTACTACCACCCTTAGCCAGGGGGCAGGATGCCCACCACTACTACCACCCTCACCCAGGGGGCAGGATGCCCACCACTACTACCACCCTCACCCAGGGGGGCAGGATGCCTACCACTACTACCACCCTTAGCCAGGGGGCAGGATGCCCACCACTACTACCACCCTCACCCAGGGGGCAGGATGCCCACCACTACTACCACCCTCACCCAGGGGGGCAGGATGCCTACCACCACTACCACCCCCACCCATAGGATGGACAATGCATGACACAACCAGCACACCACAACCTAGGGAATGCAAGAAGAAGACATCCCCCAACACCATGACAAGCGTGTGTAGACTGTGTCAAATGCCTACAACACCGAACATGACTTCTAACATACAATGTGACCCCCTAGCACATGTGCCACACAAATATGTGTGTGGCACACACAACGCAAGCAGGCCATGACCATTGTGGCAATGGGGTCCAAACCCCCATCATCACAGTGACCAAAAGGCAAGTGTGGGGTCCATAGCTGCAGCACATTTTGAACATTGTGGCAATGGGGTCCAAACCCCCATCATCACAGTGACCAAAAGGCAAGTGTGGGGTCCATAGCTGCAGCACATCTTGAACATTGTGGCAATGGGGTCCAAACCCCCATCATCACAGTGACCAAAAGGCAAGTGTGGGGTCCATAGCTGCAGCACATTTTGAACATTGTGGCAATGGGGTCCAAACCCCCATCATCACAGTGACCAAAAGGCAAGTGTTGACAAAGTAAGAGGTGCAACTGCCAAACTGCATGGATGATTCCTGGTCACAGAACAACAAACACATCAGTGGCAAAGTAGTGTATGTGTCCCATTGCAACATAAATTGGGGGAGCCAAATCCTGCAGTGCAAATAAGACATAACTTTGGCCATGTGCAGACAAACAACACCCATGGGGGCTGACACCGTCAACAATCATCAATGACACAATGACAGAAGTGACCATCCGAATGCAGACCCACATATTTGCACCAATGGGCACACACATGCAGATACCCTGTGGAGACTGCAGATGTGAGGCGAACAGATACCATACCATGGCAGCAATGGGACACACAATCAACAATTAGCAACAAATGAGGGCTCCCGTCCCATCAGCCTGGTCATGGAAGTGCCAACGGAATCATCAGCACAGATCCAACACACTTGTATAGCAATGTTGCACTGACAACACAGATGAGTCCTTCCCCATTGAAGCCCAAACCTGCATGTTCACTGGAGATGGCCACACGGTCAGGGAAGTAGACGAATAGAACAATGGCAGGCACAACAGATGTGCAGGGGTGGAAGCCACAGATGTGAAGTTGCCAATCTAAGTAGGAAATCTCATTGCCAAATACTGAACACATGACACCCTCAAATGCTGCTATGGATGACATGGATACACCACAGGATAGGACACATAACCCCTGGACCACATGGGTTCCTGCACAGTAACACTTCATAATCATGAGACCAAATATCACCATCACTGCAGCAAGGGCATTGTTAGCATCATCAACATCATGTACATCAGAAGCAAAAGCACTAGAGAACAGAAAGTTGCTTTATTCAGCATATGTGGCATTAAAAGTAGAAGTCCGGTAGAACATAAACAAAGGCCAATGGCCAGTCCATCAACAAAGTCACAAGTGGGTGACAGTGGCAGATGCCACCCTACACATGCCTGCACAAAACCAGGGACAATCCACTAGGAGGGGCAACCGGGGGGTAGGCCAGGCACCGCAGGGACAGGATCAGGGCTCACCAGGAGGAAGCAGGGAAGGGGTGGTGGGTGCTGGAGAGCCACTGACAACTGCAGTGGAGGTGTCTGACATGGTGTGTGCCGGCACAACTGGGGGGCATGGCTCAGATGTTGTGGGTGCCGGCACGACTGCAGTGGACCCTGCAGATGGAGTGGACAGGTCCGCCACTGCAGTGCCCAAGTCAGACAGGGTGGTAGTGGACTCCACCTGCAGTGCCTACCACCAGGGGAGGAGAATGGGGAACAGGCAAGGTGGCCTGGACAGAGGGGAGGACACCCTCACCACATCAGTGGCACAGACAAGCGCAGCAGGGGGTGTGGTGCCGGGAGAGCAAGTGGCAGGGGGAGAAGGCCGGAGCCTCTTGGGGATGGTATATCTGTGGGTGGGGGAACCTGGGGCAGGGTGTGGCGGGGGCACCTGTGGAGTGGGGGCCTGAGGGATGGAGGAAGGTGACCTGGTGTTTGAGCTGCAGGGCGGCGGCGGGCTCTTGCTCTTACCACTCCGGGGGACTTGCGGGTGGGGGCCTCAGTCTGTCTGCGCCTGGGGGAGGGTGTCCGGGGGCGAGGGGCACTCTGCTCCGTGTGGGGGCTTCCTCTTCCCCCTGGATGCTGGGGCAGCTGGATCGGAGGGGAAGAGGCTGAGGTCACTGAGGAAGAGGCGCTGGGTCTTTGGGGTTGCAGGTGAGGCAAGGGAGGGTGCTTTGGAGGGAGAGGCAACTGAGGACTGTGCAGTGCCCGTGGATGCGTGTGTGTGTACCAGGGCCCCATCCCCTGTGAGTCTGGTTTCAGTCCCCTGACTGTGCGTGCGTGTGCGTTTAGTTTGTGGCGTGTGTGTCTGTGTGCTGGATGTGTGTGTGCTGGTGTGTGCCTGTGCCGGTGTGTGTGTGCTTGGGACGGGCAAGGTGCTGGGGAGTGTGGATGGAGCAGAGGCAGGAGGGTGAGGGACTGTCTGAGGAGGGACACTGCTGCCGTCAGGGAGGAGTCCATGGACCTGTTGCCCCTCTGTAGGTCAGACATGCCCGATGAGATGCCCTCCATGAACGACACCAGCTGAGTCAACAGTGCGGTGTGCGCATGGAGGACACTCAGCATGGCTGTCTGCCCTACATGGAGCTGGCGAAGGAGGTACACAGACTCCTCACTCAGGGCAGCAGGGGACACAGGGGCAGGGGTGCGGTGCCTGGGCCAAAGGAGACACGCTCCCGAACATGGGAGCCTCCACGGACCTTGGGAATGGGAGCCGATGGGAGGGCGGTGGTGGTGCTGGTGGTGGCGGGGACAGCAACACTAGCTGGGGTGTGGTGGCTGCTGACACCCGCCTCCACAAGGGAGTCATCCTCCGAGTTGCTCTGGTCCTCAGCTGAGGTGGATGGTGCTGAGGATTCCTCGGTGTGGCTCCCCTCGCCCTCCGTGCCACTGGGTCCCTCCGACCACTCCTCGGCTGCTGACCCAGTCTGGCTCTCTGGCTCCTCCTGGTCCGTGGAGCTGTCCCCTTCCGTGGCCGTGGATGTATCTGCAAACAATGGGGAAACAGACAGACATCAGTCACCTGCACCAAACGCACACACCACTGTGAGCACAGCACATCACAGAGCAAGCCCTGGCAGCATTAGTTGTACATTGCTAAAAGTGCCCTAACTGAACAGGAGAAGCCAATTGTCAGTCTGATGCCAAGCATGGCACTCACATCCCACATGGCCTTGCACCCATCTGTCTGGTGTCTGTTGGATTGCAACACCCCAGTGTGGACACATGCACCAAGTACACAGTAGTTGGACAGTGCAGAGGACACGGTGTGGACACATCACAGCTCTTGCCACTGAGTGAGTACAGGTTTCCGGATGAAAGGGATGCCCAGAGTCAAATAGGAAATGCATGTGATGCATACCAGCGACAGACACCATGATGCACCCATGTCCTGATAGCCAGCGCCACTATGGTGTGCATGTAGCACATGTCACTCCCCTGCAGGACCACAAATAAGTTGACACTTGCCATGGCAGAGGCATGACTGCTAAGTCATACATCACTGTCTCAGTGATGTATGACTTGGCAGCCAGACAACAACACTATGCACTGTGTCACAATAGTAGGTCATGGGGAATGCAAGTCCTGGAGCTGCACAAGTGCACATGTACATCCCCCACACAACACATCATCTCAACCCTCATCTGTCCAGGTCACACCTATTGGTCATATGGGAGACCTGTGACACTACCCTCTGAACCTGAGCCCCTCACAATTTGCTGTGAATGGGGAACAGCTGCCTGCACATCACATTCGCATACCCCAGTCTGCACGGGCAGCTGATCAAACACCTATGTGACACACAAGTATCGTCTCCTATGGTCACATCTCCAGGGGCATGCTGAGCCCCTACCAAGAAACACCCCAGCAGTCCTGGCAACTAATCCACAGCACACTGACACAGAGGCAGACACCGGAGGGGTCAAATCACTGTGCACAATGTGTCAGCTGATACACGGGAGTGGGAGTACAGAGTGCATTGCATGGCCTGGAGTAGGCATGACTGTCCTGCTCCACATGAATGAGGGATGTGCCCTGGACAGTGGATAGCTGGCTATGTATGTGTGACACACGTAATCTGCACACTCCTGGGGCACAAACATTGTTCCCACCCGCTGCATGGGCGTGTGCCACATACCCCAGGCACATGTGGTGGCTCAGCTCAGCAAGTGGACCGCATATCAAAGCAACACGCAGATCACATGTCCAAACCCAGGCGTTGTGTGAACAATGGACCCACCCATGATGCCCACCACAGAGTTAGGGAAACAGATGCTGTCCCCCACCTTTAGTGAAGCAAACTGCAAGGACACAGTCCCAAGTGACACAATTCCCTGACTGTGAGGGCCACACCTGGGTATCAGATGAGCAGTGGGCAGTGCACAATAGAGGGACATGGCTCCTGGACAACATGACTGCTGCACTGTGGCAGTTGAACCAGGCCAGAGGAGGGCACAAAGCATGTAATACAGAGTTCACAGTGCAGTCTTTGACTCACCCCCTCCTTGCTGCTGTCTGGCCTTCAGCTGCCCATCCAGGTCTGGAAAGACCACCGCCAGGATCTGGAGCATGTGGGGGTCAGGGTCCGTGTTCCGCCCCTCCTGCGAGGAGGCGACAGCTTCAGCTGGACCCGTGCAATCCTCCGGGTCCAGCCCAGAAGGTCCTGCCACCTCTTCTGGCAGTTGCGGATCCGGCGCTTGTAGACCCCCACGGACCGGACAGCCCGGACGATGTCCTTCCAGATTTCCTGCTTCCGATGGGCATTAACCTGTCAGGATGACAAAGTGAAAAGGCCATTACCACACATGCAACATATCCGTGCATGACACAGTTGTATATACATGTCTCAATCACAGGGGCACATGATGTACACAGGCAGTGCAAAGCTGCCCATGGACAGTTTGCCAGACGTCACTACATGGTATCATTGCATGGGAAGTAAAACCATGTTCAAATGCACTTTCACTGCACCATACCTGTCCAGTGCAAGTCACTACACACTATGGGGGTGACAACTACTCAGTGAGCCTGCTAGCCAGTGGCGTGCAGACTCTCAGCCTTGCTAGTCAGACAAAATGCACATTCAGAAAGGCAGTGCACAGAACACTCACCTGCTCCCCTGGTGTCCCATACAGCTTGCTGTACTGTGGAAGTAGGCTGTCCAGCAGGGCCTGGTTCTCTTCAAGGCTGAAGGCTGGGGCTCTCTCCACAGTACGTGCCATTGCAGGGTCCAGAGGGGCAGAGACAGCAGCAGTGCAGTGGCAGATGTCGTCCTGGAGCATGTAGTGCAGGCAAGTGGGCTCTCAGGGGAACAGCCAGCAATATATATGTCCTGGAGAGGCAGATACTGTCCCTTGTGTCCAAAGTGATAGGTCCAAGTCGTTTGCATCTTCTGAATCTGGCCAATCCATGGAATAGCAGCACCAAAACACGCCCACAGCATCCTTCAAATCTTCAACTTCATGACATACATGATTTTGAAACATTGTTGTGGGTGACCAACTGATTTTCCAGCAACCGACTCGTTCGAAATTCGAAAACGCGTCCGTTGCCAGGCAAGCCCATTGTCAATGGGTGCGCACCGATCGGTACATTGCGGTACAACGCGCACAGGGGTACAACACGTACCCGCACACATTGAAAGCAATGGGCCGGCCGGAGGCACCGATCGGTCCATTGCAGTTCAACGCGCACAGGGGTACAACGCGTACCCGCACACATTGAAAGCAATGGGCCGGCCGGAGGCACCGATCGGTCCATTGCAGTTCAACGCGCACAGGGGTACAACGCGTACCGGCACACATTGAAAGCAATGGGCCGGCCGGAGGCACCGATCGGTCCATTGCGGTACAACGCGCACAGGGGTACAACGCGTACCCGCACACATTGAAAGCAATGGGCCGGCCGGAGGCACCGATCGGTCCATTGCGGTTCAACGCGCACAGGGGTACAACGTGTACCAGCACACATTGAAAGCAATGGGCCGGCTGGAGGCACCGATCGGTCCATTGCAGTTCAACGCGCACAGAGGTACAACGCGTACCCGCACACATTGAAAGCAATGGGCCGGCCGGAGGCACCGATCGGTCCATTGCAGTTCAACGCGCACAGGGGTACAACGCGTACCCGCACACATTGAAAGCAATGGGCCGGCCGGAGGCACCGATCGGTCCATTGCTGTTCAACGCGCACAGGGGTACAACGCGTACCCGCACACATTGAAAGCAATGGGCCGGCCGGAGGCACCGATCGGTCCATTGCAGTTCAACGCGCACAGGGGTACAACGCGTACCCGCACACATTGAAAGCAATGGGCCGGCCGGAGGCACCGATCGGTCCATTGCTGTTCAACGCGCACAGGGGTACAACGCGTACCCGCACACATTGAAAGCAATGGGCCGGCCGGAGGCACCGATCGGTCCATTGCAGTTCAACGCGCACAGGGGTACAACGCGTACCCGCACACATTGAAAGCAATGGGCCGGCCGGAGGCACCGATCGGTCCATTGCTGTTCAACGCATCACTGTACATGTGACTGGCATATGTCAGCATGCCTGTCTCAGATGGACATATGCCAGCCACAGATAGCTCCCAGGGAGTGAGGGGCACACCTACATCACGACAGCCTGTCCAAACCTTATCATAAGGCATGTAAGGCTGCATTTCCTATTCTGTGTATGTTGGTGTACATGTTGTCCTGTGGGTGTCACCTGTGGGCAGCCACCCCCAGGCTGTGCACGTGTTCATGGGGACAGGATCCTGGGTGTTACGTGTACGTGACCACTGTGATGTGCAACTGTTCATATCTGTGCATGTGCCATGGTCACATTTCACAGTGGTGTATGTGTATGTCATGTCACATACCCCGTGAGTCCCATGTGGGACGGTATGTTTGAGCCAGGGTGTCCCAGTGGCACAATAGTGATGGTCCTCCACAGTCTTTGTGCATGTGGTGTTTACAATGTCTCTGATTTCATGTGCACAATGGGAGACAGTCTCCACATCCACGTTGTGTGTGCATGGACTCTGATGTTGTGCGTGTGTGTCACAGACGTCCATGTCTGTCCTGCCGTGGCAAGTGGGGCCACTACCTGTGGGGGTCATGGTTGTTTTGCTGTGGTGTATACATGATACTCCATGTAATGCCAGTGTCCATGTGGCATTACAGGGTCCCTGGGAATGTACCTGTCATTGAGCTGTGGTGCCTGGGGCACATCTGTCCTCACATGTCCCTGTGGGGGGTTATTGTGACACGGCAGCAGGAGATGGGAACTGTGACACGGCCTCATGATATCCAATGGGCCAACCTGGGACTAATTGATGCCACCTGTTGGACCGTGTTGACAGATGTTGGCCATGTATGTACCATACATGTCCTTCCGGTACTGCACACTTCATGTAGTTGTGCCTCATAATGATGTATGTTGGGATCTTGAGTGTGTTCAATGCCGCATATGTGGGGTGACTGACAATCTTGCTTACTTCTCCTCTGCACTGCAGGGCTCCTGCTGTCCATCGGCCATTCCCAGACCTGGCAACGATGGTGGAACGGGACAGCATCCGACGGTACCGCTTCACCAGGCAGCTGATTGAGGATTTGGCAGTGCAGTTGTCCCCACATTTGCAGCCTGGCCGGCCGTATCCTACAGCGCTGACCCCCAAGGTGAAGGTGATGGCAGCCCTACACTTCTTTGCCACTGGTACCTTCCAACATACTGTGGCGACTGCTGGTGGGATGTCACAGACCATGTTCAGCCGTGTGCTCCGCGATGTTTTGGCGGCAATGTTGCTCTTCCTGAACCGGTATATCTATTTCCCTAGACTGCGACGACTCACTGACGTGAAGAGTGACTTTTATGCCCTGGGGAGGATGCCGCATGTCATTGGCTCCATTGATGGGACACGTGGCTTTGGTTCCACCACAGGCCCAGGAGCAGGCCTACAGGAACCGCAAGCACTACCACTCGGTCAATGCACTGGTGGTGTGTCTTGCACGTGTGTGCCCGTTTCCCTGGTTCAGCACACGATGCCTTTGTGATGAGGAGTAGTCGCATCCCCAGGATGATGGCACAGATGCAGAACCAGCGTGCCTGGCTTGTCGGTGTGTACTGACTTTGTGCCATTGTGTGTGATCTGATCTGTAGTATTCCGCCCACTTTTCCAAGTCAGCTAATGTGCACTTGTCTGTCCGTAGGTGACTCGGGATACCCCAACATGCCGTGGTTGCTGACACCCCTCAGGAACCCTGTGACACCTGCCCAGATGCGCTACAATGAGGCACATGGTCGGACCAGGAGAGTGATTGAGCGGACCTTTGGTCTCCTGAAGAGCCGCTTCCGCTGCCTGGACAAGACCGGAGGGTCCCTCCCATATGCCCCTGCGAAAGTGTGCAAGATTATCATCGTCTGCTGCATGCTCCACAACCTGGCAGTGCGGAAGGAGTTGCCTCTCATCCAGGATGACAATGACCAACATCCGCCACCTGTGGAGGATCCTGGCCTGGACCACGATGCCAGTGACGATGATGATGATGATGGTGATGGTGATGTCCGCACACAGCTCATCACCAACTTCTTTAGCTGAATGTGAGTATCCTGAGGTGTCATGTCAATGATGTGAGTTGGCATGATGTGTGGGTGGTGCTCTGGTGCTGTTGGAGTGTGTCCATGGGCCACTTGACTGGATGTGTGTTGCGATGTGTGGTGACAGGTGGGCTGTACTCCCCAACAGTGTTGACATGCTAACTTGGTTCTGGGTGGGTATCTTGTAACATGTATTGTGCATGTGTTTTGCTGTTCTGTCCTGTACTCCATTGCTTTTGACTGTGTGTCATTTCTGTCCTTCACAGGGTACTTTCAGATTCGTTTGGTCAACTGTGTCCACCGACGACGTGATTGCACATCCAGGCTGGTAGCTGTTGTGTCCCTACAGGTGATGTGCGCCACACCCATGGACTTCCTTCCGTCTACAGTTGTTGACTGTGTGCCCGCTGCCAGGTGGGGTTACCTTGCATCTGTAGTGGTTACGGCATGTTGCAACTGTGTAATAAACCTGTGCTTCACTTTGTGATGTGCGTTGTCTGTGGTCACACATTTGACTGCCATTTGCTTACTGCACCTGTGGGCTACTTGACTACAACTGGGAATGGGTGTGGTGTCTGTGCATTGCACCGTCTTCCCTGGCAACATCAGTGTAGGCAATGAGTCAGATGGCCTAGGTGTGTATGTGTCGTGTAGCCCTGGTGGTGTGTCTCCCTCATGTGTGTCACGTTTCCTGTACTCACATGCCTGTGTTGTCCTTGCTGTTGCAGTTCGCATACACAGTGTAATTTTGCAGTTCATCATCCCCATAACAGCACCCACGTTGGAATCACGACAGAGGCAAGTATGGTGTATTAGTGTGTTTATTGTGATACATTTGTGTTAATAGTGCATAGGATGGGTTGTGCTGTACATGAATCTTGCAATCCCAAGTTCCTAGGTGAATTGAAAGTCCGGGTAGACAGGATCCCCAGTATCGGGGCCACAGTTGTCTGACACATTGGTCCAACTTGTACACCCCATGCAATGTGTGGGAGTAGTGTTGCCGTCAACAGGGTGAACAGTCTGTGCACAAAGGCGAACATCCAGAACAGGTTCAGGCTTCCTGGGAGTTGCGCTTGGCCATCGGCCTCTCACTTTTCCCTCCTCGGACGACCCCTCTTCTTGGGGGGGCCCTCAAGTGCAGGCTGCTGCGGTGCAGGGGACTCTCCGCCAGAGTCCTCCTCCCTCCCTGTGGCAGTTGCAGTTTGTTCAGCACCAGATGTTGTTGGCACACAGGGAGGTGTGGACTGGTTGCTGTTCATCTGGCGGAGGCATTGTAAAATGTCCCTGTGCACCGCCGTCATCTCATGCAGTGCATCCCACTTGGACTCCACGCGGGACATGTGTGAGTCCACACGGGACATGTGTGACTCCACGTGGGACATGTGGGAGTCCAAGCGGGCATGATGGGCAGCCTGCTGCTGTTTAATGTCTCTGAGGAGCCCCACTACCTGGCTGAGCTCTCCGGTGCTGGACTGGTACGCATCAGCTATGCGTACCAGTTGTGGGTCATCATGCACACCAGCAACGTCTGCAAGCAGCGACCTCTGTCTCCCACCCCTCCCACCACCCCTGCTGACATGTGCAGTGTGTGCAGTGGCACGCACAGATAACCCTGGTCCACCTTGGGGGTTGGTGGTGGTGGTGGTGTCCATGGCCCCAGGTTGGTCCAGGGTCACTGTGCTGGTGTTGCTCCTTATTCTGTCCATGTCGGCAGGGATGGTATTCGTGGTGACAGTCGTTGTAGGGGTGGGTGCAGGGGGTGCAGCTGGTGGTCCTGCTGGTGCTGCAGCTGGTGGTCCTGCTGGTGCTGCATGTTGACTTGCACCGGATGTGCCAGGTTGTTCTTCATCGTCCGAGGAGGACAGAGGCTGTACGACGCCAGTGAGCTCGGCATCCTCTTGAGCCTGGGACTGGGACTCCTCAGCGTCTGCTGCTGTGTCCCCATCATCACCTGTTTTTGGGAGACACAAACAATGTATGTCATGTTTCTGCAGGCATCAATGGTTGACACACATTACAGTTGTGACTGTGCCTCTGGGTGCGGGCCTGTACATTGCATTGTCCTGAGTCGTCACAGTCAGGGGTTGATATTGGTGTGGCACATTGTCCTGCATTATTTGGGCATTTCTATGTATTTTCTGGGGTGTGAACATGGTCTGCATTGGTTGTGTTTGGTTGACAGCCGGCCCTCCTTCCCACCCACCCAGCCAGTCAGTTATCCCACCATGGAACGTGCTTGCGTTGCAGGGAGTGTAAGTTGTCTCTCAGGATGTCAGTCAGTGGTGTCCTGCTGTTTGTTGGTGCACATTTGCCAGCAGGGCCTTGTGCTCCCGCACAGCAGTAGCCAGTGTCAGCCATCTTGTGAGTCCTTCTCCACTCCCTGTGATGTGAGCATGGTTCAGGGTGGTGTTGATGGGACAGTTGTGGGGGTGAGCTATGTCTGTGACTACGACTCCCATCATGCCATTGCCTCCTCCCCCCTTCCCAGCATGCCCATGCTTCCTTCCTTTGACTCTGCTTCCCTGTGGGGTGGGCTGGCTGTGCTGACAGGATGGCTGGGAGTGTTGTCCTGGCAGTCGTTTGGCTAAGAGTCCCAAGAGTGTCCCTGTGCTTCACACAACATGACCCAGGGTGGTGGTTCTTTGTGGGATCTTGTGTTAGGATGGAGGGCATTGCATTCTACCAGGTGGGTACTGTGGAGTTTGTGTTGGGGGGTGTGAGGGGAGGTGCTTGTGACTATGGTCAGTGCTGCAAGTCCCCCTTCCCACCCAGCTAGCCAGATATCCCACCATGGAACGTGCTTGCATTGCAGGGAGTGTAAGTTGTCTCTCAGGATGTCAGTCAGTGGTGTCCTGCTGTTTGTTGGTGCACAGTTGCCAGCAGGGCCTTGTGCTCCCCACAGCAGTAGCCAGTGTCAGCCATCTTGTGAGTCCTTCTCCACTTCCTGTGATGTGAGCATGGTTCAGGGTGGTGTTGATGGGACAGTTGTGGGGGTGACCAATATCAGTGACTACGACTCCCATCATGCTATTGCCTCCACCCCCTTCCCAGCATGCCCATGCTTCCTTCCTTTGACTCTGCTTCCCTGTGGGGTGGGCTGGCTGTGCTGACAGGATGGCTGGGAGTGTTGTCCTGGCAGTTGTTTGGCTGGAAGTCCCAAAAGTGTCCCTGTGCTTCACACAACATAACCCAGGGTGGTGGTTCTTTGTGGGATCTTGTGTTAGGATGGGGGGCATTGCATTCTACCAGGTGGGTTCTGTGGAGTTTGTGTTGGGGGGGTGTGAGGGGAGGTGCTTGTGACTATGGTCAGTGCTGCAAGTCCTCCTTCCCACCCAGCCAGCCAGCCAGTTATCCCACCATGGAACGTGCTTGCATTGTAGGGAGTGTAAGTTGTCTCTCAGGATGTCAGTCAGTGGTGTCCTGCTGTTTGTTGGTGCACAGTTGCCAGCAGGGCCTTGTGCTCCCCACAGCAGTAGCCAGTGTCAGCCATCTTGTGAGTCCTTCTCCACTTCCTGTGATGTGAGCATGGTTCAGGGTGGTGTTGATGGGACAGTTGTGGGGGTGACCAATATCAGTGACTACGACTCCCATCATGCCATTGCCTCCACCCCACTTCCCAGCATTCCCATACTTACTTGCTTTTGTGTGGAGTTCAGTGTGTGTGGGTGTGAGAGCAATGGCAAGATGGCTGACAGTGGTGTCCTGCTGTTGGTTGGTGTGCAGTACCCAGCATGCCCTTGTGCTCCCCACGACACAGCAACAGTGTCAGACATCTTTGATGGGCCTTTCCACTCTCTGTGGGATGTGCATGCGTGAGTGTGAGCTTGCTGGGCCATGTGGTGGGGGATGTAGAGCTGTGTCTACGACTCCCATCATGCTATTGCCTCCTCCCCCTTCCCAGCATGCCCATGCTTCCTTCCTTTTGACTCTGCTTCCCTCTGGGGTGGGGTGGCTGTGCTGACAGGATGGCTGGGAGTGTTGTCCTGGCAGTTGTTTGGCTGGAAGTCCCAAGAGTGTCCCTGTGCTTCACACAACATAACCCAGGGTGGTGGTTCTTTGTGGGATCTTGTGTTAGGATCGGGGGCATTGCATTCTACCAGGTGGGTTCTGTGGAGTTTGTGTTGGGGGGTGTGAGGGGAGGTGCTTGTGACTATGGTCAGTGCTGCAAGTCCCCCTTCCCACCCAGCTAGCCAGATATCCCACCATGGAACGTGCTTGCATTGCAGGGAGTGTAAGTTGTCTCTCAGGATGTCAGTCAGTGGTGTCCTGCTGTTTGTTGGTGCACAGTTGCCAGCAGGGCCTTGTGCTCCCCACAGCAGTAGCCAGTGTCAGCCATCTTGTGAGTCCTTCTCCACTTCCTGTGATGTGAGCATGGTTCAGGGTGGTGTTGATGGGACAGTTGTGGGGGTGACCAATATCAGTGACTACGACTCCCATCATGCTATTGCCTCCACCCCCTTCCCAGCATGCCCATGCTTCCTTCCTTTTGACTCTGCTTCCCTGTGGGGTGGGCTGGCTGTGCTGACAGGATGGCTGGGAGTGTTGTCCTGGCAGTTGTTTGGCTGGAAGTCCCAAGAGTGTCCCTGTGCTTCACACAACATAACCCAGGGTGGTGGTTCTTTGTGGGATCTTGTGTTAGGATGGGGGGCATTGCATTCTACCAGGTGGGTTCTGTGGAGTTTGTGTTGGGGGGGTGTGAGGGGAGGTGCTTGTGACTATGGTCAGTGCTGCAAGTCCCCCTTCCCACCCAGCTAGCCAGATATCCCACCATGGAACGTGCTTGCATTGCAGGGAGTGTAAGTTGTCTCTCAGGATGTCAGTCAGTGGTGTCCTGCTGTTTGTTGGTGCACAGTTGCCAGCAGGGCCTTGTGCTCCCCACAGCAGTAGCCAGTGTCAGCCATCTTGTGAGTCCTTCTCCACTTCCTGTGATGTGAGCATGGTTCAGGGTGGTGTTGATGGGACAGTTGTGGGGGTGACCAATATCAGTGACTACGACTCCCATCATGCTATTGCCTCCACCCCCTTCCCAGCATGCCCATGCTTCCTTCCTTTGACTCTGCTTCCCTGTGGGGTGGGGTGGCTGTGCTGACAGGATGGCTGGGAGTGTTGTCCTGGCAGTTGTTTGGCTGGAAGTCCCAAGAGTGTCCCTGTGCTTCACACAACATGACCCAGGGTGGTGGTTCTTTGTGGGATCTTGTGTTAGGATGGGGGGCATTGCATTCTACCAGGTGGGTTCTGTGGAGTTTGTGTTGGGGTGTGTGTGAGGGGAGGTGCTTGTGACTATGGTCAGTGCTGCAAGTCCCCCTTCCCACCCAGCTAGCCAGATATCCCACCATGGAACGTGCTTGCATTGCAGGGAGTGTAAGTTGTCTCTCAGGATGTCAGTCAGTGGTGTCCTGCTGTTTGTTGGTGCACAGTTGCCAGCAGGGCCTTGTGCTCCCCACAGCAGTAGCCAGTGTCAGCCATCTTGTGAGTCCTTCTCCACTCCCTGTGATGTGAGCATGGTTCATGGTGGTGTTGATGGGACAGTTGTGGGGGGCAATATGTGTGACTGCGACTCCCATGATGCTATTGGCTTCACTGACTTGGCCAGCATACACAGAATTCCTTCCTTTGAGTGGCCTTCACTGTGTGTTGGTGTTGTTGTGGTGGCTACATGTGTGGATGTGTTTGTTAGTTCTATTTGTGCCACTGCCTAGCTGTAGTTGTAGTTGTGTTTGTACATGTGTTGGCACAGTTGGATGTGACTTTTTGGATGGCATGTGTTGTGTTTATCTGACTGACATACACATTTTGGGATGATTCTGTTCTGGTTGCTGTGTAATTGCTATGAGTGCATGGTTTGACTCTCCCCTTGACAGTGATGTGTGTGTTTTGTGGCAGTATTTTGTGTACATTTGTTGTGTACTCACCAGGCTCTGGGATGTCCTCTAGTCCATATACGCTCACTGGCGGAAGGATGGCCCGCACCTTCTCCTCCCAGGGCCTGAGGTATATTGGCTTGGCAGGAGGGCCACTGCCGGTGTATTGGCTGTTGATGTAGTCTTTCTTCAGCATGTCCCGTACCCTCCTGCGCACGTCATACCACCTGTTCTGGATGTCGGTCTTTGTGCGCCGACATGATGATTGTGCGTTCACCCTGTTGATGATCCTCTCCCACATCTTGGTTTTCTGCGACATGGGGGTCTGTTGGACCAGTGTGCCAAACAGCTGTGGCTCCACCCTGAGGATCTCGTCTACCATGACTTCCAATTCACTATCTAGGAACTTGGGATTCTTCTTGGGGGCATGGTGATGGGTGGTGATGGTGGTTGATGTGTGTGTTGGTGTGCAGGTGAGGGTGTGTGAGTGTGTGTTTTGCTGGGTGTATGTGAGGTAGGTATTTGTTGGTGTGCTGATGGTGTGTGGCTTGTGTGAGGGATGAGCTGTGGGTGTGTGGTTGCTTTCTCTTGGGTGCTGGCAGTGGAATGGCATTTGCAAAGGCTCATGGTAGTGATTTGTGTCCTTTATATAGGTGGAGTTGTGGGTGTGTCTTTGTTCTCTGTCCCCACCCCCCAGTATTTATTGGCTTGGTAATTGCTTGTTTGGCCTTTTTTGGGTGATTTTTCCTTTGTGCTGTTTGTGTATGTTGGAAACGTTCTTGTGACCGAGTCGGACCCTGCATTGGTCTCGTACGGTGTTCTCCGCTTCGTTCACGCTGTGTTTGTGCAGTTTTCTATGCTGCGTACGCGTCGGTCGCGGTGTATTGTGTTGCTTCGGCTCGGTTTTGTATGCGTGTCGGTCGTACGGCTTGTCCTCCGTCCGACTCGGTCGTGGTTTTCGTGCCTTGCATCGTACTTTGCGGTTTGGAGTTCGCGTGTACGTTTCAGTCGGATTTGTTCCGGGTGCGTGTCGGTCGGTTGGATTCGCGTGTTTTTCCGGCCGGATTGCTGCTTTCCGTGCGGCTCGGTCGGTCGACTTTGTTTCCGTACGTGTCGGTCGGATTTTTCGCGCCTTGCATCGTACTTGGCGTGTCGTGCGCCACGGGTACGTGTCGGTCGGTATTTTTTCCGGATCCGAGTCGGTCGGTGCTTTTTCCGGCCCGAATCGGAATCGACCCCATTGTGTATATGTAATCTTGTATAGGCTCTCAACATTTCCCCACCCAATGAACAGTGCTCCAGTTAAGAATATTTAGTAAAATCTTATGATGGTACCACCGTTGGAGTCTTGTGCTTTTCTAAACCTGAAGTGTACTTGCCTATGTAACCAATTCATGTCATGGCGTGTATATCCAATTGCAAATCTGCCTTATGCCCCTTAACGTGGGTTGTATGTGTGTGAATGCACCGTCTTTTCAGTTTTTTTAAGCAAAAGTTTGGAGTGATATTTGGCACTGCGCACAAGCGCGGTCTGGTTCCTGGCACACATAGCCATGGCTGCAGCGCACAGAGACCCTACACTGCCACACACAGAGGAAAAAAATTAGAGGGAACATTGATTATGACATTTAATTTTTATTTTCAATTTATTACAACATTGCAAGAAATAATACACCTTGTTATGTTTTTTCACATTTTATTAGGATATTGTAACATTTGTTTAGATATGTTCAACAAATTATATTTTATTACATTGATGTACAAATGTATTTGACAGTTTTTAAACATTTTACATTTTTTGGTATACATATATAATGGTAAAGTAAAACAGTATACATTTTACATTAATATACAGTATCTTTTGTATTGTTTAATATTTTTTAATTCAAACATCTAAATATTTGTCATCAACTTTTTTAACATTTTTATATCATAATTTACAAAAGTTCAGGAGTTGGAATATATATACATTGTACATTTTATTACATTATGTTTTATTATATAGCATATTAAATTTTATTTTAATAAAATAAAATTTAGTATGTTAAATAATTTACACATTTTTTCCATTGATATTTTGAAAAGTACATATATATTTTTGAACATTTGTATAATATTTGGAAATTAAAAGTGTATGTAATAAACATATATTTTAATATACATTAATTATTATATTATAATTTTTTATAATAAAATAATTAATGTATATTTTACATTTTTATATGTTTATTTTAAACATTGTTTAAAAAATATAGATATACATTTTTATACATTTTTAAACATTTTTAAAGCATTTTTATTATTTTCCATTCATTCCTATGGGGAGTTAGTCCTATTTTTGTTTTAATTATGCCGCCATTTTATTTTCCATTATTCACTTTTTGAACTATCTACTTCGTTGTTTGGGTCATTTATGAAGACGGAACCTCGCGGTTGGGAGCTGCTTCGTCTCCGTTCCAGTAAGTTTACTTTTAAGTTATTTTTAAGGTAGTGTTAAGTTAGTGGTAGTGTCAATGTATTTGTAAAAGTGTTATTTAAACGTTTTTACGAAAGTTACGTGTTGTTTACGTAGGTTAGTGATTTCATGTTTTATTTACTATCGAATGTTATTAGAATGCAATGTAATTTTACTTATTATTTTACTATGTGTGTTTATATTTATTATATGTTGTTATTTCGATTTGTGGGTTTATATATTTGTTATGGGTGGGTGTTGTTTGCTTCTATTTACAGGTTCAGGCTTCAGTGAACAGATGGAGTTGTCCACGTGTTTTTTTTTAAATAAAGGAAATTGTAGTTTCTTGTTTTAAAACAAGTTGCTATACATTTCCTTTTTTTGATCGGGTTGTTGGAGCGTTTTTTACAGCTAAATATTTTCGTGTTTTTATGGTTCCTTTATCGAGAGGATTGCAGCGTTGGATTTTTTATCTACAGTTGTATTTTTACATTTTTTGGGGTATTTCGTTACTACATGGATTATTTTTGCTTTGGATTGTTTTTTATTTAATCTATTTCGAGGATATTCTACAGCTACACAACTGTAAGTTGTTTTTAATATTATTGAGGGTGGGCAATGTTTATTTGGGATTTTCATTTTTTATTAGTTATATTATGTCATATGATATTGAGTTATATAGAACATTTCATGACATAATTTAACTAATATAAAAATAAAAATACTTTGGGGCCGATTCCGATTCGGGCCGGAAATCTCTCCGACCGAGCCGGACCCGGAGAGATTTCCGACCGAATCGGACTCGTGCAGCCCGACCGAATGAGTACGATGCGTCCGTATGCTATCGTACTCGAGTCGAGTCGGACTCCCATTGAAGTCAGCTGGAGCCGGTCGTACAACGCGTACGCGGGCTCCCATTGCCTCAATGGGTGCGAGGTGAACAAGGGCGCCCCTACAGCGGGTACGCGGCAAAGCGACTCGCGCCGTACATGCACAGGTAGGGGGACCCATGAGTCCCCCTGTGTGCGACTCGCGCGGCTACACATACAGGGGGGTCCGACACGGACCCCCGAAGTACGGCTCCGACTGCTCTTTCACACCGGACGGCGCGTGTCGGTCGGACTGCTCGCGGCGCGCATCATACTTACCCGGCCGGGGAACGTCTCCATTGCGCGGTGCGAGTCGTGTCCGAGCGAGTCGGTCGGTGCGGTTAGACCCGGGAACGAGTCGGTCAGAGCGGTTGGGACGCCCGAACGAGTCGGTCGGCGATTTCGCATCGTAATCGCTCGTCCGGACGTGCGTCACGAATCGGTCGGGAAATAGGGCTCCGAATCGGATCCGGTTATGCCGAATCCGATTCGGAGCCCTACCGGCCGAGATCGGAATCGGCCCCTTTGTGTGTTTGATATGTTTTTTTTTTATATTTGTTTTACATTAATGTCTATGTATTCTAGACCTTGTATATTTGGATACATTCTCGTTTTTTGTTGGAGGTATTCGTACATATTAATTGTTTGTTTACTCAGTTTTGGTCCTATTTTGCTCAGAGATTGTTCCACTCTGAGCTCTTGATAACTTTGTTCTTTTTTTATTGATTGTATTAGTTTGTGTAGTGTTGGTTGCCCTCTCCCTATTGTGGCCTGGAAGGCATTATGCCATCCTTCTACCGCGTTATTAGTTTTTGCTTTTTGTGCAATAGTGCTGGCGTAGACATTCCACCAGGGAATTTGCAATTTTGGTTGTCTACGGTGACCTGAACGATGCAACCTGAAGACCTTTTCGAACCAGATGACCGCATGGAGACTACAGCTACACTTGCTGATACATCTATTTAAAATCATGAGTCCTTTTGACTGATATGATACCCATACTTGAATATACATAGTTTGCAAATTGTTTTTGGGTTATATACTTTGATCACAATTCTATGAATGAATATCCTTTTACATCTCAAGCCCTGAAGAAGTCCGAGTGAGGACAAAACGCGTTGGCGGTTTCAAATTTTTAAAGAAAATGAATAAAGAATGAATTTTAACAACTGAAGATATGTTTGACTTTTTCTCTTGGGAAACAACTACTGAATGCAAATCTATTCCGTTATGAACATGGTCTAACAATGACTTATATATGTATTTAACTTCTAGTAGTGTGCGGGGCTATTCTGCTCTGAACGATGCAACCTCCCCACCCAGGTGTCCTCAAAGTATCTAACAAGGGACTTAATTTTGTTTCATTAATGCGGTAGAAAGGACTATCTATTAACAAGTTATAATAATTTGCTACTTCTGTTGTTGGCACGTATGCTAGTGCAATCAATTTTTAATTTGATATGCAAAGTTGCTGTTAGTAGAGTACTCTATACTTAAGGTAGATTTTTGAGGTGTCTCCACATACTTTGATTAAAGTGGTAGTAACACCCTTGAATTGCAGTATGTGGGTATGTTTTAAGAATAGCTTGAATCATAGCTAGTTCAAAATCTATTATTATCCTTTGGGGATAATAATTATCAGTTAATTCTTTTATTGTTGTTAATAGTTCAATATAGGTGGGATTATTTTTATTTGGCAGCAATGCATAAATGAAGGGAATATTAGTTTCCTGAAATTCACCATGAATGGTGTAAAGTTGGTAAAATGGTTTTGGACACACTTTAAAAGTTCCGTCCATCAGCCATGTTTCACAGTGTTTCAATTTGTGCAAGTTATTATTCGTTGCAAAAACAAGAATTCTTTTATCTTTACTTTGGTTGTCATATATCAAGAATTTGTCCTCTTTGTGGGTAATAGTATATTCAAGCAGTATTTCAATTTCTTGAAAGGTTTGGGGGTGGGTGGAGTTGGATCGGAAGCTCTTTTAGTTTTAGCGATTAATCGTTTCAGGTTGGGGATAGAGGGCAATTGTCCTGTGACATGTTCCGGTACTTTTGTCAACACATTTTTCAAGATTTCAGTGCTTGTCTGTTGGGAGCCTGTGCTTGCTTCTCGAATTGTTTCTAAGGCTTCCTTACTTCAAATTCTGTCACATTGGGTGGATGGTTGTGCTCTCTAACATTCACAACGTTGTTATCTATAGTTGTAGCTCGACCATAACATGCAGTTGAATAGTATTTGCTACATTTCCAATGTGTCTTATTATCTTTCACCTTTTCTTGGGTGTAGGTATAACCCATGTAGCAAAGCATTAAGGGGCCTATTACGATGGCGGGCGGACAAAGTCCGCCCGCCACCGTAACGGAGCTAGGAACCGACCGCCAAAGTTGCGGCGGTCCCGCCATGTGTATTAGGATGCGCCCGCCACACTGGCGGGCGCATCCTGTGCCTTTCACATTGCGGGTGGATCTGCTGGCTGCAGACCCGCTCGCAATTTGAGAGGATCTGTGCAGCATTGCCATGCACTACATGGCAGGCACCACGTGGTGTCTGCCATGTAGTGCATGGCAATGAGGGGGGTACCATAGGTACCCCCCATGTGTGCTCCCCCACCCCTCCAACACCCTGGGGCCCGCAACGGGCCCCCAAAAGCAGAAACCGCATGCCTATCCATGGTGGCAACGCCGCCATGGAAAGGCGATTCACCGCAGGCATCATGATATGGTTGGCGGTGTCTTACAGACACTGCCACCATATTGTGGCAGTTTTCCGCCCGGCCGATGAGTCGACCGGCGGAAAAGCGGCGGACGGTCTTCCCATCCGCCGCGGACCCCCCAGCCATCCTAATGTGGTGGGGGGTCAATCATGGAAGGATGGCGGGCGGATCACCCCCGCCGGGCCAGCGGTGGCTACTGCCAGCCCGGCGGGGCGATCCACCCGCCATCCTAATGGGCCCCTAAGTTTCCCTTTTGCAATGTAATAAAGCTTGCTCCTTCAGCCATTTCTAGGGTATATCTGTGAAGATATATACATATGTGTTGAGTAAATATGCTTTTGTCATTTATAAATATGCTTGTTTTATTAGTAATTTAAAGAAAATACTTACATAATTGTTCTTTCAGGTTTGTTGATGGCTTTATTTCCTGCTTTTTGAGTTTCACAGTTGTAATTTCTGTAGATGGGGTAGAAAATTGTTTACGTTAATTATATTAGAGTTTATTTTTACTTTCTTTGTCTTAATCATTTTTTTACACTGAAAGTATACTTACTTTTTGCAGTAGATGAATTTAATTTGGTGGATGTTCTTTGGTAGATGCAGTTTGTCAAAGCTGTGAAGAAAAATGTATTTATTAGTTTTTCTCTTTTTAAGCATGTAACAAAATTAGACAATTTTATTTTAGTTTTTAGGTAAAGTTGCTTCTTTAATAGTTCATGTTTTTTATCATGTTGAATTAGATAAGGTACTTAATCACATTTGCATTTTATTTTTTTTGCTGTTGTTGTTAGCAAGTTTACTTTTGATTAAAAAGAAGAGAACATTTAATTGATTTAGGTAGTTAAGTTAAGGAGGTTGAGGCATTTATAATAATAAAATAATGCTTTTTCTTACCTGTGTTGTAATATAATCTGTGATAGTAGTTTTTGTAGATCTTCTTTCTCTCTCTCCAGCAAAGTAATGCTCTCCCTCCGTGTTTGGCCGATAAACGGTAATTTTTTAAAGTTAATTCTTAGTTTTTATAGTGTTTAGTTAATTACTTCTCAATTTTAATTGGTTTGTGCTCTTTTAGTTTAAAATCATTGGTTGAGATATGTTTTTTGAATTTTGTAGCAGTTACTTTTTAATTAGGTAAATATATGTGTTGTTTGTTTGATGTTTATAATATATTATTTGTTGTAGTTATTTTAAAATATTTGTTCATAATTTTACTTTATAACGTTAATAATTGTATATTATATATATGTGAATAATTATGTGTTAGTGAGTATATTTATTGTTTTTTATAAATTGATATATTTATTTGGGTTTTTATAATTGTTTTATATTTGTTTTAAATATATATTAATTTTATATATGTTGGTATTATTTACTATTATTTGTTTTAATATATTAAATTATTATATAGTTGTAAGGAGTGTTTATTTAATGTTGAATAGTATTATCGATATTTTTTGTATAAGTTATAATTATATTTGTAAGTTGATATTAGTGTTATCGATATTTTTGTTGTGTCTCTTTATAATTTAAATTTTTCGATATTTTTGTTATCTATATGTTTGTAGTCGATATTTTTGTTCACGATATTTATTACGGCGATATTTAAATATCGATATTTGTGTAAAATCTTGTTTATGTATAGGATGGCGATATTTTTGTATCCGATATTTTCACATCGATATTTTTGTATGTCAGTGTTTTTGTGATCGATATTTTAACAGTGATCCCATTTATACACACAAACAAACATACACATGGGGGTCGATTCCCATCTCGTCCGGAAGCGCACCCAACAGTATTCGTCCGGAAAAAAACCAAGCCGAATGCGTGTTTCCCGACCGAGTGGAACAGTCGTCCGAACGAACAAGTACGATGCGCATAACAGCCCAGATTCCGAGCGAGCCGTACTCACCAAATCCAGCTCCTGTTCCCCGTACGAGCCGGATCCGTAAACGCCGAATCGAGTCGCACGGAAGCAAACACACAGCACCTTCCGGCCGGACGAGTACGATGCGCCTTTCGTACGCGCCGAACCTGTCGCTACGTCCGGCACGTCAGAGCATCCGGGAGAGCTGCACATAAGCTCCGATTCGCGCCACAAGACGATCCACAGCGACGAGACGGACAAGCCAGCGACGAGTACGAGTCCAAGCCATGAGAAACCCAAATGAGACGAACAAACCATGAATCCCATCGCGCAGGTCCTACCAATACTCTACATCTATTACCGGGACCGGTACGGACGCGTACGACGCAGACGGTAAGTCAAACACCCACTACACAAACAAACGACACGTACCCAACATATGTCACACACACATAGGGATGCAGAAATGACGTACACCAGCAACAGCAGAACAATAGGGGCGGGATGGCTATCACCAATGCCATACACACCCATAGGGGGATGGATGCCTACCACTACCACCACCCCTACTCAGGGGGGGCTGGATGCCTGTCACTACCACCACCCGTACTCAGGGGGGGCTGGATGCCTGTCACTACTACCATCCCCACACATAGGGGGATGGATGCCTACCACTACCACCACCCCTACTCAGGCGGGGCTGGATGCCTACCACTACCACCACCCCTACTCATAGGGGGATGGATGCCTACCACCACCACCACCCCTACTCGGGGGGGCTGGATGCCTACCACTACCACCACCCCTACTCATAGGGGATGGATGCCTACCACTACCACCACCCCTACTCAGGGGGCTGGATGCCTACCACTACCACCACCCCTACTCAGGGGGGCTGGATGCCTACCACTACCACCACCCCTACTCAGGGGGGGCTGGATGCCTACCACTACCACCACCCCTACTCATAGGGGGATGGATGCTTACCACCACCACCACCCCTACTCAGGCGGGGCTGGATGCCTACCACTACCACCACCCCTACTCATAGGGGGATGGATGCCTACCACTACCACCACCCCTACTCATGGGGTGCTTGATGCCTGTCACTACCACCACCCCTACTCAGGGGGGGCTGGATGCCTGTCACTACTACCATCCCCACTCATAGGGGGATGGATGCCTACCACCAACACCACCCCTACTCATAGGACGGGTAGTGCATGACACAACCAGCACACTCCAACATAAGGAATGTCAGAAAAACACATCCCCCAACACCATGACAAGCGTGTGTAGTCTGTGTCAAATGCCTACAACACTGAACATGACATTGAACATACAATGTGACCCCCTATCACATGTGTCACACATAAATGTGTGTGGCCTCCACAATGCAAGCAGACCATGACCACTGTGGCAATGGGGTCTAACACCCCATCATCACAGTAACCAAAAGGTAAGTGTGGGGTCCATAGCTGAAGCACATTTTGAACATAGTGTCAATGGGGTCTAAACCCCCATCATCACAGTGACCAAAATGTAAGTGTGGGGTCCATAGCTGAAGCACATTTTGAACATTGTGGCAATGGGGTCCAAACCCCCATCATCACAGTGACCAAAATGTAAGTGTGGGGTCCATAGCTGAAGCACATTTTGAACATAGTGGCAATGGGGTCCAAACCCCCATCATCACAGTGACCAAAAGGTAAGTGTGGGGTCCATAGCTGAAGCACATTTTGAACATAGTGTCAATGGGGTCTAAACCCCCATCATCACAGTGACCAAAATGTAAGTGTGGGGTCCATAGCTGAAGCACATTTTGAACATTGTGGCAATGGGGTCCAAACCCCCATCTTCACAGTGACCAAAATGTAAGTGTTGTCATGGAAAAAGCTGCAAATGCCAAACAGCATGGATGATTCCTGGTCACACAACAACAAACACATCAGTGGCATAGTAGTGCTTGTGTCCCATAGCAACATAGATTGGGTGAGGCAAACAGTGCAGTGCAAATAAGACATACCTTTGGCCATGTGCAGACAAACATCACCCATGGGGGCTGACATTGTCAACATTCATCAATAACACAATGACAGAAGTGACCATCATAATGCAGAGCCACATATCTGCACCAATGAACACACAAATGTAGATACCCTGTGGAGACTGTAGATGTGAGGTGAACAAATACCATACCATGGCAGCAATGGGACATACAAACCATGATTATTGTGCTGACTGATGACCTAGGAGTCCCAGGGACAGCAGGGGAAACCCACCAAACAACATACAGCCAATGGCACACTAAAGATATGCCAATGCAGTGGTGCAGATGCACAAACACAAACAGGCAGCCTCACACTGCATATCAAACACAACAGGTGATGGGGGTGTGCCAGTGTCCCCAGGCAACCACACAACACATGAGGAGGCCTGAATCCCAATTACACAGATGTGTATACAGTGCCACACAAAAGTAACTCATGGATCGGATTCCCCTATGTGGGCAATCAGGCATTGTTAGATGAGAGGGAGCCCAAATTACACATGTCACACAAGCTTGTAGGAACAGCAACTAACACAGCAAGAGACAGACCCACCACAGCACTACCCCCAGGGACCCCACATTGTGGTGACACTGGCCTGCATGATAATCCCACTGTGATGACAAAGCTAGATGTCGTTCACACTGTGAACCACAGTCATGTGTCCTGAGCAACAAACTACCATCACACCTACACAAGCACAAATCAACCAGCACGGCCTGTCAGCCAAGGCCAATATGGAGGTAGGGGTCTAGCCGTGCAACAACTCTCATTTGCACACACTCAACACCACACACCTTGGTCTCCACCAATGTGCAGCAGTGAAGCTCACATGGACTGGTGACATTGCACATGCACCCATGACAATCCCAGGGGTGGTGGTGGGAACTAAGGTGCAGAAACCCATCACACATGGCCAGTCACCAAGACTCATGAATGTCTGACACAATGCACAGTATGCTCTACATGGGCATGACATCAAATCCACACCAACCAATGGGATCCCGGCCACAGTCACACACCAATGAAGAAGCCAAGGTCACCCACAAAGAACACACATAGACAACTTCCAACATTGCAGCTCTGACACTGAGGAGTGGCAGCAGTCTCACACACACAACGTGTCACAATCACTGAAAGCTACCACAAACTGTAAATTACATGACTTGTGTAACCAACAAGTGCCAAGGGGAATCCTGACTGTGTCTCATCTGCGTTTGCCCACAAACTCAGCCCTGACAGCAAACACACCTATGGATGACACCCTGATGATCAGTAATGTGCCATGCACCCACATCCCAGAGAACCCAGGGCGAAGATTTTTGGGGAACATAGGTCAACTCAGCAAGCATCACAAACAGGAACATCACTAGGGATCCCAGCCTGCGTAGCAAAATGGAAGTGAACACACACAGACATGCTCACACAACACACACCTTGGGCTCAGGCAATGTCACGGAATTACACACTGCCATGAGGGGACTCCACTCCTGTGTAAGGAAAGCTGTGCCATACGTTGACTCTGCAGGGCTCTATCATGTCAGCAGAACACTTGGTCACTCAGTCAACAATTAGCACAAAATGAAGGCTCTCGTCACATCAGCCTGGTCATGGGAGTGTCACCGAAATCATCTGCACAGATCCAACACACATGTACAGCAAGTTGCACTGATAACACAGATGAGTCCTTCTCCATTGATGCCCAAACTTGCATGTCCAGTGGAGATGGTCACACGGTCAGGGAAATAGACAAATTGAACAATGGCAAGCACAACAGATGTGCAGGGGTGTAAGCCACAGATGTGATATTGCAAATAAAAGTAGGAAATCTCATTGGCAAATATTAAAAACATGACACCCTCATATTGCTGCAAAGGATGACAAGGATACACACCAGGATAGGGCACAATCCCCCATGGACCACATGGGGTCCTGTACAGTAACACTTCATTTTCCTGATATCAAAAATCACCATCACTGCAGCAAGGGCATGGTTAGCATCCTCAACATCATGTACAACTGAAGCAAAACCACTAGAGAACAGAAAGGAGCTTTATTCAGCATATGTGAATAGAAAATAGGAAGTCCAGACAAAAACCAAAGGCCAATGGCCAGTCCATTACTAAAGTCCAAACAGGTGACAGTGGCAGATGTCACCCTCTCCTTGCCTGCACTGCTACGAACCAGGGACACTCCCCTCAGAGAGGCATACGGGGGGGCAGGCCAGGCACCACAGGGACAGGATCAGGGCTAACCAGAAGGAGGTAGGGGAGGGGTGGCTGGTGCTGGAGAGTCACTGACAACTGCAGTGGAGGTGTCTGACATGGTGTGTGCCGGCACAACTGGGGGGCATGAGTCAGATGGTGTGGGTGCCGGCACAACTCCAGTGGGCTGGCCAGATGGAGTGGACAGGTTCCCCACTGCAGTGCCCAAGTCAGACGGGGTGGTAGTGGACTCCACTGCAGTGCCCATCTCCAGGGGAGTAGAATGGGGTTCAGGTAAGGTGGGCAGGACAGAGGGGGAGGACACGTTCTCCACACCAGTGGCACAAACATGTGCAGAGGGGGGTGTGGGGCTGGAAGAGCAAGGGGTAGGTGGAGAAGGCAGCATCATTTTGGGGATGGTATATCTGTGGGTGGGGGAACCTGGGGCAGGGTGTGGTAGGGGAACCTGTGTTGTGGGGGCCTGAGGGATGGTGGAAGGAGACTGTGTGGATGACCTGCAGGGCGGTGGTGGGGTCTTGCTCTTCCGGGCCCAGGGGGACTTGCGGGTGGGGGCCTCAGTCTGTCTGCGCCTGGGGGAGGGTGTCCGGGGCGAGGGCACTCCCTCTGTGTGGGTGGACTTCCTCTTCCCCCTGTATGCTGGATCAGCGGGATCGGAGGGGAAGAGGCCGAGGTCACAGAGGAAGAGCTGCTTTGTAGGTGGGGTTGCAGGTGAGGCAAGGGAAGGGGTCTTGGAGGGAGAGGATATTGAGGACTGCGGAGTGACTGTGGATGCCTGTGTGTGTGTCTGTTCCCCATCCCCTGTGGGTGTGGTATCAGTCCCCTGAGGATGCTTGTGTGCACGTTTTGCCCTTGTTTTGTGTGTGTCGGTGCTGCTCGTGTCTGTGTGTTTGGGTGATTGTGCAGGTGTGCATGTGCTTGGGACAGGTAGGGTGCCAGGAAGTGTGGATGGGGCAGAGGTAGGAGGGGTGATGGACTGTTGGAGGAGGGACACTGCTGCCGTCAGTGAGGAGTCCATGGACCTATTGCTCCTCTGTAGGGCAGACATGCCCGTCGAGATGCCCTCCATGAACGACACCAGCTGTGTCAACAGAGTGGTGTGTGCATGGAGCACACTCAGCATTGCTGTCTGCCCTACATGGAGCTGGCGAAGGAGGTACACAGACTCCTCACTCAGGGCAGCTGGGGACACAGGGGCAGGGGCTGCGGTGCCTGGCACGAAGGAGACACGCTCCCGAACATGGGAGCCTCCACGGACCACTGGAATGGGAGCCAATGGGAGGGCGGTGGTGGTGGAGGCAGGGCCAGACATACTAGCTGGGGTGTGGTGGCTGCTGACAGCCGCCTCCACAAGGGAGTCATCCTCCGAGCTGCTGTGGTCCTCAGCTGAGGTGGATGGTGCTGAGGACTCCTCGGTGTGGCTCCCCACGCCCTCCATGCCACTGGGTCCCTCCGACCACTCCTCGGCTCCTGACCCAGTCTGGCTCTGCTGCTCCTCCTGGTCCGTGGAGCTGTCCCCTCCTGTGGCCGTGGATGTATCTGCAAACAATTAGGGAAACAGACAAACATCAGTCACCTGCACTGACCGCACACACCACAGTAAGTACAGCACATTACAGAGCAAGCCCTGGCATCCTTAGTTGAACAGTGCCAAAAGTGCTCACACAGATTAGGAGAAGCCAATTGTCAGTCTGATGGTCAACCATGGCACTCACACCCCTCCTGCCCTTGCACCCATCTGTCTGGTGCCTGTTGGATGGTAAGACCCCAGGGTGGACACATGCACCACGTACACAGTTGTTGGACATTGCATAGAACACGGTGAAGTATGTGAACATGCACACATCACATCTCTTGCCACTGGGTCAGTACAGGTGTCCAGATAAAGGGATGGCCAGAGTCTAATTAGAGATGCATGTGATGCATACCAGCACCAGACACCATGATGCACCCATGTCCGGATAGTCAATGCCACAATGGGGTGCATGTTGCACATGTCACTCCCCTGCAGGATCACTCTTAGGAAGTTTAATGCCATGGCACAGGCATGCCTGCAAAGTCATACATCACTGTCTCCAGTCACATGGGCATGGCAGCCAGCCAACAACAGTCTGCACTGTGTCACAATCCTAGGTAATGGGGAATGCAAGTTCTGTAGCTGACAAGTGCACATGTCCATCCCCCACAAACCACATCATCTGAACTCTTATTTGTCCACGTCATGCCAATTGGACATATGGGAGACATGAAACACAACTCTATGAACCTGAGCACCTCACAGTCTGCTGTGAATGAAAAACAGCTGCATGGAATTCACAGTCGCATACACCTGTGTGCACAGTCAAGTGGTCAAACACCTATAAGTCACACAAGTATCATCTCTCATGGTCACATCTCAGATGGCATGCTGAGCCCTAAACGATAAACATCCCAGTAGTCCTGACAACGAAGCCACAGCACAACCACACAGAGGCAGACACCTGAGGGAACATTTCACTGATCACAACATGTCAGCTGATACACGGGAGTGGGAGTACAGAGTGTATTGTATGCCCTGGAGTAGGCATGACTGTCCTGCTCCACCTGAAAGAGGGATGAGCCCTGAACAGTAGGCAGGTGGCTAAGCATGTGTGACACACTTGATATACATACTCCTGAGGCCCAAACATTGTTCCCACCCGCAGCATGGGGGTGTGCCAAATACCCCAGGGACATGTGGTGATTCAGATCAGCAAGTGGACCACATATTAAAGTTACACCCAGATTACATGTCAGAACTTAGGCATTGTGTAGGCAATTGACCTACCCATGAATCCCACCACAAAGTCACGGGAACAAATGCTGTCCCCCACCTTGAGCGAAGCAAAATGCAAGGACACAGTACCCAAGTGACACAATTTCCTGACTGTAAGGGCCACACCTGCGTATCAGATGAGGAGTGGGCATGTCACAATTGAGGGACATGGGTCCTGGCCCACAAGACTGATGTACTGTGGAAGTTTAACCAGGCCAGAGGAGGGCACATAGCATGTCAGACAAAGTTCACAGTGCAGTCATAGACTCACCCCCTCCTTGCTGCTGTCTGTCCTTCAGCTGCCCATCCAGGTCAGGGAAGACCACCGCCAGGATCCAGTGCATGTGGGGGGTCAGGGTCCGGTGTCCGCCCCTCCTGCGAGGAGGCGACAGCTTCAGCTGGACCCTTGCGATCCTCCGTGTCCAGCCCCGAAGGTCCTGCCACCTCTTCTGGCAGTTGCAGATCCGGCGCTTGTAGACCCCCACGGATCTTACTGCCCGGGCGATGGTAAGCCAAATTTCCTGCTTCTGGTGGGCATCAACCTGTGAGGATGACAAAGTGAAAATGCCATTACTACACATGCAACATATACGTGCATCGCACAGTTGGATATACATGTCTCAATCACAGGGGCATATGATGTACACAGGCAGTGCAACTATGGCTATGGACAGTTTGCCAGCAGTCACTACATGGTATCATTGTCTGGGAAGTAAAAGCTTTTTGGAATGCACTGTTACTGCACAGTACCTGTTCAGTGCATGTGACTACACACTTTGGGGGGTGAGAACTACTCAGTGAGCATGCTAGCCAGTGGTGTGCACACTGTAAGTCTTGCTAGTCAGACAACATGCACAATTAGTAAGGCTGTGGACAGCACACTCACCTGCTCCCCTGGTTTCCCATACAGCTTGCTGTACTGTGGAAGGAGGCTGTCCAGCAGGGCCTGGTTCTCCTCAAGGCTGAAGGCTGGGGCTCTCTCCACAGTACGTGCCATTGCAGTAGCCAGAGGATGCAGAGACAGCAGCAATGTTGGTGGCAGATGTCGTCCTGGAGCATGTAGTGCAGGCAAGTGAGCTCTCAGGGGAACAGCCAGCATTATATGTGTGCTGCAGAGGCAGATACTGTCCCATGTGTCCAAAGTGATAGGTCCAAGTCGTTTGCATCTTCTGAATCTGGCCAATCCATGGAATTGCACCACTTATACACGCCCACAGCATCCTTCAAAAGTTAAACTTCATGACACCCATGAATTTGCAACATTGTTGTGGCTGGCCAACTGAATTCACTGCATCAGACTCGTTGAAGCTTCGAAAACACGTCTGTTGCCATGCCAGGCCCTAGCCAATGCATGCGCAACGATCTGACCATTGCTGTACAACGCGTATTCCGGGATACAACGCGTACCCGCACACAACAGATTCAATGGCCAGTGCGTGCACACCGATCGGTCCATTGCTGTACAACGCGTACCCGCACACAACAGATTCAATGGTCAGTGCGTGTACACCGATCGGTCCATTGCTGTACAACGCGTATTCCGGGATACAACGCGTACCCGCACACAACAGATTCAATGGCCAGTGCGTGCACACCGATCGGTCCATTGCTGTACAACGCGTACCCGCACACAACAGATTCAATGGCCTTTGCGTGCACACCGATCGGTCCATTGCTGTACAACGCGTATTCCGGGATACAACGCGTACCCGCACACAACAGATTCAATGGCCAGTGCATGCACACCGTTCGGTCCATTGCTGTACAACGCGTATTCCGGGATACAACGCGTACCCGCTCACAACAGATTCAATGGCCAGTGCGTGCACACCGATCGGTCCATTGCTGTACGACGCGTCTCTGTACAGGTCACTCGCATATGTCACCATGCTTGTCACTGGTGAACGTATGCCAGTGACATATACTTGCCAGGGACTCAGGGGCACACCTACAACACCACAGCCTGTCCACACTGTATCCTAAGGCATGTAAGGCTGCATTACCTTATCTGTGTTTGGGGGTCAACATGTGGTTTTTGTGGTGGCACTTGGGGGCAGCCACTCCCAGGCTGTGCACGTGTTCATGGGGACAGGATCCTTTGTGTGTTGTGCACATGACCACTGTGATGTGCAACTGTTCATTTCAGAGCATGTGGCATGGTCACATTTCCAGGTTGTGTATGTGTATGTCATGTCACATACCCCCAGAGTCCCATGTGGGAAGGTATGTATGTCACAGGGTGACCCATTGCCACAATAGTGATGGCCCTCCACAGTCTGTGTGCATGTTGTGTTTCCGATGTCTCTGATTCCATGTGCACAATGGGAGACAGTCTCCACATCCACGTTGTTTGTGCATGGACTTTGATGTTGTGCGTGTGTGTGTCACAGACTTCCATGTCAGTCCTGCAGAGGCAACAGGGGCCACTACCTGTGGGAGTCATGTTTGTTTTGCTGATGTGTACATGATACGCCATGTCATGCCAGTGTCCATGTGGCAAGACAGGGTCCCTGGGAATCTACCTGTCAATGAGCTGTGATGCCTGTGGCGCATCTGTCCAGACATGTCACTGTGGTGTGTGTTTGGAACGTGACAGCAGTAAATGGGTACTGTGACACAGCCTAATGGTTTCCCACAGCACAACCTGGAACCTGTTGTCAACACATGTTGAACTGAGATGATGGCCATGTAGGTGCCACATATGTCCATACAGAACGGCACACACATCAAGTACTTGTGTCTCGTAATGATGTATCATGTGATATTGAGTATGGTCAATGCCACATATGTGGGGTGACTGACAATCTTTCTTTCTTCACCTATGCACTGCAGGGCACCAGCTGTCCATAGACCATTCCCTGACCTTGCAACGATGGTGGAACGTGACAGCATCCGACGGTACCGCTTCACCAGGCAGCTGATTGATGATTTGGCCGTGCGCTTGGCCCCACATTTGCAACCTGGCCGGCCGTACCCTACAGCGCTGACCCCCAAGGTGAAGGTGATGGCAGCCCTACACTTCTTTGCCACCGGTACCTTTCAACACACTGTGGCGTCTGCTGGTGGGATGTCACAGACTATGTTCAGCCGTGTGCTACGCGATGTTTTGGAGGCAATGTTGAGATGCCTGAACCAGTACATCTATTTCCCTAAACGTCAACAACTCACTGACGTCAAGAGTGACTTCTATGCCCTGGGGAGGATGCCACATGTCATTGGCTCCATTTATGGGACACATGTGGCTTTGGTACCACCACAGGCACATGAGCAGGCATACAGGAACAGGAAACATTACCATTCTATCAATGCTCTGGTGGTATGTCTTGCAGATATGTGCATCTCACATGTGTGTGCCCATTTCCCTGGTTCGGCACACGATGCCTACGTGATGAGGAGTAGTCACATCCCGAGGATGATGTCACAGATGCAGAACCAGCGTGCCTGGCTTGTCGGTGTGTACTGACTTTGTACCATTGTGTGTGTTCTGCTATGTTGTATTCCGCCCTCTTTTCCAACTCAGCTAATGTGCAATTGTCCGTCTGTAGGTGACTCCGGATACCCCAACATGCCGTGGTTGCTGACACCCCTCAGGAACCCTGTGACACCAGTCCAGATGCCCTACGATGAGGCACTTGGTCGGACCAGGAGAGTGATCGAGCGAACATTTGGTCTCCTGAAGAGCCGCTTCCGCTGCCTGGACAAGACAGGAGGGGCCCTCCCATATGCCCCAGCAAAGGTGTGCAAGATTGTCATCGTCTGCTGCATGCTACACAACCTGGCAGTGCGGAAGGAGTTGCCTCTCATCCTGGATGACGATGACCAACATCCGCCACCTGTGGAGGATCCTGGCCTGGGCCACGATGCCAGTGATGATGATGATGATGATGGTGATGTCCGCACACAGCTCATCACCAACTTCTTCAGCTGAATGTGAGTATCCAGAGAGTTGTCATGCCAATGATGTGAGTTATCGTGATATGTGTTGGTGGTGCTCTGGTGCTGTTTGAGTGTGGCCATGTGCTACTTGACTGGAAGCGTGCAGCGATGTGTCCTTACAGGTAGTCTGTACTCCCCAACAGTGTTGACATGCTAACTTGGTTTTCTGTGAGTATCTTGTGACATGTATTGGCCATGAGTATTGCAGTTCTGTCCTGTTCTTCGGAGCTTTTGACTGTGTGTCATGTCTGTCCTTCACAGGGTACTTTCAGAGTTGTTTGGTGAACTGTGATCCCCGACACCATGATTCAACTTCCAGGGTGGAAGCAGTCGTTTCCCTACAGGTGATGTGCCACACACCCCTGGACTTTCTTTCTTCTACACTTGTTGACTGTGTGTCCCCTGCCACGTAGGATTACCTTGCATCTGTAGTGGAAACAACATGTTGCAAATGTGTAATAAACTTGTGCTTCACTTTGGGATGTGCGTTGTCTGTGGTCACACATCTGACTGACATGTGCTTACTGCACCTGTGGGCTAGTTAACACAGACTGTGAATAGGTGTGTTGTCTGTGCATTGCACTGTATTTCCTGGCAACATCAGTGTAGGCGATGAGTGTGATGGCCCTGGTGTGTATGTGTTGTGTAGCCCTAGTGGTGTGTCTCCCTCATATGTGTCACGTCTCCATGACTCACATGACGGTGTTGAACTTGCTGTAGCAGTTAGCATGCACAGTGTCATTTAGCAGATCACCATCTCCATGACAGAAACCACGTTGGAATCACAACAGAGGCAAGTATGGTGTATTGGTGAGTTTATTTCCATACATGTGTGAGGATAGTGCACAGGATGGTGGGTGCTGTACATTGGGATTGTAATCCAAATTTCCCAGATGAGTTGGAAGTCTTGGTAGCAGAAATGTCCTGAGTAAAGTCCACGGTCATCTGATACATTGGGCCAACTTAAGCTCCCCATGTCATGTGGGAGAGTTGGGTTGCATTCGACAGGGTGAACAGTTTGCACACAAAGGAGATTTTCCAGAACAGGTGTTGGGTTCCTGGGGGATGTACATGGCCATCAACCTCTCAGTTTTCCTTCCTCGGACGACCCCTCTTCTTTGGGGTGGGACCCTCACGTGCAGGCTGCTGCGTTGCAGAGGACTCTCCGCCAGAGTCATCCTCCCTCCCTGTGGCAGTTGCAGTTGTTGCAGCACCAGATGTTGTGGGCACAGAGGGAGGTGTGGCCATGTTGGTGCTAATCTGGCGGAGGCATGTCAATATGTCCCTATGCACCGCTGTCAGTTCTTGCAATGTGTCCCACTTGGACTCCATGCCAGACATGTGTGTCTCCACACGGGACATGTGTGAGTCCAAGCGGGTATGATGGGCAGCCTGCTGCTGTTGAATGTCCTTGAGGATCCCCACTACCTGGCTGACCTCTCCGGTGCTATTCTGGTACGCATCAGCAATGCGTGCCAGTTGTGGGTCATCATGCAGTCCAGACCCCTCTGCAAACAGCGACCTATGTCTCCCACCCCTCCCACCACCCCTGGCGACACGTGCCGGACCTGCGTTGGCACGCACAGGTGACCATAGGCCCACTTGGGGGTTGTTACTGGGGTCGTTGTCCGTTGCTCCACGTTGGGCCGGGGTCCCTGTGCTGTTGTCATCGGCGGTCCTTGGTCTGTCCGTGTTGGCAGGGGTGGTCTGTGTGTTGGCAGTTGTGGAGGGGTGGGTGCAGGGGGTGCAGATGTTGGTCCTGCTGGTGCTGCATGATGACTTACACCGGAGGTGCCAGGTAGGTCTTCGCCATCTGAGGAGGGCAGAGGCTGTTCCACACCAGTGAGCTCAGTGTCCCCCGGAGCCTGGGACAGGGACTCCTCATCGTCTGCTGCTGTGTCCCCATCATCACCTGTTTTTGGAAGAGACACACAATGTATGTTATGTTTCTACAGGCATCAATGGTTCACACACCTGACAGTTGTGACTGTACCTATGGATGCGGCCCTGTACATTGCATTGTCCTCAGTTGTCACAGTCAGAGGTTGATATTGGGGTAGCACATTGTCCTGCCAACCTGAAGCTTTTCAATGTGAATGTTGAGGTGTGTGCATGGCCAGCATTGGTGGTATTTGGTGGACATACGGCCCTCCTTCTCCCCCCAGCCCAGTTATCCCACCATGAAGCATGCCACCCTTGCAGTGTGTGCAGGTTGACTCTCAGGATGTCAGTCAGTGGTGTCCTGCTGTTAGTTGTTGCACAGTTCCCAGCAGGGCCTTGTGCTCCCCACAACAGAGCACCATTGTCAGACATCTTTGAAGTGGCTTTCCACTCCCTGTGATGTGTGCATGGTTCAGAGTGGTGTTGATGGGCCAATTGTGAGGGTGAGCAATATCTGTGACTACAACTCCCATCATGCTATTGCCTACACCCCCTTCCCAGCATGCCCATACTTCCTTCCTTTTGAGTCGACTTCACTGTGTGTGAGTGTGACTGCAATGGCAAGATGGCTGTCAGTGGTGTCCTGTTGTTTGTTGGTGCCCAGTTCCCAGCAGGGCCTTGTGCTCCCCACAACCGAGCACCAGTGTCAGACATCTTTGAAGTGGCTTTTCACTCCCTGTGAGGTGTGCATGCTTCAGTGTGAGCTTGCTGGGCCATGTGGGTGGGGGATGTTGAGCTGTGACTACCACACCCATCATGCTATTGCCTACACCCCCCTTCCCAGCATGCCCATACTTCCTTCCTTTTGAGTCGACTTCACTGTGTGTGAGTGTGACTGCAATGGCAAGATGGCTGTCAGTGGTGTCCTGTTGTTTGTTGGTGCCCAGTTCCCATCAGGGCCTTGTGCTCCCCACAACAGAGCACCATTGTCAGACATCTTTGAAGTGGCTTTTCACTCCCTGTGAGGTGTGCATGCTTCAGTGTGAGCTTGCTGGGCCATGTGGGTGGGGGATGTTGAGCTGTGACTACCACTCCCATCATGCTATTACCTACACCCCCCTTCCCAGCATGCCCATACTTCCTTCCTTTTGACTCTGCTTCCCTGTGGGGTAGTGTGCCTGTGCTGACAGGATGGCTGACAGTGTTGTCCTGGCGTTTGTTTGGCTACAAGTCCCAACAGTGTCCCTGTGCTTCACACAGCATAACCCAGGGTGGTGGTTCTTTGTGGGATATTTAATTGGAGTGTGAGGCATTGCATTCTCCCAGGTGAATTGTGTGGAGTTTGTGTTAAGGGGGTGTGTAAGGTAAGCTGCTTGTAACTATGGTCAGAGCTGTCAGTCCTCCTTCCCACCCAGCCAGATATCCCACCATGGAACGTGCTTCCATTGCAGGGAGTGCAAGTTGGCTTTCAGGATGTCAGTCAGTGGTGTCCTGCTGTTGGTTGGTACCCAGTTCCCAGCAGGGGCTTGTGCTCCCCACAGCAGTACCCAGTGTCAGCCATCTTGTCAGTTGTTTTCCACTCCCTGTGATGTGTGCATGGTTCAGAGTGGGCCAATTGTGAGGGTGAGCAATATCTGTGACTACAACTCCCATCATGCTATTGGCTACACTGACTTCACCAGCATACACAGAATTCCTTCCTTTCAGTGAGCTTCCCTGTGAGGTGGTGTTCTAGTGGTGGCAAAATGTCTAACTGTGTTTGTTGGTTATATTTGTGCCACTGCCTTGCTGTATTTGTAGTTAGGTTTGTACATATCATGACACGGTTACATATCACTATGAGATGGCATGTATTGTGTTTATCAGACTGACAGACAAATCTTGGGGTGATTATCTTTTGGTTGCTGTGGATTTGCTAAGGGTGCATGGTTTGACTATCCCCTTGACAGTGATGTGTGTGTATTGTCACACAATATTGGGTATATTAGTTGTGTACTCACCAGGCTCTGGGATGTTTGATAGTCCATATACGCTCACTGGTGGTAGGATGGCCTGCACCTTCTCCTCCCAGGGCCTGAGGTATAGTGGTTTGGCGGGAGGGCCACTGCCGGTGCGCTGACTCAAGATGTAATCCTTCTTTAGTAGGTCCCTGACCCTCCTGCGCACATCATACCACCTGTTCTGGATGTCTTCCTTTGTGCGCAAACATGGTGATTGTGCGTTGACCCTGTCGACGATCCTCTCCCACATCTTGGTTTTCTGCGACATGGGGGTCCGTTGGACCAATGTACCGAACAACTGGGGCTCTACCCTGAGGATCTCATCTACCATGACTTCCAATTTACTGTCTAGGAACTTTGGATTCTTCTTTGGGGGCATGGTGATGGGTGGTGGTGGTGATTGATGTGTGTGTGGGTGTGCAAGTGAGGGTGTGTGGGTGTAGGTTTTGCTGGGTGTATGTGAGGGTGCTATTTGTTGAGGTGCTAATGGTGTGTGGCTTGTGTGATGGATGAGCTGTGAGTGTGTCTGTGGTTGCTGTCTGATGGTGTTCTGTGCTGGCAGGTCAGTTGAATTTGCAAAGGATCATGGTAGGGATTTGTGGCCTTTATATGGGTGGAGTTGGGGGTGTGTCCTTGTTCCATGTTTTTTTTCCATGTATTTATTGACTTTGTCATTGCTTGTTTGGCCCTTTTTTTTTGTATTTTTCCCTTTGTATTTTTTGTGCATGTAGGAGACGTTCTTCTGACCGAGTGGGACGCTGCAGTTGTCTCGTGTGAGCTTCTCCGAGTCGTTCACGCTGTGTTTCTGCTATGTTTATTGTGCGGCGTACGCGTCGGTCTCCGAGTGTTGGCTTCCTTCTGCTGGCTTTTGTATGCGTGTCGGTCGTACGGCTTGAGCTTCGTGCGACTCGGTCTGGTTTTCCACGCATTACATCGTACTGCGCGGGTCGGAGTTCGCGGGTACGTTTCGTTCGGGTTCATTCCTGGTGCGTGTCGGTCGGTTCGATTCGCGTGGTTTTCCGGCCGGGTGGCTTGTTTCCGTGCGGTTCGGTCGTTCGGCTTGTGTTCCGTACGAGTCGGTCGTGATTCACATGCATTTCATCGTACTACCTAGGTCGGGCGACGCCGGTACGTGTCGGTCGGATTGAAGTCCCGTACCGAGTCGGTCGGTACGTTTTCCGGCCCGAATCGGAATCGGCCCCTAAGTCTAAGCAATCAAATAAGAAGCTCATTCACTCATGGAATTTTTAACTTTGCTAATACTTTTTAAGTGTTACATTTTAATAATAACATATTGTTAGAACTGGGGGTCTCTAGTTGGCTGAGGTATGTACCTTAGTCCAAATAGGGACCCTTGCTTCTAGTCAGGGTAAGGAGGGACACACGCTTAGATAACCCCTGCTCACCCCTGGTAGCTTGGCACGAGCAGCCAGGCTTATCGCCAAGGCAATGTGTAAAGTATTTGCAACCACACTCCCAGTAACACAGTGATAACACCACAAATGGACACCACACTGGTTTCATAAAAATAGCGGTATCTTTATAAAAAGGAATATGATGAGACCAAACGATAGAAATCCAACATATGCGTATTCGTAATATTTCGCTTTGCCGGTTATTAGGCCAGCAATCACTTGTAGGTTCTGGCGGTATTAATGAGCAATTCCCGATCTCTAATGCAGTCCTAATGCAATGCTATGCAGTTCGTAATGTAGTAATAAGACAGTCCTTAATGCAAGAATCAGGCAGTTCGTAATGCAAGAATAATGCAGTTCGTAATGCAAGAATCAGGCAGTTCGTAATGCAAGAATAATGCGGTTCGTAATGCAAGAATCAGGCAGTTCGTAATGCAAGAATAATGCGGTTCGTAATGCAAGAATCAGGCAGTTCGTAATGCAAGAATAATGCGGTTCGTAATGCAAGAATCAGGCAGTTCGTAATGTAGAACAATGCGGTTAGCCAATCTGCACGGTCAACCCGGGCACCACTAGGCCCCAACAACAGAGACAACGGTCGTAAGCTTACAGGGGCGGCCCCGGTACTGCTGGGCAGGTACAGGCCGCTCGGGGACTCAGCACGTCTAACGCGGTGCAGCGGGAGAGAGCTCGGAGCACTCCTGTACTCCTCCTGCACGCCTCCCCAGGCCACACACGCTTGCGGCTCCCGACCGGAGTCCAAGCCTTACCTGGGGGGGGGGTGTGCAGCCTCGCTCTCTCTCACCGCTCGTCGGACGTCCTGCTGGGTGATCCCGATCACGTTGCAGCTCTGTTGCTAGGCGACGCTGTAGCCGGACGGGTTACGGCGCTGCCTTCTCCTTCGTTGACGATCTTGGGCAGATTCCTTTCGACGAACAATGATCCCGATCCCTTTCACCTTGTAGCTTCCTTAGCTTCAAGAAATCCTTTAGCACGTTGCGGCTCGGGCCGGCAGCGGCGATCTTTACTCACAGCCTCAGTTACGATGACGGCTCCAGCCGCAAACAGCAATGCAGCAGCGTGGACGATGTTTCACGCTGCGGGGGCAATGCGGTCACAGGGCACCTCGTAAACAGCACCACGGACCACACAGCAGTCTCAGGAGTGCAAAAAGCATACGCACAAGCGTCGCTGAGACACGGTCCTTAGTTTCAAGTAAGCCTTTAGCACATTGCGGCTCGGGCTGGCGGCGGCGATCTTTACTCACAGCCTCAGTTACGATGACGGCTCGGGCCACAAACAGCAATGCAGCAGCGTGGACGATGTTTCACGATGCGGGGGCAATGCGGTCACGGGGCACCTCCTAAACAGCACCACGGACCACACGGCAGTCTCAGGCGTGCAAAGAGCACACGCACACAGCGTCGCTGAGACACACTTGGAAACTTTTATGTTCCTGAGTTTCCACAACAGGAGACCAGCTCTCCTCGGGCCCTTGGAGACAAGTTACTTCAGGACACAGCACACAGCAAAGTCCTCTCAAGCAGGGGGACACAGCGTACAGCAGAGTCCCTTGTCCTCTCCTCAGTCAAATCAGCAAACTGCAGGCCAGCCCCAGAACACACAGCAAGGGCAGTCCTTCTCTTCAGTCTCTTCAGCTGTTCTTCTTTGGCAGAGGTTCCTCTTGATCACGAAGTAGTTTCAATCCTTTTTCAGTATGGATTTCAGTCTTGAGTTCAGGGGTTTCAGCTCTTACATTTATACCCCTAAATGCCTTTGAAGTCTTTGTGTTCAGGGGGCTCTGACCCCGGTCCAAACCAGACCTGGGTGTCTTCCTGCCAGTGCAGACCCTCTTCCTTTGATAGTGAGGGTCTGGGGCCCAGACGCTCAGCAGGAGGTGGAGCCATCCTCTGGGGGCAGCAACACAGCCCTCTTCACATCCAGGGGCTACTCCTCCCCCACATCAAACACAGGCCAGCCTGTTGCTGTCTCACCTACTCCTCCCTGGGGTCAGGACACTTCCCAGACCCTGTCACATCCAAACCCAGACAGGCAATACACAACCAGGCAGAGGCACACAGGATGGTTTAAGACAAGAAACCAGCCACTTCTAAAAGCGTGGTTTCTAAACACACAATTCAAAAACCATCTTCACAAAAAGATGTGTTATTAAATTCTGAGTTCAGGCACACTAAACTCCATCTCTCCATCTTATGCCTATGGGAAGATATGCTGGAAACATGGGACTCAGCATTTCCCATTCTGTCCTATGGGCAAGATGGCCTTGCAACAGTACAAAACGAATTTGGCAGTATTTCACTGTCAGGACATGGTACACACCTCAGTACATGTCCTACCTTTCACATACACTGCACCCTGCCCAGGGGGGTACCTTGGGCCTACTATAGGGGTGTCTGATGTGCATAAAAAGGGAAGGTAAGGCCTGGCAAGTGGGTGCACTTGCCAGGACAACAAGGCAGTTAACAAACTGCGCGCAGGCACTGCAGTGGCAGGCCTGAGATCTCTTCTTAGGGCTACTTGTGAGGGTGGCACAATGAGTGCTGCAGGCCCGCTAGTAGCATTTGCATTACCAGCCCTGTGACACATAGTGCACTTTTACTAGGGACTTTACTAGTAAGGCAAACATACCAATTATGGACAACCAATTACCATAACACTTTATACAGAGAGCATATGCACGTTAGCACTGATCAGTAGTAGTAAAGTGCCCAGAGTCCTAAAACCAACAAAAACAGGTCAGAAACAATACAGGAGGAAGGCAAAAAGTTCAGGGATGACCCTGCAAAAAGGGCCAAGTCCAACACATATAATATATTTAATATTCATATTAAATTTGTGTAATCTGGATCTCTCAAAGCATGGAGTTTAGTTTGAAGTACACTGTGGAATGCGTCAAAAACACAAGTGCCACAGCTTGCATGCATGGTGCCAGAGGTTCTGCACCCGGCGTTCCTTAATTGACCTCCATGACCACACAGAGTCTTGTCCAATAAACTGGAACCCAAAGGCTACATTCTCTGGCTCTGGCTACTGAGCAAATTGCTGGGCTAACAGCAGGTTCCAAAGAATCAGAATGAAATGTTAAACCCTTGTCCCTTCACTCTGACCATATTCTGGTTCATTTGTTGGTTAAAAAGTCTGCTTAATAATATAAATCGAAACAATGCTGACTCAATCATTGAGGAGTGGCAATGTTAGAAGAAAGCACTATGTAACTATATCAATATATTTAGCTCAAATAACGACTAAATGATAATACCTTTGCCTTTGTATTGTGTTGTGATTCACAACTTTGCTATGTCTTATGAGGATCTTGACAATCGCTCTGTGCAAATATCAGTAATTGTTATGGCATGACTAAGCATATATTGTAATTGTAATTGCATTTATATAGTGCTTGCTACCCCAGACAAGGTGTTGAAGGGCCTTTCGGCAAGTAGCACGCTACTCTGGAACGCAAAAAGGATTAGTGGTGACTCAGTATAGGGAAATATGAAATTCATTTGAGCGGTGGACATGTGAGTCTGTTATTTGGATTGAAAAAGTATAATGGAGGGATAGAAGAGGAAATGGTTTGCATTTATATAGCCCTTAGTACCTCTGATGATGCATCAACATGCTTTTCGGCAAGTAGCAGGCTACACGGGAACCCAAACAGGATTAATGGTGAATTAGTGTAGGGAAATATGAAATTATTTTGAGTGGTGGACATATGAGTCTGTTAGTTGGATTGAGAGGGATAGCGTACGGATAGAAGAGGGAGAGTCTAGAAAGTGTTTATTTGGAGATCATAGCAGCAGGAGGAGATTTGGGATGAGTAGAGGGGAGGGGGAAGAGTCAGAGGAAAGGGCTTAGCAAGCTTATTTGGGAGATCTGAATAGTTAAAGAGGTTTGAGATCATGCAAGGAGGGGTAGAGGAGGGAAGTGTCTAGAAAGGGTTATTTTGGGGTCATAGTAGTAGAATACAGTTTGGGATGAGTCAGAGTGGAGGTAGAGGATATATATTGAGAAAGATATAGGGTGAGAAAAAGGATTGTGCATTGTAGAGAGTATTAGATTGAGGTTTGGGATGAGTCAGAGAGTGGAGGTAGAAGTTATATTGAGAGAGGTATAGAGTGAGATATAGAGTAGTGCATTGGAGATGCTGAATTAGGAGTAAAGCAATAAATATAAAGATCCATAAGTACATGGAAGGTATATATGTATAAGTATGGTAATATATCTAGATTTACGTTGCATGGAATAAAGTCAGATTTTTCAAGTGTTGCTGTAATTTAAGCTAATTTATTTGATTTTATATGTTTTTTTATTCAATAGTGAAGCAATTGTAGATGAATAGTTATGATAAAAATTTACTTATTTATGAAGTGACCTATATACATGTTAAACATAGAATAAAATAACCATGAGCAATTTTGTACATTTGTTATCCAGAACTAACGACTATTAATCTAGCTATAAACATGATTATTATACACATTTATACAAAGGAATACAGATATCTAGGTAAACATGTATAATCCAAATAACTGCTTATATTTACAGAGATATGCTGTATGTTTATGTTTGAGTATAGTGGTTATGTGGGGAAGAGCCAACTCTTGAGTAGTCTTCTGAAGATAAGGTAGTTATCTGTGGACTTTATGTTTGGGGGTAAAGAGTTCCATAGTTTGGCTGCTTGAACATAGAAAGGATGTGTCACCTAGGTATTTTTCTTGCATGGTGGGATTTTGAGGTGAGGTGCTAGTCTAGAGTGGAGGTTACTTTGTTGAATGTATTTGGTGATTTTATTCCTGATGAAGACCGGGACTGTTCCATGTATTGCTTTGTGGGTAATACAAAGCAGCTTGAATATGGATCTTCTGGTAATCGGTAACCAATGTAGGGCCTTCAAGGCAGGAGACATGTGGGCTTGTGGTTTTATATGTAAGAGTAGTCTGGCAACAGAGTTCTGAATCCATCGTAGTATTTTCATAGTTGGTAAAGATGATCCGTGGTAGAGGCTATTGGCGTAATCAAGTTTAGACAGAACAAGAGAGATAGTAGCCTGTAGCTTGTGTGGAAATCATAGGTGGGGGAAGATGCCTCACAGAGTTTTCACGGTAATGTAGCTTGATCTGCTAGTTTGTCCACTTGGGGTTTGTCCATTTGGGTATTCATTGATATCGTGGCGTACATGGTAATTCTGAGGTTTCTTACTTCCTTAGATACTTTAGGCGGTGTTCCTAGATCGTCAGGCCAGGCGGCGAGTGGGTCATAAAATTGCCATTCACCACATGTGAGTATTTCTGTTTTGAAAGCATTACATTTGAAGAGGCTCCCTATCATCCACTTATCCATGAATCTGAGGCAACTGAACATTTGTAAGTTTCCAATGTCTTTGGGGCTTTCCAGTTTAAGGAGTATTTGTGTGTCATCTGCATAGTTATAGCAAGTGAGGTGAAATTCATTGATCAGTGCTGGTAAGGACTTCATATAGATGTTGAAAAGCATGGTACATTGTGCAGATATAATTATTTTCTTCAAACTTAAGTCTGAAAGTCAGACTTTCACCAGTGCATATGGTTTTTGAAATCACAAATAACACATTAACTAGCATTTTATTTTATTTCCAAATACCTTTTTTGATTTTTTTTATAAAACTGCCCCACAAGTTATCTTTATTGGTTATACCAAATAATGTTTATTATAAATTATAATCTTGCGCCATTCACTAATCAGGCTGTCTGCCCTTTCAAAGCACCCTCTCTAATTAGACAATAGTACACATTAAGCATGAGTGAACCTCAACTTAGTTTCAGGAAAACTGTTGTCTGCCTGCCATCTTTAGGAGGAGTCCAATGAGAAGTTATTACTAACTCTTGTGGTTTGCAAAATCTGAAATATGCCAAACATCAAAACTGGAATTCCAGCTGTGCTGAATCCAACCAGGACTGATTCTTTTTTTTTGTCATAATTTTTTATTGGAGATTAAAGATAGACAATTTCACAGGATACAAAACACAAAACAATATAGTAAATCATAAATCAGTATATGACAAATAATATACATCTGTAATATAATATAGAATAGGGAAAAAGGAGGAAAAAGAAAAAAAAAGAAAAGGGAAAAAGGAAAAAGGAAAAAAGGAAAAAGGGAGAAGGAGAAGGGAAAAAGCTATATATAGCGAGGGAAAGAAAAGAAAAGGGAATTGGAATTTCAGGAATCTCGAAGAAAAGGGGTCCACACCTGCTGGAATATTTGTTCTTGGTCTTGCGTCTTATATATTACCTGTTCATATGATGCTGTCTGTATCATCGCAACCATCCAATCTTCTTTGGAGGGAGGGCTAGGTGATTGCCATAGTCTTAAAACATAGTTTAGCAGTAGAAAGTGCAGTGTGTAAGAGTCGACTCTGAGGTCGTGGAATAGTAGGAAAACTACTAAGGTCATGTAGCAAAATAGTGGCAGGTGTAAGAGGGAGTGTAAGAGGAATAGTTTCTAGTAGTATAGCTCCTATTTTAACCAAAATTGTTTTATAAAGGGACATTCACAAATTATATGTAGAAGGTCGTAATTAGCTCCAGAGCATCTCCAACACTTAGAATGCAATGATAATCCAGCTCGTTGCAACTTTAAGGGAGTCCAATGCCAATCATGTAAAGTTTTAAAAACACAGAACTTCATTCGGGCTTCACGAGTGCCCTTATCCAGGGCTTCCTCTATGTCTGGCCAGGTATCTTCGTCTATGGTGATATGAAGCCGTTCCTGCCATTTATCACGGAGAGTAGTAAGAAGTGGCTGTGAGTATAAATGGTTAATCAGAGTTCTATATAAACCTGACATGACGCCTTTATGTCGGCCCCATGTGCAAAGAAAAGTCAGAATCGGTGAAGTTTGTAATGTCCAAGGGGGAAGGCCAATACATCTCTTTAGAGAATGTTGAAGTTGTAAATATCTCGAAGCTTGATGTAAAGGAAGATCAAATTCTTCACAGAGAAGCTCAAAAGATTTCAGTTCACCCCCCACTATAAGCTGATCTAAGATTAAAATTCCTCTCGAGCTCCATTCAGGCCAGAAAAGTGCTTGTCCATTAATTCGAATGCTTTCATTCTTCCAGATTGGAGCAGTTCACAATAGACAATGTGCACGTTGCCATGTTTGATATGTGGCATAGAGCACAGGATGTGCAGGAGTAGTCCTAGGTTTACGAACATTGTATAAAAAATTAAGACCATCCTCACATTCAAGTATTGAGCGTTCTATTATAACCCATTGGGGAGAGTCAGTTGCACCTGAGAGCAAGTAAGACAGCTGTGAAAGGTGTAAAGCTAGGGAGTAGTGCTCTATCGATGGTAGACTTAGACCACCATGGGAGCAGCGTGCTATTAGTTTAGCAGCAGACAAACGAGATTGCATATTTCCCCAGACAAAGGATCAAATGCGAGAGTCTATGCGACGAAGTGTGGCTAGGAGTATAATAATTAGAAGCATTCTGAAGACATAAGTAAATCGGGGCAAAGTAACCGCCTGAATTCTCCGCCTGAATTCTTCCCCACATGGAGAAACTCAAAAGAGACCATTTGGCAAAATCAACTTCCATTTGTGCTATGAGAGGAGAGAAGTTATCTGAAACCATTCTCTCCAATCCACGATTGATCAGGATTCCAAGATATTTTAATTGAGATGATTTCCAGCAAAAAGGATAGGCGTCAATAGAAGCCTTTGTGGTACAAGGAGAGAGTGGTAGAGCTTCACATTTGTCCCAGTTCACTTTATAACCAGAAATCACCGAGAACTGCTTAATAATTTCAAGCAAATTTGGTAAGGAACGGGGAAGGTCTTTAATCGTAAGAAGAATATCATTAGCGTATAAGTAGAATTTGGATACTCCTCCCGGTATAGGTATACCCTGAATCTGGGCCGAATGACGAATAAGCGAAGCAAGAGGTTCCATCGCTAATAAGAATAAGAGGGGGGATAATGGGCAACCTTGACGGGTACCTCTTTGAATCGAAAAAGGATCAGAAAGAAAACCTCCACAATTAACCTTGGCTGTGGGATTGTCATATAGTAAGCGAACCATAGAGATAAACTTCTTACCTAAACCAAAATGCCTCATAGTGGCAAACATATAAACCCAATCAATGCGGTCGAACGCTTTCTCTGCATCTAGAGAAAGAGCAACCGCATCCTCCGTCAAATCTCTAGCAGACAATAAGGTATGGGCTAATGTTCTAAGATGATTTCTGGATGACCGACCCGGGACAAAACCAACCTGCGAATGATGTACCAGAGAGGGGATGACTTTTCTAAGCCTCGCCGCTAAAATACTTGACAATATCTTGACATCCCCATTTATTAAGGAGATAGGCCCCGATAGCTACCACAAACTAGTGGATCCTTGCCTGGTTTGGGAAGAACCGCAATTAATGCCTTATTCGAAATAGGTCCAAGAGAAGAAGACTGGATAGCTTTATGGAAAGCAGAATGAAGAATGTCAATTGTTTCCTCTCCAGACCACTTGTAGTATTCTGCAGGGAAAACATCTTCACCTGGAGATTTATGATAAGGCAACTTGGAAATGACTGCAGCAATCTCCTCTCTAGTGACATCACCGCAAAGTAACTGCCTATCCTCATCTGAAAGACACAGAAGTTCAATATTCTTAAAATAAGTGGATATATGGTCTTCAGTTACTGAATTTTCGGGAGTATAAAGTTTCTTATAGAAGGATGCAAAAGTATTGGCTATTTCCTGCGGTTTAGTGAAGATTTCACCTGATTCAGTACGTATTGCTGGGATGGCCATGGAGGCCTCACGTTGTTTAAGTTGTGCCGCGAGCAATCGGCCTGCTTTTTTGCCTTGCTCGTAATGTCTCCCTTTTAAACGTTGAAGGGCATATTCTGCTTTGGAAGTATATAAGTTATTGAGTTCCATTTTAGCTAATTCCAAAGTTTTGCGATTACTTACGGTGGATTGGGAGGTATATAGACGAGTTAAAGAGATGATTTGAGCCTCAAGTTCAGTACGGCGTAAAGATGCTGCTTTGTTGGCCAAAGCTGCGTCTCTCATCAATTCACCACGGATAGTTGCCTTTGCAGCTGCCCAAACAATTCTTGAAGAAGAAACTGATGATTTATTGTTATTTAGATATTCCGTAAAATGGGAGCGTAACTGAGATTTGCCCTGAGGTGAACGGTACTTTTGAATATTCATGCGCCGTGGTTTTCGACCTGTGAAAGTTAGACCAAGTTCTAGGGCAATAATAACAGGAGAGTGATCCGAAATGGCGGCTTCCAAGATATGCGATTCAGTAGTAAGTGCAACTACAGGATGGTCAGACAAGAAAATAATCTATCCTAGATTGTGAGCCATGAGCAGAAGAGAGAAATGTATATTCTTGATCTGAAGGGTGACAAAGGCGCCAATGATCTACTAATCCATGGTCCGCTGTTATATCCCCCAATAACGCTCTCTCAGCAGCGTTACATCTGTCTAAGGGACCGGTTTTATCTAGAATTGCATCACGAGCTAAATTCCAGTCACCACCAATGATATAGCTGGATGCGCCGATTTCTATAAGTAGGCGATTTAGGTTGAGAAAATAAGAGCGCTTATCACCTATTGGGGCATAAACTGAGCCAACACAGAAGATTTTCCCTCCAATTTTCAACTTAGCAAAGACATATCTACCCTCAGGATCAGTCCAAGTTTTGATGACTGAGAAAGGTAGGGATTTGTGCAAAAGAATGGCAACACCACATTTTCATGGTTGATTCTTGTCAAAGAGAGGCTGCCCAGACAGTCCGCAGTGAATGACCTTTCCTACCCATTCACGTTGCAACTTGGAAGATTTCAAAGCATTAAGATGAGTCTCCTGCAAGAGAGCTACATCAGTTGTTTTCGTTTTAAGATAGGAAAGAACGTTTTTTACATTTTATAAAATGTGTAAGGCCATTAACGTTCCATGAAATTATGCGCAAGGGGCGGGGAGAGGAGGATGTATTCACAGCCATATGAGCGTTGAAAATGAAAGGGTATTAGTTTGAGTGAGAGAGTTGGTGTAAGGAATAGAGAGCAAGGTATGAAGATAATAGAATGAAGAAACAGATGAACTGTAGTAAATAGGATAAGAAAAGAAATAGAATTTATTGTGAAAGATGGAAGTGGGAGGAGAAGAAAGAAAGTATACAGAGATTATGTGGGGGTGGGATAAAAGAAACTAGGGGAAAAAAATGAAGGAGATAGATTCAGAGTAAGAAGTAATCAGAAAATTAAAGAGTTAAAGAATTACCATTTTCCTATGAGATATAAGGGAGTCTAAGAATATAGAAGAACCACTTGTAATTTATATATAGAAAAAAGCAGTAATAAGGAGAAATAAGAGAGAATAAATATAAAAGAAGAAAAAGAGATTAATGTACTGTACTGTGCAGAATTAACACAGTGTCAACAAAGTGGATCTTTTAGCCTCGAGTCTAGACTTGTGGGCTACTGGCGCCGGGGGAGCCCCATCCAATAGGACTATCAGTGGTAAGGGAGACATCTACGAAATAATATAAATCGCATCACAACATATTCTTTGGAATTTAGAGGTCGAAATGGAGAAAGAAAAGGAAACGAGTATCATGGGAATACAGTGTAGGAGAAAATAAGATAAAAGACATATGAATGACATAATAAGGTAAACCAGACAAAATATAACAGTATTATAGAATATTCACTGGAGAAATTGTTAACTCATCTAGTCAGAAACATATCAGAATAATATTATCTTATATGTAAACAGTGTAGGAAATAAGTAGATAAATCAATAATAAGGTAACTTGCTTGTGTCAAAAAAGGTAGTCATATATTACTATAGCAATAATCCTATTATCTATAATGAAGAATATGAAAATATAATAATTAAATATTACTATGTCAAGGAACTAGCATATGATAAATATTCAAAAATGTATCGTAAGTAAATAGCAGAACAAATAAATATTAAACATTGAAACAAATAATTAACAACTTATTAATTGATTGTTTAATTAAAGAAGAAGTATAGAAGAAATTAGAAGAGAAAAAATATACAAATAATAATTATAATTCATAACAGGAGAAAAGACTGAGAAGATTTAAAAGGTTCAAATAGAAAGTATTAGGGAAATTTGAGAAGAGAAAGTAGAAAAATTAATAATTAAGATCAAAGAGGAAAAGAAGTAAGGAAATATAGGGGCCGATTCACAGAACTAATCTGAGACAAAATCCTAAACTTACTACTTTTGGTATTCACAGAAGGCATTTAGTAGTAGTAAAGTTAGGATTCCTAACTTTACTACTACTAAACTGAGACAAAATCCTAACTTTACCACTTTCGGTATTCACAAAAGGGATTTAGTAGTAGTAAAGTTAGGATTCCTAACTTTACTACTACTAAATGCCTTTTGTGAATACCGATAGTCGTAAAGTGTCGGATTTCACTAGAAGATATCATAGATTTCAAGTATGCAGAATGAGAGGTAGGATCTGGATTGAATTCTGCACACTCCATATTTTGAGGAGAAATATTGTCCAGAAAATGACAAAGGTCTCCTGGGTCCCAGGACTGATTCTATTGGACAGTGTGCTACGACCACAGTCATCTTGATGCTTTTTTGTTCTTAAAAAGAACATTGACCAAATGCACTTATGTAGCTGAACCAAGGCCGTGCAACTTCCTTTACCCTTTGGATGTAACCACTGCCTGCTTAAGAGGCGTCAGCTCTCTAAACGACACACCACAAGAACGAACTGCAGGAATCTCAGGGAATTTCATGGCCGTTCATGACTTTTCATGCTGCCTATGACTCAGGCTATCAAACTCCATGGATTCCTCGCTGGAGATAACTTCCACTTGAGAGAATTGAAAACCAAGAAAACATCTAAGTGTGAAGCTAAAATTTCAAATCATACTATCCCCTAATAACAGTGTAATATCATGCATGCTCAAGTCACCCTAAATTTCCATGATATCCCTCTAGAAAGACCTGCAGTGATACTTAAGAGTTCTAGTATGTTTTAATACTTCGTTTAGACTTACAATAGTACTCATTAGCCTATAAAGAAAACAGTTATCCCAGTTTTTATCCAGTTTGTGCTGCTTTATTTTCTTGGACATTTGAGTGCATTTATTTAATAAATGTTTAATATCTTAATAAATGTGAGGCTTGGACCATGACATTTGCTATTATTTTAACTTTATGACTCTTAGAATGTGTTTCCTCCTCCCAGTTAACCTGTCTGAGGGTAAGACCTAGAGTAAGAGATGAGAAACAAAATCTGCTGATTCCTGGTAGATGTGATTTGCCCGTTGCTGGTGAAATTATTGTTGGCCACCAGATGGTAATATGACAGCAGTGAATCTTCTATAAGCCTTTACACTAGCAATAATTAAGGGAAATATTTTTATGTATAGGGAATAAAAGAAAGAAAAAAGAGCAAAAGCCAGAGAGGAAAAAATACTTTTATATTTTGCCAAGAGATTAATATACTCAAACATGTTGTCAATAATATCCCCAGTACAGGTGTTTTAGCAATCCTGATTCAGATGAAGATGGGAGTTTCCACCCAAATAATTATTATGTGGTATGTGGTAAAAGCACACCTTTGGGATTTTTCATGGACATATTTCGCCCGAGAAAACAAGGTAGTAACTCCCTAGGTGAACGTGCCAAAAATGTGGGACAGACATGTGGAAAATAGTGCGCAAATGCAGTAACTCTATAATGTATCAACAAAACTCATAGCAATGAATAAAATCACACCGATATGTATTGCATCCGGCATTTCACTAATCCCATGTGCAGTGTTTTCTGAGAAGCTCGTAATGATGATCCTAATATTTTAATTTAGAGGAGGATTTCAGAGGTACTTAAATGAGAAGGTTCTTTGTTTTCAAATAAGCATAATCCAGAAAAGTTATCTTCAACTGCAGCTCCTCCGCTAAGGCGGAGAATCGTCACCCCACTGCTCTCCGAGCGGTGCAAAGGAAAAATAAAATGATAATAATAGCCATCCCGTGAGCCCAGCCCCACCCCTCCCGCCTAACCTGGCTGCAAGCTCCATACTAAAAGTGAGCATGTGAATATGTGTTTCATGGTACGAGCAGCACAAACAAATGAATAGTGAGGAAGACATTGACTCAAGGGAGACACAAGAGATAGTCATATAGTTTGAGGAAAGTGTTGACCCAAAGCCCATTCTAAGGGCCTTATCATGAGTACGGAGGTCCTGGGACCATCGTACTCTCAGTGGATGTCTGACCACCACCACCTATCCATCCTAGTATAGTGTGGCGGTGGGACCGCCACAAGATCACCACCTCAGCTGGAATCAAGGATCTCGCAGCAGCGGTGGTCTGACAACGGCCTGAATATGCTGGATGTGCCAATGCCGTCACCGCTGAGCATATTCTGACCTGCATTTCCACCACCCTTTTCATCGCGGGGACCCCAACATAAAAAGGGTGGTGGACATGCAGGTGAGGGGGCCCTAACACAACCCCCATCCGATTCTGTGCCTGGGGTTGCATGTGGGGGGGCAGATGTTGTGCCCCCTGGAATTGCACCCTTATTTCTACACAATGGTGTGCATGCCACACCATGCAGGAACATGCTGTAAGCTCTCTCATAGCAGCAGTATGCTTGTTAGGTTCTCCTATGAGCCTAACTTACCACTGTCGTGAGCCTACCAGAGCACAACCCGGGGCAGGCTCACCACGGCCTTGGCGGTCTTCCTGGGACCACGGTGGTGCCAGTCCCAGCCGAAGACCGGCAAAGTCGTAATGAGGCTCTTAGTATATGACATGTATTGGAAACAACAGGTCTGCCAACAGGCAGCTAGAGCTGTCTGTAAACAAGGTTAACAGGATGTGCAAAACATTAACAGAGCACCCTTCTAACGGTCTACCTCATTTCTGATGTGGGCTTTTCCTTTTGATAGGTGATCTGTTATTTTGCAAAGGTATCATGGCAGCCCCCGGAAAAGTTAAGTAAAAATGAGTTAATAATAAATGAGAATGTCAATGTGGACATCGATGGGATATGGTATTTTCCTTCTTTTTTTTTTAAAGTGCTCTCTTGCATTTGGAGGACAAGCCAAAGAGGCATACAGCCCAAACATCATATCATTTCTAACCAAGGACTTGTTTAGAAATCAGGCCTAGATTGTCTTGATGGAATCACCTGTGTTGAGGCATATGCTTCAAATATGAGCCAGACTGCATGAATAGGGAGAAGGTAGGAAGGTAGCTCATGTAAGGATACCGTGTTACATCACTGAAAGGAAAAAACACTAATGGTGGGATTACAATGCATGTATTTTTGTTCTGCCTTAGAGCAGCTTTCTGGGCCTCTAGTTACCATAAAATGGTATCACCATCAAAAGAATTCTTCATGGTATGGCCTGAAGAAATGTTGAAAGGTTGCGCTCTATGATGAAAATTACATTCTTTGTGATGACCAAAATGATGTATAACTGGAAGAGTAGGCCTTGTACACGGCATTTGTGCTGCCTCCTAGCTGCCACACTCAAGACTTAATAGACAAGCAATTACAGTCGTACTTTATTGCCATAGAGTGCTGCTGTAGTATTACATTACCGAAGATAATAGAAACTGGAAAATTTTCAAAAGAAGCATAAGCAACAGATCAAAACAACCATTCATGAACATGGTATCTTGTGAATACCGCAAGTACTCATCTTCTGTTACATTGTATTTATTACATAGATCTACAGCAAAATTCAGATTGTCTTAAATTCCACATTTCACTTATTGCATTATTGTTGTAAAAGGAAGTTCAGTAGCTGAGGTGTAAGTTCCATAAGATGGGTTATTTATCTTAGTTGCAGGTAAGTGATAAGCTCCAATAATTAGCCCCACCAGGAGCAGCCTCCCTGTTGCTCAGCCCATACTCCAACTGACACTCCAGCACCTCACAGGCACCCTAACATTCCAATGCATCACCATGCACCAACATTCCACACAGCACACCCATACGGTCTGAGCAGCAGGTATAACACATCTCCCTCCTTTACAAAGCACACAGCAATAGTTGTGAACACTAGATAGAAACATCGCATTACATAAAGGAACAAGCATGAAAAATATTTGAAGTAATATTGCTAATACTAGATGGAAACATCATATTACATAAAGAAACACCTTTACATAAAAGATGAATACTAAATGGAAACATCGCATTACATAAAGAAACACCTTTACATACAGGGTCATACATAGAAAACTAAATGAAACACACCTCTTCCTCTTTACAGAACACATAAACAACGCAGGACTTAGGGTAGAAGCAAAACAGTCCTACCACACCTTTAAAAAATAGAAAGGGACAATATTGTATATGAACAAATATCCCCTCCACACACACACACACCAAGACGCACACACGTCTCATGCAGAAACATACAAAAAACATGCAGATCCTGCTACACCCACCAAAACACACCAGATGGCCAGACTAGCATGAAATGGGAATAACACAGAAACCAAAAATAAAAAAAACCAGCACAAACAGAATACCAAACTAAAAGTGGCGCAGCAGACAACAACACAGCACACCATCAAAGCACTACCAAACTCAATCATCCAACAAATAGCTCTCACAGTCATAAATTTAAAAAAAACCTGGGTGACTTACACCCTCACGGTCATCCCACTCCCAAAACATCACAAGTATGGTAAGCAGCGGTTGACTTACGCCCTAACAGTCATCCTACTCACAAAAATCATGTGTAAGGCAAATAACGGGAGACTTACCCTCTCACAGTCATCTCACACCAAGCATCAAATGTACAACAAACAACGGATGACTTACCCTCTCACAATCATCCCACACCAAGCATCAAATGTACAGCAAACAACAGGTGACTTACGTCCTCACAGTCATCCCACTCACAAAACATCAAGTGTACAACAGCAATGAATGGAAACATCAAGTGTACAACAGCAATGAATGGGTGAACTCCACCCTACACTTCATCCCTAAAAGAAAGGCAACTAGTGTACAATAAGCAACGGGTGACTTAACCCCTCACAGTCACCCCACACATCTCACAGAAATAGTACAAAAATAAACAACTGCACAAAATTGGGTGCACATCCATGCCCCAAGAACGATTGGACATCTCCTAACCTTAAAACCAAACCATATAAGTCCATATTCACACTGCGTTTCGAACAGCAACATAAATCAGCAAAACAAGCATGAACAACATGATTTTATAACCACCCACACAGCACTAACCCACTGAAACTTTTGCAGCACTAAAAAATGACACCAACCATAGTTCCATAAGATGGATTATTTATCTTAGTTGCAGGTAAGTGATAAGCTCCAATATTAAGCCCCACCAGGAGCAGCCTCCCTGCTGCTCAGCCCATACTCCAACTGACACTCCAGCACCTTACAGGTACCCTGACATTCCAACGCATCACCATGCACCAACATTCCATACAGCACACTCATACTGGCTAAGCAGCAGGTATAACAATTATCTATTATTCCATTAGCAAATTATTATACAAAAAACAAAGCAACTAATGTGCTAATGCTGCAAATACGTATTTGTGACTTCCCCTTAGAGAAGGGAATGGTATAAATGATGATAGAGAAGGCAGGCATAGAAAGACTTGTGGACAAATGAAATGATCAGCTGACTATGTTTGAAGACATATAGGGGCACTTTCTACCTGCAGGTGTATGAGTACTAGTTGAGGTCAACTAGTGAACCTACCACAGGAAGTAATGAACTGTAGGAGAAAGGGGGAATTATGAGTGGATAACAGCATGCATGTACAAGTAACAGTTGAAAGAAGTGACACAGGGGATTTATGTGATGTTCTGAATATTCAATGGCATGTTGTGGTGGAGAGGATTTAAATATGACTGTTCTTGTTCTTTAGAACCAGCAGTTAGCATATTTACATGGCATTCTGTAAAGTATAGCTTTTGATTTAAACAGTTTCGAAATGTTAGCAGCTTTATGGTTCTGTAAGGGCCCAGAGAAAGGGGAATAAATGTGAACCAACCATTCATTTATAATAAATAAATTGTTCCATGTTTTGGTACAAGGCATACACAATAAAAATGCTGAATTTATGTGAGGTACACAGGAGTGGCTCCTCCATTGGAGCGGAGGAGCGTCGGCCCACTTAAATTACCCCCAAAGATGAAAAATAAAATGACAATTTTTTGCCATTTTATTTTTTATCCTCCCATCCTGAACCGAGCATCAGGACAGGAGCGGGGCCACTGCTGAATGGCAGCAGCAGGGAGGAGGGTGGGCTGTTTGTGCACTTTTCAAAGTGCGCATGTCCCTTTGGCCAGCCGTCTTGTGATGGCCAGCAAGACATGCACAATTTGAAACCTCTAACCCAGCTGTCTCAAGACAGCTGGGTTAGTGTAAGTGCAGGCCTCCAGGGCACAGGGGAGCGCCGAGTGAGGCAGCTCGCTACAATCAGGGCACTGCTCTCACAGCATGAGAGCAGCGCCACGATTGGTGACCGCACTGCAGTATCCAGTTCTTCAGACGAAATCCAGAGCGGAGGATTAATATTTGCGCACGCACGCACTCTCCCCCCCCAATAGATGTCAGCCGCCACTGGAGGTACACCTGAAATGAAAGAAAGTAAAATCTCATGGATAATGTATTTATGAAAAAGTCACGCAGTGCAGCAAGTCACCGTACTGCATTGTGACAGGGAAAGGGCAGGAATGTGTTGTATTGAGGGCAATATGGTGCATTCCTGCCTTTTCTCCTGTGATGGCACCCCTCTGGCAGCCTAGCACCAATTCAGGCACCCTTGCAGCATGGTGCAAGGATGCCTGCGTTGTATGCAGCACTTTTCTGCATAAAACCAATCCTGATTGGCATATTGCTCTTTCTATGTGTGCTGCAAGATATTTCTCCTTGCTACACTTCTCCTGGGAAGGCGTATCTTTTTGGCGCATTCCCAGGTCTACCAGTTCTAGAAAATCTGGGAATGCGCCAAAAACCATGGGAGAACACCAATGCAACGCCCATAGAGCACCTTCCCAGGGCAGAGTAAGGCAGCGCAGCAATTTGCGCTGCTTTGCCTTACTCCAGATTTATGGAGCCACACAGGGCCACACAAAGTGGCTTTGCGTGGCTTCATAAATCTTACTTACGGTTTGCGTTGCCTATATACCACATTGTGTGATGCAAACGCAACGCAAACCGTCTCATAAATAGGCCCCTAAGTGCCAAAAGCCCACAGAAAATACTGTAAGCTTCAAAATACCTCGATACCGCTCCACGCCATTTATGTATACATAAATCTGTATACATATATAAAAAAAAATGGCAAGGCTGTCAAGCAGGCTCATCGTGGCTTGTGGTGCTCTATAATCACCACCGTAAATAAATAGGATTTAAAAAAAACATATGTAAAGTTTCAAGGTTGAAATACATGTAACCTCTTGCTTTAAAGGTATTTGTATCAGCTGATAAAAAGCTGCAAAGACGAAAAAAGAAGACCTGATAATCATAAGCCGGAATGTTCTGCGTGCTATTTATAGAATGGTTTGAAAATAGCTGGCATGCAATTTCTAAAATGTATTTTGCCCATTTAACCACATTAAAAGTAAATTCCAGGTAATTGTCACTGCATAAAAGACATAACATTTAATATATGTTTCTAATTTTGCATTTCATCGCTGTAGTTAAATGGCTCACTTAATTTGAGGCCGAAAAGTAGAAACTGAATCAAATCATCTTTTCACACTAATAGGACAATTATATGGATGGTTAATGGTTTGATCATTTCAATTGACCTGAGATTGAAGTGAATGGTTTGACCTAATATCAGAAATCATAATCTGTGTTCAAGGTTTTTAATCTTCGATAAGTCTTCATAAGTGGCAAATTTGCATTTCATTCTTGTAGTGGAATGTCTGATATGAAATAACTTTATTTCCTAGTCATTTTTTTTAATCAGTTTCACAGTAATGTCTCCTTTCAGTGGCACTGAGGATAAAGTTAAAAAGACTCTGCACCGTTTCAAAGATCTGGCAGGACAGGGCACTCAGAATCTCCAGATGTTGTTCTTGAATTGCTCCCCAAAGTGCTATCTGAGATCCATAAATACCAATCGTTCTGACCAGATTCAAGGAAAATACCTATTGCGGAAAGCCACTCTCCATTCTAGGAGCCCACCTTTGGGTCGCTTTGAGCCCAAACATGAAAATCCTACTTAATCTGAAACTTATACACAACTGAAAACATGTTTCATCCGTCGGGACGGAGAAAGGCTTGGAAGAGCTTGTTCCCTAGCCTTGAAGACCCCTCATCAACCTGTAGTAATTTTGAGACACACCTCCGCACACACAACAACTATTCATGTGCACTGAGGCCTTTCCATGATGTGTAATGAGACCAAGACCGGGGCTCTGTGGTCAGGGGGGCAAACAAAGTGAACACACCATTCTTAGGACTTTGACTACGGTCATTGCCCGTGTTTGAAGAGGATTGACAATGGTGCCAAAGAAATGATTATACTGCAGGACAGACCTGTTTTTTAAGTCTGGCACTAGCTAAGACCTTTTTTGAAATGTTTATTAAAAATACAGACATGTATATATACATACACAGAGGGGCTTTCATTCATCCACCTTCCTCCATTGGTCTTGAGAAGTGTCACTTAAGTTTTGTTAACGCCCACTGCCATAAACCGCAAAGAGCAATGGATTTACCCACTTCAGGCAGTGCCCACCCTCTCTGCGAGTGGCGCCATTTTGCCTGTGCACAATGTGGTCATTCCCACAGCAAGTAGTTCACTTCCTTGCCAGGGCTCAAGGGAAAAAGTTTCCTTTTCTTAATATTTTTTTCCAGCTGCCAAGGCAGCACATACTCCCAGACTCTCTCCTGCTCTGCATGTAACTACTAACGTGCATCAGATACACAAGCAGCCGCAGTCCGTGCAGGTAACAGCGGTGGGGATTTCGAGGGATGATGTCGAGGGAAAATTAATTATTTATTTAATTTTCCCTCTGCATCGTCCCTCGAAATCCCCCCCAACGTGGCGCCACTGCCTCACCGCTGTTACCTGCACGGACCGTGGCTGTACACAAGGAATGTTTCAGCTGGGAGGATTCCTCTTTTCTTTAGTGTGTGCGATATTTTGAGTGCCTATCAAAATGTTCCTTCTTGTGGCTGTTAACGAGTTTCATCACTGAAATATTCCTCTCTACATTCTTGTTTTTATACAAGCATTTTGAGGCTGAAAATTGTTTCATAAATGTGACATCTCCTTGCTGACAAAAAGATGCAAAGTGCAAACAGCTTTCAACAGATACTGGCAACTCTGCATTTATGAAGGTTGTAAATGTCTGTCATAATGCGAGTAAGCAGGGTTAGATTGAGACAGAAAATAGGCCTGGGCATTGAAATAAAAGTGGCCCTGCTAGCTAATTGGATAACTAGAAAGTGGCCCAAATTTGTAAATTAGGGCAGTTTTGAGCTTGTGAAGGAATGCTGTGTAGGTGTTTTGCAAGTTATGTGGGCGACTGTAGGCAATGTTTGTAGTAATAACAGAGGAACCCAGAGTATAAGTGATAACGCCGATTCTTATCTAATTATCTATAAGAACCTTCTGGCCGCCAAGATCTTTTTACCTGTTGAATAGTGTAAAGGAGAGAATCTCATCAGGTTAGATATCAGCATTCATTTTGTCTGAAAGGACCACTGACTCCGAATTCAAGTTTGAGAATTTATTATCGCCAAAAATAACTGAACGTGCAGGCACCTCAACACGAGGTTAAAGAAATAGATGGGCACTAATACAAATAATAATCTACGCAGGAGTCTCATCCGACTCAGGATAAGAAGAATACACAGTTCTAGGAGGACCAACCAGAATATGATTGCTCCTATTTCTAAGTTGCTCTTCATGGGCCTAAACAAGCTTAAAATCAATTGCTGTCCCTACACTAACGCTAAGTGACATCCCTGCATAACGATTTTCCCAGGCAAGAAAGAATAAAAGGTGTCAGCTGTGAAGACTTCCTAAGAAGTGCAATCACCATATACCTAAGCTCAGCTCTGTCCTTCTCTCTGGTCTCCCCTACCGCTTCTCTGGCCTCCTCCCTCAGGGCACTATCCCTAATACAAAACCATACTACAAAGGTACACGCCTTGTTTACGCCCTCTTGGCCAGGTCTTCTTTCTTGTGCTTTTCCATTGAAACGGTGACTTCATCCTGGACGGTTTCGTTGACCTTGAGTCCCAGGCGCCTTCTCCGCTGAAAGTATCATCCCTAAATTCCATTGCACTCCCCGTACCATGCCTCCCATCTTTCTAACTTTTGAAAACAAAGAGTTAGTCTTTACTAACGAGACATGTGTCCTTGCACCTGCAACAAAAGATACGTTCAACAGAAACCTTCTACTGTGCTAATTAAATCTACCGTTTGTGCCCAGAGAGCCTTTCCAAGAGAAACCCTTTTCGGCCTACATTATAAGCTAACATAAGAATATACCAGGCCTTCCTTAAGCATATATGTAGTCAGGCCCTTACATATAACTTTTAAACACACATCTTACTTTTCCCTATAAGCATATTCATTACGATTCTTTATGCAAACAATGAATTACATGTGCAACTTTAATATGGTGCACGTTTAAACTACTGCAATTACATTACATACACGAATTAATTCCTCTAAGCATTATGTTCACATAATTCAAAAAGCATTACATTACATCATTATCCTAACACCATTATACTGTTGAGTTCACTTTGTCTCAGTGAACTATTCATTCTTTACTAAACACACATGAGTATACAATGGAATATAAACGAATATATGTCTGAATACATGTGGGTGCGGCCTATCAGTGATTATGATGCACCCCTACAATTCACAAGAACATTTCGCTCTATCAGTTCCCCCCTTTGATGACTCCTGTCATCATATCTCATTCTACTCCCTCGGAGAAGGAACCGACCTAAACAGAACTTGTTCCCATCTTCCCTGATCTGAAGTTCTCCATGCTCTTGAGCCTTTTATACTGATTGTCCTGCAGTCTTGCCAATCTCATGTCATTTTCCCTCAAAGCTCTCTTGACTCTGCCTGCTCGATACCATTTGTAAGCCTTGATCAGAATCCACAAGCCAGCCACACAAACCACCAAGATAAGGAGTGGTCTCAGGAAGTACCCAAGGAATCCCTTTCCTAGGTTTGCAAACCAACCTCCCACTTGACCAAAACCCTTTCCGACCTTTTCCCAGGCCCCTTCCTCGGTCAAATCCGCTATCTTTGTGTGGATCATAGTGATGTTACTTATATATTTCTCCAGATCCTTGCTCCGGTCTGGTATATAAGTGCAGCACTCTTGAACCTTCAGCATTTTACAGACTCCGCCCTCTTTTGCCAATAGGACATCTAAAGCAAGGCGATTCTGCAAAACCATTCCCCTTATCGACAACATCTCTCCTTCCACCAACACCAACGATTTTGCTGTGTTCATCGAAAATTCATCCACCACCGTCGCTAACCTCCGGATCTTCACATCATTCAAGACTACTCCTAGACTAGGTATCATAGCTCCAAAGATATCCCCCACAACGATTCCTGCACTTGCAGCTCTTCTCGTTCTTGAATGCTCTCCACCCTCCAGAAGGTTTAAGTCTTCTGTATGGTAAATCTTTGGAAATATTATTGACAAATAACATGTTCCATACCAATTTGCAGGCAACCTCACATAAGCATTCTTCCCACATACGTAATACACCGTAGGTATCACTTGTACAGGACCTTGGAGAAAATCTTTTGCCTCATCTGCCATGGTGAAAACGTGATCACAAGTACTCTGTCCCACTGGAACCTTTTCGTAGTAAGTCTGATAACGCCTTATACACAACTTACCCCTCTGCTCCTTATCTAACGCTATAGGACCATAGCTTCCCTTGGTCTTGTGCAACCGTTCTTCCTCCGTCCAATCTGTCCTGTGATGCCCTAAATCTCGGGATTCAGTCAGCTTTCTATACCTATCTTCAACCTGATCTACAAACTTTCTCTCTACATCCGACATCAAACAAGTCAGATTGTGCCTGTGTGCGAATGCTGTATCCAATTCCAAACTCGGTATGAAGTACTTTCTCAGTCTGTCCTCGGTTTTGTAATAATCATACTTATTCAAATGCTTGTAAGCTGGGACTTCAGGAAGCACTGCGTCGAAATTGGAAAAGAAATACTCGAACTGCTCTCTCTCATAAAACAGACTAAGCAAAAGACTACATGAAATACCATAAGTCAGTGGAAGATGATGATACCTAATGCCCTCATCCACTGAAGTAGGCAACTGCATACACACATAACAATCTTTCGCATCCATCACGTCAACATACTCATACAACAACTTAGCATATGCATTAAGCTTAAAATCACCCTTGGACAAATCGACATGTAATCTACGACTTTCTTCTAATATCATAGCTCTATCAGCTGCCCTGTCTACCCCCTTCTGACTAGGTGTGATAGGTGTGGGTGTCCCTGTCACTGCCTCTACTTCTGGCTCATGCGAACCAGTATATGAGACTACAACTACTATGATTATAGAAATTATCACACTACTTATAAGAATGCCTATAATCCATTTTGCTCTACGATTGGGATTTCCCGGCTCCATGATTTCGAAAGTTCTCAAAAAGTCTTGGTTATCGCAAAGAACTCAGAAAAGTCTCTGTCCTTTATTTATGACTTGCTTAACCAGCTCGAGCAACCATGAAATCTCCGGGCTTTCCCTTTCCGATCACAACTTATTTACACAGTCCAGAAAAAGACTTCCCTAGTTTTCGTTCCTCTTCTTGTGGAAAGTCCCTAAGTTTATTCTTCTTCCACTTGGACCTAGGTTATCTTCTTCTTTTAGACTTTTATTTACAGTTCATTACTGATCCATAATGAGATCCTCATTAAGCACGACCAGAACGTGATACAAAAGTTCAAGACGCAAAAGCAGCACTTCGTGTGAAAACGGCTCAGCTCCGAAAGGCGGGAATTCGACCCGATGCAGAAGCAATTTTCGGACTTCACTCAGAAGTGGGGATTCGGAATCGTGAGTGTCAGTGTTCCGTCTATCTCGAACCCTGGCATCCGCAGCACCACCTTCACCACCAGTTTCGGGCTCCGACTGAACACTTCCACTGACTTCAGTCTCCCTGTATTCACCACCCCCTGCATCAAACACAGTGTAAGTCCACTCAGGGGTAGAGTATCTGCGACAAGGCACTCTTGTTCTCTTAGACCTTCGCCGACTGTCTTGTGCTTGGTCTTCGTCGCTTGCTTCGGTTTCAGATACTTCGGACACTGGAGCAAGGTCTCTCTCAGGTGCTAACCTCAGGTTCAGTCGCCTCTGTCTTTCAGGCCAACTTTCAACACTTCTGTTCGTTCGTCTGCCTTCTCCTTCTATGCCCAGTGCACTACTTCCTCTTTCTGTTGCCTTTGACTCTTCTCCGCCCACTGCACCTTCTCTTTCTTCAGTGCCTGAATCAGGGTTCGAACTGTGGAAACCCCCTTCAGCTTGCTCTAGTGCACCACCAGCTGTGTCAGCGACCCTTACAGCTTGACTTGTCCTCTCATGTGGCCCTACCACGTCAGCTGGGTTTTCGTTTACGAGAGGAGCTGTTTCTTCCAAGGGTGCTGGAACTCTGCGGGTATGGGAAGCATGCACCCAGTTCGGCAATCCTCCACACTTTACTGCTGTGTTCGTGATAAGTATCACCTGATACGGGCCACGCCAACGGGCATCCAAACAACTCTTCCTCACGTGCTTCCGGACGAGCACCCAGTCACCGGGACACAAGTCGTGGCACAGATCACTCGAGGCTGGAACCACAGCTGCTTGCACCTGCTGGGATACAGAACGGACCACATCAGAGAGTCCTTTACAGTAATCGAGAATCAAATCATCAGTGATGCTTATCAAGGCTGTAGCTGGTACTGCTGGCAGTCTCATTGCCCTCCCCATTAATATTTCATGGGGGACAACCCGGTCTTTCTGTCTGGGACACTTCGCATGCTCATGAGCACCAGTGGCAAGGCGTCGGGCCATTTCAGGGATGTTGAAGAACACATTTTTGCCATCCGGGCCTTCAAAGTTCCATTAACTTGTTCCACCATCCCAGAAGCCTCTGGTCTGTAGCTACAGTGGAGTCTCTGGTCAATGTTCAATGCTGCACAAAGTAACTTCATGATTTCGCTATGGAAGTGCCCACCTCTATCTGATTCCAAAGAGGTCGGGATCCCGAATCTAGGGATAAGCTCCCTCAACAATAATTTAGCCACTGTCAGAGTGTCACACCTGCGTGTGGGGTATGCCTCCACCCACCGTGAGAATATACATACTATCACTAGAATGTACCTCAAGCCATTGCACCTAGGCATCTCCACGAAATCCAGCTGTAGTCTATTGAAGGGCCCTCCTGACCTTCCAATATGACTCAGTGTAACTACAGTTTTCTTTCCAGCATTCATCTGTTGACATGTAACACACCTCTGACATACCGTCTCAGCCATTGCTCGGAACCGTGGGTTATACCACGTCTGTCTGAACACCCTCATCATTGCGTCTCTACCCAGGTGTGCCTGACCATGTATCAATCTTGCCATCGGACTCAACAATTCTTCCGGCAACACAGCTCTCCCATCGTTTGATACCCAAACATCCACGTCTCCTTTCTCACACCCAGCTTTGATCCATCCCTCTCTCTCCTGGTTAGAGACTTCATCCTGCAATCGCTTAAGCTCTTCCCAAGTGTCTGCCATGGTCAACATTATGCTGAGATCGGTTCCCTCTTGGCTCTCTTCTATCTCCCTGCCTGTGTATATGCATCCTTGTTCTGCGCAGAAGCGGGCTACCTCATCTGCGTAGTTATTACCCAAGGATACAAAGTCCTCCCCCTTCCCATGGGCTGAACACTTTACAACAGCAATTTCTTTCGGATGCTGTAATGCTTCTAACAATTGTCTTACATATTCTCCATTACGAATGGGTGAGCCAGATGATGTCAAAAATCCCCTCTGAGACCATAACTGCCCGAAGTCATGCACCACGCCAAAGCCGTATTGGCTGTCTGTATAAATCGTGATTCGAATTCGATCAGCGGCCAAACAGGCACGGGTCAAGGCAATGATCTCAGCTACCTGCGCGGAGCGTACTCCTTCTAGGCAAGCGGCGTCGACCACTCCTGAAATAGTACATACAGCAAACGCTGCTCTCAATTGCCCCACACTGTCTCTTAAGCATGAACCATCGACAAAGAAAATTTCATCTGGGTCATCCAATGGCTCATCGACAATGTCAGGTCTCGGTTTGGTGCAAAGTTCGGTCACATCGAGACAATCATGGTCCTCACAATCTTCATCATCTGTGTTCGGTATAGGCATCAATGTCGCAGGGTTCAAGATGGAGCACCTTTTCAGAGTCACATTCTCTGCGGCAAGTATGACTTGCTCGTACCTTGTTAACCTATTGTTCGTTAGGTGCTGGGTCTTGGTCCTGGTCATTAATAACTCAACCGAATGTGGTACATGTACAGTCAATGGATGTCCCATTACAATGCTTTCACATCTTTCAATGCTGACACCTGTTGCAGCAACGGATCTTAGACATCCGGGCAACGCAGAAGCTACTGGATCTAAAGTAGCTGAAAAATAAGCAACTGGTCTACGGACACCTCCATGGTTCTGAGCTAACACTGCTAATGCACATCCTCCTCTCTCGTAACAAAACAATGAAAAGGCCTTGTTGTAATCAGGCATTCCCAGTGCGGGAGCCCTGCACAAATCATCTCTCAACTGCAGGAATGACATCAAGCACTCCTCGTCCCATGGTACCGGATCACTCACATCCTTGTGCGTAAGCCTCTGCAGAGGCTTTGCTCTCAAGGAGAAACTAGGAATCCACTGTCGACAATAGCCAACCATTCCCAGAAACATCCTAACTTCCCTCTGTGTAGTGGGTACCGCCATGCTCATTATTGCCTCAATTCGATCTGGTGACACCTTCCTCTTGCCTTTTTCTAATCTGTGTCCCAAGTACTGTACCTCATTCAAACAGTACTGCAGCTTGTTCGGGGACACCTTATGTCCATTCTCTGCTAAGTGGTTCAACAAGGCTACTGTGTCAATTCTGCAAGCATCTTCTGTTTCTGAGGCAATGAGCAAGTCATCTATGTACTGCACGAGAACTGAGTTCTGCGGCAACACAAGACTCTCAAGGTTCTTCTTCAGGATCTGGTTAAAGATCGATGGACTTTCCGTATACCCTTGAGGGATACGACACCATGTTAACACGCGATTCTCTAGCCTGAACGCAAAAAGAAATTGGCTTTCCTCGTGGAGCGGTATCGAAAAGAAGGCTTGACACAAATCGATAACCGTAAACCACTCGGCTTCACATGGGATCTGGAACAGTATTACTGAAGGATTCGGTACCACTGGACAACAAGGGACAACTATCATGTTGACCTTTCGCAGGTCTTGCACGATCCTGTATTTCCCGCTCGGTTTCTGTAGTCCCATTATGGGCGAATTACAGGGACTACCTCTGATCTCCTTCAAAATACCCTTCTCAATGAAAGTCTCGATCACAGGTTTTATTCCTGCAATCGTTTCTATCGATAAATTGTATTGAGGTGTTCTGGGGAAATCAACATTCTGTTTCACCTCAATCCGCACTGGTTCAACCCCTCTGATTAAACCTATTTCGTCTCCTGCGAAATCCCACACCACGGGCGACACTGCGTCTCTCAGATCATGTGGAAGTTCTTCCACAGTCACCATTGGGTACAGATCTATACACAGATGCTGATTGGCCATCTTAAAGTCAGCATCATCATCTCTCGTCTGGACCTCCACTCCTCGTGGTGTACAATAAATCGTGCAGTTCAATTTGCACAACAGATCTCTTCCCAAAAGACAAACTGGACTCGTGTCACATACTACAAACTGATGTCTAGTTTGGAAAGTACCTATCTTTACTAAGATCGGTTCTGTCAATGGGCTGCTCATCTTCTTGTTCGCTACTCCAACAACCTGGATCGATTGTCCCGAGAGGGGTAGGTTAGGGACTACTGCAGATCTTACAGTAGACCGGGTAGCTCCAGTATCAACCAAAAGTGTTGCAGGATTGCCCTCAATCTCTGCCTCTACAAAAGGTCCTCTCTGGTCTACCTCCAAGACCGCTCCAAGTGTGCAGTCTTCCTCCCCCTCAGGCACCGTCAGGATAAAGGGTCTAAGCTATCCTCAGCATATCGTTCGAACAGGGGCATCTGTTGATATGTTCGTGTTCCTTGTGAAAACCTTGGAGCTTGGGGAATCTGAGCTTGAGAATTGTAAACCCCCCTTTCATCGTTCTAGGTCTCGTTATTGTGTTAACCACCTCTTGCGCGGGTGCCTGAGCCCCTCTTCCTCTTCCTGTACCTGATTAGCTGGGTTCAAAGGACACTCGCGTTTCCAATGTCCGACCTGGCGACAAAGATGACACGCAGTGGTCTTCTTTAGTGTGGCCACGTCCACTCCTGTCTTGGGGTCTACTGGTTTTCCCTTTCCCTGTACCTGCCCATTCTGGTTTCCCTGGAAATTTCCTTGCTTTCTCCCCAAGGTCCCTCCACTAGGCTGATTCTGTGCTGTCTGCATCTGGACAAGCATCAATTTGTCTTTTAGCTTTCGATGTTTTGAATCCACCTCATCACTACAGTACCTCGCGTACCGCAAAATTTCATCTAGTGGCTTGTTCTGCCAGCAGATCAAATGGTGCTGTATCATGAGGCTGATTTCCCCTCTCAGACCCGTTACAAACTTTGAGACAAACTGTCCCATATCCTTAGGGTCCAAAACATCTAACCCACTGTACTGTTTAAAAACTTGCAGAAGTCTTTCGTAATACTCATGCACCGTTTCCTTGGGTTCCTGTACAGTCCGATCTATCTTAACCCAATCTATATCCTGAGGTGAAATCTTCGACTTCAACCATGTAATCACCTGCTCATACTTTTTCATGACATCAGGTGATGGACCATTTGTAACCGCCTCTCTTTTCGGTTCCGAAGTCGGCCACTCAATAGCGACTTTACATGCTGTCCACAAATCTCCTGGTACCACTATGTCAAACAAAGTGTTCAAATCAATCCACAATACTTTTGAAATCTTCACAAACCGCTCAACCTGCTTGTACCACTCCACCGGTTTTTCCCTCAGCCGAGGAAAATCATTTGTAAATGCAGCCAAATCACCTCTATTCCACGGCACATGCACGTACCCTCCATTCTGTACTTCCCGTAAAGGAAAATTTCCAACACCCGTCGCCCCCCCTCCTGGCGGCGGCGTTTCCCCTTCTATCCTCTTTACTGGTTTCTTTTTGGACCACCTTTCTTCCCATTTGTCCAACAAAATCCATATTCTCATTCCTATGATCAGGTCTCTGGTGTGCGTCTTTAACCCTGTGATTCTTTTCTCCTCCAACTCCTGATCACTGTAATGCAATCTGTGTGGTCCCTGTAACGCTTTAGTTTTATTCAGGTCCACCTCATATCTTTTGGCCAAATCCCTCAATCTATCATGTGCCATTCTAGCTTTTCGAGTCACATCTTTTGCTACAAACAGCAGCTCATCTGGTCCATAAATTTCTATCCTTTCCAAAGGCAGACCCCCCCTGATCATTTCGTCTACCTCTGCTTTCAGCCTCACTACGTCTAGCAACCTTGCCTGTACTGCACTCCTCAGTACGTCTCGACAACCTGAGCCGTCCCGCTCATCACAGTCACTATTCTGTCCTTGTGACCTATTCCCTTCCATATTCCTGGAACCTGGTCTGTCTTCCGAGACATTTTGTGCCCTATCTCTTTGCATCCTATCCTCTTGGTTCGTTACTGTTGGTGTCCACTCCCTCAAAGCTGACTTAGATTCCCGTAAAGACCTCGGTCTTTCTGGTCCCTCCTCTTCTCTCCTGAAGGAAGAGTCTGCTGTAGCCGGTAACGGCGTACTTGACTCCATTGGTCTTGGGAAATGAACCACCCTTACTCCAAACCCATTCCCACTCTCACTGTTTCCTTCTTCCCTTCTCATCGGCACGGAGCTCCCTTCTCTCACTCGGTCTGGGTCATATACCGGTACTATAGGGCCAATGGTAACCGGTACTGTCAAGGAGTCCGGTAATCTTGTGTTCCCCGCAGGAGGCTGTGTTATCATAGACGCCGTAGCCCCCTCCGTTCCTGTGGAAATTCTTCCCACTACTCTCATGCTAGTCTGGTTCTGGCTTTCATCAACTATTGCCACTGCTGGGGTTCTCTTTCCCTCTTCTGACTCTGGGTTAAATGGTGGTGGCCTCTCTGCCAACATCCTATCCAACAAACTGTCATCTAAATCACTATCATCCTCATCAATTCTTGTAATCTTTCCATTTTGTATCAGCAGTGGGTATAACTTATCTCCTTCGATCGTGTCTGCTCTCCACCTTTTCTCCAAGGCATCCCATTTTGCATCTTGAAATGCCCTGACCGATTTCTTCACCCTTTCTTGGCATCTGTCCTTCTTCCTATCATACGCTGCTCTTATCCATGCATGTAGTGCCTCAAACTGTGTTGGTCTAGGTAGTGGTCGTAATGAAGCCATTACACTCTTGAGCTGGTACAGCACCTCTAACCTGAAAGTACCATATCGAGGGAACGACAATTCTCCTTCTGCTTCTGTCATTTTATGCCAATTCTCAAGCCAAATTATGGTATGCAATCCTACATTCTTTGCCATATAATGTGCTGGTGTGTCCTCAGGAGGAGCTTCCTCTCCCTCCCGAACAACCACATGTCTATCACCTCTACAAAGTTCCCTTAAAGCTTTAAAACATTTCATGATGAATCAACTTTGTATTTGCACTCAAAATGTCCGCTTTTACTTCCTGATTCCAATCCTCCAATCCCAGCGCGGTTCACACCAACCGGCCTATCGCAGCGCGGCACTTGTCTGACGTCACTTTTCCTCCGCTCGCAGCAGTTCCCCTCCTTTCTAATTCACTTGTTCTCACTCGCATTCGTCCCAATTATACTCTGAAATAATGTCCGTCCTACCGAACAATTACCTCTCTGACCGTCAGTCTTACCAATGACCGATCAGTCTCTTGAGCTTGTTGACCTCAATCTGGCAACCGTCTGTCCACGAACGACCGGACAATCGCCTCTAATACACTCGATAGGATTCAATCACTCGATGTTCTGCACACAATAACCTACGACCTGCGTTGGTTATTCACACACTCACACATGTGTCCCTATCTTCTGTGGGTCTGTCAATGACGTCTCGTGACCCCCACAACTCTGGTCAACGTTCTCAACTCTGGGTGTATTCTACACCACAATAAATCTCCCGGTCCCGCGCGCGCTCACGGTCCGTTTCTCAATCACACAACTTTCGTTCCAACTCCGCAAGACATCACACAACAATATAACACCGCAATCTACCAAACATCACTCTTTTCATACTCACTCTACTACGAACTGATACTTCCGCCGCACCGTCACTCTCCGTCAGTTTTCCACGACCTCCGACATCCGTCTCTCGCGGTTCTCTGGATCTGCGTCACTCGGGCTCTATGGGGCAACTTAATCTCCTATCTTGCTCTAGATCTCCCCTTACCATCAAAGGTAACCATCCTACTCTGCTACCAACTGATAACGCCGATTCTTATCTAATTATCTATAAGAACCTTCTGGCCGCCAAGATCTTTTTACCTGTTGAATAGTGTAAAGGAGAGAATCTCATCAGGTTAGATATCAGCATTCATTTTGTCTGAAAGGACCACTGACTCCGAATTCAAGTTTGAGAATTTATTATCGCCAAAAATAACTGAACGTGCAGGCACCTCAACACGAGGTTAAAGAAATAGATGGGCACTAATACAAATAATAATCTACGCAGGAGTCTCATCCGACTCAGGATAAGAAGAATACACAGTTCTAGGAGGACCAACCAGAATATGATTGCTCCTATTTCTAAGTTGCTCTTCATGGGCCTAAACAAGCTTAAAATCAATTGCTGTCCCTACACTAACGCTAAGTGACATCCCTGCATAACGATTTTCCCAGGCAAGAAAGAATAAAAGGTGTCAGCTGTGAAGACTTCCTAAGAAGTGCAATCACCATATACCTAAGCTCAGCTCTGTCCTTCTCTCTGGTCTCCCCTACCGCTTCTCTGGCCTCCTCCCTCAGGGCACTATCCCTAATACAAAACCATACTACAAAGGTACACGCCTTGTTTACGCCCTCTTGGCCAGGTCTTCTTTCTTGTGCTTTTCCATTGAAACGGTGACTTCATCCTGGACGGTTTCGTTGACCTTGAGTCCCAGGCGCCTTCTCCGCTGAAAGTATCATCCCTAAATTCCATTGCACTCCCCGTACCATGCCTCCCATCTTTCTAACTTTTGAAAACAAAGAGTTAGTCTTTACTAACGAGACATGTGTCCTTGCACCTGCAACAAAAGATACGTTCAACAGAAACCTTCTACTGTGCTAATTAAATCTACCGTTTGTGCCCAGAGAGCCTTTCCAAGAGAAACCCTTTTCGGCCTACATTATAAGCTAACATAAGAATATACCAGGCCTTCCTTAAGCATATATGTAGTCAGGCCCTTACATATAACTTTTAAACACACATCTTACTTTTCCCTATAAGCATATTCATTACGATTCATTATGCAAACGATGAATTACATGTGCAACTTTAATATGGTGCACGTTTAAACTACTGCAATTACATTACATACACGAATTAATTCCTCTAAGCATTATGTTCACATAATTCAAAAAGCATTACATTACATCATTATCCTAACACCATTATACTGCTGAGTTCACTTTGTCTCAGTGAACTATTCATTCTTTACTAAACACACATGAGTATACAATGGAATATAAACGAATATATGTCTGAATACATGTGGGTGCGGCCTATCAGTGATTATGATGCACCCCTACAATTCACAAGAACATTTCGCTCTATCATAAGCATTGGCAAAGCCAATAGGTTTCGCCTATGGGAAATATATTGGTTTTGTCAAATGTTTTTTTACACAAGTTGCACAGCAGCATGAGGAAAGATGGTGGAGGTGGGTGGAAATCAAACAGCAGATATTGGGAGGAGGGCGAGAAGGGGGGAACAAACAATGGACAATGGGAGAAGAGCAAGGGGTGGGGGTGCAACACAAGTGTGCAGCGGGGGAGTAGGGAGGGAGAAGTAACAACAGGCAGAGTACGAGAATAAGAGCGAGACAGTGCTACAGGAGAGAAAGCGCGGGGGCAGGCTCAAAGTGAGAAAGAGACCGCGAGTGAAAAAGAAAGAAAGAGTGAGGAAAGAGTCACAGAGAGAGAGAGAGAGAGAGAGAGACAGACAGACAGCCAGAGGGGAAGAGGAAGAAAACAGAAAGTGAATAAGAAAGCAGAAGAGACTGAGAGGGAGCACATGAGAGACAGCAAATAAAAAAGATCCAGTTTCCTTCAAAGTCTTAAAAGATTGTAAACATAAAACAAATTGTTCATCTTTATGATGGGGGGGGGGGATAAAATTGTACTGTCTTTCCCTTTTCTGGCTGCTACACACAGGTCTAGCCAATCAAGAGAAACAAAAGTACCCAAACCGACCATGAATATGTGCCCCCAATCAAGATACATTGTGTAAGTTCAGCATTTAGATGCAAGCAATTTCATATCACAGTATCCGTAACACGAGACAGCAGACAATTCTATGTAATTATGTAAGCAGGGAAGCGTAAACAATACTAAAGAAATGCAGACAACTGAGGCAAAAGCAACACCAGTCTAACACCACCCATGCAGTGTTCTGTGCTACAAGTCCACGGTTTAAAAGTATCACCTATGGTGCAGATGATGCACTGTTCACCATCCACCTCATACCATGGCACTGCGACTGGGTGCTGCAAGTGCAGTAAAGTAATCAGGTGACTACCTACATCCATTGCACAATATGTTATAGTTCAATTTTAGCAGAAGTGCAAACCTGTAGTACATATGAATGACATCATCCACATTCACATATTTTCAACCACAAGACATGAAGAGAGCAACGATCTCATTATACAATATAAATAAAGTATATCACAGGTAATCTTGTTGTAAATTCCTCTGATGACCTCTCAATGTTATAGCTGTATTCACACAGAAACAAACTTCATCAATTAGCATTATGGTATTATGGGATATGACACAGCTACCTGTTTCACAGCCTTTGCTTTGGAATGCAATAAGCGGTTATATGCAGAGTCCACACTACCCTGGCACACGAAGGTATCTGTGTGCTAAAAGTGAGTCCCACGCACTGACTGCTTAAAATGAAAAGAGAAATGGGAGCTATGGATGTCTTTTATTACTAAAAAACGAAAAAGTGCGCGAGGCAGCTTGTACTCTTGTTGCTAAAGAGACAGAATGGGAATATTCAGGAACCACTGGGGCCAAGGACAGATTTATAACTTCCTTCACACATCCCATCACAGCCTGCAGCCTTCACGAAGGTATTACGCTTCTATAGTTATCACAACTAACTGGATGGGGGATGTGAGGGTTTCAGTCAGTTCGCAAATAGTTCCTGCCCGATGATCCTTACAAGAAACTTGGGTCCCGATTATGAGTTTAACCGTGCGGCGGCAGGTCTGCCCCACCACAGCACCACCAAACCCGTGATCGGTCCGCCAACCAGATTACGAGTCAAACTTGTGTCTGGTGGGCTTTTTTTGGCGTCCCCACAGCGGTGCCTTTAAAAATAGGCACGGGAACGCCAAAAACAGTTCCTACATGGCATGGACTCGAAAGTCCATGCCATGCAGCAACTGGTGTGTGTTTGCACACAGAAGGGGACATCTTGTGCCCCCTGTGTGCATACACAGGGTGTGAGGTATCAAGGGGGCATTATAGGACCCCTTTGTATCCTCTCTGCCAGGGTTTTTCATGGAGCAGGAACCACCATAAAAACCCTGGTGGAGAGGAAACCCGTAATATGCTTGGTGGGACCAGGCTGGTCCCGCCAAGCAAATGGTGGCCTCTACACCACAACGCCACTTCCACGGAATGACGGTTCCCTGGCGACGTTGGCGGTCCCATGAAGGTCCCACCGCCGAGTCGTAATCGGACAGTCGGGAGACCGCCACTGCTGCGCCCCCATGATTCTGGCGGTCTGTGGACCACCTGACTTGTAATCGGGGCCTTGGTGTTTCGTGAATCACCATGGTTACCAAAGCCTGTGTTGTTAAATACGACAATGGCAATAAAGCCATTCCTCCCAATAATTACAGAGTGTAATGAATTGATTTGAGGCGAAGCATGGGGGAGTAAGTAATACAAAAGCTGAAGCACATAAAAGCAACAAGAGATCACTACATGGAATGCCTCTCTCAGACAGGGAGATTAGGGCGACGGACAAATACGTGCTAAAGGCGGAGGACAAGCAAAACAAGCACTGCGCAAGCGCTGTGCAGCCAAAACATAAAAAAAGTTCTAAAAAAGTGCATGAAAACAGTACTTGGGCCTCCGGACACTGAAAGGTGCAAACTCACGAGGACCAACAGGAAATAGTATGCTACAGGCAATAGAATCGGAGGAAAGGTAAGTGGCAGGCACAGGAACCAATGAAAAGCAAGGGGACGTGATGTAAGCCCCTTTTAAGATTTATATTGAATACAATAAATTTCACAAGCACAAGCGCTGTGAAGGCAAAACCTAAAAATGGCCCACTAGACCATAAAGCAGGCCCACAAACAACCAATGAAACTATCCCACATACTGATATATCAGAGCAGCCCTTCTGGCACTTACAGATTGCCCTATAGCACAGTCTGACCCTGGTAGCAATACTAAATAAATGCATTCTGCCAAGAAAGTCAAACTTAGTGATTGCTGATCTAGAATGAGATTTGATTTATTTTTGCTGCATCTTCCTTTGGTTTTAAATGCACTCCAAGAGAAGTAGCTTGAAATATGGATGTCAACAAGGGAGTTGAGATTCAGCAGCATCTGAGAAATCTTCTGATGCTGACTGTCAACAATCCTGTACTTGACAACAGAGGGTTTTCCACCACTCCCCTCTCTGTTCACGAAAACATTGTTTAGCCCATCCTGCCACTGCAGTGAGGGCACGCTCCTGGAAAAATGTGTGCTTCTGCACTTTGATTGTGCACAACACCGTCTTTGGGCTGCCCTACCTGACCACCCTCGTAGAACATCAGGCTTGGGACACTTGCTCCTCAGACTTTGCAAGTATATGCTCATGTCGGTGTTCCCTTCCATGCGCCTGGTGCTTCTGTATAGGAATAAGAAACCAGTGGAGTATCCAGGGCAGACACATCTGTCACCATAGGTATGAGTAATATCAAGGTCTGGCATTAGGTGAAAACTGATAGAGCGGAATGTGAGGAGAGGACTGTAGGAGAGACAGTAGTGTGGCACAGAGGGAGGAGGCATAACTAGTGCTGCTGCAGACACATCTTTCAACAAACCCATTTTGTAAAAAAATAAAAATAAGATAGATATATTTTCCTCTCTATCCTTTCAGATGTGTATCACATTTCTATTGTTCCTTCTTCTTTTCTACTTCCTTCTAGCTCTCTCTCAATATCTCCTCCACTCCTGTTATCTCACTTCTCTCCACACCGCTACTTCTGTACTCTCTGCTATCCTTCCACTCTCACCCTTCACTTCCCCTCTCCCTGTTACACTCCAGCACTTCTCTCCATCACTCATTCCCACTCATTACTGAAAATGTATTGTGAGCTTGTTCTCTTTTCTCTCTGCCACTCGCTAATTCTTTCCATTCTTTCTCACTGTCTCCTTATCCTTTATCTAACTTCTCCTCCCCAATCCTTCCCTTTTTTCCGTGCCCTTTCTTCTCAAATCCTTATATCATTCTGTCCTGGCCATTAAAAAAAAATTCAAAGTTCTCTCACCCTGTATTGTTTCTCTCACCGTTGATTTCCCTCTTTATGTCTCACCCCATTGGCCTCTCCTCCTCACTCTCTTGTCCTGTGTGTCTCCATTCCTCTTAAACCTAAGACCTGTATCTCATCTGCCTAATCACCCCCATGTCCATTGCTTAATTTGAGCCGGTGTTTTCTGGTGCTTGGCACCAGCACTTAATTGTCAATACTGGTGCTTGTGACATTCTGCCACAAAGTGGCACTGTCTGGCTAATTTAGAGATGACCACAACAATAGTCAATTATTAAATCAATGTACATTAAAAATGACTATTACCTGCCACCTAAGCCATTCTTATAGCTTTGTGGGCGCGGAATAGTCAGAATTGCAACACTTGTAGGGGTGTGATGGATAGTAGTTGTGTTGTTACTATCATTGGCAGCATAGCAGAGGCAATGTGTGGTGCAAGCTGCAGTGGCCTCCTGATGAGAGCCCTGGCACTTATTTTTCACAAATTAAGCACTGCCTATGTCTTGCGCTCAATAGTCAGACCATCTACTGCAGTGCATGTCACTCTCACTCTATGACTGTCTCTGTCTGCCCTTCCCACAAATGTTCTTTAATTATCCACATATCTCTTTTCTCTGCCCACTTCTTTGATTCTCATCTTTCCATTGTAGCCCCCTTTTCTCTTTTTATTTATCTGCCTATTCTTTTACTTCTCTCTCTTTCTCTTTCTTTTGCTCTTCCACCTTTTCCCCTTCTGCCAAGACTTAGCAGCAGTAGTTGACTCAAGACTCTAGAATTCCCTTTAATACCACCGATGCCAGATGCCTCTCACTACGGGTGCAGGCTCAATTTTTTTTGATGCTGCCTTGTGTATCTGCACTGTCCACAGGCTTTCATATCGTGCTGACTTCCCTCTAGTGCTCTGCCCTTTTATATACCCTCCCCATCATGTGCTCTCTTCAATCCTGTATTGCCTAGCTCTTTGCGCCCTCCTCTCCCGATCTCTCCTATTATGTGGTCTGTAATGCTTGGATCTGCCCAACCAAATTCTCAGCTATCATATGTACGTTCTCACCCTCTGCTCTTGCATCTTCATTGGATTTGTTCCCATGCTCATTACATTTTGCTCTTTCCAATACCGTGTGGTCTATCCCATTCCGTGCCCTCTTTAGTCTTATTACACCCCATCAGTGCTTTGCCATTTGGAAATCTTTTGTCCTGTGCCTCCCCAAAACTTGCTCCTTCATCTTGCATTCTCCCACCCCATGCCCTGCCATCTAGTGCTATATATCATCATGTGCAAAAACAACAGATGATGGACAGAATGCAGAACAATGTCATACATTCACCCCAATACAGAGATCTGGGCCTGAATCCATCGTTTTTTTGCTCACCATGCCATTCCAGTTTGAACCCAGCCATATGCAAATCAGTCTTGACCCTGTGCCTCATGGGAACAGTCCAGCCCGAACTGCCAAGCCAGGTCCTCCCTGGACTGGAAACAAGCATCCTAGGACCGGTTTCGAGGTTTTACCCCTCTTCAGCCAGGATAGCTTGATTCCAGTGGCATGGAGAGCAGGGGACCCACGTCTGGGCATACCCGTCCCACTCGCGGTGACAAATGCAAAAACAACAGTTGATGGACAGAATGCAGAACAATGTCATACATTCACCCCAGTACAGAGATCTGGGCCGGAATCCATCGTTTTTTTGCTCACCATGCCATTCCAGTTGGACCCAGACATATGCAAATCAGTCTTGACCCTGTGCCTCATGGGAACAGTCCAGCCCGAACTGCCAAGCCAGGTCCTCCCTGGACTGGAAACAAACATCCTAGAGACCGGTTTCGGGTTTTCACCCTCTTCAGCCAGGATAGCTTGATTCCAGTGGCATGGAGAGCACGGGACCCACGTCTGGGCATGCCCGTCCCACTCGGGTGACAAATGCAAAAACAACAGTTGATGGACAGAATGCAGAACAATGTCATACATTCACCCCAGTACAGAGATCTGGGCCTGAATCCATCGTTTTTTGCTCACCATGGCATTCCAGTTTGAACCCAGCCATATGCAAATCAGTCTTGACCCTGTGCCTCATGGGAACAGTCCAGCCCGAACTGCCAAGCCAGGTCCTCCCTGGACTGGAAACAAGCATCCTAGGACCAGTTTTGGGGTTTCACCCCTCTTCAGCCAGGAGAGCTTGATTTCAGTGGCATGGAGAGCACGGGACCCACGTCTGGGCATATCCGTCCCACTCGGGGTGACAAATGCAAACAACAGTTGATGGAGAGAATGCAGAACAATGTCATACATTCACCCCAGTACAGAGATCTGGGCCTGAATCCATCGTTTTTTGCTCACCATGCCATTCCAGTTTGAACCCAGCCATATGCAAATCAGTCTTGACCCTGTGCCTCATGGGAACAGTCCAGACCGAACTGCCAAGCCAGGTCCTCCCTGGACTGGAAACAAGCATCCTAGGACCGGTTCTCGGGATTTCACCCTCTTCAGCCAAGATAGCTTGATTCAAGTGGCATGGAGAGCACGGGACCCATGTCTGGGCATACCCGTCCCACTCGGGGTGACAAATGCAAAAACAACAGTTGGTGGACAGAATGCAGAACAATGTCATACATTCACCCCAGTACAGAGATCTGGGCCTGAATCCATCGTTTTTTTGCTCACCATGCCATTCCAGTTTGAACCCAGCCATATGCAAATCAGTCTTGACCCTGGGCCTCATGGGAACAGTCCAGCCCGAACTGCCAAGCCAGGTCCTCCCTGGACTGGAAACAAGCTTCCTAGGACCGGTTTCGGGGTTTCACCCCTCTTCAACCAGGATAGCTTGATTCCAGTGGCATGGAGAGCACAGGACCCACGTCTGGGCATACCCATCCCACTCGGGGTGACAAATGAAAAAAACAACAGTTGATGGACAGAATGCAGAACAATGTCATACATTCACCCCAGTACAGAGATCTGGGCCTGAATCCATTGTTTTTTTGCTCACCATGCCATTCCAGTTTGAACCCAGCCATATGCAAATCAGTCTTGACCCTGTGCCTCATGGGAACAGTCCAGCCCGAACTGGACGTGGGTCCCTTGTTCACTGTGCCACTGGATTCAAGCTAGACTGGCTGAAGAAGGGTGACATACCCTGAAACCGGTCCCAGGATGGTTGTTTCCGGTCCAGGGAGGACCTGGCGTGGCAGTTCGGTCTGGACTGTTCCCATGGGGCACAGGGTCAAGACTGATTTGCATATGGCTGGGTCCAAACTGGGGTGGCGTAGTGGGCAAAAGAACGATGGATTTAACCCAGATCATTTGACTGGGGGAGAATGTTTGCATTGTCAGCATTCCGTCCATCATTTGTTTGCTGTAACACTTTTCGCCCTAAGTGGGATGGGTATGCCCAGACGTGGGTCCCTTGCTCACTGTGCCACTGGATTCAAGCTAGCCTGACTGAAGAAGGGTGACATACCCTGAAACCGGTCCCAGGATGCTTGTTTCCGGTCCAGGGAGGACCTGGCCTGGCAGTTCGGTCTGGACTGTTCCCATGGGGCACAGGGTCAAGACTGATTTGCATATGGCTGTTCCAAAATGGGGTGGCGTAGTGGGCAAAAGAACGATGGATTTAACCCAGATCATTTGACTGGGGGAGAATGTTTGCATTGTCAGCATTCCGTCCATCATTTGTTTGCTGTAACACTTTTCACCCTAAGTGGGATGGGTATGCCCAGACGTGGGTCCCTTGCTCACTGTGCCACTGGATTCAAGCTAGCCTGACTGAAGAAGGGTGACATACCCTGAAACCGGTCCCAGGATGCTTGTTTCCGGTCCAGGGAGGACCTGGCCTGGCAGTTCGGTCTGGACTGTTCCCATGGGGCACAGGGTCAAGACTGATTTGCATATGGCTGGGTCCAAAATGGGGTGGCGTAGTGGACAAAAGAACGATGGATTTAACCCAGATCATTTGACTGGGGGAGAATGTTTGCATTGTCAGCATTCCGTCCATCATTTGTTTGCTGTAAACCTTTTCGCCCTAAGTGGGATGGGTAAGCCCAGACGTGGGTCCCTTGCTCACTGTGCCACTGCATTCAAGCTAGCCTGGCTGAAGAAGGGTGACATACCCTGAAACCGGTCCCAGGATGCTTGTTTCCGGTCCAGGGAGGACCTGGCCTGGCAGTTCGGTCTGGACTGTTCCCATGGGGCACAGGGTTAAGATTGATTTGCATATGGCTGGGTCCAAACTGGGGTGGCGTGGTGGGCAAAAGAACGATGGATTTAACCCAGATCATTTGACTGGGGGAGAATGTTTGCATTGTCAGCATTCCATCCATCATTTGTTTGCGGTAACACTTTTCGCCCTAAGTGGGATGGGTATGCCCAGACGTGGGTCACTTGCTCACTGTGCCACTGGATTCAAGCTACCCTGGCTGAAGAAGGGTGACATACTCTGAAACCGGTCCCAGGATGCTTGTTTCCGGTCCAGGGAGGACCTGGCCTGGCAGTTCGGTCTGGACTGTTCCCATGGGGCACAGGGTCAAGACTGATTTGCATATGGCTGGGTCCAAACTGGGGTGGCGTAGTGGGCAAAAGAACGATGGATTTAACCCAGATCATTTGACTGGGGGAGAATGTTTGCATTGTCAGCATTCCGTCCATCATTTGTTTGCTGTAACACTTTTTGCCCTAAGTCGGATGGGTATGCCGAGACGTGGATCCCTTGCTCACTGTGCCACTGCATTCAAGCTAGCCTGGCTGAAGAAGGGTGACATACCCTGAAACCGGTCCCAGGATGCTTGGTTCCGGTCCAGGAAGGACCTGGCCTGGCAGTTCGGTCTAGACTGTTCCCATGGGGTACAGGGTCAATACTGATTTGCATATGGCTGGGTCCAAACTGGGGTGGCGTACTGAGCAAAAGAATGATGGATTTAACCCAGATCATTTGACTGGGGGAGAATGTTTGCATTGTCAGCATTCCGTCCATCATTTGTTTGCTGTAACACTTTTCACCCTAAGTGGGATGGGTATGCCCAGACGTGGGTCCCTTGCTCACTGAACCACTGGATTCAAGCTAGCCTGGCTGAAGAAGGGTGACATACCCTGAAACCGGTCCCAGGATGCTTGTTTCCGGTACAGGGAGGACCTGGCCTGGCAGTTCGGTCTGGACTGTTCCCATGGGGCACAGGGTCAAGACTGATTTGCATATGGCTGGGTCCAAACTGGGGTGGCGTAGTGGGCAAAAGAACGATGGATTTAACCCAGATCATTTGACTGGGGGAGAATGTTTGCATTGTCAGTATTCCATCCATCATTTGTTTGCTGTAACACATATATCATCATGTGCCATTCACATTCTGTGCACCGCACTTGTTTGTTTTTTTATCCTGTGTTCTGCCCATCCTGTGCTCTTCCCTGCAATATGATATTCCATTACGCATTTTCCAATTGTATGGTCCATTTTTAATTTCTCTTGCACTCTGCCATCTTGCTATTTCCCACATGCTACATGTGCTCGCTTGCATTACAATGCTCCTATTATTCCATCCTATGCTCTCACCATTTTATGTTGTGTTTGCTCTCTCATTCTCTGCTCTCCCTTTTCTGTTCTTGCAGGTTCCAGGCCCGTGCCCATCCTTTCCTCTCCCATCACTGTGTGGACCATCCCATAATATACTATTTTTCATCCTGAGATCCGGTGCCCCATGCTCTCACTATTCTGTGCCCAACTTATTTTCTCACACATCCTCTACTCTTTCTTTCTCACTTTATCTTTCACTCTCTCTATCTATCAATCTCTTCATATACCTGAAAACGAAAGATGAGGCGCTTTCCTTGGGTTTTACAACACCGATGCAGCCCGAGCTTGAAGTAGGAGGAAGGGCCTGTAAGTCAGAGATATTATCAAAGAATTAAAGGTGCCGAATTGGAGGAAAGCAGTATGCGGCAGTGGACAAAGGAAAGCAAATATTAAGAATTATAAAGAAGCACTCAGCTAATAACCAATAAGAGAAATATCAAGCTCGGGCTGCATCGGTGTTGTAAAACCCAAGGAAAGCGCCTCACCTTTAGTTTTCAGATGAGGCTGTCCTTTCACAACGAAGACACACTAAGCGGACTTTGAAGTTAGGCTCTCCAGTCTCCATGTCTTCAAAAGCTGAGTGTGTTCCGCAGGATATTGGTATCTCCCCGCTACCTCCGTAAGTTGTACACACACCGGGTGCTGCCGCCTTTTCAAATAGTCTCTTCAAACGTGGTCAATGAGTGGCGCGCTCTGGTTTCTGGTGTGGCGGTTGGGGTAAAGAGTAGACCACACACCCCTGAAATTATGGATACACAAGGAGAATAACACCGCACTCCTGGAAGTACAGTTTAACCAATCTTTTATTGAACAGCCTTACTTAAAGCACGACAACACATTTCGACTGTCGTCTTTCTCAAGTGGTAACCATTTACAGCTGTTCCAATTGCTGTGACTTAATCTGATACAAATGCAAAAACAACAGTTGCAGAACAATAATCATCATTAGCGTGTGAAATCAAGCGATGATTTCACAGCGCTAATGAAAAGCTTGTTAATATGGGAGTGTGGACTTAACCTGTCAATCCACCTCCCATACTAAAAATGCTTAAGTCAGGTTTTGACCAGACGTTAGGATCCAGCGATAACCGTGGGACTTTTAATATCGCTTCGCAAGACCGGGGCCGCCTTGTTAATACAGTGCTGTTGTGTTAGCGCCCTCTTTCATGTTGTATTTTTGAAGGAATGCCTACTTTGCATCTCATTAGCGATGTTTATCGCTGGCATGAGATGCGTTACAAAATCGGCTGCTAACATGCGCTAATGCATGTTAGCGACGCCTTGTAAATAGGGCGATAAAAATATCGCCGCTTTAGCGGCAAAAAGTGCCGCTAAAGCGGCGATACTGCCCTTGATAATATGCCCCAATCTTTTAAAGGCCACTTTGGTCGGTAATTTGCATAAACTTCACTAAGGGGCCGATTCCGATCTCGGCCGGTAGGGCTCCGAATCGGATTCGGCTTAACCGGATCCGATTCGGAGCCCTATTTCCCGACCGATTCGTACGCGCGTCCGGGCGAGCGAGTACAATGCGTATTCGCCGACCGACTCGTCCGGGCGTCCCGACCGCTCCGACCGACTCGTTCCCGGGTCGAACCGCACCGACCGACTCGCTCGGACTCGACTCGCACCGCGCAATGGAGACGTTCCCCGGCCGGGTAAGTACGATGCGCGCCGTGAGCAGTCTGACCGACACGCGCACTCCGGCTCGAAAGAGCTGTCGGAGCCGTACTTTGGGGGTCCGTGTCGGACCCCCCTGTACGCGTAGCCACGCGAGTCGCACACAGGGGGGACCCATGGGTCCCCCCTACCTGTGCGTGTACGGCGCGAATCGCTTTGCTGCGTACACGCTGTAGGGGGCGCCCTTGTCCGCCTCGCACCCATTGAGTGAATGGGAGCCCGCGTACGCGTTGTACGACAGGCTCCCATTGACTTCAATGGGAGTCCGACCGACTCGAGTCCGATAGCATACGTGCGCATCGTACTCGTTCGGTCGGACTGCACGGGTCCGATTCGGTCGGAAATCTCTCCAGGTCCGGCTCGGTCGGAGAGATTTCCGGCCCGAATCGGAATCGGCCCCTTAGTGTCCATTTGGTGTTACAAGCACGCACGGATGAAATGTTTTAGATCATTTATTCCTGCTCGACATTGGGGTGTTTGTTGTGAGTTAGTATTTTGTTCATGTCTATGACATGTGGGGGTTATTTAACGGGTTTCAATATGGCGATTCACTGATTGAGAAAGGCTGTTCACAGCCGAAATGAGTCTCATTGCTTGGCTGCCGGGTCCGGAGTGACTGCACATCAATAAATCTGCCAATTTTTATCATCGAGCACGTGCTCCCTTTTTCTGGTGAAATTGGGACGTTGTTTGGATATATATATATATATATATACACATATATATACATATATATATCTCACGCTCCACTGCCTTTCAACAGTAAGGACCAGCACTCTCGTCGGTGAAAATCAGCTTAAAGATTTATTGGTGCACAGCAATAAAACAAACGCGTTTCAGCCTCAGCCTTCGTCAGTGTTTGACGCGCGCCATCAAAGTCAGCATCTAAATAAAGTTTCAAATTAAACACAACTAAAGAAGGACAATTCATTTCACGATATATATATATATATATATATATATATATATATATACGGAGGAAGAATTTGATAGATGTTCTAAGGAAACATTGGTCAGACTGAGTAAAAGAGGCTACAGCTCCAGAATGTTGAGGGAAGCGGTCAGCAAGGCTAGAGGAAGATCGAGGTCAACATTGCTACCTAATCAGGACGAGGTAAAAAATTCCGTCAATTTAGACATAGACCCCAGACTCATTATCACATTTGGCCATCAGGAGAGGAAAATAAAAGCGATAATTAAAAAGAATTGGCCGATAGTCTTGACTGACAATGTCCTGGGACCTAGACTTCCAGTATGTCCCGATATTACTTTTAGAAAGGCAAAATCTATGGGAAATAAATTGAACAGAAGCAGCCCAGAACTCAGCCCCGCCCATACATGGCTTAGACCAAAACCAGGTTTTACTAAATGCTCGTCTTGTAGAGCGTGTAAATTTGGTATAAATAAGACTAATTTCACCACCCCATTTTGTCAAGAGCCAGTAACAATAAAGGGCAGTTACAATTGCAGGACGGATTATGCAGTGTATGTTCTGACGTGCACCTGTGGCCTCAATTATATTGGGAGCACCAAACTTCAGGTGCACGTCAGAATTTTACAGCATTTGAGGGCAATTATTAATAATGATTCCTCCTATCCTGTGGCACGCCATTTCAAAGGCACACATGATAATGACACTAAATGTTTATCATATTATGTAGTCAATGCCATCCCTGTTCTTAGAAGAGGAGGAAATAGGGAATTACTGTTAAGACAGTTGGAAACTCGAATGATTTTAGAATTTGACAGTAAGATACCAAATGGTCTTAATAACACCGAGGACATGTATAACTTTTTATAAATTCCGCCTTATTAATTTCTTTCTATCATGACCTATAGTCCACAATTGATTCTGTATTTGATAACCTATGGCTACGATGATTAATAGCCCGGGTTCAAAATGAGTGAAGCGATAAGGATACTTTAAATAGAAATGAAATAATATGTGCCGTCGTCTCCATGTAAATAGTTTTTAGTGTATATATATGAAAATTATATATTTTTTTATCCCTATTGAGATTAGTTTTTACACAATGTGGTTTCTAATATAGGCACTAGCACTTTATAAATAAGAGATTTTTTATATAGCACATGACACTTTAGTTAGACATAGTTATTTAGAACAAGTTCTACGTTCTATTAAACACTGAAGTATTTTTTATATCAATTATAGGAACATTTTATATTCAATTGATATGAGTATTACATAAGGAGATGTGGATTGATTTACATGGGAATACAACAAATGAGATCAGCATTCATGCAGCAATATCAATTGTTTTCCTTGCAATATTATAAAATTTAATTATGTACATTTAACGATTTATTTATGCATATTTATGAAATATCCTGTTTTTGTATTTTAAGCAATTTTACTGATATTTATTAATGCATTTGTGCATATATATGGTTTTATCTAGTGAATATATTGCTTAAAATAAGGTACAATCATTCATTGGGATACTATAGGAAATATATATGACAGAAAATCATTAGTGCCCTTATGAATTACACAGTGTTTTTTCTATGTCTATAATCACGTGTTTGCCAAAGGGGTGTACACTTAGCATTTAAAAATAGAATGGCGTACTGCACTCTGTATGTGAACAAGGGCACTAATTGCTCGAAACGCGTCGTCAGAGGAGGTGTTGACAAATAAAAAACATCTTGCCATCTACCCGGGTGTTCGTTGCTCTTTTTCGCCGAGAGGAGGTCTTGGAGCAGTTTCCTTGTGAATATATATATATATGCAAGAAATATCCTCCTCCTTCGAAAAAGACACGGCAGGGCTTCAAGGAATCATTTATTCGAATTCTCTGGCATGACGCGTTTCGGCGGTAGCCTCTTCAGATGCCTCCGGTGTTACAAATGTCAAAGTTTCCTTTTATTTATTAAGTCCCTCCTTCTAAAGTAGCATGGGGCACACCTACACCATATCTCATCAGAGAACACTCGGCCAGTTCATAGTTATGGACTGCAGATGCCATCATGCAGTTGGTTCGCAATCTGGACGAATGTCTCTTAAAGCCGGATTTTTCCCTCCTCAAAGTGAGTGGCTGAAGAATGGTTGGCTTGAGATTGTAGCACTGTGCTGGGCAACAAACGATTCCTGAGCCCTGCGCTTCCAACCTCACAGTCCCGGTGTTGGCAAAGCTTGGAGACGATGGTAAAGTAACTCCGTCTCTCCGTGTGAGTCACGGACTGTCAGCTGGCAGCAAAGACCTCTGCCTCCATCGGACGTGGGGCGGTCCGGGTTGAGCCACTACACCCTGAACACTTTTGGAAGGGTCCCCTTTGCGTGGTACTGGCTTCACGCTAATATGCAAGAAATATCCTCCTCCTTCGAAAAAGACAAGGGGACACGGCAGGGCTTCAGCGAATCATTTATTCGTATTCTCTGGCATGACGCGTTTCGGCGGTAGCCTCTTCAGATGCCTCCGATGTTACAAATTTCAAAGTTTCCTTTTATTTATTAAGCGCCTCCTTCTAAAGTAGCGTGGGGCACACCTACACCATTTCTCATCAGAGAACACTCGGCCAGTTCATAGTTATGGACTGCAGATCCCATCATGCAGTTGGTACGCAATCTGGACGAATGTCTCTTACAGCCGGATTTTTCCCTCCTCAAAGTGAGTGGCTGAAGAATGGTTGGCTTGAGATTGTTGCACTGTGCTGAACAACAAACGATTCCTGAGCCCTGCGCTTCCAACCTCACAGTCCCGGTGTTGGCAAAGCTTGGAGACGATGGTAAAGTAACTCCGTCTCTCCGTGAGAGTCACGGACTGTCAGCTGGCAGCAAAGACCTCTGCCATTACGGGGATTTACTGGTGGCTGCCGCACGCCATCACGTCACATGGTCTGCCACTGAAGAGGGCGTTGGCCCGAAACGCGTCTGGCAGGAAACCAGAAAAGGACTTTGTTCATGGCGTGTGCCCTTGCTTTGGCGTAATTTCCACCTGGGAGTGCATCCCACCTAGAGGCAACTCTTTTTGCATTTTGTATAGCGGCCTGCCTGGTCGCTGGATTGCACCACCGCGAAACACTTGCGGGTCCGCGGCTGCTTTATTGGGGCAGCTAACTGTGGAACAGGAGGTGCCTGTTATATGCAGGGGTGCTGGCGCGAACATCGGCAATCCTTTTAAAGACATTTTTGAATGTGAGTGACGGCGGCGACCCACTTGGGTTTTACTGAACCACCAGTCCCAGGAAGCATTGCTTCAGGTGGTTCACCTGAGCATAATTATTACGGGGATTTACTGGTGGCTGCCGCACGCCATCACGTCACATGAAGAGGGCGTTGGCCCAAAACACGTCTGGCAGGAAACCAGAAAAGGACTTTGTTCATGGCGTGTGCCCTTGCTTTGGCGTAATTTCCACCTGGGAGTGCATCCCACCTAGAGGCAACTCTTTTTGCACATTATATATATATATATATATATATATATATGAAGAGATTGATAGATAGATAGATAGATAGATAGATAGATAGAATGCATTTGCATGTTGTACTTTGAGCAATCTGCTCTAGGGGCTGGTTTTATGCTTATAATGTGCTGAGTGCTTGCTGGTCACATTCACAAAGCTGCCTCCCCTGCTGAGTGACTGGAGAGGTAGTGCCATGAAATGATTATATAAACCACTCTTTGAGGTCAAGTGCATTTAATTTATTTTCAGATGTTTATAGTTTACAACACCATTAGAAGGTCTGCCGCACTGTTCCCTGATGGCTGCAGTCCCGCTGTGCTTCTGCTCTTACGGTCAACGTTACTAAGCAATGATTCAATGCAAGAAGCCCTGACCAGCGCTATTCCCCTTATTTCAGACAGGCTCTTCTCCCATCATGAATAAAATGGGCATGATGGAAGGGAAGTGAGCTTCCAGAAGAAAGCACACAAAGTCTAGTTCAGGAGACGAAGCCTCTGGTTCTGCTGGATCCTCTAAGAGTGTTCCTTCTCAGCAAACATAGAGAGAAATTTTCTTTCCTTAACACAGGAGTCCAGGTGGAAGAAGACCGTTTCTTCTGTCATTACAGAAGGAAGGAGCCAGAGTCACTTCCTATCCACAAGATTGTTTGGGGTCGTCCTTCTGTAGAAGGGTCATAATGAGAAATCAGGCTTTCCTCAGTTCCTTTCTAAAACTTCAAAAACTTTCCTGAGGAATTTCTATCTTCTGTGAAGGTTGACTCTCTGATGGCAGGCTGGGATTCCAGCAGAACCATCATTTCAGAGGACACCTCCCTGCCAGATCAGGTGGCTAACAAAGTGGAGAGTGCTTTCAAAAGAACCTATTCTGTGCTTAATATTGCGATCAGAGCGGGGGCCTATGTAATCCATACAATTCAGACACTGTTACATGACTTTTAGACTTTAGCGGAAGAGCTGCAAGAGGGCAATGATGGAACACCCAGATTGGCGATCTTGGAACAGCAGATCAGGTTCCTCTTTGACATGACCTCTGTTTCAATATTCATGGCTTCTGCTGCTTTGAGATCTGTGATTTCTGCAAGGCGTCACACTTGGATGAGAACATGGAAAGCTGATAATTCTCAAAAGACCCTTTTGAGCCTCCTTCCCTTTATTCAGAAAAACATTTTGGTTCTCAACTTGAGGATATTGTAAAAATAAATCTGTCGAGCTACTCACTCCAGATTAACTACCGTCCAGGGATAGAAGTTTTTCCTTCTGGAGAGGATTGTGTGATGGTGGTGTTCTAGCCCTTTCAAGGCAAGTGACTTGGCAGTGACACTCCCTTCGCAGATAAATCCTGGCAACACCTGCTCTCCCTCCAGCCACTCCAGCCAATTCAAAAGCATGATGTAGGAAATTGGGTTACTGGCTGAGGGGGTGGAATCCTAGTCAATCAGCAACCACAATTCATGTCAGGGTGAAAGACAAGCAAACCCCAAATTAGCCTGTGCTCAACCTTCTGGTAGCCTGCATAAAAGGAGTCAGGCTTAACTTAGAGGCGAGGTGTAAAGTATTTATACTGCACACAAAGAGTAATAAAGTGATAACATAACAAAAGAAACATCCCACACCAACGTAGAGAAATAGAGTACAATTTAATAAATATTTAACGGCAAAATGACAAAAATCCAAATTAGTAGAACGAAAGATATGCAGTTTTAATGCTTTGAGGAAAATCAAGCACTAAGAAGCAAAATACACCAACCACGGTTATCTGGTCACGGTAGACCGGGTCTAAGTCACAAGTTTATACTGACCATGATGGAGCAAGGGCCAGACACAGGATTGAGTTTAGTTTGCTGAAAGGTACCTTGTGGCTTGGGCATCGAGAAGCAAAGTTCATGCATCGAGGTGCTCAGACCAGCGCCGAGGAGCTGTCAACAAGGAGCCGTGGTGCAAGGACCACCGTCGAGATGCAGTTCAGCAGCGGAGTCAATAACCATTGACACGGAGCTGCAATGAGAGGTCGTCGAGGAAACTGGTGGGACAAACGGGGACTTGCACTGCGATGCATCGGTGCAGGGGTTGAGCTGCATCATTCTGGGGTGGTGTTGGCATGGGGCTGTGTCAGCGTCGAATACAAACACTGGGGTTGTGAGGAGTTGCGCTCGGATGCTGCATCGGTGTCAAGGATGAGCTGTGTCATGCTGGGCCGGATTTGAAGGCGGGGTGCATCGCGCTACGTTGAGATGCGTAGAGGTGCGTCAACGTCGAAGACATCTGTTATGTCCCTGTGGCTTGAACAAGGAGCCATCTGACTGAACCTTGGAGATTCCTTGAAGTCCTGGGTCCACATCAGCAGGCTGGGTTCAGCAGGCCAGCTTACAGCTGCAGAAGAGTCCTGGAGCAGCAATAGAAGGCCATAGGCAGCAAAGCAGTCCTTGGTCAGCAAGCAGGTTAGCCGGGGCGGAGTCCACAGGTCCAGAAGTGATCTGCCAATCACTGGACAGCAGCAAACTAGCTTAGCACATAAATTAGAAACCTGGCACCAATGCGCAGCAGATGCACGCAACGGGCGTGCCGCAGGCACGCTGAAGGCGCACCAAAGACAAGCCAGACAAGCCAAGACAGTTCGTCGCCAGGGGCCAGGAACCCTGCATCTCCATACCCAGGTACCTCTCTGTCATCTACGTTTTACTATAGCCATAAAGAATTAACTAATCTGAGATTTAAGTACTCAAACTGGACTCCCCCTCTCCCTATTACTTTTGAGGGTACTTTTTCTTGCTAAAAATGCAAGTTCACCTGCTCTCCTTCTAAACCCTCAGCACGATTGAGCAAGATTGACAGAACTCCCGCTCACAATCAAGCCCACAAGGTCCTTGCCAAATCCTCTCTTCCCACACATGGGCTTTCTGATAAATCACAGATAACTATAAACTAATCAGGCAAGACAGGGACCACAAACCTGGAGGAGGTATAGCTATAGCATTTCAAGACCTCCTGAGAGTCGACATACTGGACTCCCTACTCACAGATTGGATCGAAATGATCACATTAAACTTCATCCCCCAAATAGACTCCCCTGGAATGGGGCGCTTTTTTTTCGCCCCTCAGAACATAAAAAAAAAGATTTCAGGTTCAACCTGACAGAGCGACTTGCACCTTTCACACTAGCCGCACAAGATTTTCTCCTGATTGGAGACTTTAACTATCATGTAGATGCGGCTACCAACCCCGATGACTCCACTTTGTTACCAGTCTTGAAATGTTAAGCCTCGACCTCACAAAAACCATCCCCACTCACTCTGCAGGGCATGTTCTAGACCTCTCCTTCTCTACGACAAAGTTTTCACAATTCAATACCCCACTGCCACTAACTTGGATAGATCACTTCTTGCTCAGCTTTTGAATCCCAACAACAATTGGTCCTGAAAGACCTAAGGCTGGGATCCAAGCCATGGCAAGACCATGGAGACAGGTTACTCTAGATGCATTTCAAGCAGTGTTTCCCATCTGCAATCCAGACAACTCCCATGACTTAAATTTAGCACTAGCACAGTTCAATGACTCTCTCTCCCTTACATTTGACATCATAGCTCCGCACAAACCTCTGTTAAAAAATTTTTTCAGACCTAGTGCCCCCTGGTACATGGCCAAATTAAAAATGGCTAAATCTTACTGTCAAAGGCTCAAACGCAACTGGAGGGTATCCAAAGGTTCTACAGATAAACAACTATTCAAAGATGCCTCACGCGTCTACAACACCAAAATAAAGACAGCACGTAGACTACACATTATTCTACAAATTGATCAGGCAGGCAATTCCTCTAAAGAACTATTCAAAATAGTAAAAACCTTTTTCAAACCACAGGCTTGTCTCTCGGACATCCCAGCTATTCTGCGACTCGCTGGCTACTTACTTATTTTCAAACTAAAATTGATACCATCTACTATAGCTTCCAAGTCCCAACTAACCTACCCACAGACAAAACACATCACTCGAACACAACAGTATTAGACAACTTCAAGCCTATTTCACAAACCCAAATGCAGGACCTACTTACCAAAGTAAAATCTGGGTCCCCCAGAAATCATCACACGTCTTGCCCCACTGCTTACTCCTGTCATCACCTCACTATGTGATAAATCATTGACCCTAGCCACAGTCCAGAAACAATGGAAAGCTGCCCGGGTAACACCAATCCTGAAAAAGGCAAAAGCAAATCCCAATGACCCTTGAAACTATAGGCCCATATCTCTCCTGCCCATGTTAGGAAAAATCCTGGAGACCCATGTAAACAAACAACTCACAGCTTATCTTAAGAGCAATAGCCTGATGGACATCTCTCAGTCAGTTTTCAGACCTGCACACAGCACAGAGACTGCTCTACTTGCAGTACTTGATACCATCAGACTTTCAATTGGATGATCATCAGCCAGCCATGCTGGTTCTGTTGGATCTGTCAGCTGCATTTGATACCTCTCGCACCCAATTTTGGTGCAGCGCCTCCAACATATTGGCATCCAAGGAAAAGTCCTGAACTGGCTGGTAGACTTTCTCAACGACAGGGCTCAAGCGGTCTCCATGGGCACATTCCAGTCTAGGACTATTCCCCTAAGTAAAGGAGTCCCTCCTGGCTCTTCCATAAGCCCTACACTTTTTAATGTCTATGTAGTCCCCTTTGCCCAACTGACAAAATCCTTTGGGTTCGAAACATTTTCATATGCAGACGATAGTCAATTAGTAATTTCGTTTGGGCAGGATATTGAAAATGTCAAACTGAGATTCTCCACCTGTATGAAGGAGATAGCCATCTGAGGGCTCGTAACTGTCTACCGCTTAATGAAGGCAAGATAGAAATATTATTGTTTGGCAAAGCACAGAGTTTTTGGACAGATGACTGGTGGCCAGCAGAGCTGGGCCTCGCTCCCCTACCCAGTAGGACAACAAAAAGCCTAGGTATAATCTTAGAAGATCAGTTATCAATGCAAGACCAGATTACCTCTACATGTGGAATTTGCTTTGGCATTATGAGCCTGCTAAAAACAATCTTCAGATGGCTTCCCCCGAACTCACGCAAAACATTCTCCCAGGCTCTAGTCATTAGCTGCCTTGACTATGGCAATGCTCTGCTCCTTGCTTCCAATGAAGCCCTGCTGTCAGAACTACAGGTCGTCCAAAACACCGCCGCATGACTCGTAAGCAACCTGCCTCCAAGATCCTCATCAGCCCCCATACTCAGGGCACCACACTGGCTTCCTATTCGGAAGAAAGCCCTTTTCAAACTGCTCTGCCTCACTCATAAATCTCTATTAGTATTAGGCCCTAAATACCTCAAATCCAGGCTCACCCTTTATGTACCAAGCAGGAACCTACGATCAAGCAACCAGCTTCTCCTATGTTCAAGACAAATTCACACCACTAAATACAGGGGCTGAGCCTTCTCCTATCTGGCCCCGTTCCACTGGAACACACTCTCTTTGTTCATTCGCACTTGCCCTAGCCCAGCATATTTTAAAAAACAACTTAAAACATGGGTATTTTAACTGCTGCCTTCCCACCTGCACCTGCTGCACCGAGATGTCCCTTCGGGTATGAGTTGAGCGCTATGTCAAGATCTATTAACATAACATCTGAAGAGTTGGGTCTGACCGTCTACTACTTATACCAGGTGCCCACTCTAAAGTGGGAGAAGCTTCTGCAGTTCTCCCTATACAGAGGTGTCTGGAATTTCCTTTCTCTCTGCCCTGGCCCCAGCTTGTCTAGGGGCACCCAAGACTAATGTGAAACACTTTGTGAGTGTGCTGAGGCAGAATCTTTGTGATGTGCAAGTGTGTTAGGTGACTGCTCCTCCCCCTCATCCTGACAGAGATGAATCATCAAGACAACACCAGTTCCTCTTTTGTCTCACTGAGAGTAATACACAAAGACCAACTTTCAGCTACAGTTAGTCATGTGACCCAGGATACAGGCTGCAGGCACCAAATGGTTAGGACAAGAAAATGCCAATTTTCTAAAAGTGGCATTTTCAGGATTGTGACTTAAAATTCAACTCTATCATGAAAGATGGTTTTAAATTAAAATTTTAAAGTGACCAAACTCAACTTTCCTATCTGCTCCCAATAGAAAGATGTCACGTATTAAATATAATATGGTAACCCTAAGTTATCCTATGGGAGAGGAGAACCTTGCAGTAGCAAATAATTAATTTAAGAACTTTTTTCAGTACCAGGACATGTAAAAGTTAAAGGTATGCGTCCAACTTTTTAAATACACTGCAGCCTTCGATGTGGGCTGCTTAGGGCCGACTCTAACTGACAAAAGGTTTATTTTGCCAAGTTGAAATGGAAGTTTACAGCTGCACACACAGGCTGCAATGGCAGGCCTGAGATATGTTTAAAGGGCAACCTAACTGGGTGACATAATGAGTGCTGCAGGACCACTAGTAGCATTCAATTTACAGGCCCTGGGTACATGCAGTACCACTTTACTAGAGCCTTACTAATTACGTAAACTAAATGTTCCAATTGGGTAAAACCAATTTCATCATGTTTTAAAAGAGAGAGCACAAACACTTTAGCACTGCTTAGCAGTGGTAAAGTGCACAGAGTCCTTAAAAGCCAACAAAAACGGGTTCAGAAACAGGAGAGGAGAGCGAAGGCAAAATGTTTGGGGGTGGCCCTGAAGAGAAAGCCAAGTTTAACACACAACTATCAGGAAAGGGTTTCTAGCAAGGATCAGTTCTTTTGATTTGGCCTGGGAAGCATATGTTTTAGACTCTTGGGTATTGTACCCGATAAGGGAAGGATACAGAATAGAATGTTCTTCCACTTCAGGCAACTTCAAACCTTGACTCCTCACAGCCTGGATAAACATCAAGCCTTGGAAATGGGGATTCAACATATTCTTGAAAAGCGAGTTGTAATTCCAGACCCATGGGAAGAGTGGGGTCAAGGATGTTACCCACTGATATTTTTGGTACAGAAAAATCCAGGAGCCTACCAGCCAGTCTTGGGCCTCAAGCTAGTGAACCTTTTTTCTCACAGGTTCAAAATGGTGAGTCTCCGGCATATCCTGCATCTCATTTGTCCTGGCATGTTCTCAGCTTTAATTGACCTTCTGGATGCATTTTTTCATATTCCCTTGCCCCCATCTGCACAGACCTTTCTCTGCTTCTTTGCCTTGGGTCCACACTTTCACTTCTCTATTCTTCATTATGGCCTCTCTTCTGAACTTAGAGTCTTCACTAAGAGCTTAGCACCTTTGGTGGGCAACCTTCATTCCTTGGTTTTCTTGGTGTTTCCCTACTTGAATGACTGTCTAATCTGTGCTTCTTCTGTTTCAAAGGGTCGGCATGCCATCCAACTAATTTGTGAGTGCCTCGAGCAGCATGGCTTTCTTCTGAATACAGAGACATCCTAGCTGATTCCTTCCCAAGAGCTTCAATTTATTAGAGCCCTCATCAATACAGGCCGAGGGAAAGTTTTCCTGCGTCCACCCTATCAGCAAAAACTGATATCCCAGCTGATGAATCTTTTGAGTCTTCAACAAGCTCTACGGAGAGAGAGTGGCTGAGAGAGCAAGGCGACATGGCAGCTTCATTGTTCCTCGGGCTCGGTTCCACCTGTTTCATTTGGTGAACTATCTTTTGTCTCTATGGGATCCAAATTCTCATAACTATGATGCTTCAGTTCCGGTCTCTCCTGCAATAGTCCAGATGTTACAGTAGCGGCTGACTGTCTCGAACTTGGACAAGGGTGTGCTTCTCTCTTCTCCACCACCAACAATGATCATTATAGTTGCAAGCAGGCTGGGCTGAGGAGCTACAATAGGTACTCTTTCTTCCCAGAGGATCTGGTCCGTTTCAGAATTCAAAAGATCCTCGGACTGGTGCGAATTTCTAGCTGTTCGCAGAGCCCTGTTGTCCTTTGCTCCAGAAATTTTGCATAGGCCTGTGCAGATCAGGACAGACAATCAGGTCACCACGGCCTATGTAAATCATCAAGGGGGCACCAGGGCCCCTCTGTAAGCATCACTAGCAGAGCAAATAGGGGCTTGGGCCAAGAAGAACCTACTCTCTCTGACAGTGATCTATCTTCTGTAAAAGGAGATTGGGCATGTGGATCTATTGAGTTGGACATTCCCTTCCTCGGTCTCCCTGTCACTTTCCCTCTGGGAATTTCAGGAGTTAGTAAATAGGTTTGGTACCCCATGGCTGGACCTTTATGTATCTCTCGTGGATGCCCTCCTTCCCAACTTTTGTACTCTTCTTCTATCTCAGGAAGCTTGGGGAATGGATGCAATGAGCTTCACATCGTTCGTGAGCCTTCTTTATGCCTCCCCTCCATTAGCTCTTATAAGCAAGGTCCTGGCCAAGATCCAGAGGGACAAAGCCGGCCTATTGGAAGAGGCAGCCTTGGTTCCCATGGTTGCTCCATCTAGCAGTTCAGCCTCCTTGGATATTCGCTCTTGTTCCGTTTCCCTGCATATTTACCATTTTGCTAGAAAATTCGCTCCATCAACTTTCTTTGGGTGTCTGGAAATTGAGAGGCAGAAGCTGGAATCTCTAGGTTGTTCTTCCAAAATTGCCCTCACCATCCAGAGCTCAAGAACAACTAGAACCCTTAAGGTCTATGAGAGACATTGTAATAATTTTTCCAGGTGGTGTTCGCCCAAAGGTCTCCTGTCTACCTCTTGTGAGAGAGGAAATATTCTGGAGTTTCTAAGGTATGGGTTTCTCCTAGGGTTAGCTGTTTCAACTCTGCATAGCAAGTGGGCTGCAAGTAAAGGGCCCCATCCATTTCTCATTTTGATCCTTTGGCATCTTGTTAATTAAGAAGCTTCCACCTAAGAAGGCCAGTGGTCCGTTCCCTTGTTCCCCAATGGACCTGCCTTTCATACTGAACTTCTTTTTTCAAGGTATGGTAGTACTTACACCAGACCTTTCTTTCCTGTCGAAATCTCTTCTTCCTTTCATCTCTCTCAAGATCTGGTCCTTCCAGTCTTTTTTACTTCCCATTCATCTCATCAGGAGATATTGTGGCATTTACAAGATCTATCTTTTTTGAGAGAATAATACATCTGATTGTGGAGTAAAGAAGGCCAGTGCTCTTTCAAGCTCCACCAGTGATGATGTATTTTCTAATATAGAAATGATTATGTTAAATACCCAGTCCTGGTCGAAGTGGAAGCATAACATTTGTTTTTACCACTAGGAAGAAGAAGGATTTGACCATGCATTGTGGCTCAGAGACACATGGTGCAAGAAATGGTCTTTCATGCAACAGGGGGCTTCAGTGTCCTCTAAAACATAACACTCTTAGTGGCAGCACCTTTCCCTGGGGGTAAGAATTGAGGGGATAAAATTACATTTATTAAAAGTAGCATTTTGACGACCTAATGCTCATCCATTGGTGCATGCCTAAGGTACGGTTGTTGTAATCTGATCCATCATTGCATGCACTATTTTAATCCTTTGGGTTTTCTTGGTTCTTTTATAATAAAGCCAAATATTACTCAGTTCAGTATACTACATTTGGAAGTCTTGGAACCATTTCTTTAACATTGCTTTTATGTGCTGTCATCTTTGCATTTTATACATTTTATAACTTTGTATCTTGCACAATTTACCACTAGGCACTTTCTAAATTTATTCTGATTCCTTCTTAGCTTCATTTCATTTGTGTATTTTCAAGATTTGTCTTGGATTGGTTATGCTCTGCTTTTGCTATGCTTGAATGAGAGAAAGTGTAAATAAAACTTTCATGCATCACTAAATTATACTTGTAAATCATGAGTACAGATCAGAAGATATAGCAGCACACCCAGAACCAATATAATAGTAAGGTGGGTGGTGAACTCTGCTCTGCTAGCGGAGTTTTGTCAACTCCGCATTCCGTTGGGAACACAGAGTTCAGGCAAAAGCTCCAACTCCACCACATAGCAGAGTTAGCTCTTGCACCCACCTCACATACCTTTGGTAAAGCAACTTTACCTTTACATGCTAAAGAGCATATAGCCACCTCACAAAAGTGAACTTTGAAACATAGGCAGTGAGAGATGTGATGATTTTGGGGTCCCCCCTAACCTAGGGAGAGGACCACGCAGATGCCTTGAACACAAAGAGTATAGCATGCTGAACGATTCAGTGGTGGTCCCATCCTCCTAGGACCACCCCAAGCAAAGTTATGGGCAAAAATCCAATGCCAACCAAAGGCCCCGCTTAACATTATGGGGCGAGATTCTAGAGTGCAGTGAATATTATATTATCGGCTATCCCGCTGAGCTGGGGAGAGCTGCTGCTAGCTTGAGGAATGGTTTCCTCTAAGTCTGTTGGGTCTGATGGAGGTGCCCATCCCACCGGGCACCTCAACAGTGATCCTTGGTGGAGGGGAGCTCGGGGAGCCCACCCCCGGCTGTCCTTGCCGGCTCCCTGCCCCAGCAGCACCCATGGGTGCTGCCTCAGGAGCCGGCAACAGGTATGGAGGTCTGCCCGCTCCAGCTGGCAGACGGCAGCCCTCTGTGGTCGCCTCCTGCTCCCCCCAGACAAGAGCACGGGGAGCAGGGAGAGTGGACCACGCGGGAAGGCAGCGGCCCTCCCCTGTCCTTACTCTCAGGAAGTGCGATGGTGTTTCCCCACCTCAAGAAGCACACAGGGGCGGGGGATGGGGTCCCCTCACCCTTTACCAGGAGTCTGCTCGGGGGAGGGGGTCCCCCGGGGAGATGGAGGACGCAAGGAGTCCAGACTCAAGGAGGAGGGCAGCCAGACACCAGAGCAGGCCCCGAGCTGCCCTCCATCAAGGATCACTGTTGAGGTGCCCAGTGGGATGGACACCTCCATCAGACCCACCAGACTTAGAGGAAACCATTTCTCAAGCCAGTCGCACTCCACTATAATATTCACTGCACTCTAGAATCTTGTCCCATACTGCTTTGCGGGGCCTTTGGTTGGGATGGTATTTTTGCCCATAACTTTGCTTGGGGTGGTCCTAGGAGGATGGGACCACCACCAAATCATTCAGCATGATGTGCTCTTTGTGTTCAAGGCATCTGCTTGGTCCTCTCCCTAGGTTAGGGGGGACCACAAAATCATCACCTCTCTCACTGCTTGCGATATTTCCAAACTCACTTTTGTGATGTGACTGTATTTTCTTTAGCATGTAAAGGTAGAGTTGCTTTACCAAGGGTGTGTGAGGCTCCCATTTTATTAATTGGGTTGGAGCGGAGTGGAGGTTCACGGGGTGGAGTTTCACTGATTTTTTTTCCAACTCCGTGGAACTTCGCGTAGTGGCACTCCGCCCACTCTTATATAATAGTCACTAAATCCACTCTGTTGGTCAGCAGTAGAGTGTGATGGTATGTACATACATGTATGATCAATCTTTTAGTCACTGAATACACTGGATAAGCCTTAGGGATGTGAAGGTAGGCACCTACAACTATGATCAACATAACCAATCACACTAAAATGCTGGACATTTAAATATTGAAGGACTGCATGTGCATCTATGACTGAATTTGAATTGTAATGAATCACTGTTGGTCACAAATAATCACATCTCAACATTTTTTTAATTTTTTTTTAAAAATTAAAAAAAATCTAAAACATACATTAATCAAATCAGGTGCATATATCAAACTACTAGAATACATTATTGTGTGAATATTCAATATTCTTCCTGACAAATGTAGGTTTTAATAACAATACCCTATAACCAGGTAAAGCAGGACAAACACAAATTACAAGCACTATATCTTGTGGAGGGCATCCACACATAATCAATTTTTATCTCTTAATGCTGTCTTAGAATTAATCCAATTGTTAACAGCAAGAGACAAGTAACCTGTAGTAAAATAAAATAAAAACCATCGAACTTGAGGATCCTATTTAGACCTAAGGTAAAAATGAATTTGTCCCTGGATAGTAGAAACACAGGCAGGTTACTGTTTAAATCTTTAAACAATGGGCCAGATCATATTCAGTACGTAAGGCCTTGGTTCTCTTTTTCAACCAGAATTTTAATCAACTTTGCTACTTATAGATAAAGCCACGGTTTCACTAATCTTCAAAGTATCTAAGGACTACGTTACCAGTCGGGAGAAGGGAAAATGGGTTTTCAAATCATTCTTTAACTCAGAGAGTAGTATGTGTCTAAGTAATACTGGTGTAGCATGTTTAAGGTTGAACTAATACCATATCACTCGAGCATAACAACTAAACTTTAATCCCACAGCCCTAAATCCAGAAAGATGTCTTCCATTGATATATTCTGTTACAAAGCCAGATTACTGTATTTCATATTTTTAATTTCATGGCGAGCAAGTCCAGGTATATTTGCAGCATATTCATGTTACGATGGAATATCTCTCTGATCCATATCTTTGAAAAACTTCCAAATGCCTATACCCATGGATTGTTGCTTAGCCTCCTGCACAAAGATATGTAGGGCCATATTTATCAAAAATTCACGCAATGCAGCAAGCCACCTTGCTGCACTGCGTGAATGGGAAAGGGCATGAATGCGCTGTATTTACCATTACATGGCGCATTCCTGTCATTTCTTAGCGCTGGAGCACTTTTGACAGCCTATCGCCAATGCAGACGCCCTTGCGTCATAGTGCAAGGGTGCCTGTGTTGCAGGCAGGATTGTTTATGTGCAGGAAGGGACATCTTCCTGCACAAAAAAAAGCTTCAGAGGCATTTTCCTCTTTTTAAGCGTGCTGCAGAATGCAGCACATTAGAAAGAGGAAACAAATAGGAGAAATAAAGATATTTCTCCTCGTTGCGCCTCTGGTGGGGAGGCCTACAACTCTGACACATTCCCAGGTCTACCGATGTTGGTAAATCTGGGAATGTGTCGGTATCCATGGGCAGATGTGTTGGAACACCGATGCTCCACCTATGGCACGCCTCCCTGCCGCAGAGTGATGTAAGGTAGTGACTTGCCCTGTCTTGCGTTCCTCTAGATTTATCAAGCCACACATGGCCGTGCAAGGCGGCCTTGCGTGGCTTCATAAATCTCTTTTAGGTTTTTCGCGCATCTAAGGCGAAGCAAAACCTTGATAAATATGCCCCGTAGTTTACAACATATAATACAAAATACCCAAACTCCAAAATATGTATAATCAGTCACAGATTCCAGTTTTTCATCGTGTAACCACCAGCTTGCTGCACCTAAATGTCCTTGTACTTTGATACTCATCGGTGTGAGTTCAGGCATAGAGGGGTCTTCTGTTTAAAAGTATATTTACAAGGATGGAATTATCCCAGGAAATGTGTAAATAATTGTGGATTTTTAATGTTACTGGAGTGTTTGAATGTTTAGCAGGTGTGGGTAATTAGTTTGCATTAATTGCCTAGAGAGTGATGGCTATAATGGTGTTGCCGCATCCCTTTGATAAAGGCCAGAGCACTGGCAGAAACGCATCAAGCACAGCATGCACTTTTTCTTGCACTTGGCTCTTTTTAAACGATGGAGAAAAGAAAGAAGTCATTATTATACCTAATTATAAAGTCAAGTCTGGTTCCTGAGGGAGATCAGTGTCCAGGCCTGCTTGGGCCCTAGCATGTTGCTGTTTCCTTGGACTGTTGTGCATCATAACAATCTATTAGTGACCGTATGCACTCGAGGCTCAGCATCCAATCCCTGCCTATGTAATAGGTCTGTGAGTTACTACAACACTACTTGCTTTATATTTTTTGGGAACCCTACTACTCCGTTTCCCCAATGTACGATAAACAGATTAAGAACCATTTCGAATTCAAATATAATTTGGTCCCACATAAAAACGCCAAGCAAAAACGCATTAATTTATAGTTCCACAACAAAATATGTCAAATAACAACATGGAATATGGTAAATGTCTTATAAATGAGCCATTTGTACTTATGTACCCAGCCAATGCAAGGGAGCGCGTGTTAATTGGATCCCACAAGTTTGCTATTCAAATTCTGTTAATGGGTGCTTATGAGCTACGAGAATTTGTGAGGCTGCAGGAGCCAGGCATTTGAGAACAACTACGCCAGGATGCAAAGCACATCTTTTAAAATACGAGAGGGATTCTTTGGGGACGTCATTAGTGCTGTGAGAATCAGGTAACCCATGAATGATGAATGTAAAATCCCACTCATTAGTCAATAGAGTAGCAAGAACGCGTCAGTATGTATACTTCAATTCGGGAATACTACGTTTTTTCAACAACAAAAAAAAAATGGAACAAAATAGAACATTCAAATGACAGGCGCATAATGTTGTATCAAAGCAAGGTGTCTGATCCTACACGGGCGGGAATACATTATTTCTGCAAACTGGATTATAATTGCATAGCTACCCTAAGGCATCCCAGCGCTGTTTGCAGACGTGGACCAAGACAACACCTTTACTGGACAGTCACTGTGAAAAGCCATGTTTTAAGTAATTTCCGAAAAGACAGATGGTTGGATTCCTGACGTATGTGGGGGGAAGGGCATTCCACAGCCTAGTCGCATTATAGGAGAAAGAGAGGCTGCCGCTTCTTGCTCTCTTTATTTTTGGCACGGTGGCGAGCAGCAGGTTCGCCGAGCGGAGGCTTCTATTAGGGTGGTAAGGGATAATCATAGATTGATTGATCGCTGGTCCCTTTCCCCAGAAAGACTTATGGGTGATACATAGTGCTTTGAATTTGATTCTCTCCAATATTGGCAGCCAGTGTAGAGTTTTCAATGCAGGTTTGGCCGATTGCCGATAAGGGAAGTCTAGGAGCAAACTTGCTGCACAATTTTGAATAGTCTGTAGTCTGGTTGTAGTGGCCTTAGGAGCTCCTAGATAGGGTGCATTTCCGTAGTCCATGCGTGAGAGAATCAAAGCCTGGACCATTATCCTTCTTGCCAGGAATGGGAGGAGAGGAAGAATTTTTCGAAGCATCCTCAGGATGCTGTAGCATGTTGCAGACAGTTTCGCTGTTTGGTGCTCAAGAGTCAGGGAGCGATCCAGCCACATGCCAAGACTTTTGATCTGATTCTTTGGTGGTGGGGCAGGGCCAAAACAGTTTGGCCACAGTAACCCTGTATTAGGAGTTGGGGAGTTGCCTAGGAACATGAGCTCCGTCTTGTCTCCGTTCAATTTTAAACATGAGAGCTCCATCCATTTGGCAACCTCCTCTAAGCAAGGGCCTAAGCTTGCAGATGAATTTTCTGGGCGGTTTAAGGCCATGACAAGTTGTGTATCATTGGGGTATGTCACGATTTTTATGCCAAATGGTTGGACTATCTCAGCCAGCGGCCTCATGTATATAATTAATAACGTGGGGCTCAGGGAGGATCCCTGAGGCACACCGCAGCTGAGGGCCATATGCTTAGACACAGCTTCTCCTTCGAAGACCCGAAAGTATCTGTCTTTTAAGAAGGATTGTAGCCAATTAATAACACCCCCTGACACTCCCAGACTCCTGAGTCTGAGGGTCACGATATTATGGTTGACGGTGTCAAAAGCGGCGCTGAGATCCAGGAGAATGATAGCCGCTACGCCACCCTGATCCAAGATCCTCCTGGACTCTTCAGCCATGGCTAGGAGTGCTGTCTCCATCCCATGTAGGGGCCGGAAACCAGTCTGTGAAGAGTGACGCAAGTTATTTGGTTCTAAAAACCCAGATAGCACTGAATTAACATGCCTCTCCAGGATTTTGCTGATCACTGGGAGGAGGGAAATAGGCCGATAATTCCCCAGGATCCCTGGGTCAAGATTGGGTTTTTTAAGTAATGCTTCTACAATGGAGCATTTCCATGGTGGAGGAACCACTCCCGAGGAGATGGAGGCGTTGATCAATTCTCGGATCACTGGGAGAACTATACCAGTCGCTAATTTCAGAACATGTGGGGGGGCTGGATCCCTAGGTGATCCTGATTTAACCCGGGGCAGGATGGATTCTACAGAGTTAAGATCAAGTAAAGGGATATGATCCAGCGTTGCTTGAGTACCTGAGGGGGGCATATCCATAAAGTACAGGTCCTTGTGAGTGGTTGCGCAAGAGAATGTAAGATATATATCGTGAATCTTCTTGTAGAAGAATTCTGCCAGGTTATTACAATGGGTGAGGGCGCCATCTGTGGTAGCTTGTGGTGCAGGGGGTTTAATGAGGGTTTTAGCAATAGGGAAGATTTCCCGCGGAGAGTTGGAAGCAAGAACGATTTTTTCCCTATAGTACGCAGCTTGTGACCTTTTGATTTCGGCTTGGTAAATTTTAATAGCCTCCCTATATTTTTGTTTACTAGGTGCTGTATAGTCCTTTCTCCATTCTCTCTCTAGTTTTTTACAAGCCTGTTTAAGTTCGCGGAACTTCGGAGAGTACCATGGTGAAATCTTAGACCTGACTTTTTTGAGGCATGATTGTTTAGGGAGAGCATGGTCCAGCGAAAGCTCGATCCATTTGTTAAACATATCATTGGCCACAGTCGGGTTTGAATCATTGGAAGGTGTGGTGGCATCCAGAGCTGAGATCCACTGTTCGAGGGGAAGTTTGGACCATGGACGTTCCTGACTCATAATCTTACTAAATACGGTTGGTGGCCCCGTAATGGCCCATAACAGGGGGATCAAGAAGTGATCTGACTTGGAAGTTGAGTTGGTGCCCCTACTGAGAGTTCCTCATTGTTAGTGAAGATCGGGTCCAATAAATGGCCTTTAATATGAGTACCTCCAGACACTTTTTGATTAAACTGGAGAGCTAAGAGGTTTCCGACTAACTCGGAGATGACAGAGTTATTGGGGTCGTCTAAGTGCAGATTGAGATCTCCCAAAACCGTGAAATTGGAAGGTGAACTGGCTAAGTTGACAATAGTTTCACTAAATGCTTTGAGAAATTGTCCCGGTGCTCCGGGGGGACGGTAAATCAATAATCCTGAAAATGTGTAGGTGAGTGAAAAGCTGATTGAGAACGCGAAGTTCTCACAGTGAGGTAGCGGGTCGGTTGTGATGCGGCATTTGAACCGATCTTTATATATAATAGCGATCCCTCCCCCTTTACCGCTTTTGCGGTCTAATCGCTGGATGAGGTAGCCAGAAGGAAGAGTTTGTGCGAGGACTGGGTCAGACTCATTATTAAGCCAGGTTTCAGTTAAGAATAAAGCGTCGGGAACTCATCCTCTAAGAGCATGGACATTTCTGTTGCATGTTTTGGTAAAGATCTACAATTCAAAAGGAACATTCTATAAAGTGCATGTTCCTTATCTACAGATTGTGCTTTAAAAGATGGTGTAAATGTAAAAGAGCAATATGGACAGGTATTATTATTCTTGGAAGGGCATAAAGAATGAAAACAATTTCCACGTACAGTCTCTCTGAGTGAAAGGAGATACTCAGGGGCATATACGCTTTTACCTGTGGGAAAATGGACAGGGTCTATGGCCCCTGGCCCCGTCCGGGCGTTGAAGGGCTTGCCTTTGGCGTGCCGGTGGCGCGCCCGCTGCGCGTTGCGGTTGTCATTGCCTTATGAAGGTTTCAGCAACTAGACTGCTAACCATAGGCTCCGCCCCCTACCTCCAGCCCGGAAGTACCGCTCCTAGTTGCCACCTGCTCCCTCCAAGCAAGCGGGACAACCCGCGGTGGACCGGGGAGCGGGGCGGTAGGAAGCTGCCGGATGGAGGATGTGGTGATGAAAGGTGAGGCAAAGTGCCGGTGCGAGTGTGCTCAAGGTAGCAAAGTAGCAATTCAAATTTAAAAATTTCCAATAAAACAGTACCTAAAAGAGGTTCAAGGTGCCTTGCTTAGTCGCGCGTCCGCTGCGCGTCCGCTGCGCGTCGCGGTTGTCATTGCCTTATGAAGGTTTCAGCAGCTAGACTGCTAACCATAGGCTCCGCCCGCTACCTCCAGCCAGAAGTACCGCTCCTAGTTGCCACCTGCTCCCTCCACGCAAACAGGACAACCCGTGGTGGACCGGGGAGCAGGGCGGTAGGTAGCTGCCGGATGGAGGATGTGGTGATGACAGGTGAGGCAAAGTGCCGGTGCGAGTGGGCACTGTCATTTCTTAGCGCTGGAGCACTTTTGACAGCCTATCGCCAACGCAGACGCCCTTGCGTCATAGTGCAAGGGTGCCTGTGTTGCAGGCAGGATTTTTATGTGCAGGAAGGTACATCTTCCTGCACAAAAAAAGCTTCAGAGGCATTTTCCTCTTTCTAAGCGTGCTGCAGAATGCAGCACATTAGAAAGAGGAAACAAATAGGAGAAATAAAGATATTTCTCCTTGTTGCGCCTCTGGTGGGGAGGCCTACAACTCTGACACATTCCCAGGTCTACCGATGTTGGTAAATCTGGGAATGTGTCGGTATCCATGGGCAGATGTGTTGGAACACCGATGCTCCACCTATGGCACGCCTCCCTGCCGCAGAGTGATGTAAGGCAGTGACTTGCCCTGTCTTGCGTTCCTCTAGATTTATCAAGCCACGCATGGCCGTGCAAGGCGGCCTTGCGTGGCTTCATAAATCTCTTTTAGGTTTTTCGCAATACTAAGGTGAAGCAAAACCTTGATAAATATGCCCCGTAGTTTACAACATATAATACAAAATACCCAAACTCCAAAATATGTATAATCAGTCACAGATTCCAGTTTTTCATCGTGTAACCACCAGCTTGCTGCACCTAAATGTCCTTGTACTTTGATACTCATCGGTGTGAGTTCAGGCATAGAGGGTCTTCTGTTTAAAAGTATATTTACCAGGATGGAATTATCCCAGGAAATGTGTAAATAATTGTGGATTTTTAATGTTACTGGAGTGTTTGAATGTTTAGCAGGTGTGGGTAATTGGTTTGCATTAATTGCCTAGAGAGTGATGGCTATAATGGTGTTGCCGCATCCCTTTGATAAAGGCCAGAGCACTGGCAGAAACTCATCAAGCACAGCATGCACTTTTTCTTGCACTTGGCTCTTTTTAAACGATGGAGAAAAGAAAGAAGTCATTATTATACCTAATTATAAAGTCAAGTCTGGTTCCTGAGGGAGATCAGTGTCCAGGCCTGCTTGGGCCCTAGCATGTTGCTGTTTCCTTGGACTGTTGTGCATCATAACAATCTATTAGTGACCGTATGCACTCGAGGCTCAGCATCCAATCCCTGCCTATGTAATAGGTCTGTGAGTTACTACAACACTACTTGCTTTATATTTTTTTAGAACCCTACTACTCCGTTTCCCCAATGTACGATAAACAGATTAAGAATCATTTCGAATTCAAACATAATTTGGTCTCACATAAAAACGCCAAGCAAAAACGCATCAATTTATAGTTCCACTACAAAATATGTCAAACAACAACATGGAATATGGTAAATGTCTTATAAAGGAGCCCTTTGTACTTATGTACCCAGCCAATGCAAGGGAGCGCGTGTTAATTGGATCCCACAAGTTTGCTATTCAAATTCTGTTAATGGGTGCTTATGAGCTACGAGAATTTGTGAGGCTGCAGGAGCCAGGCATTTGAGAACAACTACGCCACATCTTTTAAAATATGAGATGGATTCTTTGGGGACATTATTAGTGCTGTGAGAATCAGGTAACACATGAATGATGAATGTAAAATCCCAATCATTAGTCAATAGAGTAGCAAGAACGCGTCAGTATGTATACTTCAGTTCGGGAATACTACGTTTTTTCAACAACAAAAAAAATGGAACAAAATAGAACATTCAAATGACAGGCGCATAATGTTGTATCAAAGCAAGGTGTCTGATCCTACACTGGCGGGAAAACATTATTTCTGCAAACTGGATTATAATTGCATGCATATTTCATTTTTTCAGGATAAATAACAACTTAGTTCGAAACTTTCAAATAGACAGCACACCGGATGCAATTATTACAGCCAGAAAATATGGCGACATTCGTGTTACATTCACTGAGTACGCTCCCCTCTTGGGTAACAACGATTAATATTCCATCAAATAACTCCTCTATTTCCTTTTGCTCTTGGTGATATTTCCGTTCCCAAATGCCAATGGAATATTTGAACTATTAGCCATGATCGTAAGTAACTATTTCAGCGATTCATACCACAGTTCTGCCACTTCTAAGTGCCCTAAGTAACAGCCATTACTCTTTCACAATTCAGTGGTACTCAAGTTACTAATCTTGGAAGGTTGAAAGTGTGAGTCAGCCTTGCCGATATTCAGTCTCATGACCTGAAGCTCATCACTTACGGTGCTAGTCTTCAATTCATTGACCCATCCTGCCAGTAAGGATCTAGCTGCCCAGGGAAATGCCCGATGGATTAAATAGTCAATCTGGCCCTGCCAGCTAGTGTCATGAGCCGTCTTGCCGGCCAGTTTCGATGTGCCCAACCTGCTTCTCTTCTAGTGCTTCTGAGATGACTCTCCGATCACTATGGTACCCAATGCATCACTCATCAATTCACTGAAGAGGGGTGCAGCTATATCTGAGCGAAAAATAACAAGCACACAAAACGTACCCCACCCAGGCTGGCAAGGGGTGCCCATGGCTACCTGTGCATGGTATGAGCATTGTAACCATGTTCAGACGCCATTTGCCACGGTAACTCGGCTAGCACTGTGTGTGCCTGAATGCCAAGAAAACATTGTATTTCACAGTGCACACCCTATGAATACAAATAAATATCTTGGAAACATGCATATTGGTGTTCGCCTCATAGGCATGAAGCAGATATTCAAAATGAATGTTTTGTACCTATTTAATTTGTTGTCTATCACTACGAGGTAATATATTATAAAATTGTGCCTATCACTAGTAGGTAAATCCACTCTGTTAGTGTGCCACTGAAAGCTTTCTGTTTTTTTTTACTCCAATCCACAAATACATGTTTTAAATTGTGAGCGAACAAAACAGAAAATCACGTTTTTTTCCACAGTTTCCTGGAAAACCAAAGAAAGCATTGAGTTCCTATGTGACAATGTTTGCTCTGAAAAATATTTCTTCCAATCTATCACGTTAAAGTAAAGTCCCACGTTGTCATTTTCTTAAATTAAATTTGCTGTGATGACTTGACGTGTCAACCTTTCCTCCTGAATTTACAGTCAGCCTTTGCCGACGTGATAAAATGAACCAGCTCCTGCCACATGCACTGCCTTTTGTTTTTTACTGTTAGTAAATAACATGTAAATCTGTGACATTTACAGCAATTATAAGGTGGGAACAGTTGGCCTGAAGCAGAGATCTGTGAATCCCAGAGACAGATGTTAAAACCCCCTTGAGGCTGTGTGACCTTACAAACATCTCTATACTTGTGCCCAGCCTTCCATTGGTATAAAAATGTGGCTTTGTGCATTTCACACTGACAGAAATAGTTTTGTCTGCATGCGGTCATAATGTTTTGTATAATTTCTTTAGAAAATGTTGTGGTATTTTAAATTATATTTTTTTTTAAAGAAAAAAAGTAATAGGGGCATATTCTCAAGGACTTATCGCCAATTTATCGGCACTTTAGCGCCGCAAAAGTGGCGATAGACTCATCGCCCTATTCACAAGCTGGTGCAAACTGCCGACATCGCCAGTTTTCCTGCGATAGCTGCCGCAAAACACATCGCCACGGATGAGAGCGACAATCAACGCTAATGATATGCAGAGTAGGCGTTCCCGTGCAAAAACACACGAAAACACCACTTTGCGATATTCTCAACGACCAGCCAGATCTGCGATGCTGGACAAAAACAGGCGATAAGGCGCGTTAGCAGCAGGGACTTAACACCTGCTTTTTACTGGTCTTAAGTAGGACGAAAACCTGCAGTACAAAGGGAGCCCAGGCCAGAGCCACATCTGAAGACCAACAGATGCCATGGAGCTACTAATCATGCAGCTTGGAGACCCATGAGGGCCACAACACCCACCGCCACCACCCCCAGGACCACCCCCACCCTCAGGACCACCCCCGGACCACCACCGAGGCAGCGCAGAACAAGACAGCGGACCTTCCGAAAACGCATCAGCCTCACAGACTTAACGCCAGAGGATGTCATTGCCCACTACAGGCTCATCCTCTGCATCATGACCCACATTGCCCACAGGCTGACGGTACCAACACAGCGGACAACCAACATCCCTCCGCAGACAAAGCTGCTGGCTGTGCTGCACCTGTTGGCCTCTGGTTCCTTCCAACCAACAACTGCCAGAGTCGGAGGAGTCTCACAGCCAGCCCTATCAAAGGCCATCACACCTGTCCTGGATGCCATCATCAGTTTCATACCCCAGCACCTTCACTTCCCCCACACTGCGCAGGAACAGCTGGAGACCAAGCAAGGCTTCTACGCCATAGCCGGATTCCCGCACATGTTGGGGGCAATCGACTGCAACCATGTCCTACTTGTGCCCCCTGCCGACACTGCACACAATTACCGCAACAGGAAGCACACGCATTCCATCAATGTGCAGGCAATAGTGGACCACCGGGGACTGTTCACCAATGTCGTCGCCAACTACCCAGGCAGTGTGCATGATTCATACATCTTCCGACAGTCCATCATCAACCAGCGCTTTCAGGATGGCACCTATGGAAATGGACTGCTTGTTGGTAAGTACCAACGGAACACACCACACACCTCAATTCCACAATCACACAACGCACAACTGTGGGAATGGACACGTAACAAAATCACATTCAACATGCCAACCAACATGCACACCTGCCAGACACGACAACACAAGTAACCGTGGTAAGAGGGGACAGAAATGTGGACAAACCATACACTAAGGCATAGCCCCTCTGCCACACATTTGCAGAATGTGGGGAGAGGTGGGAACCACGATTGTGCGAAGGAGGCAATGGACCTATGAATAACAATGTCCACAATGCCAAGTGTGGCGGTGATGCGCTGGACAGTCTTGAGTATGCAGAGCAGAGACATGTCCATGTGGACACATACTGCTGGTGTCTGTAGTGTCGTGGACAGTGGACGCAACCATGTCATCACAGGCAGTGGGGAACACCTTGGACAAGTAGCCATGTCAGCCCCCCTGTAAGCGTAGTGGGCAGGGCCGGTGCACGCCAGTCCAGCGTAGGGGAGTGACTAAATAGGCCGGGGCTCAGGGAGTGGTTCACTTCCGGGACGGCAACCGAAGTAACTACTGCGTGTGGCTCTGTGTCCGCCATATCCTGACCATAGGCCTACACACACGTGGCCGACCACCTACAACGGGCAAAGTCACACCGGCGACGAGGTGGCTACGTCCCACACCACCCTGCGCACATCTCGTCATCGCCTGCAGTGGCGTGTCTGCCAGGGTGGCGTCCCTCACCCTGCCATGAGGCCGCCGTCGTGACCGGTGGTGCCTGAGCGATCCTGTGTGCCTGCCGCACCCCAGCCCGCTGATCCCCAGACCCGACCTGCGCCCAGCGGTGAATGGCCGCCCCTGCGCACCCAGGCCTCACTGCTCACCTGCCGCCACCGGCGTCTCTCCAAGAGGGCCCACCATGTGCCGGTGCAATCTCCAAGGCCGGGCTCCGCGAGCTTGGCAGCCTCCTCAGCCGATCGCTGGATTCTGCGCAACAGGCCCCCAGCGCACCCAGTGGCACCGCACCACGCAGTTGCAAGTTGGCTACTGCTGCCTTCTGACCACACTGCGGTACAGCAAGTAATATACACATCCTTTCCAGTCTGCCCCTCCAGGCCTGCTGCATCATCGCAGGCTGCACACCCACTCAGCTCTTCCGGTGGGCCGAACTCAGTGCACCATAAGTCACCGTCCAGCCTCCAGCATTATAGCATGATGCACACCCGCTCAGCTCTTCCGGTGGGCCGAACTCAGTGCACCGCAAGTCATCGCCACGTGGTGGTTGGCCCGTGCCGGACGCAGGGCCTCGGGTGCCACTAACTCAGTGCACCACAAGTCACCGTCCAGCCACCAGGCCTGCTGCATCATCGCAGGCTGCACACCCGCTCAGCTCTTCCGGTGGGCCGAACTCAGTGCACCGCAAGTCATTGTCCAGAGGGGCTACCCCACAAGTCCGCCTCCAGTAGCCAACAGCATGTCCTCGGAAATGCCACTGGAGCCCTTCACAGTCACGGGGCCACCCCCGCCCCAGGCAGGCCGCCGGTAAGCCTGGGTAGATCGTCTGGAGATGTACTCCGAAGCGCACGACATCCCAGCGCAGCGGCGGCGGCGCACGCGTGTGAGGAGTGCGGAGAAATGGCCTGGGGCTCTAGGCGTAGTTCAGTTATGGGCTCTGGGCGTGGTTCTGTTCCGGTCTGGCCACAAAAGTGACTATGGCGTGTGTCTCTGTAGTAGTGTCTGCGCCACCCGGCCTGTAATCGACAATGTTGCAATGTAGCATGCACCAGGAGGGCGGCCTCGCCCGAATGGATTAATAAAGGAGCACAAGACCGCTCGGGGTCTCGGCTCATACGTGCCAACTGTTGTGTGTGTATCTACATTGCTGCAGCCTGAACCGAAGGCCTAGTCTCAATATCAGTGCGAGTTCAGCCAGGCCAGAACTCCACATCTGTGTTCGCCCTATACTTACCATAGGCCTACACACACGTGGCCGCCCACCTTCAACGGCCAACATTACAGCCTTGCTGTCAGTCCTGCGGACATGCGCAGACAGGCATGACAATGGTGTGCCGTAGGAGTGCAAGTGATACAACCACGCAGCACACACAAGTTAATAGGCTCTGTGGGAGGGAGGAGCAGCTGTGAGGCTACGTAATACACATTGTCCTACCACATTTGCCAGCAGCAATACATGGCTAACATGAATCCCAAGGTCGCACAAATCACACACCACGAAACTTGTATGTCTGCCAACACAGCATGCAGAACCACCAGTTAACACTAATCTCACTTACCTCTCACAGGTGATCAAGGATATGCACTCTGCCTGTGGATGATGACACCCCTCCGAGCCCCGAACACCCCGGCCCAGAGGCAGTACAATGTGGCCCACAAACGCACCAGGGGCATTGTTGAACGCACATTTGGCGTGTTGAAATCACGTTTCAGGTGCCTGGACATCACCGGTGGAAGACTCTTGTACAGCCCAGCAATAGTGTGCAAGATGATCACTGCATGTTGTGTATTGCACAACATATGTGTACGCACCAATGCCCCATGGATCCAAGTCCCAGAAGCACCGGACGATGATGAGGAAGATGATGCAGGTGGACCACACCCCACTGCAGCTGCAGCAGGAATAGCCCACAGGAACACTTTCTTCGCATGAGCACGTAACATTGTGACTGTCCACAGCAATCATGGCACAGTACAAGATGGCCACATGACCAGCATGTGCAAATGAAATCTTAGCAACACACATTCCCCGTGTGCATGTCAGTCCTCTGCATTAGCACATTACTCTGATGGGTGTAAGTGCAACATTGAGTGCTAACATTCGCATATGTTGCAAAAGAGATGGTGTGTATGTCACCTCTGCACTGAGAGGCTGTTTAGGGCGTCACGTATTCGATATGCCATATCGGGGTGTCACATGTAGTACGTCATGCCACTCATCAGCGTCCCACGTGTACATTAAAATGACATGAAATTGGTGTTCAGGAAAAGACAACAGGGTGCCATTTGTGGTCAGAGATGTACCTGCCTGATGCAAATATAAACCCTGTGTGTCGAGTCCCACAACATGAACAACATGGCCGTAAGGGGGATGTGGGCACAGTGGACATCTCAGCAACATTGGGAGATGCACACCAGCCTAGAAGCCAGCAGGTCCACCTTGCGTGGAACACACCAAGGTGTCCCCTGGTCAAATGTGCCATGTACAGGCCACATGTGTACACGGACGTCAGCCATCAAGAGTAGTGATCAGTGCCAGCTAATAGGTGCAAGGTGAGTGGTCAACCTCCTCCTCACAGCTACCTGCACCCATCACTGTCAGACTGCAGCAAAACAACACTGCTACATCAGAGCATGCAATACTGACCGTGAGGGCATGTACATGGCTGGTAAGGGTTCAACCATGCCGGAAGGCGAAGCAGTGACATCCCCCCCACCCAATCCCCATCACATTTCCAGAATGCAAGCAGATGACAAACTAACATTGTGGATGACAGCCCCTCTGTCTAAACTAGAAGGCGGTAGCACACTGCACCTCCGACCTTGGGAATGCATACGCCTGGCATCCCCTGAGCGATACCATAGCAGCAGCTGACGGCTCCCACACTATGCACAGCGCTAACCAGAGACCAACGTATACACACCCCGCACACAGGAGTCCTTCCTCGTAGTTCACTTGCATGGTATGACCTTCACACTTACGCACCGACCATCCCAGGAGTCCAAGTGCTCCACACTCAAACCAATCATTGCTCCGAGCTGTGGCTTCCACATAACTTTGACTTTGCCTTTGTGACACACAGCCCTATTTCATACATTGACGTGGGGCTAAGTTTGGAAATAGCGAGATTGTTTTTTTGGAGCAATGAGGCCACAGCTAGTTCACACATTCCCAGTCATCTCACTGCCTATCTGGGTCACGGACATACATGCGCATTGAAATCAGTTCCCAGGGAGCACCGTTGTTTGGAATCACTGCCCCTACATACATCCATACTTTCATACTTGCTTGATCATGGACATGACTCATCTGTGTGAATTTGAATGTCTTATTCACATTCGGTGGAGTGGTGAAGGTGGAGAAGTACCTGGCCATTCACACGCTACTTTACAATGTTGCCCAATGGAGGGCCAGCCAGGGTCCTTTGGGGAGGGAAAAGTACATCGTAGGAGAGGGAGTTCAGTCCGCAGTCTGATTTCTGTGTCATTGGTTGCCTAAACAAATGTAGCAGTCCATGTCGGGGGCCAAGGTGAGTGTCGCAGAGTGTTGAGGGGGACAGTGGAGGGTGTTATTCCTGGGCATGATGCAGAGGGCAGAACCAAGCAGAAAGAGGCCATATGGCGGAGATGAATGCTACCGCTTCCTACTTAGCCCAACAGCAGATTCATCCTCATCATCGTCGTCCTATGTGTGATGTGCCTCACATGTGGGTGGTGGTGTTTTGTCTGCGACACTGTGTGGCAGTGACACATCAGGGGCCGGAGGTGGATTGTCAGCCGCACTGTGAGGCACTGACACATCAGGGGGCGGTGATGTGGAGGGAGTAGTGGCAGCAGCATTCATCTACGCCAGGCCTTGTGGCCGCACTGCCATGATGAGGATCTGCAGGGCATGGTAGATCCCTGCTGCATCTCGCTGGTGTGCAGCCGTGGCAGCCCTTCTTCCCACCTGCATCCGCTCCATGTTCTCCATGTTCCTCCCCATGTTGGCCAACTCACGGCTGAGATCGCTGGAGCCACTCTGACTAGACAGTTGTTCTTGTCTACGAGTCATGACTCCGGCGATGTCAGCCATGGATTGTTGGAGACCATGGAGCGGATTGTGGGTGTCCGTTAGGGCCTGTAGGTGGTCCCTGATGGGACTTGGACACCCACGTATGGCATCTAATTTGGCTGCCATGAGGTCGACCCCACCCGCACCTGCTCTGCCATCCCCTTCTGGCCCTGCGACACACGGCGTTGGAATGCCATGTGTTGCTTGTGGGGATCCTGGGAGACGGCCGTGGTGGTGGGTGCTTCCTGCTGTGTGGTCTGTGCAGGGGGTGGGTTCTCCTCGATGCAGCTGGGCTGCCCTGCTTCTGGGGGTGGGGTGCTGAGGGTGTCCATGAGCTGTTGGAGGGCGTCGGGGTCGATGGTGTGTAGGTCCTCTTCATCATCGGTGATGAGGAGTACGGTCTGCTCTGCAGGAGGTGATGATTCTCCCTCTGCAATGTGAAGGGGAGATGCAGTTTGACATTGTGTTCACATGTATGTTGACGCATTGGCCAAGTTTACAAACAGACTGCATGTCAATGTACATTGTGACTGTTTGTGTGGAGATGCATATTTAATGCTGGACAGTTGACATTTCGCCACCATCACGGATGTGAGGTTGTATTTGTCCATTATCATCTCGCAGTTTCCTGCTATGCCAAATGCGAATGGCCATTTTCTCCACACAAGCGGCAGCAGTTGTGTCCTCTGTTCAGTTGTGTAAGTGTTGCAGTTTGGTCCACTTTGTTGTAAATGTTGAGGTGCTCTGAGTGTTATGTATGTGTGCTGCATTGTGGGTGATTTGCCCCTTCAGCTCTGATTTGGCTGGCCCTTATCCCTTTCAGGCGGTGTGCCTTTCACTTCTGTGCTTATACAGTGCTGAGCTGTTGCAGACTTGGGTAAATTGGGCTCTTGGTCGGAATTGTGACTCTTGGGCATGGTTTGTCCTCAGATGTGCTGTACTTACCTGTGCATGTGTGCCATTGTGCCCATCTCCCCCCGTCCCCCCATTCCCTGGTGGTTACTCACCCTGTTGCTGTTGTGTCAGGTCATGTTGAGCAGTGTCCGGTCCACTGACTCCTGCCACCGTCTCCACACTGATGACCGTGGACATCATTTCCTCCATCTCATCCAGCCCCTCCTGTGGCGCAGGACTCCCACCCCCAGTCTGCATTGCTGCTTTGCGGTTGTTGGTGAGTTTCAACTTGGTTTTGGGCTTCACATCATTCCAGCGCCTCTTGAGCTCTTCCATTGTCCTCCTAAGCACTCCGACTGCATTCACCTTGTCCACGATTGACTGCCATATTCCATTTTTTGTTGCCAATGACTCAGTGGAGGTGACGAACTGTTGTTGATGGTGTTCTGTCACCTCCATAATCAGGATCCTGTTTTCCTGCGGACTGAACCGCGTCTTCCTCTTCTTCTTCTCCTTGCCCTTCCCTGACCCCAAGGTCCCATGCTGGTCCTCCGTGGGGCTTGTGGGGTTCAGGTTGTCCTCTGTGCTTGCTCCGGCTACCTCCATGGTGCTTCGCAGTTGTTTGTGATTAATTTGTATTTCATTTTTGCCGCTTTTATAGTGATTTTTCCCGCCTTACTTGTGGGACTTGCGGGCCTGGCGCTACTTTTCGCTGGATTTTTATCGCATTTGGGCCCATCGCAACTTTTTTCACGTTCGGGTTTCCTTTTTTATCGCCGTCGCGATAGTTGTATCGCGGACATTTGAGGCGTTCTCGGGAAACTATTGCATGTTACCGCCGTGTTGAGAATACGACATTGAGACGGAGTTATTTTCCCGCGATGGACGGCGATATGAAAAATTGCGTTAGCCTATTTTGGCGATGTTTATCGCACGTTCTTGAGAAAATCCCCCATAGTTTTTAAAAAAACCTGTCCCTTCCCCATTCATATTATTATATTATATATGAATTTTGAAAGACATACCTCTGGGTCAGTGTTAAAGGACAGGTTTTTTATGTGCTCCAAGTAGGTTTCATAGCTTTCTTGATTTGGAGCAAAGTATCTGCTAGTAGGAGAAGAAGTGTAGTTATCAGAAATGATGCTCTTGCATAATAATGTATCAAGTAGACTTAAAAGAAGTTGTTGATGAAGGTAATCTGTTACCCGCCCACCATATTTGCACTCGCCTGTGAGAATCATCATGGCAACCAGTGGATCTTCACTATACACTTTGAGAAACATCTGAGAAGAGAAAATTCAAGATCATTGAAAGTGTAATTTGAAGGGATTGTGGTTGTAAGAAAAGGGGGCACCCCTGACACAAATTCCTAAATCAGGGAAAATAGCTCAAATGTAAATATCACAATATAGGAATGACAACTTTGATTATAGACAGGAATGACATTTATGAAAACATGCGGACTCTGTGAAAGGTATCAAAGAATATTTATTATTGTATTTATTAATGTAAATTGTCTAGAATATCTGTACATTTAAAAGAAAGGAGAAAGAACAAGGAAAGAACGTGATTCTCTCCATATTCAATTCTACATAAAACACAAATACATTTTTATATGGACGTTCTATAAATTGCATTATATGTCATATCAATGTTCATATGAATAGAATTATACACAGTCTTTAGATTAAATTCTTTTATCAGGACATGTAAATAAAGTGAATAATCACTACAAAAAGGACATGATACATTTAGTATTAATATGACTCTGGAAATTCCATATCCTACGCGCGTTTCGGCTGTGCGCCTTCATCAGGAAGCCATGTGTAAAATAGAAACCTAAACAGAATGCATGCAAATGTAAATATAAATATAAGATAAATGTCAATGTTCCACGAATAATCCTGCTTAATTAATGTTATTTTAGAGTGCCCAGAAATTGGGTCTAAGCAAATAGTAAACTTAAAAGCATTATTTATAAGTTAAAAACACTAATTACAAATCAGTCACATATCATAGTTAATTATAGTGAAATGTGAGTCACAGAGATTAACCAACACCAGGGGTTGAAGAGGAATGATAAGGCAAAGAATATATGAGTTTTCAGACACCTAATTGTGAGGGTTTTAAAAGTGAACTAAAAATATCACTAATGCAGAAGAGGAAAGAAAAAGAGAGAAAACTTAGTAAAAGTCAAGATGATCCCAGGTTTACCACAAAATACTAAGAATTCAGAATGGATGTACATCTAGTGGCAAAGGCTATCCTCCACATATCGGGCGTGTGGTGAAAAAACTGAGATACCAAAGGCAAATACCTTATAGGATTCAGCACGGCAAACAGTTTGTTGGGTTTTAAAGAAATAAATCTAAGGTCCAATGTTGAATGGTAGATTCTAATCAAAGGAAAAATGCACGGATAATAAGAAGTTGAAAAGATAGCAGCTCTATTTATTCATGGATGTGTAGCTATGTAAATATAGGTGAAACATTACCTTTCTATTAGGTATCTCCAGGATGGGTAATTACTGTACTGTACAGCTCCAAACGGTCCAAGCACATGGACCAACTGATTTATAGTGGTATTAGTCAGCAATGGATAATGTTCATCCACTATGGAAATAGATGACAATGAGAGTGTAAATTAAGCTGACAGAAAATTTATATTTATAACATGGTCACTGATAACGAATTTATTCAATGCTTAGTGATGCATGAGATTGAGTAAGCTAGATAGGCTCAGAGATGAATGAATATAATATGTGTATGCCGCAAGAGTAATTTAGGGATAAGCAAGATCATGAAGCAGCTTTACCGAGTAAAACACGTGGATGGCGATTTAACTTGTTTCAGATAAGAGAGCAACTATGTCAAGCAGATCATGTAGATAACAATCAGACCTAGTCTGGAGTCACCTTCAAACAGAGGAAGAAACAGAAATGTGCCAGGAATTAAACAGAAATGGTGAAGTTTGCAAAAAATGTATAGGTACCTGATAGATATAGCTGGGGAAATATGATTATAAACTCTTAAGACGGAAATGGTCTCACTTGGATTTACAGTATCACTAGAATAGGGCAAAAGAAAAAATGAAGAGCTAATGTTTAAGAAATACAGATATATGGCATCTGACTGCATATTTGCAAGAGAGTGCAGATAGGATGTGCTTACCCGTACTGAAGCGCTGGTCCAAATATCAGCGTGCTGGAATGGAGGGGCACCTCCAACGTCGCAAACTGCGCTCTAGTTCGACATACCGGTGATCGTCCCATAGTACCAGCTAAACGTGTATATATCGGAAAAACTGATATATATATACTGCCCGGCCAACTCAAAAACGCGCCCAAACCGATGAATACTAGCTGCGTAACCGGAAGTAGAAAGTGAAGATGGCCACTATTAAGAAGAGGTCTCAATAGGGTATGGAAACCTCGCCGCCATCTTGGAATGGATATACAGGACTGAATTGGATCCTATTAGCTGCACTAGAATGTGACAGGCTAGGGGTAGCAATGACTTAAGAATATAAAGTCATGTATGAAAACATTTATTCAATTTGTGTGTATAAGTGAGTGTATCTTGGTGTCAAGATCAAAAGTAAGTGATCAGTTAGTATTGACACATGACCCTATGGGGATAAATCTAAAAACACACTTCAGAGCCCACACTTCTTACATAGGAAGAAGAACTGAAAAGGGGCTCCCACGTGCAAAGCAGAGAGAGACTCATGTAATAGTCAAAGAGCATTAATGACATGATTCGCAAAAAGCGATAGTTGTTGGACTATAGCTAGAGAGCCCTCACAAATGGATTGTACAAGTTTAACCAGGGTTGTGTTTGATCACTTGATCCCACGGAATTTCATTGTTCATCCCATTGAGATAGGTGTTCAAAGAGAAAATCCAATAGACTTCTCTGCATTTGCGAATATTGGTGCTGATGGTGCCAGTATTAGTTTGGATTTTTCTAATATAATCCAACGGATGTCATCCACCGTGTGATGATTTTCCATATAGTGGTGCACTAAGGGTGCCTGCAGTTTTGGGTGCGAATGGCCGACCTGTGTTCCGTAAGTCTAGTGGACATAGTACGAGCCGTCTCGCCCACATAGCCTTTATTGCATGGACACAAGATAAGATAGATGATATTCGAAGTTTTGCAGTTCGTGAAGATTTTCAAGGGCAAATTGATGTTATTAAACACAAACGATTTCGTTTCAATGGCATATTGACATGACACACAAGTCATACATTTAAAATTACCTGTAAGAGGTGAGAGGTTTACAATGGAAGATTGAATAGTATGTTTCGGCTGTACCGGCATACGTGATTGTACTATAAGATCTTTGAGGTTCTTACTTTTCCTATAGGCAAACAGAGGTTTAGGCAATTCTGTACCTTTAGTTTTAGTAGCATTGAGAATGTGCCAGTTGGAGTTTATCACTTGGCGGACTTTTTCTTTCATGGTTGAATGTCTAGAAACGAATACTAACCTAGAATTAGGAAGCTTCGTTTGTGGTGTGAGTAAATGTTGTCTGTCATAGAAACGGGCCCGTTTATAGGAGTGACGCACCAGTTTTTTGGGGTATCCACGGGCTATGAATTTAGCTTTCATATCTGTGGCTTGAGTGTCAAAATCTTGAACGTTGGTACAGTTCCTGCGGAGCCGCAGGAACTGTCCAAATGGGATGCTGGTCTTTTGCATCTGCGGATGATAACTTTCGAAATGTAATAAAGTGTTGCGTGCTGTGGGCTTGACAAATAAGTCGACTTCTAAGTGATTGTCTCTGTTTTGTATTGTAATATCCAGGAAGTCCACTTTAATATTGCTGGTATTGGCTGTAAAGAGAATATTAGAGTCACAAAGATTAAGCCAAGTGACAAACTCAGTAACTTCTTCAGGGTCAGCTGTCCAGATAAAAAAGATGTCATCTATGTATCTGGACCATAGACTCACTGACTCACTGAAAGGGGCAATCTCATTATGGATGTAACGTGTTTCATATAATGCCATGTAAATATTGGCTACTGTGGGCGCACAAGAAGCACCCATACTTACTCCTTTAATCTGTTTGAAAAGAGATCCGTTGAATTCAAAGGTATTTTCTGTGAGGACTATACGGAGGCAATCAATGACAAACTGTTTGGGGCAGTCTATATCAAAAGCGTCCATAAACCATTGGACAGCTTCAATAGCTCCTGTCTGTGGTATATTAGAGTACAGAGCCTCTATATCCATAGTGACCAGGGTATGAGCTGAAGCATTAAAATGTAAATGTTCTACCTTGGTGATGATATCTCGTGTATCACTAATGTGAGATGGAATCTTGCAAACAGATGGTCTAAGAATAGTGTCTATGTATTTAGATAGAGGTTCTGTGACTGACCCGATGGTGGTGACTATTGGTCTATATGGGGGTCCTGAGTGTGTTTATGTATTTTGGGTACCCCATAGATGGCTGCCATTTTAGGTTGTTTGATATTGAGGTACTGCCATTCTTTGTCACATATCAAATTTTGTCTGAGTGCCTGTGTTGTTAGTTGTAGCACCAATTTTTGGACATTTTTGGTGGGGTCTCTTTGAATAGGGATGTAATGAAGTGTGTTACTTAACATCTCCTCCATTTTAAGAACATATTGATCACTATCAAGTACAACTATGCCTCCGCCTTTGTCGCAACACTTGATAGTCAAAGTTTTATTAGCAACAAAAGATTTGAGTGCTAAATGTTCTTCCCGAGATAGATTATATCTAGGTGGAGGGATATATTTAGTAGCGGAAATAAGCTTGTTGAACACCACATGTTCAAAAATGGATATTTCTGGTCCCACTTGTTCTAAGGTGGGAAGAAAGGTGGAGACTGGCTTTAGACCAGACCTATTGTCGATACCAGGAGGTTGAGTGTCCTGACCTTCAAAAAAACTTTGAAGTCTGATTTTACGAAAAAAGATCATAAGATCCTTAAAAATTTCAAACCTATTGATGTTGCTGTGTGGAACAAAGGAAAGACCTTTAGTAAGAAGAGTTTCTGCAGCAGGATCTAAAATGTGACTGCTAAGATTAAAGATGGGGATTTCCTTTAATCGCGCCAGTATTGTGCATGTCGCGTTACCAGATATTGGTCCTGGTTTGGGTACATGTTCTGTGCTTGTTGGTAATCTTGAGGTGGAGGGTATTGCTGGTTCGGTGGCTGCTGATAGTTGCCCCTGAATCTGGGTTGATACCTGGTCCGCCATCACGTGTGTTGGTTCCCTCGTCTGGCTAAAAAGGAGGGCGATTAATTCTGGAATTCCCAGTTTGATTTCTATTTGGGCCTTGTTCTTGTTGGTAATTGTTTCCTTCGCTCTCCGAGTCTGAAGTATCACTGAAGGTGGTGATTTTTCTAGGGTGTCTATTATGTGAAAATTGATCTTGTTTGTCACCAGTAGGCTCCGATTGGTAAAAGTTTTCTGCCAAATAAGGATAAACTTTTTCTTGGCTGAAAAATCTAATATCTTTCCTGAGCTTATCCGTTTTTCTCTTGAGTAAATACTCATTATACGAATTCATGTCTTTCTCAACTTCTTCTAGTGTCTTGAGTGCTTCTTCTATGGCTTGACCATTTTTAATTTTTGTTTCTAGTTCTAAGATGTCCTGTAAAAGTGTTTGGACCAGTTCTTTAGCGGTTTCATTGATTAAAATCATGAGATCTCTAGAACATCTATTGGCTATAAGGGACCATCGTTCCAAGAACTTACGAATTTGTACGAAAAGATCTGGAATATTGCGTATTCTTAAACCTTGCGGAATAACTCCGGCCTTAAGATATTCGAGCATAAACTGCCCATGTAGTTCTATTCGTTTAGTTTTTTTCCTAAGTGATGTGAGTTTTTGGATCTCCCCGTTAGCTTGTGCATTAGAGGAAGCTGAATTGTGACCCAGATTAGAGTCTCCCACCAGCAAAGCAAAGTCTTCATCTGAGAAACCAAATGTGACCAGTTTTTCCATGATTGAGTATGTCAAGATATGTGAAGGACCAAGTTTAGGGGTCTGAAAAGATGTTAGGATTAGATAACATCTAACATTACATGGGATAAATAACTGGAACCTGTTTTTAAGAGAACTAATAGAATGAATAAAAACCCCACTGTGAAAAATAGAGCAGGAAAAATGTGATACAGATAGAAGATAGACTAATTAGTGTAAGAATAATAAATAAAATAGCAAACCCCGCACAGACAGGCTGTGGAGACAATGGTTGTAAGAAAAGGGGGCACCCCTGACACAAATTCCTAAATCAGGGAAAATAGCTCAAATGTAAATATCACAATATAGGAATGACAACTTTGATTATAGACAGGAATGACATTTATGAAAACATGCGGACTCTGTGAAAGGTATCAAAGAATATTTATTATTGTATTTATTAATGTAAATTGTCTAGAATATCTGTACATTTAAAAGAAAGGAGAAAGAACAAGGAAAGAACGTGATTCTCTCCATATTCAATTCTACATAAAACACAAATACATTTTTATATGGACGTTCTATAAATTGCATTATATGTCATATCAATGTTCATATGAATAGAATTATACACAGTCTTTAGATTAAATTCTTTTATCAGGACATGTAAATAAAGTGAATAATCACTACAAAAAGGACATGATACATTTAGTATTAATATGACTCTGGAAATTCCGTATCCTACGCGCGTTTCGGCTGTGCGCCTTCATCAGGAAGCCATGTGTAAAATAGAAACCTAAACAGAATGCATGCAAATGTAAATATAAATTTAAGATAAATGTCAATGTTCCACGAATAATCCTGCTTAATTAATGTTATTTTAGGGTGCCCAGAAATTGGGTCTAAGCAAATAGTAAACTTAAAAGCATTATTTATAAGTTAAAAACACTAATTACAAATCAGTCACATATCATAGTTAATTATAGTGAAATGTGAGTCACAGAGATTAACCAACACCAGGGGTTGAAGAGGAATGATAAGGCAAAGAATATATGAGTATTCAGACACCTAATTGTGAGGGTTTTAAAAGTGAACTAAAAATATCACTAATGCAGAAGAGGAAAGAAAAAAGAGAGAAAACTTAGTAAAAGTCAAGATGATCCCAGGTTTACCACAAAATACTAAGAATTCAGAATGGATGTACATCTAGTGGCGAAGGCTATCCTCCACATATCGGGCGTGTGGTGAAAAAACTGAGATACCAAAGGCAAATACCTTATAGGATTCAGCACGGCAAACAGTTTGTTGGGTTTTAAAGAAATAAATCTAAGGTCCAATGTTGAATGGTAGATTCTAATCAAAGGGAAAATGCACGGATAATAAGAAGTTGAAAAGATAGCAGCTCTATTTATTCATGGATGTGTAGCTATGTAAATATAGGTGAAACATTACCTTTCTATTAGGTATCTCCAGGATGGGTAATTACTGTACTGTACAGCTCCAAACGGTCCAAGCACATGGACCAACTGATTTATAGTGGTATTAGTCAGCAATGGATAATGTTCATCCACTATGGAAATAGATGACAATGAGAGTGTAAATTAAGCTGACAGAAAATTTATATTTATAACATGGTCACTGATAACGAATTTATTCAATGCTTAGTGATGCATGAGATTGAGTAAGCTAGATAGGCTCAGAGATGAATGAATATAATATGTGTATGCCGCAAGAGTAATTTAGGGATAAGCAAGATCATGAAGCAGCTTTACCGAGTAAAACACGTGGATGGCGATTTAACTTGTTTCAGATAAGAGAGCAACTATGTCAAGCAGATCATGTAGATAACAATCAGACCTAGTCTGGAGTCACCTTCAAACAGAGGAAGAAACAGAAATGTGCCAGGAATTAAACATAAATGGTGAAGTTTGCAAAAAATGTATAGGTACCTGATAGATATAGCTGGGGAAATATGATTATAAACTCTTAAGACGGAAATGGTCTCACTTGGATTTACAGTATCACTAGAATAGGGCAAAAGAAAAAATGAAGAGCTAATGTTTAAGAAATACAGATATATGGCATCTGACTGCATATTTGCAAGAGAGTGCAGATAGGATGTGCTTACCCGTACTGAAGCGCTGGTCCAAATATCAGCGTGCTGGAATGGAGGGGCACCTCCAACGTCGCAAACTGCGCTCTAGTTCGACATACCGGTGATCGTCCCGTAGTACCAGCTAAACGTGTATATATCGGAAAGACTGATATATATATACTGCCCAGCCAACTCAAAAACGCGCCCAAACCGATGAATACTAGCTGCGTAACCGGAAGTAGAAAGTGAAGATGGCCACTATTAAGAAGAGGTCTCAATAGGGTATGGAAACCTCGCCGCCATCTTGGAATGGATATACGGGACTGAATTGGATCCTATTAGCTGCACTAGAATGTGACAGGCTAGGGGTAGCAATGACTTAAGAATATAAAGTCATGTATGAAAACATTTATTCAATTTGTGTGTATAAGTGAGTGTATCTTGGTGTCAAGATCAAAAGTAAGTGATCAGTTAGTATTGACACATGACCCCTATGGGGATAAATCTAAAAACACACTTCAGAGCCCACACTTCTTACATAGGAAGAAGAACTGAAAAGGGGGCTCCCACGTGCAAAGCAGAGAGAGACTCATGTAATAGTCAAAGAGCATTAATGACATGATTCGCAAAAAGCGATAGTTGTTGGACTATAGCTAGAGAGCCCTCACAAATGGATTGTACAAGTTTAACCTGGGTTGTGTTTGATCACTTGATCCCACGGAATTTCATTGTTCATCCCATTGAGATAGGTGTTCAAAGAGAAAATCCAATAGACTTCTCTGCATTTGCGAATATTGGTGCTGATGGTGCCAGTATTAGTTTGGATTTTTTCTAATATAATCCAACGGATGTCATCCACCGTGTGATGATTTTCCATATAGTGGTGCACTAAGGGTGCCTGCAGTTTTTGGGTGCGAATGGCCGACCTGTGTTCCGTAAGTCTAGTGGACATAGTACGAGCCGTCTCGCCCACATAGCCTTTATTGCATGGACACAAGATAAGATAGATGATATTCGAAGTTTTGCAGTTCGTGAAGATTTTCAAGGGCAAATTGATGTTATTAAACACAAACGATTTCGTTTCAATGGCATATTGACATGACACACAAGTCATACATTTAAAATTACCTGTAAGAGGTGAGAGGTTTACAATGGAAGATTGAATAGTATGTTTCGGCTGTACCGGCATACGTGATTGTACTATAAGATCTTTGAGGTTCTTACTTTTCCTATAGGCAAGCAGAGGTTTAGGCAATTCTGTACCTTTAGTTTTAGTAGCATTGAGAATGTGCCAGTTGGAGTTTATCACTTGGCGGACTTTTTCATTCATGGTTGAATGTCTAGAAACGAATACTAACCTAGAATTAGGAAGCTTCGTTTGTGGTGTGAGTAAATGTTGTCTGTCATAGAAACGGGCCCGTTTATAGGAGTGACGCACCAGTTTTTTGGGGTATCCACGGGCTATGAATTTAGTTTTCATATCTGTGGCTTGAGTGTCAAAATCTTGAACGTTGGTACAGTTCCTGCGGAGCCGCAGGAACTGTCCAAATGGGATGCTGGTCTTTTGCATCTGCGGATGATAACTTTCGAAATGTAATAAAGTGTTGCGTGCTGTGGGCTTGACAAATAAGTCGACTTCTAAGTGATTGTCTCTGTTTTGTATTGTAATATCCAGGAAGTCCACTTTAATATTGCTGGTATTGGCTGTAAAGAGAATATTAGAGTCACAAAGATTAAGCCAAGTGACAAACTTGAAGGGATTGTGAACATATGTTCGTACACATCTAAACATTTTTGTTTTTAAGCATAAGAACCTTCATTTTACATGCAATTTCGCATTTTGCATGCTTATAGCTCAATTTAATGGTCATTTCTAAAATGAGAGAACAGCATGAGATGACAAAGCTCATATTATTTCACTCACGTTACTGGAAATTTGCAAAGAAGTTCCGAGAAAGTAAGAAAAAAGTGTCAAAGATTTGCAAGGAATGTCATTTCCTTATCTAAACTTTCTAACCAATGACAGTTCGTTTGCAAGTCAATTCTTAATTGTGTATGTTCATCCCTTGGAGGAGATGCAGCAAAAACAGATGAGCAAAGCAGTTTTTCCATTCCCTCACTCTGAAAAGGGCCCTCAAAAAATGAAAAACAAATAATCTTTATACATGGTCATTGTGCTGTTTGCCCTTGCTTAACTGGTACTGTGCTGGAAACACCAGGTGCAGATGAACCACCTGATCTTATGTATAATTCCATATTTATTTATTCCTATCCCCTATTTTCTGAACTCGCATGGGACTCAGACTCGTCTCCATGCACTTTCTCTACTGCTGCATCAGGACCACCGCCATGATGCTCAACCAACATTTAAGCAATGCAAACCAAGGTGAAAGTGCTCATGTGCAAATGGAAAACCTCTTGCATACTACTCCCACATGACTTCCAGACCACACTATTATTGCACGTTGTTAGAAATGGGGGTCTCTAGTTGGCAGAGGTAGGTACCTTTGTCCAAATAGGGGCCCTTGCTTCTAGTCAGGGTAAGGGGGATACACTCCTAAAATAACCCCTGCTCACCCCCTTGGTAGCTTGGCACGAGCAGACAGGCTTATCTCAGAGGCAGTGTGTAAAGCATTTGTGAAGACATACAGTAACACAGTGAAAACACTACAAATGGACACCACACCAGTTTAGAAAAATAAGTAATCTTTATTTAAACTCAAAACAAGACCAAACGACAAAAATCCAAAATACAGTATTAAAAATAAGGCTTTCAAATGGTAGAAATAGTTCAGTTCAATGCAAGTTGGAAATGCGACAATTTTCTCAAAAGTACCTTAGAGGCGTCATGCAAAGCAAACAAAATGGCCGCAGGGAAGGTGATGCGTCTGTTCCTTACACTCAGGGGAGGTGATGCCTCTGTTCCTTACTGCAGCGCAGGGGAGGTGATGCGTCAGTTCCTTACTGCGTGGGGAGTTGATGCGTCTGTTTCTTACTGTGGACCCCAACGATGCGACAGCCTTGGCGCCTTGATGCAATGCGTTGATCCGGTACGATGCATGTCTGCGTGCAGCCTCACAGCAGGCTTGCGTCGGGATCGGTGCGGCGGCGGCGATTTCTCGAGCCGCGGCAGGCGCTGAAACGGTTTCTTCTGCGATGCGTCGGAAAACCAGTGCGGATGCAAAACGCTTCTTCGGTGTTGCGTCGATTTCCCAGCTCCCAGCGACGAACAGTCTCCAGAGGTCCTAAACAGTAGCAGGCACCTCTTTGCAGGTTGGAATTCCCAGCTGGTGGTGAAGTCTTTGTGGCCCTTGGAGATCTTTTCTTCAAGCAGGTGACAATGCAAACAGCAAAGTCCTTTTTCTCCTTTCCTTGGCAGCAAGCAGCCACTGCAGGCCAACCTCAGACAGCAAACAGCACAGGGGCAATATTCCTCCTCAGCTTCTCCGGCTCTTCTCCTTGGCAAAGGTTTCCTCTTGATTTCCCAGAAGTGACCTAAAAGTCTGGGGTCTGGGCCCCTCTTTTTATACACCAAAATCCTTTGTTCTCTGAAGGCAGAGATTGTCTGTACCCAGCCAAAACCAGTTCTGTGGGGCACTTTGCAAGTGCACAACAACATCCTTTGTCAGTGTGAGCCCTGGCTTCAGACACACCACAGGGGGGCGGAGCCGTCATTGTGGAAGGCAGGCACAGCCCTATTCAGGTGAAGATGTTACTCCTCCCACCACTCCAAATGCAGACCAAGCCTATTCAGCCCAGCCCTGACTCATCAGACTTCTGGAGCCACTGCCCTGCTTCAGCCCCTGTCATCCAAAAGCAAGACATGCAATCCACAAACCTAGCAGAGGCACACTGGATGGTTAGGCAAGAAAATACCTACTTTCTAAAAGAGGTATTTTCAAACACAGAGGGCCCGATTCTGATGCGGGTTGGAAAAGCTTCCCGACTGAGGGCCTGATTCTGATGCGGTTAGGAAGGCCTCCTAATGGCATTTGCTCCTTCCAAATCGGATCGGGAACGTGTCTTCCCGACCCAGGGCCCAATTATTATGCGGTTAGGAACATATGCTCCCATTGAAGTCAATCGGAGTCCAACCAAATCGTATCTGGAAGCATCCGGATGCATCGTACTCCGTTGGTCGGACTCTCCCGATCCGAGTGGGTCAGAAACCATTTCCAAACCGATTCGGTCGGGAAGCTTCGGGAAGCTTTCCAACCCGCATCAGAATCAGGCCCAGAATGTAAAAATCACCCTCACTAAAAGAGGCACTTTAACATTCTGAGTTCAGGCATACTAAACTTTATTTTCCTAGCTTGTTCCCAGGGTCAGTTATGTTTATAAGATGTTATAAACAAACTCCCCATTCTGGCCTATGGGAACAGATAGCCTTGCAATAGTGAAAAACGAAATTGGCAGTATTTCACTATCAGGACATGCCACACACATCAGGGCATGTCCTACCTTTCACATACAATGCACCATGCCCACAGAGGTACCTTGGGCCTACCTTAGGGGTGACTAATATGTAGAGAAGGGAAGGTGTATGGACTGGCAAGTGTGTGCACTTGCCAAGTCGACATGGCAGTCCCAGGCTGCACACAGGTTCTGCAATGGCAGGCCTGAGCCACATTTTCCCAGCTGCTTCTGTGGGTGGCACAATCAGTGCTGCAAGCCCACCAGCAGCATTTGATTTACAGGCCCTGGGCACACATAGTGCACTGTACTAGGGTCTGACAAGTAAATCAAATAGCCAATCATGGAAACACTGATCCATAACACAATTTACAAAAGAGAGCATATGCACTTTAGCACTGATCAGCAGTGGTAAAGTACCCAGAGTCATAAAACCACCAGCAACAGGTCAGAAAAAATACAAGAAGAAGGCAAAAGGTCCTGGGATGACCTTGTAAAAAGGGCCAAGTCCAACACACGTTATCATACAATCACCCTTTGAACTCATCCCCATAATGAAACCAGTTAATACATCTTGTGCCTCTTCTGAATTGCCAGCATAAAAACAATGACACTGTTTTTTCTATTGCCTGCAATTCTTCTCTGTTTAACATTCTATTCAATAATTCCCAAACAGGCACCACTGAACCATGATGCCTCAAAACTATAGGGGTCTTATAATTGCTAAAGAAGTGCACATCCCATTGTCCTTACCATCAAACTATGGTCCAATGTCACTGCTCCTGAATATTAAAAACAAAATGTTTTTAACAGTTAAATGCGATATCTCTCTTAAAAAAAAATTACTTAGTCCACTTGAAAATAGTCTATGCTCTACAGTCTACAGAGGCTTCATTCTCACATGTTGCTAATGTCATCACCTCAGCCACTTACAATCATCACTGATTCATCCTCATACTTTTGAAGCTGTTCACTGCATTTGATACTGTTAATTATCCTACTATAGTATCCTCTCTTAGCACCCAAGGCATCACCATCACAGTGTCAAGAGCTGAACAAAGTGTTAGCTGCTTGACATGGGGGCCACAGTGCCACCTTCATATGTGGGATGCAAGAGGTAAGAAGTGAATTTTGTAAACAAGATCCACCAGGAGGAAACCTCCAAGACCAAAAAAGTCTCCTGAACAGTCTTGAAAGTTTTAATTGGAGATAAGTAAGTAGAAGTAGGTGGGCACAGACTCCACCTGGACCAATATGATGAAATCCAATGAAGATACAAAAAAATGGATAAAATGGAAATTTGCTGCCAAAAACTGGTGCAAATATTAGGTGAAAATGTTTTTAACAAGTGGGCATGGGACTCAGTGAAAATTAGACATCTAATACATTGTGATGCATCTTCAACCAGAACAAGATTCCTTTTATATGGTACTAACAAAAGTGATGACAGACAAAATGTACTAATGCCACCTTGGGTTAGGAAACTTCTATGGACTTCATTTGGGTTGTAGCCATCTTGGATAAGGAAAAGTAAGAAGGCTGACCAGTCTTCCTGATTCCAGAGAGTAGGACAAAATGTAGAGAAGGAAAAGCTCTAAAACAACTCTTCATTTCCAGATTTTGAAGGCAACATCATCACCATCTTTACAGAGACATGCAAGACTGTGGTGTTCTATTTGATGGCAGCAGCTACCACCCAACTGTGAGCAAAGCCAAGCGGGCCACAACGTGTTGATGCCTTACCCAGAGTGGGGCGGCTGAGGCAGGAAATTCAGTGCCCTCAACACTACAGCAGCTGTTTCCATAAGCAACTCCAGCCTGTTTGTGAGCCCATGTAGTAATAGTAGTATAATTCCTTCTGTAGCTCTGGGTTTATCTGGATGTTGGTGAAAAAAGTGATGGATCAGCAGTAGAGCATGTAATGCAGATGGATTTTCCTAGGATCCAAATACTAAAGACAACTATGACAAATTTGAAAATCACAAATTTCTTGATCTTCAAATTTGAGTTGTTTTTAATTCATGTTTGGAGAAGTTTTAGTAGGGAAACAATGATATGGATCATAGGTATGGAAGGGTTATGAAGCATGAAAAATTGAAAGAATTTTCAAAGTGTAGGCTAGTTTCAGGCAAAGAGCACTGGATTCATCTGGCTAGTAAATAGTGAAGGACCAAAGAATAATGGTCTAAATTGGTCTGGAAGAGTGTGAGCTGGAGGTAAATACGAGGATAAACCTTAGAGCCAGGAATAAAGATGGTACTATCAGATGGTCTTTATCAGTGATCTGTATTATCTCATGCTTAGAGTGATGTAAACTGCCATTATTACCTACCTTTGGTCTCGTAGGAGTTTCGTGAATCCAGTGGCTTCCAGAACTAAAGGCTCAATGAAGGGAAAGAAGGACTAACCCGTTGATGAAAACCCTGTAAGCAAAAGAAGTGTGACACTTTGTTATTACTATGAGTTGCAATATTATTGGACAATTCATCCATAGCAAGGAAGGATGCACAGTGGTTTTCAGAGACTTTAGAATAGCGGTGAAAATACTGTTCCAGGCAATGGTTGAATCTTTTAATTTGCCTGTTAATCTTGGGATGGTATCCTGATGATAGGGCGTGTTTAAAACATATTGTGTTTCTCTGTCTGTAATGATTGTGTGAGGCAGGCCATATAGATAGAAATATGTGTTATAAACATTGGACAATTTCAGAGGCTGAAGGGAACTTCGAAAAAGATGATAAATGGGCCATCTTCAAAAATGTATCTACAATAACCAAGATTACTGGGTATTCGTCAGAGGTGGGAAGATCCACAGTCAAGCAGGTGGAAATGGTATGCTATGGTTCAGGAACTACTGTCAAGGGCTGTAAGCATCCAAAAGGTGTTGAGTGCAAGAACCAATTCTTGGAACAAATTTGACATGAACATTAGAATGCATCGTAGGCCACCAAAAGGAACACAAAACCAAATCTAGAGTAATTCTTTATCCCCCACAAGCAGAAATAGCTTCAGAGTCATGACACATGCACATTATTTTTGTTGCAAGTCTGGATTAGGAATAAAGAACCCTTGTTTTTTGAAGTATAAACCATTATTTTCCAGGAGGAACCAGACCCCTCTAATTACCTAACTACTTCAGGCTAGGGTATAGTGGTCTGGTCAATAGGTTAGTGATGATTCACAATATTAACAAGATTAGGCATCTGCTGGAAGATTCTTGAAACCAGGAATATAGGTAATAGATAAGTAATAGCAAAAGGCATACTTTGAAAAGATAAATGCCTATCTGGCTTAACAAATATTCCTATACAGTCTTAGTTCCATAGACAATGTAGGTTTCTATGTTCTGGGCAGATTTCAAAAGGTATCCTAACTCCTAGCAAGAGATTTTTCTACTCAGTGTATGTGAACTTCATGACCAGCAGTTTCTTTCCAAGACTGAAACATTTAGCTAACTATGCGATAATGTATGGGATAGGTTGGCCCATATACGTGATGCTCCAGTTAATCATCATCTTGCATTAGCAACAAGTCAGCTCTCACATTTATTTTTCTCTCGATGCATCCTTGTGTTCAATTAACTTCTTGGTAATCAGGATGATAAAGGACCAGAGCCTGAAAGCATACATTTTTGAGGATACTGAAATGTATTTCAGCCAAAGACATCGAGTGAAAACCTTATTTTTTTATTTTCTCAAGTACTCCAGCCAATAGTGCAAATCCATTGATAAATTGACACTAAACATTTGCAGACCCAAGAAAATGTTGGGGTTGCTATTGAAGAATTACTGAGAGCTTCTTTGGATTCATTGGCAAGCTTCAGAAACTGAACCGGTAATCCAAATACTTTAATTCTTCTCTCTCAAATTAACCTTTCCCAGGCTTGCAGGTCAATTGATGTTGTAACCTTGCCAAAACTATGGATACATATTATTAGGTATATAACTACAAAATGGTTTAATAAGTCTATGAATTGTTGGAAAGAAAAGTAATGCTTGGACAATCCAAACGGCATTGCATGATACTCAAACTATCCAAACGAGGTGCAAAAAGCAGTTTTCTATATTAATGTGTAAAACTTGATAAATGCCGCGACATCCAGCCTGGTGAATATTTGTGTACTTCAGACTGATTCGAGAATCTCTTTGTTGAGGGCAAAGCATATTTGTTTTTGATGGTAATTTGATTTAACCCTCTATTATCAAGTTATGGCCTGAGATTCTTGACTTTCTTTGGAACACAAAAACATTATGCATCTGATGGTGAAGAAAAAGGTAGAATGAGTCAATTCTGGAGATTTATTGTAAGTTAATTTTTAGGATCTCATTTTCTCTTTCAAACAATGAATAAACCAGTCCACAGGAAACAGTGGGGCCATTTCAAGAAGAATGGAACAATCATATTCCCAATAAAAGTAAAGGGAATGAACTGATGGTTTGACAAAAATAGAAGAAAATAAATGATAATAGGAGGGAACCATAGAATAATTGACTACGGTTAAACCAAGAGTAGTTCTAAACTCCTTCCTTGGATGATCAATGCTTCCTGTGGCATAACAGTGATCATGACAGAGCTGTCAACACAGTGAAATTGTTCTAGTAATCTCATTTATATACAGAATGTGCATCCTTAACAAAGTCATTCCAAAAATGAGAGCATAATTGGGTGAGGCTATTAGATCAAAATAAACCATCTCTGTGATCATTAAAAGAAACTCACAAAGGCAATGAAATGTCAATGGTCATGAAGCCAAGGCAGTACCATTCATAGTTTGTACGATTTTTGAAATTTTCTTCAAAATCTTTGCAATGTTTGCTCTGAATGACTCATTTAAGATCCATAAACATATCACGAGTGCCACCGTTTAAAATGGCAGAAGCATTATTATTCAATGTTTACACATTAAGTTAAGCATGACTGCACTGTGTCAAGCTACCAGAGGGTTGAGCGCAGGTTAATTTGAGGTTTTTTGTGACTTCACCCTGACAAGGATTGTGGTTTCGGCTTAAGGAGGGTTTGACCTCACCAGCAGCACAATTTCTCACACAATAAAAGAAAGGTAATGATTACAATTACACAAAAATAAAGGATGTTTTATGCAGGGATTATGAATTATTCCAAACACAAAAAATGTTCCACTAAAAGCAATGTTAATCTGAAAAACAACTTTATGGGGTGTGGAAAATCCAGACTAAGGCTTTAACCACATAATGGATCATGGCCAGTTAAGAGCTGGTAGATCATTCCAGTAAGATGCTTTTCTTTTAGACTTCTGAAATTTCTGGAGCAAGAAACTTGTAATTGAGGCAAAGCTGGAAGATGAGATGGAGAAAGACTCAAGAAGTCTCTTGAACAATTATGCAGGGTACTGTGCCGCATTTGTGATAGTTTTTCCAAAAAATAGGGGTAGGGTCTGTTTTCGCGTTCAAACTAGACCACTGATACTTTGAAAACACAACAAGTGTTTGAACGCAACCTTTTAACTAGAATAAACCCTGCATGTGTATCTGCAGGATTTAGTGTTTTTATTTCACCATTTAAACGATTCACAAAGGATCCAACTGTTCAGTGAAGGTTCAGTTCAAACACAGGGGTTGTGTTGTAATAGGTTGTAGCATGACAATATCATAAAGCAAGTCTACACCGTTACTTTTTTTCTTGTTTTGCAAATGAAGGACTGGTCATCTATTGTTATGTATTTGTTGTTCAGTGTTGTATATCCATGAAATGTCAAGTTCATTGCATTTATGAGATTATGTATTGTAAATCTTATTGTGTGTCTATATGTTTTTTGATATGAACTCAATTTAATTTACAAAAATTTTTTTCAAAATGAAAAAGTAAATGGTGAAATAAAAACACTAAATCCTGTAGATACACATGCAGGGTTTATTCTAGTTAAAAGGTTGCGTTCAAACACTTGTTGTGTTTTCAAAGCATTTGTGATAGAGTACTCTGCCTACCAAACTCTGTATTGGGCCAAAGTCACTAAAACATGATGTCACTATTGCCACAAGCAAAGCAATGTCACCTAGAATCACCAAGAACTGTGAAAGCAGACCCCAACTTCCTAATGGATCCAAGCCAAAGCCATTGCATTTTTGTGGGGCAACCACTCTAATATCTACCTTTGCAAATAAAAGAAGCAACTGAGAGTAAACCATCCATACATCCATGGACATGGGGCATCTGGTTTCAAGCTCCAGCGCTTACTTCTCTGACTAAGAGTATTTTTTTTAATCTCTAGCCTTCTTCATTATGGCAGCCATTCACTCAAACCAAGGGCACTAAGGCTTCATCTGTGTCTGCTTGTGTCCAATGCCCACTTGAGAGACCTTAGGCCAATTCTGATATCTAAATGTAAAGATAATCTTTTCAGAAATCCCAGCCTGTGCTGTGTAGCCAAGACTACCTCCAAGAATGATTCCATCCTGGAGCGTTTATCCCATTGAAACCCTCTAAAGACTCTCAGACATGTTCTTCAACATTTTCGGCTGCCAAAAGCTTTCACTGTCATTTGTAATAGATTGTGTTCTATTAGCATATCTGTGAAACCCCAATTTTCAATCTAGGTGGGTATTATTTTATATTCTTTTACCAATGTTTTTGCTGATAATACAGTCTTGCTCTATTTGGGATTTGATCATTTTGAATATTTGGTTATTTATCGCTTGAAAAGTTTTGAACTGTGCATGTTTATGCATGTTTTCTCGGCACCCGTGCCTGGTGCACCTAGGTTGTTGCATTACGCCATCACTCTCTGTTCTATCTCTTATGGTCAACAACATCCTTACAGGCGCAAGGCCACAACAGGTGAAAACACTTGTGTCCAATGTTTCATAGAATCTTTGACCGCCATTAAGTTTCTTTTAATTTTGAGGCATTGGAATTCAGACAGAGTATCTTTATCCAGAACTGTAGATTTGTGATGTGTATGTGCAAAATCTGCATACACGCAAAAGTAAAAATAGTGTCACTGATGCGAAGAAGCTGTACTTACCGAGTGAGGATTATACAATAGCAAATGCAGTGTGTAGATAGAATATAAGGCAAGAGCCAGGAGACGCTCAGATGCACAGGTCAACATTCTAATTTCTGCACTGCATTAATTTCTGGAAAGTACATTCAAGAATCTGGTCATCTGTGATTGTGAAAAACTGATGTGGAAATGAATTAGTAAAATTCCAATTCATTTTCATTTTGTCACATTTCTGAAACTATTTCATTTGGGAAACAGGATTTTTCATCTATAACAATCATCTTCAATTTCACATGTCTGCTCTGGGATTTGGGAAACACACATAGCACAGTACATGACACTGAGTAAAGAGTTTCAGAATACCATGGGGCGATAATTGAACGAGCTTTGAGTATTCGACCATTCCACCTCATGGCATACACTGACCCAAGTCTAATTACAGATTAATTATTCCTGTAAAGGGCATATGCTGTTACTAAATTCAGAGACAATCTAGTACACATTAAAGGTGCAAACCAACTTGGGATTTAGGCCGCAGGATTGTAGTGTTTCCACCAGCCCTGTACGTCACCTAGATACTTCAGATATGTTGTTGGTGTGACCTGCCTGCATGCCTCCCAATTTCTTAGCACAGCGAGAGGATGGCTCAGCCTCTACTTACCTGGATGCCTTTCGGTTTGCCAGCAGTTTGAGGCGGTGGGTGTGACTGCCATTTAACTTGGTTAGTTCTGTTCATAACTATGAATAAGATAGTGGAGTTTCTGTGGGATGTTGTGAGTCTGTGTTATAGGACTGCGCCTATTTCCTGTCTTACTCTTCAACTCTCTTCTAGGGGTTTCTGTCTCTGGATTTGAATGGATATATGTATGCAGGCCAAGTTTGCTGCTTACCTCCAAAGTTAGCGTTGGGTGTCGAAACCCCCTCTGAAAGAACAGCTGAAGAGAGTATTATCTAAGCTTTTCTGATCAATTTCCGGTTCCTAAAAGCTAGAGGAAAAGGTGTAAGGAAATGGAGAACCTCATGTTATATTGGCCCTCTCAATTCTGGATTTTACATGCTATTCCAAATTCTTGGCCTGTCATCTGGAGATGCCTGGTTCCTCAAATTAGGCAAACAATGGATAGTTTTTCAAATGAATTATCAACATTCATTCGAATAGAAAGAATAAATGATTTACACTAGCCATCAAACAGATTTGATCACATGATATTTAATGCATCTTGACCATGCTCAGTGCTCAAGTAATCACACAGCGCAAGAATTAGAGAAAACGTAAAGGTGTGTACAATATCAACAGACAATGGACCATGTAAATAATTTCATTGTTGTTTGTAATGCTTGAACTATATATATCCAAATTAGGGGTTATAATGTTCATTCAAGCAAGGTCCGATTGTCCAAGGACTCATCAGTATATCAACCTTAAGTGATTTAAAGAGTCTTCATCAGGACAACAGATATAAAGAGCATAAACAATAGTATATAAATATGTTAAGGAGATGGAGCCGGTAATGAATTAATTTCCATTAATGTGAATAACTAATGTTATGTCTCAGAAAAAATGTACTTACTGATATTAATCAATGAATTAGGTCTGTAAAATGAAAAATGAGAAAATATATGCAATTGGTGCATCCAATGTGCAATAACTAAAGGAAATGGTAGAGGAAGTTACTTACAGAATTGGAAATTACCTCAAAGATGTGGCTCAGTTATAGTATCGGAAGATCGCCCATGAAAACAACAGGGCTATTCGGAAAAATGAGGGAACGATGAATGGTAAAAGAAAAGAGATCTAGAGATCCATAATGAAGTTCTGTTGTCTTGCCAGAAGTTCATCTGACAGTCGGCCTGTGATCAAAATTCAGAAATGCATCTTCTCAAAAGTCGGAAGATTTTCTAAAAAAATAACTCAAGGGTCAGAACAGGGGCTGCAGGAGAAGGAATCCACAGAGTGGTTAATTAGCAATGTTTTGGAACATCAACTTTCCAGTGCGGAAGAGCAGCACTGCCAGAGTGGATGTGGTAGTTCAGAATGAATCAATTAGGAAGTGTGCAGCGATGAGATTAATGATTGACAATAAGGCCTCCAGGTGCGGGGGCCAGTAGAGGTAGAAAAATTATCTCTCGTACATGACAAAAGGTGGGGCGAATGTCAACTCCTGAATATAATTAATGCAAATAGAAAACACTCTGGAATTTGTTGGATGTTTTCCTGCATCAACACAAAATGTTAATCAATAAACAAAGCAAAAATACAAGAAAAGAATTACACCTTAACTTGTGTTCTATGTCAGCCTAAATGAAAGATTAATGTAATTTAATGAAAAGACCAATACACTACAAAAAACAATTGGGCACTGCTGAGATCGTAGACTTAGTGGCTGGACAAAATTTAGATTTTCTGGCATTGAGAAGTACATAAATAAGTTTCCATTTGTAGAGGTGCCAATACTTCAGTCAGTTTTTTGAGGATTGAATTAGCATGTTGGGAAGATCGTGAGGGTCTAAAAGTTGTATAAGTGACTCTGGGGAAGATTTACAATAAACTAACACAGCGCCGTGTCGCAAGCCATTTTGCTGCGACGTGCTGCGTTAGTTTAGAAGCACGGGGATACGACATATTTACAACAATATGTTGCATCTCTGTGCTTCCCACTGTGCTTTTGCACAAACTGCTGCCATGCGCAGGCGCAGGAACACTTGCACCATGGTGCAAGGATGCCTGCGTCGTGGGGAGATTGTTTTTGTGCAGGAAGGGGCGTAGAATCAAATGAGGGTGGGGTAGAATTCTGGCGCGTTTCCAGATTTACGATTGCTCGTAAATCTGGAAATGCATCAGTGGACATGGGTGTTGCGTGGCAATACCCACAGCAACACGCATGTCACGCCCCTAACACGCAAAGTGCTGTGTGAAAAGGGGCGATATTTACAAGCACAGGTAAAGACACGCAGGGTGGCTTTACGTGTGCTTGTAAATATTACGCAGCAGGTTGCGCCACCGGTGCGTCACACAACGTGACGCACCGGCGGCGCAAGGGGCTTATAAATCTGCTCCTATCTTCCTATGTTTTTGGGTCAAAAGGGAGCTTGATGATGTCACTACTACTGTTCCTGGTGTATGGCGAATTGACATTTATTCATGCGTATTTAGAGGCAGATTTACAATAAATTAATGCAGCACGGTGCCGCAAGTCATTTTGCTGCGCCGCGTTACTTTCGAAGCACATGGATGCGACATATTTATAACAATATGTCGCATCTCTGTGCTTCCCCCTGCACTGGTGCACAAACTGCTGCCATGCGCCGGCGCAGGCACCCTTGCACCATGGTGTAAGGATGCCTGTGTTGTGGGGAGATTGTTTTTGTGCAGGAAGGGGCACCTTCCTGCACAAAAAAAAATCAAATGAGGTGATTTCCTCTTCCAATGCGTGCTTCAGAATGCAGCACGCATTTCCAAATTTACAATTGCTCGTAAATCTGGAAATGCATCAGTGGACATGGGTGTTGCATGGGAATACCCACAGCAACACCCATGTCACACCCCTAACACGCAAAGTGTTGCGTGAAAAGGGGCGATATTTACAAGCACAGGTAAAGAAAGCCACGAAGGGAGGCTTAACGTGTGCTTCTAAATATCACGCAGCAGGTTGCGCCGCCGGTGCGTCACGCAACATGGCGCACCGGCGGCGCAAGGGGCTTGTAAATCTGCCCCATAGTGTGTTTTAAGCGTGCCATTAGCTGCGGTGTAGCCAACTCACCTCTGCAGGGGTTTGGCAGTTTGCTGTTTGAGATTGATTTTCCCCGTATTTTACTAAAAAAAGACATCCTTTTGATTTTTGCACTTTTCCCTTGCTTGCAGGCTACACTTGTTTTCATGTCCTTTCAATTACTAAGACTAATGGCAGGTCTCGCATTCAATTTATTCAACTCGGAATCCTTATTTATGGGCAGCAAGCACTGAAATCAGATTGAGCCGCAAACAGCGCGGTGATATCAGCGTGCGGCATTTTGTATTGACTCTCCCACTGTTGACTGTATCAGGACCGTTTGCAAATGGCTGCCCGCGAAGTCGATCTAAATGATAATGGGATTATAATTGCAGCAGAAGGTTAAGATGCTTGATTGATGAAACGCCAGCGCGGTCACATTATTTAAATGAAGGCGCAGTCGTTTGCAGAGGCTACCGTTGTTGGCAGGACAGCCCATAAGGCTGATTTCTGACCACCAGCAGAGATCCGATTAGGCATCATAGATAAGTGGCTGCATTAGTGTCAGACATGTCTTAACGAAAGATTGCCGAGCCAGGCGTCCTTTATCTTGTGCCAGCGGATGTGCCCTGGAATTTTTTTTTTTTAAGTGATCATCGATTTATGCGCCTTGGCGCTCCTACACACGACACCGTCCTGTTCAGCCAGAAGTACTTTTTAGGAGACACAACAAGAAAATAATGTAATATAGAAATGACCTATGCATATTCATATAAAGAATACTATCAGAGAAAATATGGCATTTCACACAAAAATTGCGTGAAAAGAAGCATAAACTAAAACAAAAATATAAAGGTCTGGGTTTAGAAGGTCTAGATGGTCGTGATAATTGTTTTACCGCAAGTTGCAATAGTGAAATTTCTTCCAATTTAGAGTTCGAGGGGGATAACATGCAGAAACAAGTTTTTTTTCTGTATTTAAACGTGCTAAGTTGTCACAAGCTTTTTGTTAACATCAACAGATGTCCGGTGTCGGAACATGGAAGTGCCACATTCTATGATGTGGCAATACCCCTTATCTCCAAATGTAAAAACCGTGTTAAACTGAAAGCATGGAAATCATTAAGATGCATAAACAGACCCGCTGCATTGTATTGCTTATTGTCATAGTTGTGTATTCATATTTCCAATTAGATTATAAAGACGTGGGGGCAAATTTACAAGCCCCCTGCGCCACCAGTACGTCACTTTTCGTGACGTACTGGTGGCGCAGGGGGCTGCTCCATATTTACAAGGAGAGGAAAAGCCACCCTGCGTGACTTTTCCTCTCCTTGTAAATACGGCCCCTTCACACGCAGCACTTTGCGGTGAAGGGGCGTTACATGGGTGTTGCTGTGGGTGTTCCCACGCAACACTCATGGAACAAGACACATCTCCAGAATTACGAGAAATCGTAACTCTGGAGATGCGTCTGAAAGCTACGCCACCCTAAAGGTGGCGTAGCGAGGCGCACCGAGGAGAAATGTTTTCATTTCTCCTTGTTTTTAGGTCGAGCCTAGAGTAGCGCTGTTTCTGGCGAAGACTTTATGTAGTGGGGTTTTCAAAGCTGACCACACGCTTGTGCACAATGGCCTTTTCTGTGTGGTTACGCGCACGTTTCAGGCACGATGCACGAGCGTGTGGTCAGCTGAGCAGGCTGCCGCGCTCGCCCCGCTCCCGCTCCTCTCGTTTTATCCTGTTAATGCTATTATGCATATAATTATAAAATTCGACATCTATGTCTCATCTCCTTACTCTTCTCCTGACGCGCAAACTTTCTCATCGTCTCTCTAATCCTTCTCCCCCTTTTGCCTCGCATTTTCTGGGGTGCTTGTAATTTACTCCCCTTACTCTCTCCTCTTTTCCCCATGTGATCCCCGCTCTACCCTTCCCTCCCTCCCTTCACTCTCCGCTCCTGCGCACCCGAGCCCTGACGCTGGTTTCATCCTCCTTGAATAACAAAAAAATCTCCACACGAATTGCGAGTTAAAGCGAAGGAAAAAGGCAAGAGGAGAAATAAGGTAACTAAAAATAACTCGTAGCTTTGGTCACTGAAGTGAACACCTTGAGAGCATTGGGGGATGTGGGGAGTGGGGACTGCCGCCAAGGGGAGGATTAAGAGAGAGAAACTGTACGCAACTTTATACCAGAAGAGAACAGAACAGAGACCAATCAACCCCGAAATCTAGATATCGTTGTCGAGGCGCAGCATATATGCCTTGCCCGGCATCGTGCAATTATACACATTCGTAAATAATGGGCTGCAGTATTTTATTTCAGTATTTATATACATATATCCAGCCCAATTTTAAAAGATACATTATATATCGTGGTAGAAACTTCCACATAACTGCCACCGCCTATGTCTTCCTTTTAATTATGATACATTTGTAGTATTTTGTTATTTTATTGCTTCTCTCACTGGGGCAAGGGAAAACGCCTGAGAAATAGACTTATATTGCAAGCACCCTATCGCCCAACACCTCTGCGCCATTGTATACTTTTGTTAGTTATTATTTCACGGTGTTTTCCACGGGTGGTGGTGGTAGAGGGCTGTTTGAAACGCTTCAATCGATTGGGGGTGCAAAGTAATATTTTATTGCGTGCTTGTTTGCTACGAAAGTATTTATTTTTTACAAGAGGAGGTAGACCGAGTTTTTAAATTATTTTTCCACAGGGTCACTTTTTTCCCTTATTTCTCTCGTAGCAAGGGGACGGACGCAAATATGCTCCGCCCTTTCCGTCGCCATTTCAGGCGCCCCGGACTCCGCTATAAGCACGGAGAGTAAACGGGTAGATCCCGTGCCCGGCTACCTCGGCATGGAAATAGAAGAAAGGCGACTACCCACTTCTTGCTGGATGCACATGAAGCGGTATTACGATAACAAAAATACCAACGCAGCGTAGGTGCTGCTAAACATTGCCAAAATAAAGTTCGCATAACATTCCATTATTATGTTTTAAAGATGAGGTCCCACTACCTGAACGCGAACTTTTCAGAAACGATATTGAATGCGATGACTATAGCTCGTTTTTGGACTGTGGCCAAGCTAGGAAGAGATTAAGGTTTCAGAACCACAACAATAATCCTGCCAAATTGTCCCCACCTCTCGTTATAGCCAGTAGCGAATGTGCCCTCAATTATCGAATTGGTGTAAAAGTACATGATGCTTTGGATTCAAACTTAAGTGTGGGAGGGCTAAGGGAAAGAACTGGCAAAAGGGGGAAGAGGACCTGAGTGTTCAGTCTTCGTGGAAGCTAACACTACAAATGTTTCATAACACTGCCCCCTCAATCATTTCTCCGATTCAGAGGCCTGAATGGGCCTTATCGTCATAATCCATGCGGCCCAGATGTAACTTTAAGCTGTCATTTGGGCTAGACCAGTAAGCTATGTACTTTGAGAATACATAGGGTCTGAAGACATCATTCTATACTGCCTTAATGCCAATGTCTAGGCTTCATCTGTGTGTGTTCCTTTGCGTGCTTGAGGCCACTCGGTGGTGTGCGGCACAATACAAAAAACAACAAGCATTGGCATAGCCAATAGGTATCGCATTTGGGAACTTATAAGTGTTTAGCCATGCAACACTTGATGTTGTTGCTCCAAGGATATTGTGCTGGATAACTTCAGCACAATATCCTTGGTGCAACAACATCAACTGTTGCATGGCTAAACACTTATAAGGTACAAGGTTTAGCCAGGCAACAGCTGATGTTGTTGCACCAAGGATATTGTGCTGCAAAACTAAATACTTATAAGGTCCCAAAAGCGAGACCTATTGGCTATGCCAATGCTTGTTTCCTCTTTCAATGCGTGCTGCATTCTACAGCACGCATTGAAAGAGGAAAATGGTTGTAGTGATTGTTTTTGTGCAGGAAGGTTCCCCTTCCTGCACAAAAACAATCTCCCCACGACGCAGGCATCCTTGCACCATGGTGCAAGGGTGCCTGCGCCGGCGCATGGCTGCAGTTTGTGCGCCAGCGCAGGGGGAAGCACAAGGATGCGACATATTCTTGTAAAAATGTCGCATCCCTCTGCTTCAAAACTAACGCAGCGCGGCGCAGCAAAATGACTTGCTGTACCCCGCTGCGTTAGTTCAACGTAAATCTGCCCCATAGGATTTATGCTTTCAAACACTTCAAGCATGCATTTCCTTTTGCACCAAGGCTTTGCATTTGTACAACGAGACATGTATCTATCAAATGCAATTCCACATGTATGTTAATTGAAATTGCTTTTATAAAGTGAAGTTATCATTACATGCAGTCAAGAGACAGAAAAGACTTAAGGTATGTGTCTATCATTCCTGACACAAGAATCAGTATCGCATAAAGTGAACATTGCAAGTGCTAATTTAAGACACTGTCTCTGTCACAGTTTTGCGCTGACTGGTGCCTTAAACAGAGAGCTGGAGCAGCACTATTTTATTAATATGACTGATTAATGGTAGCTGTAATGGAAACTTAAAAGACGTGCTGCTTTTGGGTAGCAATGTAGTAACATTTGTAAACATATCAGAAGAAAACAATAGAACATATCACAACAACATACACAAAGCAACATTAGAACACAATTAAACATAATAGTCCCAACGCAACAAAACACTCAAAAGAGAATGCAACACAACAACAGTATAGCACGTTGCAATAATGTAGTATAAACACACAGCACTAAAAATAAGAGAACATATGACCAAAATAAATAAATTCCACTTAAGAAAAATAGGCACATATTCGTGTCACACATTAACACCACAAAAATGCGCTTTCATAATAGGGTGATAGAAGGTGTCTGCAACAAGCACTTCCTTAAATCACAACCAAGGACATGAACTAGTGCAAGACAAAAATGTTTTGTGCTCCAACCCTAGAGCTGGTTATTAACTTGAGCTGACAGGAGCCAAGATGGTTTCACCGAAAGAGCCGCAAAGATTATTCCACAAACTACCATGTTGTTCTGAAAGTCGGACCGACAATCCAGAACATATGAACGGCTACATTCAATGAATGGCCCTTGGTTACAAGAGCACCCTAGCTCTAAAAGGAGCTAATTTGGAAAGCAGCTCTTTGGGCATCTGGTACAGGCTAGGACTTTGAACCAGAATCTCTACAGCAGCGACACATTAAATCACAGGCACATGGAATTTTTTTATTCGATGGGATTTTTTATTCGATTTACATTAGTGGCGAAGAGCATTTGGTTAATGTTTGTTTAGGCAAACCTATTGTTCACGAAGGGCGAGTGTTGGACCTGCCAAGAAGAGTGTGGACCACACATCCTCCACTAGTTTTTGAACCCAGTGAAGTAATGTATCACATCAAAGGAATGTCCCATTAAACTCCAAATGCACGTCAGTTTGTGGTATTTGTATGGTTCTGCTTCTACTACAGAGAACCCAAAGGTCTGAGCCTCTGAAACCACTATTAGACCACGCCCTAAAGGGGGGGGCAGATAAACACGAGCTCACTCCAAGGTTGTTCCCAAAGTACTCTACGTTTCCTATAAAAAGTGAGCTAAGACGAGTAAGCTACCAGTTGTCTGCACTCCAGCAGTTTAGCTACCAGACAAATGATGAGGCAGAACCACAATGGCTCAAAGGTATGCCTCTAAAAGTTAAAAACAAACGAACAATGTGTCGGTAAAAAAAACTCCAATGCGAAGAGCTGCTGACCATATAGAAATCTATGCATCCACATCTGCAAAGACAACTTTGGGATCTTCATAATAACTTTACAATGGACCAGTTGTGGGCTCAGTGTTGACCCAGCAACCCCAGTGCCACTCACGAGCAAATTGAAACCTTTGGGAAACACATCAACAGTCGTAGCATGTGGTAAACCAGTACCACCTTTAATGCACTCTCTCCCAGTCCACTCAAGCTATTGCTATCTAACTACATCTGTACTATAAAGATGTTGGCCAATGTTTCAGAACTAGCTTCACTTTAACACCTTATTCTGCGACCGTTCCAGCCACACACTCCAGAATCCTAGTGCCACAAAGGGAATATTGTCTTCCTGGAACATTCTTTGCCAATGTTCCTGAAAATGTAACTGCCCAGGAAGAGAATGCATGACTTAATATGTAAATTATGCAGCAATACCGATCGAACATAAAATCCTGAAAATTGTAATTGAGATGATGTTTGCATCACAGTGATACCTAGCTATAAATACTTCTTCAAATAATAGATGAAGAGCACATTTTTCAAAGTAGTGCGGTTTGCAGCTGCCCAAATGTTTAGTTTCACAGTCCGCAGACACACCCACTTTCAGTGATTGCAGCTCCAATACAGAAAGAATAGGATATACAAGTATTTAAGGTAATCCCTGGCTCAAAACGCTCACGTGAAGCCGCCTCAAAAACTGAAATCTAGGGGCGATTATGATGTCGGTGGGAGGGACATTGTTGGACTTGGCCCTTTGTGCAGGGTCATCCCTGAACCTTTTGCCTTCCTCCTGGTATTTTTTCTGACCTGGTGTTGGTGGTTTTAGGACTCTGGGCACTTTATCACTGCTGTCTAGTGTAAAGTGCATGTGCTCTCTATGGTAAACATGGTAAAATTGGTCTACACCTGTTTGGCGTATTTAATTTACCTATCAGTCCTCAGTAAAGTGGTATCTCATATACCTGGGGCCAGTAAATTAAATACTACTGGTGGGCTTGCAGAGCTGATTGCGCCACCCACCAAAGTAGCCTTTCAAACCTGTCTCAGGCCTCTGCCATTGCAGGGCCTGCACGCGCAGTTTACTGCCGCTGTGACGTGGCACATAAAATGGGTGCCACGTCTGTGACTCCCCTTTTACTACATATCAGTCACCCCTAAGGTAGGCCCTAGCTAGCCCTATGGGCAGGGTGCAATGTAGGTGAAAGGTAGGACATGTGCCTTAACTGTGTGGCATGTCCTGGTAGTGACAAACAGCCATTTTGGTTTCTCACTACTGTGAGGCTGCCCTCTCATAGGAATGCATTGGGGATACGTGTTTCAGTGGTAAGTCCTGATCTGAGAAGGGTAGAGTGGTCAAGTTTGGTATGTTTGGAATAGTGGTAATAAATGCTGCGTAATGGTGTTCGCAGATTTATTATCACTATTTTAGAAATGCCACTTTTAGAAGTGGGCATTTCTGTGTGCTATGTGTCTTTGTGCCTGCCTGTTGTGTATTGCACGTCTGGCTCTGGAGTGACAGGGGCTGGAGAGGTGCAGTGACTCCAGAGGGGCTGGGTAAGTCAGCGCTAGGCTGAATAGGCTGATCTGCATTTGGAGTAGTGGGAGGAGTAGCACCTGGGCCTGAATAGGACTGTGCCTGCACTACACAATGCTGGCTCCGCCCCCCTGTGGTGTGTCTGGGCCCAGGACCTACTCTGTCAATGGGGACTGTTGTGCACTTGTTAAGTGCCCTCCAGAACTGGTTTGAACTGGGTCCCAAGCCCTGTGCCACGGCAGAACAAAGACTCTATGAGGTATAAATATTGGGGCTAGGACCCCATGTAAGGTTGTACCTGCTTGGAACTGACTTGGGAGGAGGGACACTCTGCCAGGAGGAACCGCCGTGGGACCCAGTTGCTGCCCTCTGCTGGGAGGCCCTGCGTGCCGGCCTCCGGTTGGAGTCTCAGGGACCCGGAAGACTCCAGGAGAGGATCTTGACTGTTCCTTACTGTTTCTCTCTGCTACAAGGAGGAAAGTCTGCAGGAGGGCTGGGCTTCATCCAGCTGGACGCTTGGCTCCGTAAAGACAGTGCGTGGTGAGCGCTAGGTTCTTGACCCTATGCGAGGGTCCCGGCAGCAGCCTGAGGGAAGTGTTGCTGCTCCTTGCTGACACGGTTGGGAGCTGTGCCGCAGAGCGCGGTCTAGGAGCGCTGTGAGGCCGATTGCCCAGGAGGAGGCTCGCTCCGTGTTGTCCGAAAAAGAACCCAAGCGGCAGGGAACCCCGGCCGGGGATTGCCCGAGCGACGACGAGGTCGGAAGTCAGGCAAGTTTGTGCCTGACCGTGGGCGGGGCTCCCGTGAGGAGAGGGGGAGCCCCGCATGTTGCCTGGAGGCCGCCGAGTGAGAGGGGAGAGGAAGTCAGGCGACGGATGCCTGGTTGTGGGCAGGGCCGACGGAGGCTTCGCTCCGTGCCCGACTGCCTGTGTTTCCTTTTGGCTGCAAAGCGACTGCACCGCATGGTTGCGGGCAGCCCCCGAGTGAGGAACCAGGGAGAAACCTCGACGGAGTCCCCTGGGAGAAGTCACTCCATGTGTCTGGCCTGATCACAGCTGCGCCGCACGATCGCGGGCAGCTGCCTTCTCCCCGCATCACAACGTGAGGAGACAAGGGTGAGTTGCACCCCGTCCCAGGAGTATTTGGAGGATCTTTTGGGGGCATTGTTTCTGCTGCGCCGGCAGCCAGGGGGCCAGTTTGGAGGCCTCATGCTGGAAGGGGCATTTTGGGGGCTGGGGCCTTATTATAGGTCTTGGTAGCTCAGGGTAAACCCCGATGGAGGCCCCCGAGCCTTGGTGGAGGAAGGAACCTTCCCAAACCTACCACACAGTCCAAGTGGTGAGCGTAGAAGCGCAAGGACTGCCAATTGGGGGCCGGTGGGCACCCAGGGATATTGGGACCTGCTGATTATGTTCAGCGATGGTGCAGAGGCACCCAGATGTTATGCAAATGAGTTATGCCTACGGTGGTGGGACCTATTGCAATTAGGTGATGTTTTATTTCATTGCCAGTGATGTAATGACAATATGTGCACACTACTGAGGTTGCTATAATGTACACTGCTACTGGTGTGGCTATATTATGTTTTGCATAATATGTGGTCCTAGGTGATGACAGGATGTTGATGCCTAAGGTGTGGTGCTAAGAACACCTTTACCAGTAGTTCCCGGTGGTGTTTATTCCTCACTACTTGTGTGTGCTAATGGTGATGACAGTGGCCCGATTGGCCCTGTAATGTATATAATCCCCTGTAAAGTAATACCTAGTGCCAGGTGGCACAGTGTATATATGTGATTATGCTCTAATGTGCTTTATGAGTAATACAAAGGCTATTTTTATATAACCTTGTGTGGAGTTTCTTTTGTGGTGTGCCTAGTGTGTCGCTGCTGTATGTGTGTTGCACAAACGCTTTACACATTGCCTCTGGGATAAGCCTGACTGCTCGTGCCAAGCTACCAAGGGGGTGAGCAGGGGTTATCTTCAGTGTGTAACTCCCTTGCCCTGACCAGAGTGGTTGTTTCTGCCTGGCTTAGGCGCTTGCCCTAGCCAACCAGAAATCCCATTTCTAACAGACATCGACATCTCTAACTGCGGTCAGACCACCGCATTAGGATGCGGTCGGTCTGACCACATTGGCCCAGGGACCGACCAACAGCTTCCGATGCGGGCGGTCGATCCGATCGCATTCCCTAGTGTGCAAGAGTCCATCTGCAGGGAGTAATTTAATGGAATGAAAAGATGTGGAGGTCATTAAGAGATACTAGTAAATGCTATAACTAGGTACTGAAAAGTGAAATAACTGTACACTCTCACGACTGCCCTTCAGCTCAGTTTCAAGCGCATTATACCTTAGAACAGAAATGCTGCCCACTGCCGAGTGTTTCCAAGTGCCAAACTTGCATTCTGGATTAGATCAAATATATCAAGGACCTAGTTCGACCTCAATGTCGTATGCTTCTTGTAAGAGCAGGGAGTATTCAAATAAACAGTAGATCAAAGCAAGACACCCATCAGTATGTCAACAACAGTTATGGTGACGAAGGAAAGAAAAATACGACATCCCTTCTTGTGCAGAAATATCGTAAGGCCACATTAAAATCCTGCTTACACTTTGTACTCAATGTCACAAATATTCAGTCTTGGGTGGGCTGAGTGTCAGCTCTTTATGTGTCCGCTGGGAATGGTTACACCTATGGATCCACTTAAAGTGACAATTTCCTGAACTGTTGTAATGAAATACCACATCTTCTGCATTATTGCTAAACCTGGGGACTCAGGAAGCCCTAATTACCATACATAAACACCAAAGCCTCATATGGTGCAACTCAGTCTTACGACTACTGTGCTGATGACTGACGATCTCCACACATGGTATGGTAGCCCACAACATGACTGTACTCCTGCTACTCAACTTTTTTTTTTAAACAAACATTATTGCAATTTTCATAACAGCACATTCACATAGGTGGACTGTTAAGCTACATCCATGAAAGTATTGTTCAGAACACCAATAAACACAATTGAGCAAGTGCGCACCCTCATCCGTAGCCGTGGGCGAGGACAGTCAGCATCCCATTTCTCATAGTCCACTGGACATGGTTCTAATGACCCGTCTTCAATGCCTCCCAATAGCCCATCTTCCCAACTGACCTTCCTCTCCACTCTTTTCCATCCCACCTACCCCCACCCCAAATCCAGTCTGGCATGGTGTCCCGCAAAGGTGTAATGTGCACCTGAGCCAGGTTGTTATTGTATGCTGAGAGCCATATGTGTCTCTAATGTTTACATGGGTCAACCTAGGGAAGGTAACTGAGTTCAAGTTTGCGTTCGAGTAGCCTCCTTCGATCGTCAGCCATTGTTCCTTAGCACCTATCCCTTGGTGGTTCTATCCTATTAAAAAAAACCAAAGGGGATGATGGACGGAGTGTTGAACATTGCAAGCACTCACCCCAGTCAACTGATCTGGGTTTAATCCATCATCATTCTTTAGCTCACTCCGCCACCCCAGTTCAGACATGGCCATATGCAAATCAGTCTGACCCTGTGCCTCATGGGAACAGTCCAGCCTGAACTGCCAAGCCATGTCTTCCTGGACCGGAAAAAGCATCCTGGGACCGGTTTCTGGCTTACAGCCGTCAACAGCCAGGCTATCTTGAATCCAGTGGCAAAGTGAGCAAGGGACCCACGTCTGGGCATACCCTGCCAACTTAGGGCGAACATAGCAAAACCAAAGGGGATGATGGACGGAGTGTTGAACATTGCAAGCACTCACCCCCAGTCAACTGATCTGGGTTTAATCCATCATCATTCTTTAGCTCACTCCGCCACCCCAGTTCAGACATGGCCATATGCAAATCAGTCTGACCCTGTGCCTCATGGCAACAGTCCAGCCCGAACTGCCAAGCCATGTCTTCCCTGGACCGGAAACAAGCATCCTGGGACCGGTTTCTGGCTTACAGCCGTCATCAGCCAGGCTATCTTGAATCCAGTGGCAAAGTGAGCAAGGGACCCACGTCTGGGCATACCCTGCCAACTTAGGGCGAACATAGCAAAACCAAAGGGGTTGATGGACGGAGTGTTCAACATTGCAAGCACTCACCCCCAGTCAACTGATCTGGGTTTAATCCATCATCATTCTTTAGCTCACTCCGCCACCCCAGTTCAGACATGGCCATATGCAAATCAGTCTGACCCTGTGCCTCATGGGAACAGTCCAGCCCGAACTGCCAAGCCATGTCTTCCCTGGACCAGAAACAAGCATCCTGGGACCGGTTTCTGGCTTACAGCCGTCATCAGCCAGGCTATCTTGAATCCAGTGGCAAAGTGTGCAAGGGACCCACGTCTGGGCATACTCTGCCAACTTAGGGCAAACATAGCAAAACCAAAGGGGATGATGGACGGAGTGTTGTACATTGCAAGCACTGACCCCCAGTCAACTGATCTGGGTTTAATCCATCATCATTCTTTAGCTCACTCCGCCACCCCAATTCAGACATCGCCATATGCAAATCAGTCTGACCATGTGCCTCATGGGAACAGTCCAGCCCGAACTGCCAAGCCATGTCTTCCCTGGACCGGAAACAAGCATCCTGGGACCGGTTTCTAGCTTACAGCCGTCATCAGCCAGGCCATCTTGAATCCAGTGGCAAAGTGAGCAAGGGACCCACGTCTGGGCATACCCTGCCAACTTAGGGCGAACATAGCAAAACCAAAGGGGATGATGGACGGAGTGTTGAACATTGCAAGCACTCACCCCCAGTCAACTGATCTGGGTTTAATCCATCATCATTCTTTAGCTCACTCCGCCACCCCAGTTCAGACATGGCCGTATGCAAATCAGTCTGTCCCTGTGCCTCAAGGGGACAGTCCAGCCTGAACTGCCAAGCCATGTCTTCCCTGGACCGGAAAGAAGCATCCTGGGACCGGTTTCTGGCTTACAGCCGTCAGCAGCCAGGCTATCTTGAATCCAGTGGCACTGGCACGGTCATCTGCTTTTAGCTCCTCCACCAGACCCTCCCATGCTTTAGCAGCCTCTATGGATCACTTGCCTTTTTTTGCTTCTCCAAGGAGAGTGACGCTTTCATATTCCACCCACCTAAGCAGTTCCCCTTCCACCCATCAACTGTAGGGCTAATCACCAATTTCCATTTGAGTGTGATCTGTCTTTTAGCTAGAATAAGGGCTAAATCGATAAATTTAGTTTTGACCTTGAATTTAGCAGGAGGTGGGTAGTGACCCAGTAGGCACACCACAGGTGTCCCAGAGATGTTGTGGTTTGTGACAACATTGATCAGTGTAATAACATTTCTCCAGTATGTGGTGAGCTGCGGGGAGTTCCAACCCCTAAGTAGCATTTCTGCTCCAAGAGCCCTGCATGTAGGGCACATGGCCTGGGCATGTGGGAAGAATTTATACATTTTGCCAGGTGTGAGGTATGCCCTATGTAAGAAATAAAAGTTGCTCAGCTTAAACCCCGCATTTCTAAACAACTTTGGCGTTCTTTCCAATATTTTCCCCTAGACATCATCGCAATGGGTGCTCTCTCATCTGCCTCCTACTTGTCCATTAGTACATCCAAAGGAGCATCCATTTCAGTTCTGAGGGCTCAGTAGAGGCATGAAACAGCTCTGGAGTCTCACGAAGATGTACATATGAAATGGCAACACTCATGTGCCTTAGGCTCTCCTAGCTCCCCTAGCCACTTATGCTTAATTGCAGCTGCTACCGCCCCATATAGTAAGAAGTGGCCCGCCGGTATGTCAACGGCTGCCTGCAACTTGTCAAATGTCTACAACTCTCCTGCTCTATACAAGTCCCCAAGCTTTTCAGTGTCATGCTCAACCCATGTAGCCAACCTGTCCCCATGATTTACCAGGACAAGGGTGGAGAGCCATAGCAGCGGTACATTGGGTTAGTAAGGGTTCTTGAATTTGATCTTTTGTAGGCAGCGTGCCCAGCAATATTTGGCAACTGCCCATAATTCATGTGTTTCCTCTACTGCATGTTGTGGTTCCAATGCCAACTGTGCCAGCCACTGCTGTTATGGGCTCTCAAGATTGTCTTGGCTATCTCTGCCCTTTCTGCATGCACCCACCTTGTCTCTCACTGTAGTTGTGCCGCCAAATGGTATGTCTCGAAGTCTGGGGCTGCCAGAACCTCCCTCCGTCACTGGGTGTTGAAGTTTAGTGAGCTCCACACTTCGTCTACCAGCGTTCCATATTAAATCCATAAGTAAGGAGTCTAATTCCCGAAATATTGCTCTGGGGACTACAACCGGTAGCGTGCTAAAGAAATATAGGAGCCTCCGCCATGCTATCATTTTGACAACTGCCACTGTCACCACCAATGGCAGTGGGAGAGTTTTCCAGGAGGTTATCATCGCTCCTAAGGATGCTATGGCCACACTAATGTTGCCCTCCACAATATCAGCTACTCGTCTGTATATATATATATATATATATCCAGTATATTCCGTTTTACCTTCAATTTCCAAAAGAACGGAAACGGACCACAATACGTGCTTCAGAATTTTATTGGTGCACAACCATAACGCGTTTCAACTCTCTTCGAGCCTTGATCACATGACATGGGCTCCGCGTTTTACTCCGGTATTTAAAGTGACAAGGTGCTGGGTGATAACAACCACGTGTACAAATAGCGCAATAGACATAGAAGACTTTTACAAATCAAACCATATAAATATGTTTAAAAATGTGTCTGTTGCAATTGCAATTGGATAAAAACGGATTTAAATATATTGAAACATTCACAGCATAAAAAATGTAAAATTATAACATTTAAAATTTAAAATGCACAAAGTAACTAATGTGACGTATTTTTCAATAAATGTATAATACATAATCATCACTGACTTTAAATGTTTCACATATTCAACTGCAGTGTCTATTGGAATTTAATCAGGCCACAGTGACCCTGTCTCCAATTTAATTATGACACTGTCTTTTGTACTAGTGTACATCCAAATTCCAACCAATTCCTTTCAAAATTGCATTGTTCAACACATATATTCAAACAAGATCATATCATCTTGTATTGCAGTTTCCATAGTCTTAATTGCCATTTGCCAAAAAATGTGTCCTAGTGTAATACATAAAACGTGAATCAAAGTGATTTAAAAACACCAACAATTGTGCAAAATGAAAATTTGATTAAGTGCCATGTCTGCAGCTATTACATATTTGTTTTAAAAAATGTATTTTTATTTTATTTTTCTTAGTATAAGGCTTCATATGATAGACACATGTAAAGGTAAAGGTAAAAGTAAAATATAGGTACATATGCCTTGGCTTGGAGCCCCAAGCCTAAGGTCTGTTTTCTTTACATGGATATGTACCAATTTTTAGATATTTTTTATAAACTTGGTTTTTTATCAAATTTATTAATTTTTAGATTTTTTAGATTTTGTGTATGGCCGATCCATTTTGGTTCAAATACCACTCTTATTGGCCACTTCAAGATCATAGCATGGGTGGAATTACCAATGTCATGTTGTTGAATATATATATCTCAATAACTAAATGATCCATTATATGCAATAGTCTCAGCGTTCTCTCTAATTAGTATATGCAAAACTTATTAATACTCAATGTAAAACACACAACACGTCCACATAAATAAACCCATAAATATAAGTCAATAAAACCATAAAATATATAAATACATATATGTAAACGTATTCATGTAAAACATTAAATAATTAATATCATATAAAAAGCTGGTAAAAACAAAGCTGTCGAATTTTTAAAGACATGTATAAAGATCCTCCGATATGTTCAGGCCATTCGGGTGTTTGGAATCCAGTTCTAGGATATAACGAGTTTCTAACTGCCTCAAACTGGCCTCCCTATTACCCCTCTTCTGCTTGGGGCCACTGAATCAATCACAAAATATCGGAGGTCTTGACTGTTTGAATTATGTTTCTGTTTGAAATGGCACGCTACTGGGTACCTATTGTCCTGATTATTAATAGCTCTTATATGTTGGAGCACCCTTTTATGAACCTGTAACTTGGTGCTCCCAACATACTGCAAATTGCAGGGGCAGGACAATACATAAACCGCATATTCTGTCTTGCATGTCAGTAATTTGGATATTTTATGTTGTCTAGGACTAAAAGGAGTTTGATATACAGTCATATTAGTCCCATGCTGGCATGCTTTACAGGATTTACATTTATAGAATCCTTTATGAGTCTGTAGCCAGCTTGTACCCTCTAAAATTTCTGGACTTGTCTTGACCAATCCATCCCTCATGGATGGGCCTTTACTGTACGTGATGGATGGTCTCAGCGGTAATGTATGTCCAATGACCGGGTCATTAAGTACCAATGGCCAGTTACGGCTAATGATTGACTGTATCTGTTTTTGTTGCTGGCTATACTCCATAATAATTCTAAACATACCTGTGGACTTAATATCCCTATTTCCTGTCTGATGTTCTATATTTGTGGGATTTGTCTGTTTGTCTTCCAATAATGTATCCCTTTCATGTTTCATCGACTTGGAAATAGCACAGTTAATGATTTTGGATGTATATCCCCGCTCAAGAAATCTGCTCCTACTTGCATTCTGGGCAGCTTTTAAATCAATATGGTTGCTGTGGATGCGTCTTAGGCGTAGCATCTCACCATAGGGGATGCTATAGATTAAATGTTTAGGGTGGGAACTGCTTGCATGTAAGGTAGCATTTCCCGCAGTTTCTTTCCTAAATAACCTGGTCTCAATTTTGTTGTCTCTTATATATACCTGAGTGTCCAAAAAGCTAACTTGCGTATTACTGATTGTGGTCGTGAAGTGCAGGTTTAACTCATTAGCATTGATACTATTTACAAATTCATTGGCCTCATCTACTGTTCCTTTCCACACTACAAACAGATCATCGATAAAACGCAACCCTAATTTGATATTGCCAGAAAATTGCCTGTGTTCAGTTTTGAGGACCAACTCCTCCCACCAGCCCATGTGAAGACATGCGTAACTGGGGGAGAAGCTGGCCCCCATTGCAACCCCTCTAGTCTGTTGATACAGGATATTATTGAACATAAACACATTATTGGTTAGGCAGAAATCTACCATTTGAATTAACATTTCATTATGTTCCATCATGTTTCCTATTCTTTTGTTCAAATAATACCTTAAAGCACGTAAACCATCACAGTGTCTTATACTGGTATATAATGAGCTAACATCAAGTGCAATCAAGAGATATTCTTTGTCCCATGTGAAATTCTTTAATTTCCTTAAAAAGTCACTTGTGTCACGTATATATGACGGTAACATTTTGACGTGTTCCTGTAGAAAAAAATCCACATATTGAGAGGTGTGTTCTAATAGACTATTTCTGGCAGAAATTATTGGTCTGCCTGGAGGTTTCTTTGGGTCTTTATGAACCTTGGGGATAAAATATATAGTCGGTGTCACAGGGTGATCATTTTTTTAAAAACTGTATTCTGATTGAGTTATAAGTCCCTTAGTCTTCCATATCGACAGCTTTTTATGGAAGGTTGTGTGAATTGTTCTTAAATTGGTAACGCTGCATCTCACATAGCAGGATCTGTCATTAAGTTGAGAGTAAGCCTCTTTCATGTAATCTTCTTTAGCAATGATGACAATGTTGCCTCCTTTATCCGAATTTCGGATCACAATATTGTTATTGGTTTTTAATTTTTTCATTAGTTCATTATACCTGTGGTTTTGTAAATTGTATTTAGGTTTAAAATTTTGAATCTTGTGATTTAGTTGTTTAATTTGGTCTGTTACTAACTCATGAAAAATGTCAATAGAGTCTCGGAGCAGAATAGGATTGAAAGTGGATTTAGGTTTAAATGGTGTTGGTGTAAGTTTGTCACAATTTCCACTGCTATTCATTATAACAATGTTTGATGCACTCCCATTTTGGTTTATTGACCCATTGTCAGTATTTTGATTAATTTCATTGTCCTCCCATAATTCTTGAATTTCATTGATCAATGCCGTATCAGATTGAGTTAGATTAGCAGGTATTTCATCTGGTTTTAATGTACTTGTTGATTGACTACAAGGCAACTCATCTTTTTTGGATAGAATATGGTATTTTTGCAGTTTCAATTTTCTCACGCTCTTATAGATATCAAGTCTGGTTTTCGAGTAGTTGAAATTCTTTGCTGGACAATAGGACAAACCAAGACTTAAAATCTCGTGATCTCGTTCTGTTAAGTCAATATTCGCAAGATTTATGATGGTCTGATTATTGGATGTACTAGATATATTGTTAATTACTTTCCTTTCCTCCAACCCGTATTTCTTTTTTGATTGGGTACGTTTCCTGCAGGCTTTCCTCCTTTGCCCTCTCCTGAAATTCCTGATTGGGCGTTTGTTCTTGGTAACCTTGGCCGGAGAGTTTGTCTCCTGTCAATACATAAAAAACCCAATTCTTCCTCCAATGTTCGTTTTCGTATAGTTTGGTTTTTCTCTTGATTACTTGATTCCCTGTCTGATTCACTATCAATGGCTGAACTTACTTCTGATTGCGAGGAGCCAGAAGGTCCGTCCCCGCCTCTTTGGATCCCTGCTTTGGATATTTCATCATTGCGGTGCTTGGTTGTTCTTAATGCCTCATATTTTTTGGCGAAAGTAAAAATTTGGCCCAAATCGTAATCCGTTTTATCTCTTTGAAACTTGAAGGCTTTTCTCTCCTTTATTTTATCTTCTTCTCTTTTGAGTCGCACTAGCATTTCATTGCGTAACTTAGTTTTCACATCTGCCTCCCCCATAGACTGCAGTTCATCATTAATTTTGTCAATTTCCTCAAGGAGGGTTGCTCAGTCAATATCGGCATATTTGATTAGTATTGATACAAGACGTTTGGAAGAATCAAGATTACACTCAGCCCACTCTCTCATCATCTGTGGGTTTGGGTTCTCGTAGCTTGGCGCTATAAGGATCCTCAAGCCACGTGGTATCCTGCCCACATCTATGTACCTTTGTAACAAGCGAGATTCCCACCATTTACTCTGCTCGGCTCTCATTTTTTTTCTCTAGTTTCTTAAATTTTTCCTTCACTGTGTCATTATGATTGCCTGATGTAGAATTGCTGCTTATGGTACTTTCTGTCACTGTCGGGCATATATATATATATAACTGCTCCCAAACTCCACAGGGTAATCATACCCACCAAGGATGACAGCACTCACGGGGGCGAGTTCCGTAATTTTATTCAGCAAAACTGACTCAGGGCACACAGACGTGTTTCGGCAACCGCCTTCTTCGATGTTCGCCAAAAACGCCGGAGCCACCATTTTTTAAAGTACATTCAACAAACAGAGACGTCATGCATTTCCGGGAAACAAAACAGTAAAGGGACCATTTGTGTAAACACTATGCAAGCAAATGACTGCGATTTTGGCAACAGAGTTCCGCCATTTTGTAATGTGTAGTGCGGACGGGAATCCTGTCCTCTATACATTAATCATAGATAAATACAATGCATTTGAACAAAGGTATTCTTCCAAATTTGCTGCGCTCATACCCTGAATGGGTCGATCGACCTGCCACAATGGACTGCACAATTCTACCATCATTACCCAAATGGATAGGCTTGCCTCATTCGCCTGCATTAGTCACCTCTGCCATATTTTCGAGTCCCAATACCTGTGAAAATTGCCAATGCTGCTAAATCTCGCCCTGAATGGGCAAACGTCACCTCTGAACATTTTCTCAGCATCCCGAGAGATGCCGGTGACAAGGCCAGTGTTGCTATATCTCGCCCTGAATGGACAATGACCTATATTTAAGTGTCACCATCCCGGATACAATTCTATGCTTATGTCTCCGATACATTCCATTACATTTGATTAAAACAGTCAACTATGATGCAGTGTCAAGCACGTTCAATTTCTTTCTATATAATTGCTGGAGTCAAATTTAATGAGAACCAAGCCAACTGATACCAACTTAATATACTCAAAGGAAGAAATCAAACCCAGAATGGAAATCAAAAGAATGAAAATGAGAGTCCAATGATCATTACCCCAGATGTACTGCTAATTCCTCACTACTATTCAAACCCAGTAGGCTTTTACTCTGTAAGTCTATGATGTAGCAGGATTCCAGACGTCTGAGCCTCAAGATTCTCTCTCCTCCTCTGGGATTTAAAGGTAACGGCTCCACTACTATTGCAAACAGCAGTAGGGATAGCAGGCATCGCTGCCCCTCTCTGCACAGTAGGCACTAGAAATCACTCCCCCAGTTTTAACCTTTGCCGTGGGGTTAGAACATAATAGCTGTGTCCATTTGAAAAACTCGGTACCTACTCCTAGTCTCTCCATCACGGCATATTGGTAATTCCAACCCAGGTTGTCAAATGCCTACTTGATATCAACAGACATAACTAATGCATCTGTGCTGATAGTCGGGCAGCTAGTAGAATGGATATCAGCCGCCTTATATTGATTGCAGTATTTTGGACAGGTATAAAGCCTGCTTAGTCTGTTTGTAGGAGCCGTGGCATATGTGGTTACAGTCGGGTTTCTAATAGTCTACCCAATATTTTGTAAAGCACATTTAACATCGATAGTGGCCGGTATGTTTTTGACATCATAGTGGTCACCACCAGGTTTAAGTAAGGGAATTATCAATGCAAGTAAGGAGCAATTGAATCTAGCTGCTCTATAAATCTCCTCCAGTCGCGGGGCTAAGTAGTCAATGTACGTAGCGTAGAACTGCACCGGGAGTCTGTCACTTCCGGGGGATTTCCTCCTGATCATGCCCTTAACTGCTACTGCTATTTCTTGTGATATTATGTCACTACCCAGTTCCTCTCCTTCCTCAACTATAAGTGCAGGGCAATGGGAGTAAAAAGGCTTGGATATTTGGCTGATATTGGCCCGAATATGCCTAAAACATCAGTAATGTAATCTTGCCTATAGATTCTGACCCCTTCAGCATTTCCTATTTCCAGTATTTGCGAGCCTCTTTTATTGGGGTTAGCTAGCCATGCTAACAGTGTCCCAGCTTTATCCCTCTCAGCATGTGTTTTCACCATTTTATCTTTATAATCAAAGCACCGGAGGCACTCGATCTTCTCCACCAATTTCTCTTTCTCTCCCAACATTTTGCCCTGCTGTTCTGGTTTCCATGGCCTATCTTTCTCCACTTCCCTTAGAATGCCTTCCTGGATGTTAATCTTGTCTACCAGTGTGTGTCAAGCTCCTACTACCATCGCAATGCACTGCCTCTATTCACAGTATTAAAGTCATCCCATTCTGACAGTGCTGATGTGGCCATACCTGCCTTATGTGTAAAATAATTCTGTATCCCCTCTCCTATAGTATGGTGAAAAACCTGATCCTCCAGATTCTCAACTCTCGACCTCCAATTAGGAATAGCAGTTTGTGTTTTAACCCAGGACAGTTTGATGACTATAGGATTGTGATCTGAAATCATTCTGGCTAAGTATTCCGAACTGACAACCACTGCATGTACATCCGGCATACAGAGGAAGGCATCCATCCAAACATGTAGCTCATGTAGTGCGGTGAAGAAGGAATAGTCGTGGGCTTCTGGGTGAGTAACACTCCACGTATCCATAATTCCCCAGTGACTCTGCCAATCTCTAAACTTCTTTGCCTAGCAGAATGTTGGAGCCCCGGGAAGTGACGGGTGTGAGTGATCTAGTTGGGGATGAGCAACTCCATTGAAGTAACCCCAATGAGAACTGTCGCCTCTCTCATTTCCCCACTATGTTCTCCCCCTCCTCAGTCCTCTCTCCCCCCCCATCCCTGACTACCAACACTAGCCCACATTTCTAACTCTGGTTATGCCCTAACGGTTCTCCTTAATTTCCTGTTCATGCATTTATTGTTTTTTGCATATTGTGCTGAGTATTTTGCACTGTTCCTTTCTGTACGAATGTTATATTGCAATTGGTTCCTCTCTCGATCCCTGTAAAGCGCTCTGATACCCTTTGGTCTAGCCAGCGCTATATAAAACCGTTTAAATAAATAAATAAATAAATGTTGGGCACCTGTGGAGCAAGCACTTGTGAAAGTCTGTCCTTGACCAGGACCTGGTCGGTGCTGGGAGCGTATATATTGACTAAGGTAATGTATCTACCCCCTAGGCGACCTCTGATAAGAACAAAGTGACCTGCAGTGTCTATTGCCTGGTGCATGACTTGGAAGGGAACACTGTGGCGCACCCAAATTAGTACTCCCCGGGCCCGATTCACAGAAGTAACTTAAGGCAAAATCCTAAACTTACTACCATTTTGGTATTCACAGAAGGCACTTAGGGGCACATGCATCAATGTAAAATTTTGCGAATCCTTAATTGCGAATTTTAACGATTCGCAAATAACGAATCGCAAAAACAGATGCAACAAAAAATTTGCAAAAAAATAAAGAATCGCAAAAAATCGCAAACGCTACTGCGAATCCGAATTTTGCGAATTCGCTAATAGCGATTTCGCAAATAGCGACTTCGCTATTTGCGGACTTGCAAATAGCGAATTCGCAAATAGCGAAGTCGCATTTGTGATGCATCTTGATGACATCAGAACCAGGAAGTGAGCAGCACAAGCCCCATTCCCAGTGCACAGTCAGAGGGAGAGGAGGGAGCTGGCTCTGGGAGCTAACTAGCAGTGGCATTGAGCAATTGGAAAAACCTGGTAACTGCAAGAAAATGGAAAGCACACAAACAGCAGAGGACAGCCAATCAGGCAGGAAGCGGAAAATGAAATTCTCAGAAAAAGAAAGTGACACACTCATTGAGGGAGTTGTCCACAGCCATGATAAGCTGTTTGGGAAACAATCATTGAAAGTGGCAGAGCAGGAAAAAAGGAAAATATGGATCCGGATCCAGAACCGGGTGAATGCCAGTGGGGTGACACACCGCACCATCGATGACCTGAAGAAAAGATGGTACGACATGCGCAGTCGGGCCAAGGAGCGCATAGCTGCCCGTCTGAAGGAAGCAAGGAAGACAGGAGGGGAACACCGATAGACACTGGGAACACTACCATGGAGGAAATGGTTGAATCCACTATCCAGCCTGAAGCTGTTGTCGGTGTGACACAGCTAGACACGTCAGGAGCAGCAAACACATCTGAAGGTAAGATGACTGCATGTTACCATTGACCTAAATAATAAAGGTAGTACACCACCCCAGTACAGCACAAGTGCACACTCAGAACATCCAGTACACAATGTATCCATGAAGGGAAGTGCATTATGGGAGATGTAGGCAGGTCAAGCATATACAATGTCAAACACACAAATAGGCTAAGAACAACTCAGAACAGTGAACATATTCCAAATTTAATGCCAAAGTAAAAATATGATCACTGTGACATGAAATCCCTACTTAAATTAATGCTGGTTTTGCACTGTTAAATCTCACAGATGCAGAACGTGTAGAAGCTGAGGATAGTGACAACCAGGACATACAGGACATCAGCGCAGTTGAGGATATGGACACACCGGTGTTGCCAACAAATCCATCCAGTGCCCCAAACACACGCAGGGCAACTGTCCCACCACTGGTCACCATGGAGTCTGACGATGAGACAAATGCACCACATGAGTCCAGGCATGGCCCAGCCACATCCATCCCAAATCCACAAACACAGGTCCGCAGAAGTAATGTCAGTGTCCGGCGTAGAAGAGCCAGATCACGCAGAACACAGCAGGAGGAGCAACCAAATGATGTCTGGGGTGGTCTTGAGGGACAGATGCTCCGCATGCAGCGTCTGCAGACCAAGAACACACGTTTAGTGCAGTTACAAATAGGGAAGATGGCAGACAACATTGCAGTACTGTGCGATAGTGTGCAGCAAATGACCAAGGTTATGCAGGAGGGACATGCATGACAGAGAAGAAACCATCGGCAACTAATGCAGCACCTCAGAAGCTATGCCAAATCCAACAATAGGCTGGCCACATCAACTGCACTGCTGGCACGTAGGTCTGTGACCTTGCAAACAGAAATGTGCCATTGGAGCGGGGATGTGGCGAAGGCACTGGACCAGGTAACCAATGCAGTGGAACTGCTGAATGCTACCACAATTGGGGCCAACATGTCCACGCAGGAAGAGGGTAGTGAGGGGCCTCAAGCTTGAGTAGCATAGCTATGCCAGTTGCCACTGCAGGAAGACGCAACACACGCAGCAGTACCCCCTCAGCTTCCAACATGAGGGATGAGGATGCTGTCTCTGACAGGCGTCTGGGTGTTCGTGGGAGAAAGCGCTAGCCTGCTATATACAATTGCATACCGATATGGTGACGTAACCATGGATGTGATCGGACCTTTTGACTGATTGACAAGTCATTATTCATTTTTAATACACTTATGTCCATTACTTAAAAATCCTGTGCCACTGGCCACATTGAAAGTGTGCTCCGACACTCATGCAATATTTCCTTTGAATAAACCGTTCTGTGATTGTAATATACACTGTTTGTGTCATCATTACTCACCTCAGAAATAGTTTTGTGTGATGTCCAATCTTCTCCTGCGCCCTTCTGCTGCGCTTGCCCCTTGTGCTGCACGGCGCTGTGGCACTTGCTGGTCCTCATCCTCGGAGTCACTGTCAGACACCTCGATCTCCATTCCACCCCTCGTTGCTATATTGTGCAGCATGGCACATGCAGCTACTAGCTTGCAGCATTGTTCAGGGTTGTATTGGAGTGCTCCACCAGTCTTATGGAGGCATCTGAATCGGCTCTTCAGCAGCCCAAATGTGCGCTCTATGATGTTCCTTGTTGATATATGTGCAGCATTGTACCTCTGTTGGTTGGCAGTTGTGGGATTGAGGTAAGGCGTCAGAAGGTAATTACGCAAGGCATATGCGCTGTCACCTGCATGTGGGTAAGTAAAGGGTCAGTGGCAGTTTGACATTGGCATACGTACAATGACTGTGAGTATCACCTACACATATTTACCAAGCAGATGTGCCTCTCCAAATTCTCCCCTGACCAGACGGGTGTGAATGCCACTTTGCCTGAAAATATATGAATCATGTGCACTCCCAGGAAATTGAGCCACTATATCAGTGATTATGTATTTGGCATTGCACACAACCTGAATATTAAGGGAGTGATAGCATTTTCTATTTCTGTATATGTATTCCTGTGCTGCAGGGGGCATATTGCCACATGTGTGCAATCGATGCAACCTATAACATGTGGGAAGCGAGCTATCTGGTAAAACTCCTGTTTTGTTTTCGCAAGGTCATGCGCGGTGGTGGGGAAATTGATGTGTGAGCCGATCCTGGCCATCATGGCATCAAGGAATGCTTTGAATATTCTTGAAAGTGCGCTTTGCGACACACCTCCAGCTACTGCAATGACCCCTGGAAGCTGCCTGACGCCAGTAGGTGTAGGCAACATAGGACCTGCACATGCGTTGGGATAGCATTGGTCCTACGTGTCTGTCGTTGCAGTATGGGATCCAATTCATTGATCAGGTCATGGATCATTGCTGCATTGAGCCTATACTTATCGTATATCTCATCCTCTTGCTGTCCTAGCAAAGTTATGCGGACTCTGAAGATGCGCTCATTAATTCGCCTCCGTCTGTGTCCAGCAGCCAGCAGCCTCATCCTCCTCGCCATCAGGTACATCCCTGCCATTGTGAGATGTGGTAGCTAATTCTGGGTGTGTTTCAATGGGTTTAAGTAGAATTTCAGCTGTATCTGATTTGCACTCATGATTACCACCTGGTTGTGATCCTTCTTATTTTGCACTCGCAAAATTGCGAATTTCAGGTAATTCGCAATTTGCGATTTTTCATGCATCTATTTTGCGATTCCTTATTTGCGAATCGCTATTTGGAGGCGCAAATAGCGATTCGCTAATACTATTCGCAGAATGTTTTGCGATTCTTTAAATTAGCGAATTGTTGAGTTTTCGCTATTTTGCAGTTGATGCATTGCGAAACGGTATTTTGCGGTCGCAAACGCCATAATTTAGCGATTCGCTAATTTTGCGATTTTTTTTAGGCTTGATGCATGTGCCCCTTAGTCATTTTGGTATTCACAGAAGGCACTTACTCATTTTGGTATTCACAGAAGGCACTTACTCATTGATGAGTAAGTGCCTTCTGTGAATACCAAAATGAGTAACTTACTCATTTTGAGTAACTTACTCATTTTGAGTAACTTACTCATTTTGGTATTCACAGAAGGCACTTACTCATTGATGAGTAAGTGCCTTCTGTGAATACCAAAATGAGTAAGTGACTTCTGTGAATACCAAAATGAGTAAGTGCCTTCTGTGAATACCAAAATGAGTAAGTGCCTTCAGAGAATACCAAAATGGTAGAAAGTTTAGGATTTTGTCTTAAGTTAGTCGAATCGGGCCCCCCTTGCATATGCTGAGTATGTTGTATGATATGTTTGACCCCACCAGCGCCTAAGGAGGGCTAACCCTTCAGCAGCAGGCAGATGTGTATCCTAAAGCAGTGCAATATGGAACCCGGCCGCTTTAAGTTAGCCTGCACCTTATATCTTTTAGTTATATTGTTTAGTCCCCAAACATTCCAGGATATAATCTTAAAGTGCCTTTCTTTCTCTGTCACTCTGGTGTGCGATAGTCCCTTTTCTCACAGCAGCGGCAGCATATCCATCCGATTGTGCTCCTCCCAGCTCATTTACAGTAACATGCAGCAATCGTGCAAACACCCAAGAGAATTAACCCCCAGCTCCCCCACCCCAGGACAGTAAGGCAACATCCCTCTATCCAAACCAGTTACTAAAAACATAATTAAAATACTGTGTCAGTGAAGTATATGGTCAGCGTTATTTGGGGCTGACGTGCACTTCAGAAAGTGGTCCCCTCAGCACTGCAACCTACCATCTAGCTCAGGTAATCGATTCCCATCAGCATAGGCATTCTCCATACCGTCTCATGGTACAAAAGGGGTCCCTTCAGCTCAGAGCACAGCATCCCCTATGGACTCAATATAGGGCTATCTGAATCAGTTAGTGACTGTTGGCATCATATAATGACATCTGCAGATCTTGGAGTGACATGGGGAAGATCGTGTTCTGGTCCTGAGTCTACTGCAGAGTCTGTCTCGGGGCCTGTGGTAGTGTCATGCTTTAGGTCTCGATCCATGTCACAATGTTGTCTTGTCCCAAAGCACCTGATGGCTGCAGCCGTGGCCACCGCTCTTTATCTGTCCTGTTGCAGTTGAGCCTTTGTGGGAATGCACTTTGCAGCCAACCTCCACATGTTTGGCCTCTGCGACCACCATGGCTGCTGGTGGTCCTCTGAGGAGCGGGTGCTCTGCGGTTGCGAATCTATCCAATCCCAAACTTCCTTCGGGTCATATAAAAAATGTAGTGCCCGTGCTTGTAATGAGTTTTGCCCGGAATAGGATTGCATATTTAACATTCTTCTGGCGGAGTTGTTATTTAACCTTCAAGAAGGATGCCTGCAGTTTCTGCACGGCCACAGTAAAGTCTTGGAACTGTAACACCCTATTGTTTTAGATGTGTAGTTCCCCTTTTTCATGTGCCTGCTTCAGGATATGATCTTGGTCATGGTAATGCAATAGCTAGCCACCATTAGTTTAGAGGGCACCCCTGGTGGTGGCGGCCGAGCCGGGACCCTATGTGCTCACTCCAGGGCAAAGAAGGGGGACAGTCCCTCCAGAGTGACCACATCCCTTATCCAACTTTCCAGAAATGAAATCATGTCTGTCCCCTCAATCCATTCCAGTAGGCCTATTATTCATATGTTATTCCTACTGGCCCTGCCCTCAGCATCTTCGTTTCTGTATTCCAATGTTCTAAGTCTCTCCTCTATCTCCCACACTTGACCTTTTAGTGCCCTAGTTGGATGATTTCTGCTCTGCAATAGCTTTTTCATTGGTGGAGATTTTATGTTGATCCTCGAGTAAAATTCCAATGTCCATAACTAGAGCATCCATTTTGAGTTCTAGGGCTTCTCTAGTGCCCTTGATCACCATAAGGTTAGAAGCCAGTGTGGCGATATGGGTGTCCCTGTAGCTCGGAATGGTCCTGCAGCGCTATCCTCCATGAAACCAGTTGTAGTGGCAGTAGACTGTTGATCACTAGATAGATCCCTTAATTTGGAATGTCTGCCCATGGTTTCTTGGAAGGCAAATTGCAACAAGGGGGTGTATTTCCCTACTAGGTCCTGGTTCCTGTAGTGGCTGCTTCACAGTGGGTTCTAGCACTAGTCTCAGGAGGAGGACCCAGTCAACACACCGGAAGGACAGGTAAATGACCAAGTGACTCCCCAATCACAGTATCTTCCTCTCTTTCAGATCCTCTGCTTCATTCTATTATTGCTGTAGCGGAGTCATTTCACGTCGTCTTCAGGATCACTCCACACGGAGGTCTCCCTGCAAAATGCACCTCAGGTCACCCCTGCTTTCCCAATGTCCAGCTATGATCTTGTCAGTGCACTACTATTAATTTATGAGGGAACAATGGCTCATTGTGCATCAGGTCTCTCCGGGCAGGGCAGTACCGTGGCTCCAGTCCTGTTGTGTGTAGAGTTTAGGCTTGCCTGGTAACATATGTACCTGATCGCCCCCACTACTGGTTGTGTACAGGAAGAAAGCAATGGTACAGGGCACCCCCACGGGCGGGGCAGCACTGTACATCCAATCTTTGTTTTTGTGTCCCCCCCTTCTTTTTTTTTGCAATTCTAAGGCTTGACTGGCCCTCTTTTACCATCCTCGCCCGGAGAGGGGGAGGCTATCATGCAGGCAGCCCCTTCAGGGCAACCCCTGCGGCCCAGCAGCATAAGCCTGAGGTGTTCCACTATCCGAGGACTCACTGCTAGTCCACAATCAGCCGTTCCCTCTAAAACGGCCCGCAGTGTCTGTCTAAGCCCGTGTCATTCACTCGGGCAGCTTATCCCAGAAGGCACCACACTCCTCTGCCCTGCCAGTAGGTTCACTTGTGAGGGGTAGGTCCAAAACCCAAAGGATAGGCCATCCATCAGCGCTGGTTCATGCGAGTTGCCGCATCAGAGTCCCTCGCTGTTGCTGGCCGCCATCTTGGATCTTCCTCGCAGCAGCTCCCGCAGTCAAACATCTTAGGCTCCGCACAATTTAAGCCCACCATCACCTCTGTTGTTGTGCAGTTTGCCTGGGTCAGTGCTATTAGTGGCAATGTGGGGAGAATTAGCGGGATGGTGCCGGATGGCGGTGCTCGGCTTGGAGTCCAGGAGTCATCGCTTACTCCATTGGTATCAGGCTACGCCCTCTCTCCTGCCACTCAACTTGTCACCAGAAATATATAGCTAAGAGCATGTTGCTTAGTTCCAGAAATATAACAATCATAATGAATACAGATCGAACGCAGTCAAGTTGCATTCACAACTACATCCTGACGTGTACCAGACTTGCACTGCTAGTCGTGTCTCTAGACAGATTTATGATGAGATTCCGGTGGCTGAGTCCATGTGATTGAACCAGTGAACAAGCCCTGGAAGAATAGAAGTCTTATTAAAGTGCAGTGCCCATCCATTAAGTTCAACGCCCTTTAACTCAGCTCCCATATTAGACTAATTTAGCTATTCACAAATGGAACTAGTCCGGGCGTTTCCTTAAAGTACCTTTAGCCCACTTTAGATTGCAAAGCCAAAGCCATGGCTGAAGTCCACCAGAGGTGCTGGTGGATGCAGAAATCAACAATTTGATAAAGATAAAAACAAAAAGAACTTAGTTCAAAACCAGGTTGATTAAAAATGTTAGCAAGAGGAGAAATACAACTAAAATAAGATACCGTTTTATGATGATTGTCAAAAAGGTTCTCATTACAATGGTTTTCAAAGGAGACCTAAAAAAACCTAGAAAATCTTTTAAGTGTCTTTGAAGGGAGTTTCTTGAGTTGTCTGGATGAATGTGCAAGATGCTTGTTAGTGGACCAGATCCACATGTGGCTGGAGGTTCTGCAGAGTAGAGTGATTCCTTAGGAACTGCAGGATTTCTCAGAGCTCAATACACCCCAGTAGGGACTGGCCACAAAGAATGTGGAATGCAGATTTCACAGCCTCGGTGAATCAGGGGGCTGGTTTAGAAAAAGCAACATGGATCACGGTGTTCAAGGGACTTCTGGAGTGCAAAGGAAGATGAGCTCCTTGTGAATCTACACAGAGGGCGTTTCAGAGTGCAAAACCCTCACAGGTACAATTAGAAGAAGAACATACTACCTTGAATCTTATCTTTTTGGTCCCAAGCAACAGGCTTTGCAGAGACCTAAATGCTTTGAGATGGAGCAGGCATTGTTGGAGGCCGAGAAGGATACAATGACCTGAAACCCACACTAATATGGCTTCTGAGTTTTTCTTCCACAAGTCATGCTTTTCAGACTTTGATATAAGTATCGCTTTGCAGTAAGTGATAGGTTTTTAACTAGTGATTGGCCAGCTGTATCAAACCTGTTGTCAACCCACATGAACAATGCGGGTTATTTTGGCAGGTCATATTTGCAGTTAAAATCTGCCCTGCTACACAGGGCAGGCCAGTAGGTATGTTTACAGTGATTGTTGAAGCCCTTTGGTGACATTTTACTTACAGGCCCTGGGCACAATGTGGGTACCATATATTAGAGACTTATAAGTAAGTTAAACATACCGATTAGTTATATGACAATTTCATCTTGTTGAAAAGGGGAGCACAGACTCTTTACCAGTGGTTAGCAGGGATAAAGTGCAAAGAGCTCAACAGCCAGCAAAATCAGTCCAGGCAAAACTCTTGGGGTACATCAGGCAAAAAATGACCATTTCCAACAACACTATGTTGAATTTTGCGGGGATTTGTACTGTTGTTTTCAGTGGGTGATACACTGTTCTTTTATCTTTCTATTATGTTGTTTTATTTTGCTCTTTTTGTGTTGTATTGTTTTGTGTTGTTGCATTTTATTTTGCATTTTATTATTCCATTGGGTCATATTATGGCATTGCATATTCTGGCAGCACATTCAGTAAGATATTGCCATTTCTTTTTGTGCCACAGCTGAAAACCTGTCAAAACATTCAAGTTGCTGTAGTGTCTCATTTACATTACATGCATTTTGGCAATCATCAAAGAAATGTATGTATTCCTTTTTAGTATACCCTTAACTCTTTTAATTATTTTGATTTTAATTGCAAATAGGAAAGTAAGAATCACATCCCCACTATTTAATCTGGTTATTCAATTGTCCTCTTTATTTATTTAATGTGTACCACAGGGGAACACCTAGAATTGATCTTAATATTATACTGTGTTTGCATAACAAAATTGCGACACCCAACAGAGCGCATTGTAGTCTATAACATTGTATACCCAGGTTCCGAGGGACACATGGCAACCCCATTATTTTTGATAGTATAAAGGTGCAGGTGCATACCTGCGAGGGTTTTTTGACCTTCATTCATTGGAACTTAGCTACTGAGCTTTGTCAGAAAGGGAGACTTTGTCTTACAGCGAAGAGTGCATCAACAAACTCATACAAGACTAGGGCGATAGCTGCTTCTTAGGTATGGGGGTAGCACTCCTGGATACCACTTTAAATGAGGACGGCAACCTTATTGTTCCATGTTCTCTGTCAACCATCCTAAAGAAGTTTAATACTGATATAGGGTGTTTTCTTAAACTATTTGACACAGAGAGAATGGACATTTCTTTAATTTTTCCATGATCATTAGGTTGAGATCATTTTTTGTTTGTATTGTGTCGTGTCAAACACATTTTTTCACTTTGTGTCACCTTATCACTAAGTCACGTTATTTGATATTTCTGTGTTCATGAAAGTCTCGTATGAATAAATCTGTTGGTATTATTTTAATATATGACTTTAAATATACTTAATAATGAGAAACAGCCTTAACCATGCAGCTTGAAATACGTGGGGCTGAACCACGCAGGCGGTAGCACCCACGACTGAACCACGAATATGCCTAAACCACGTATATACGTGGTTAAGGCATATGTGCGGTCTAGTTGCTGCTGCTGCCGGGCGGAAAAGCAGGAAGCAGGAAGAGGAAGTATTAGGATGAGGTGGAGAGGTAAGTCGGGTTTTGAGGGGGTGGGAGGTAGTTTTCAGGGCTGGGAGGGGGTCGGGGTAGTTTACAGGGACGACGGGGTCGGGAGAGCTGGGAGGGTCGGGAGTTTTAGGGCTCAGGGCAGGGGACGGAGGTGGGGTAGATTATTTGGATTGGGGTAGTTTTGGGGGTGGGGGGTCAGGAATTTTAGGGCTCAGGGCAGGGGACAGGAAATTGACAGTTTTAAGGCTGAGGGGGCAGTTGGGCTGGGGCAGGGGTAGGAGGGTTAGGTTTTAGGGGGTAGGGGCTTGCTTTAGGGCTTAGGGAGGGGGCTGGGGTCAGAGTGGTTTTTAGGGGGCTTATTTGTAGGGCTCAGGGCATGGGACAGGATAGGGGCAGTTTTCAGGTGGAGGGGGCAGTTGAGAGTTTTTAGGGCTCAGGGCAGGGGACAGAGGTGGAGGTAGATTATTTGGGTTGGGGTAGTTTTGGGAGTGGGGGGTTGGGGTCGTGTTTAGGGCTCAGGGGGTCGGGAGTTTTAGGGCTCAGGGCAGGGGAGAGGAAAGGGACAGGAAAGGGACAGTTTTAAGGATGTGGGGGCAGTTGGGCTGGGGCGGGGGTAGGTAGGGTTAGGTTTTAGGGGGTGGGGGCAGTTGGGCTCGGGTACGGGGGAGGTAGGGATTTTAGGTTTCGGGTGTTTTTAGGGTTTGGGGCAGGAGTGTGATCTCTATCACACATACCCATTTACAAAACATGTCTTTAGCATGGTAAAGGCATGCGTGGTAAAGATGCTGTCAGTGTTTAGACCGCGTGGTTAGGGCATGTGTTATTGAGGCATGCATTTTTCCATCACACAACCCTTAATAATTATTATTATTGCTGTGTGTTGTCTATTTCACTAAGGTACTTGGAGGGTGTTGAATAATGGGCAACATAGACCCACACTCTCTTAGTTCATTGCAGACCATACATTGATCTTCGCATACAGGTGTGACATTTCAACACAATTTTTTCACGCAAAGCAATTGTGACACCCAACAGAACGCATTGTAGTCTATAACATTATATACCCAGGTTCTGAGGGACATGGCACCGCATTATTTTTGATGTTATCAGTGATTAGAGCACCAAGTGGCTTCATGTTGATGATAAAGATGAGAAGGGACAGGATGAAACTCTGAGGGATTCTTCAGGTGCTAAGGATCGTAAGGGACCTGGTGGTGTAAATTATTCCATCAAATTAATCTGTAAGCACTAGATTCAGGACTTATGGCATGTCATTTTAGAATTCCAGTAGACAACCCTTCTAAACGTACTTATAGTGAACACAGAAGCACAAAATGGGTTCCTTAAATCAGGAAACTTGAAAATAAACTGGTGGCTGCCGCTGCACCATCTGGGTCTAGGCATGTAGCAGAGATTGTAACCATCTTTTCAAAAGGTTCCCAGAGAAGCAGACTTTCGCCCTAGCAGTGTGATAATACAAAACAAAACATATAGCAAAATCGTTTTCTTGGCAAGTAGGATGAATGAGTTCATTTAATATAATCTGCCAAATTCAGGATGGCTTCCGAAAAAAACCGAGTTTTTTTATCTGAAGCGTCGGTTTTAAAGTATTTCCCCAATAAGATGCCATATAATATACTGTACTTGTTGACTAGAAGGCTCATTCAACAGGGTATCCTGAATTAAACTTTGTATCTTGCTAGAAAAAAAGAGTGTCCTGTACTACTGGCTAGGAGCCATTAAATCACTGCATACTGATAATGCCTAGAAGGTGAGGTGGAGCCCTCCTGGCGAGCAAACCAGGTGGAGCCCTCCTGGCGAGCAAGCCAGAGAGTCTAAGACCCTTGTTGATGCAGGTCAGGCTGCGTTCTCATTCCCTCCTTGATATGCTTATACAGTAATGAGGTTCCCATTAATTTATCATCCAGCCCTTCTGATGCAATTGGAGTTGGTGCTGCACATGTTACTACTCTGTCTTTTTCACATAGGATGTAGATAATGCATCTAAAACCCCTATGAGTCCATGATTATGTGTTCAATTGTCTTGATTTCTGCTCGAGAAGAGGACTGTCCATTAATAAAAGTAAAACCACAGAAATGGCTGGTAATCTGTGCAAATCATTTTGATCAAATAAAGTGCTTGAGCAAGTGGGGGCTTATATACAAGCCCCTTGCGCCACCGGTGCATCACTTTTTGTGACACACCGGCGGCGCATTTTACTGCCCCATATTTACAAGACCAGGAAAAGCCACCCTGCGTGGCTTTTCCTGTCCTTATAAATATGTCCCCTTTACACTCAGCACTTTGCGTGAAAGGGGTGTTCCATGGGTGTTGCTGTGGGTGTTCCCACGCAACACCCATGGAACCTGACACATTTCCAGATTTACAAGAAATCTTATACCTGGTAAATGCGTCGTAGGGAGGTGCAATAAGGAGAAATTTATTCATTTCTCCTAATTTTTTTTTTTTCCTCTTTCTATGTGTGCTGCAATGCAGCACACATAGAACGAGAAATCACCTCTGGTGATTGTTTATGTACAGGAAGGTGTCCCTTCCTACACATAAACGATCATTAAAAAATTACGTTTTTCAAGTTCAATGTGTGTTAATGCAGCACACATAGAAGTTGAAAAATGCCATTTCAGATTGTTTGTGTGCAGGAAGGGAACCCTTCTTGCACATAAACAATCATCCCGTAATGCAGGCATCCTTGCACCATGGTGCAAGGATGCCTGCGTCGGTGCATGGCAGCCTATTGTGCACCAGCGCAGGGGAGAGCACAGGAATGCAACATATTATTGTAAATATGTCTCTTCCCTGTGCTTTGAAAGTGCCGCAGCGTGGCGCAGCCAAAGGGCTTGCAGTGCCGCGCTGCGGCACTTTCTTGTAAATGAGGCCCATGGTTCTTGAAATGCCTTCGCAGTGTGACTACATTGGTGTGGAATAACAAATGGCACAACGAAATTGCGAGCAAGTCTGCCATTTTCTCTTAGACGAGATGCGGTTACATTAAATTACTACCTGCTTATCTGGACATTGGGCACTACTCGTTGTTGCTTAAAGTTTGGAATTAGCCCACTATTGTTATGTGTTAAGGTATGTCCCATGCCTCCTCAGTGTTCTTATTGGGCAGGGCTGTTAGAGGACCTCAGAATGAGGTACCTTTTTAGGTCTCGCCTACGCAGCGCGCATGCGCTGATTAGGCAAAAAGACCTTTTGCCATCGATTCGGCTTTTCAGCCTAAAACGTGCACGCGTTCCATTGCCTTCAATGGCAACGCGTGCACGTTTAGCATTCACTTGCGGGAGCGAGCAGCTGGCGCCATATGGTAGCAATTATCGCTCCTGGCGCCGCTCGCTCCCGCAAGTGAATCGCGCAGGCTCCCTCCTCTCCCCCCTCCCCCTGCTCCCGTGCGAGGCGCGCGCGCTTGTTAATTCTGGCCTGTGTGATCTTGGGCATGCCTCTATGCTTCTCCCTGCGCCTTCTTCCTCGATTATTCTTCACAGGCGCTTGGAACCGATGTAAGGAGTTCTAATAAAGTATTCACACAGGACTGATAGTCGTCCGCTCCATGACCCTTGTCACTTGCCCCAGGATTTGCCACGTGCCTCTGGGAGCACTCAGAATGCAGAGGAGCAGAGAGCGACTTCAGGTCTGACTCACCTGGACTCCTCGTGAGGGCGGAGGGCTGCCTGCAGGCATCTTATGATCCACAGGTAAGGCATTCTTGGCACATCCTAAAGCCGAGCCCGGGAAATACCACACTGGCGCTGGCACCGAGAGAGGCCTGCCCAGTGTCATTTCTGAAGTAATTCATTCATTTGTTGCCAGCTCGTCCCAGCATTGCCCTGATGCACGGACTCACTCCGGACATCCGTTGGCAGGGCTCCATCCTCAGCGTCCATGTAGTGTCTTGAAGACGAGGAGGGCAGTGAGCTGTCGAAGCCTCTATGTATCCCATTCTCTGACAACACATGTAATGTTCACCTCTACCCGCAGTGGTTCAAACATCTCTGCAGTGTTTCACTCTGCCTCTCACTCTCTCGAGTCTTGAACTCCTGGGCCCCTGAGGACTTTAGTGCAGCGACAGCTTTGTGCTTTGCAAAACTCTAAACATAACAAGCAATGGTAAAGCCAGTGGGTCTCACTTTCAATGGCGATACCCGATCTTTTGGCTTTGCCTATGCTTGCTGCTGATGCGGTGTGCATCATAAAAAAATAAAACAAGCATTGGCATAGCCAATAGGTCTCGCCTTTGGGACCTTATAAGTATTTAGTTATGCAGCACAATATCCTTGGTGCAACAACATCAACTGTTGCATGGGTAAACACTTATAAGGTCCCAAAGGCGAGACCTATTGGCTATGCCAATGCTTGTTTAGGTTTGCTATGTGTATTCTTTACTTTGTCGTAGAGGCCACACAGCTTCAAGGCAAATCATGGTTGGGTGCAAATTGTTTTACTTGGGAGAAGATAAAGGCTCTTACATTAGAAATACATCAACGAACACAGACCTGCTTTCAAAACTTATATCCCCCTTACCCCCCTCCATGAAAGGCATATCAGAAGAATACATAACCACCTCCATATTAATTGCGTTAACAAAATTAGATATCGATCATACTGCTCTCTTCCACACACTTTGGTAGCATAACCACAAGGGATGGGTGAAAATACCGCTCCGCCGGCGAACTTTGCAAAGTTTTGCCTACTCCGCGCTCCACATGCAACTCCGAAGTTCCAGCAGAACTTTGCCAACTGCTGTGTGGCAAAGTTTTTTCTCGTACGCAGCTCACCAGCTTTAAGTTAGCGAGCAAGAATTTGCGTCCCCTATCGTGATTTTCGGGCACTAGAACACCTCCTAGCAAGATTTCTCAACGCCTCCTGGCGAGATTTCTCAACATGAGTGTTCGAAGCAAGTCACCACCGTTTGAGCGGCAGAAAGATGGAACGGCCCCTGGCGCACCAGGTAGTGCCATTCCTGCTGATTTTACAATGCAGAACACACTCCCGGTGCTGAAAATCAGTGCGAGCAGCACAACATGCCGAATTATGCTCACTCGTGGAACTCCGAGGAATCTCGCATAGTTTTAATATAACTCAGCAGAATTCCACAGAGTGAAACTCCACGAGGTCCACCCACCCCTAGTAACCACCCGCCTTATAAATCAGCTAACATAACTTAACTCACCTTAGAGAGTAGGAATGTTATGGGAGGGAAGCAGGGATGGGAAATATAATTGAAAACATGAGCAGGAAGAGTGGAAGGGGAACGTGGGAAGGGAAGGGAGGATGGCCTGGCTCCTTCTGCAAACAGTAACAACATTCTGGATAGCATTAAAGCCCCTCCAAGAGCCCTTGCCAGCCTAGATGTGCCTCGAGGGGAGACTTGGGCAGTGTATGGAAAACAGCCAGGAAGATCCAGGTGCCCAGGTTGTTGCTGCAGTATGATTCCACAGGGCATTCGCGTTGTGTTGTGGTTTTGTGCATTTTTATGGCCTGTTGCTTTTTTCAAACTATATTGTATTTTTGTTGAGTGCAGTGTGTTTGTTTGTAATGTTTTGTGTTTGTGTTAGCTTGTTGTGATGCGATGTTATATTGATCTTATGTTGCCATTTTGTTCTGTTATGTTCTGTTTGGCTGTTTTGTTGCGCTCTTTTGTATAATATGTCTGTTGTGTTGTTGTTTTACTGTGCTCCTTTGTGTGGTTATCACATTAGACTTCAACAAATTTCGCAAATTTCCATTAAAAAAACAACATATTTCCTTTTGAGGGAAAAACAACTATTTCCAGCTGTCAAAGACGGTAACATATCAGCATTACTCATCTTCCACGTTATATGATACCAACCATTCTAACAATATTTCACAGTCCATGCCTTAAAGTAGCATTTTTCCAATATGTTTTCAGTTATGAATGAACTCAGTGTTCTCGGTTTTTCACTTGCTTTAAACTATTTATATAGCCACTAGATGTCGCTGTCGTACGTAGGGAATAAAATCTAACTACAGCAAACTTTAACATAAATATGTTTGCCTGGCTAGAGAGCTATTACAGAAATACACTCGCATTCCCTATTTGCCGAAACCCCATAAATTGAAATGACAGGTTATATTACACCCATGTATGCAGATGGTTTCATAAACTGCATTACAAAGCAGGCTTCTTTGCAGATGTGCGAAAATGCTATCTTCTTCGTAAACTTATATGTTCTATCTCACTTTCCCAATTTTTAGCTTTAACAGCCAGAAATGAGGATATGTGAGAATCCAGGGATAAATATAGAGATATATATATTTGTTAGGAATATTATTGCATATTTCATGGACATACTGAGAAAACAGCGATGACTTGTTGGCAACATTATTCAACAATTCATACTGCCATCCTTGCTTGCGAGGATAAAAATAGTTATGTAGATGAACCCTTAGAAAAGCAAAACATTCTTCTTCGGCTTTTTATGCATTAGCATACGAAATAATATTGTGAAATATAATACTATGAAGTGTTTGTAGTTTATTGCCCTGAAACTATCATGGCAATATATGATATTTTAGGTTATGCTACTGCTGTGAGATGAAAATTCTCATTTCCTTTCAACTGGCGCCATTAATTCCTCGTTTTCAATTGTAAAAGCTGTCAAAATTATGCAGAACATTTTTGATATATTTTGAGGCACTAACGTCTCCAGCCCCTGTAAGTGTTTCATCTGTCTCTGGGCTTTTATTTAGAAAGCAATGCTAAGGAGTGACAAATGTAAGTGTATAATCATGCAAAGGCTTCAAAAGCACACTCTTCACGCCACATTATGCTTTTTTTTAAAAATCCTCTTGATATGCAAACAAGACTGAGTGGGAAGCTACACCTCAAAGTTCAAGGACGAAATAGGGGACTGAGGAGGCTGCGTCGGTGCCGGAGCAACTTTGCACTATTCTTTGCATCGACCGACTAGTGCAAAATGTGGTTGGTGCATTGCTTTCTAGTGGTAATTATCATTGTAGCAGCGAGGAACAAACATTGGGGCATATTTACAAAGAAATGACGCAGCTTAACAGAGCCGCACTGTCATTTAAAAAACGCAGCGATGCACGGTATTCACAAGTATACGGCGCATCCCTGTGTTTTCCCTTGAGCAGGCGCTATAAAAAGCTGCCTAGCGCTAACGTAGACACCCTTGTGCCATGGTGCAAGGGTGCCTGCTTTGCAGGGATGATTGTTTATGTGCAGGAAGGGACACCTTACTGCACATAAACAATCATTAAAGGAGATTTGCTCCTTCAATGTGTGCTGCAGAAAAAACCAAGGAAAAATAAAAGTATTTCTACCCGCTGCGCCACTCTAACGCCTGCTTTTCAATGGCGTTAGTTTTTAGCGCTGCCTCAGATTTACAGATCCTTGTAAATCTGGGGCAGCGCCAAAAAGCAATGGGTGTTGGGAGTTAAGCCAAGCAAAATGGCTTAGCCTGATAAATATGGAGCAGGGCACTGCGCCACCATAGTTTCGTAAAAAGTGACGCTCCGGTGGTGCAGTGCCTTGTAAATATACCCCAGGATCTATGTCCTCTCTTGTTGAAACCTTTAGATACCACCCTCAAAGACTGAAGGAAATGGTAGCACTCCTCACAGAAAACAGGCGGAAAAGAAGATACAGCTTCACATAACTCTGCCTCGTTGACGTTATCACCAAAATAGAGACAGATGATAAGAGTTTACAGCCCTTGAAATGGCCGGGGCCTGTAGATGACGTCAATTTCGGGCACCATTTTTCCGCTGCACATTATCTAGTTGTGCAGCAGTGTAGGAGGTGGGGTGTCAAGCTGCATCACTTACGGTCTGGCGGTTGTGGGGACAAATCCCTCATAGGCCAAAACCAAACGGAAATGGTGAAAACGGAGAATACTTTGGAAAGGGCGAGTGCCTGTTCAGCTCATCATCTCCTCTTCCTCTGGCTGCATAGTCAGTAGGGGCGATGCAGTATGTGAGGTTTTCATCGAGAGGAGGATGCTGTCAAAATTGGGAATGTTAAAAGAATGGCTACTCACTTCCTATTTTTTATATAAATAAGGGACATCTACTGTTCCTCAAACCTCCTGATTTAGATGGCTTTCTTCTACACAGTTATTGCACATTCTTTTTTACTTCCGGTTTTTTCTTTGCCTTTTATGTTATTGGGCTATTAATTACCTTGATGTTCCAGGAAAAAATGAATGCTGACATCAGTTATGATACGTGATTAAAGATGGCTCAGAAACTTGGGGGCATATTATCAACGGCCAGCGATAATTATCGCTGGCCGTGCTTAGCGATAATTTTGTTATCGCAGGCTATCTCTGGAATTTATCGCCCTGGTAGCGCGTTATTAACAACGCGTTTCTCCAGGGCGATAAAAATTCCAGAGATAGCGAGGTCATCACCGTTTTGCAGGGAACATCGCTGGTTTTCCAGCGATGTTCCCTGCAAACCGGCGATAACCTTGCTGATCCGACCTACAGGGTCGTATCAGCATAATCCACCCCAATGTTAGGGATAGGTAAGTCTGCATTTTAGCAGACGTTGGGGCATATTAGCAATGCCTGGCGATAATTATCGCAAAGCGCAATTAGCGCTTGGATAATTATCGCCAGGCATCGCCGGTTTCTATCGCGGAGTTAGCGTGCAATCAGCAATGCTAATCTCCAAAGCGATAGAAACCTTGAGAAACAGTGTGAATATCGCCTGAAAACAGGCGATATTCACACTGTTCCCAGTTTCAGCTTGCTGATAGTGCGAGGGGACTTAGCCATGTAATCCACCTCTCATTGGATTACATGGCTAAGTCAGGGTGGGACCAGGTGTTAGCAAACCAGCGCTAAACGTGTTTAGCGCTGGTTCGCTAATCACCGCCCCTGCCTCGCTGATAGGCGTTAGCGACCTTAGCGACTGTTTCCAGTCGCTGTTAGGTGAGAACGCCTACTTTGCATGCCATTAGCGATAAATATCGCTGGCATGCAAAGCGGCACCCAACCCGGTCGCTATCGCCTACAAGCTGTCGCTAACAGCAGTTAGCGACAGCTTGTTGATAAGGCGATAATATTATCGCCGCTTTAGCGGGAAAAAGTCCCGCTAAAGTGGCGATAATCGCCTTGCTAATATGCCCCGTTAATTTTTGGAGAAAACAGCGGTTTTCTCCAAAAACTAACCTGTGCAAAAAGGCTGGGGCAGCCTTGTAAATATCGCGATGTGAACATCAGCGATATTTGCAAGGTAGTCCATCCGGGGTATGCCCACTTTGCATCTCATTAGAGATGCAAAGGAAGCGTTGGGAAAAAGGGTGCTAACATGCGATTATGCATGTTAGCACCCTCTTGTAAATAGGGCAATAGTTTTATCTCCGCTTTTTTGGCTTTTTAAGCCAAAAAAGCGGAGATAAAGCCCTTGTAAATATGCCCCTTAATCACTAGTGTAGTAACCACATAGTTACCATTGAGTTTCTATTGATCAAGCTCGTGCATTTAAAAGTTTCAGGGTAAATGTCTTCCCGAGTGGGCTTTTCACTAATCTCACAGCCAGTATCAGTGTGCCCTTCCTTCGATGATGGTTTAAATAATCACCAGGTTAACAACGAATTGCACAAACAAAAGCAAGACCCCCCCATTGACAAGGCACACTTGCGCTGACCCCATTCCATTCCCATTCCCTGCAGCTCCTGGCGCTGATCTTCAGGTCAGTCTCATTGAACTCGTAGGGGGTATTCCAGCCGAGTGACCCAGGCATGTGCTGCTCTTGAAAGAGTGCCTGGAAAAAGCAAAGGCCAAACAAAGTTTCGTCCAAAACTAGGAAACACAAAGGGTTAGTTATAATGTGTTTATTGATTGACAGCATGATAAGTACTGCGAGTGTATGCAAATTAGACTCTTTCTCTCCCACAACTCTCTGTTTAGCATCGTGCCTATGTAACCACAAGGTTGCCTCAACATGGTTGGTGCACACCTTCGAACCTCAAACACGAAACCACCATACTTCCCCTAAGGTCACCCTACAAACAAATGACAGATACTATCATCTTTGCCCAAGAAACTGTGAAGCTCCATTCTCGACTACCCAGAAGGCGCTTTGGGGGTATGGTGGAGGGGGGGGAGGGTGCTATAGAAATGCAACTGAACAATACAGTGCACATAACACGTTTTCAGTCTCAATAAACCTGACTAATCTCCACAACAGGCAGTGCTTAATTTGAGCCGGTGCTTTCCGGTGCTCAGCACCGGCACTTAATTGTCAACACCATACTTAGAACAGTCCACCACATGGTGGCGCTGCTCATCTAATTTAGAGATGAGCAGAACAACGGTTGTTTAGGAATACAATATACATTAAAATTGCTCATACCTGCCTCCCCAGCCATTCCTTTAGCTTTGGGTGCCTGGAATAATCTGAACTGTCGCATTTACATGCGCGAGAGATGGTTAGAAGTTGTTTTGGCAGCAATGACAAGGTTGATGGGTGGTGCAAGCTGCAGTGGCCTCCTGGTCAGAGCCCTGGCACTTAATATTTTACAAATTAAGCACTGACAACAGGTACCCCGGTATCATACGAAAAACAAAATATGAAGTGAACCAAACAAATTGGCAATCGGGACCCGTTGATCCATCCACACTTCCAGATAGCGCTGCACAGGAAGTGGCAGCAAAGAAGGTTCCTAATCATTGGTACATTAACGGAAGGTATTCGACGACGATCCAGCTGCGCTCGTGGTCTTACACGAGAAATGGTATGTGACGGTGAAATGCTGGCGGGACTAGTTATATCTTTGTAAAAGAGTTACCCGCCATTTTATGGATGGGTGTGCCTCGCAGCTCAGCAGCTACTGACAAGGCTATTAGTAAGCCCCTCATTTTGTGTAAACAGTAGCAGAACGCTATACTGTACTGTGCTTAATTTGAGCCGGAGATTGCAGATGGGGCCACCGGCCCTCTTTTCGGAAGAACTGAACTCCTTTTTAGTCTTCAGACTTTGAGCCAGAACAAAAGAGAGAGAAAAGCACCAAACGGGGAAAGAAGGAGGAAGACTGAAAAGCAGTGGCAAAGGGTGAATGCAGTGATGAAACGGAACCAACGAGATTGGAATACAGGGGTTGAAAGAGTACACTGGTGGACTAATGAGGCAGGAGGTGAAATAAAGACTAGACAGCCTTGGTATTCGGCAACCTCTACGTTGTGCAGGAGTGCCGGCAGGCTTCTTAGAGAAACCTGGGCCCTCGCAGTTATTCTACACATAAGCACTAGCGACATGACACATGAGAATGCCTAATCACTGTGCCAATTCGATCCTTGCCAATGTTCTTCTGTGTATATTTGTACGTATATGTATCTCTAGAACGTTTAGGGTCAAAGGCAAGCATACAGTCAATGAGCGATTTCAGAGGTAGCTCTTTTGTGGACTGTGACTGTATCATGATGTAGTGTTCTTTAAAAGTAGAGTACAACTTCAACCATTGTCAACTGCTGCCACAAACATGGTATCTATTAATTAAAGAATGCAATATTGCAAATGTGTTCCAATGCCATATGCTCACCACCTTCTCTGTGATTAAAGAATATAGGCCCTGATTTAGATATCGGTGGATGGGTTACTCCGTCACAAAGGGGACGGACATTGTGTCCGCCAAAATATAAATCCCATAATATCCTATGGAATTTAGATTTCGGCTGGCAGGATATCCGTCCCCGTTGTGAGGAGTAACCCATCCGCCAATAACTACATCAGGCCCAGAGTCTTACATCCTCTACTGACTGCCACTTTTTGCTACGTGGAATAAGACGGGGAATCAATTTTTGGTAAAAAATGCCACATATAGATCTCTGATTTACCATATAGAATTTTCATTGATGAACTGAGAAACTAAAAGCTGCTGAATACATGGGGGCTGATTCACAAAACTGGAGTTGCATATTTACAGGTCGCAAACTGCAAACACAAATTTGTAGCTGCGGTTCTTGTGCCCAGAGTTCCTGATCTACAGTCGAGATCGACAGGCAATCGGATAGCTGGACAATAAACTTCCATTTTCAGTCTGGCCCTCCTTGGACAACAAAGCAGAATGTGCTTGCCATCTGATCTGTTATACATTGGGGGCAGATTTACTAACATTTGACGCAGCGCAACACATTAAGACAACTTGCTACACTGCGCTGCGTCAAATGGAGAGGGCAGGAATGAGCCATATCTACTATGATATGGCACATTCCTGTTCTCTCTCTGCACTTCACACTAAAGACTGCCACGTGCCAATGCAGTCACCCTTGCGCCATGGTGCAAGGGTGCCTGAGCTGCAGGCAGGATTGTTTTTGTGCAGGAAGCAACACCTTCCTGCACAAAAATAATCCTCTGAGCCTTTTTCCTCTTTCTACGTGTGCTACAGAATGCAGCATACACAGAAAGAAGAAAAACAAGGAGTAATAAACATATTTCTCCTCTTTACTCCTCTCCTGGGAAGGCTTAGCATTTTGACACATTTCAAGGTTTACTATTGTAAGTAAATCTGTGAATGCACCAAAATACCATTGGTGGATGTGTGGGAACACCCACGCTCCACCCATGGGACGACGTCCCAGTGCAGAGGAATGCAAGGCAGCAACTTGCACTGCCTTGCGTTACTCCAGGTTTACTATGCCGTGGAGGGTGGCATAGTAAATCTCAATCAAGGGCTTGTGTTGCTCTTGCGTCACTTTGCATGAATCAAGGCCAATACAAGCTCTTAGTAAATCTGGGCCTGGGACATGGCCTTATGGAGATGGGAACCTGCTTATGGCTGGACTTTTCTTTTACTCCTCCAAGCATTCCCAGGTTGGCTGGAGACATTGGAGGCCGGTTTTGAAACCCTGGGGTCTGCTGGTGTCTAAAATTAATTGTGGCAGATACAGGAGGCCTCAAGAGAGAGAAAGAGAAGGGGAAAAAGGGCTCAAGAAAGATCAGAGGGCAAGAAAAGGGACAAGTGGAGAGGAAGAAAATGGCTGGATGGAATGAGAGCGAGAGACAGGAGAGGAGAGAGCAGGGTAGGTTTAATCATTTTTGCCAGGGCTGGTTTTGGTTCCCCAATGAGGCACTGAACCTGCTGATGCCTGCACGCTCCAACCTGCAATTGCAAATGTGCACGGCCACAAGAGCCCTATTACCTATCAGTGCATACATTTCCATCGCCACCCCATAGTTTGATGTGAGAACTTAAACCTGCCCATTCATGCATATCCTGAGTGGTGGAGAACAGAGGCTAAAATGCAGACGGTGGACATTCCTGTCCCCTGCCCGCATGATGTGTTCCATGGCTCCGCTGCAAACCTCTGAGCATCCTCTTCTCTGTCGGGCATCTATTACGCCTCCAGCGTTTTGCAGGTTTTTGGATTTATTTACAATCTGTCACATCTGTTAGAAGGTATATACATTTCGATAAGTATTTTCCAATCAGACTGATCGGAAATTGAAACGAGTAATTTGACCTAACATTATTTTGTTCTAAATGTTACAAATTGTAGGTCAGTGGGGCTTCTCTTTGGAATGTTTAGACGTGGCAATTACACAGTAACAATGGCTGACCGTCTGCTCAGGACTACATTTGCATGAATGAGTGTCTTGTAGCATTTGATCCCTCTGTTTCGGGACAGATAAGCCAACCTGACATGCATCTGCTCGTTCTTATCTTATGATTCACCAAGGAAGGGTGGGTCTCAGACTCTACAGGTACATTCAGTTGTTTTATTTGTTGTTACAGGAAGTAGTGCACTAGAAGATAGAAAATGTAAACAATTACAATTTTCTTTTGGTAAGACAGCATTACAATAGAATCAGAAAATGGATTTCTAGTATTTTCATAATCATACTGAAAAAACATATCTTTTGGACAACGGTTTCAGGCTCTTCTTAAAATAAGTACCCCGTTCTTTTAAAACGTCAGGTTCTACAGCATTATGGAGGTATTTTCTAGCAAAGTTATTTCCACCTCCAGGCAAATTATATGGTGTTTCATCCACAATTGATCTTTTTCATCTGATGTATTGACCCGCTGGCGCAGTAATCAATGTACCTAATCACACAGTTTTGTAATCAGGCACGCTCTACTATAATGATTTTCTTCCTCATATTATTGGTGAGAATCAGCCATTTTGTCAACAAATTGCATTGCTTTGCATTACATTGTTATTTACAGAGCACAAACCACCCTAGATATCAATGGAGCACATCACAACGCAGAGGGGAGATAGTGCGAGTTTGTGTTGATAGATGGTTGGGTGACCTCATCAGAGGGTAGCCAGGATGAGCAGAGGGATCCTGGAAGCCCCTACTGGTAATGGTGAGATATTGTTTGAAAAGAGGTGTTCAGCTCCATTCTGAATTGCAGTACTGAAGGTGCGGGTCTGAGAGGTACCATACGCTAGGCTCATGATAGGGAAGACTTGCCTCTTTTTGAACTTCTTCACATCTGGCTAAATCTGTCCTGCCTCCTTGAGCTGTATTGTTTCAGGGAGATATTTATCTTTTCGTCCAAGTACAATGATGTTTGTTACTACTTTCTATGTGATGACCAACCAAAAAAACCCATATTGAAGACTAGTTGTTGGGATTTCATAATTTGCTTACAGCATATCTTATTAGCCCAGAGGAAGGTCTAGAGCTATTAGAAGAAAGATCAACATGTTGGTAAGTTTGATCCAGCTGAATAGTCTATGATGACCATAAAAACTGTACAATTTGTGTCTGATACTCATTATAATATAAAGTGAACTGTTTTTTGTGCATAACTCTTGAAAGTCTCATGTCCAATTTCGTGTATTCTTTATATTGAAAAAACAATGTTCATTTCCATTATTTACTGATTTTGAGATCTTAATTTTATGTAATAAAATAAATGTGACAACTGTGATAAATATGGTTTGTCATCAAACTCACACCATGCCTGAACATGCCCAAACATATCTCACTGCTTACTAACTTTCACGTAAGGTAAGTTTTTTAAAAATACATTTAGGCCCTCGTTTCCAGCTTGTTAGAATAGGGTGAGGTATTTTTCACGTGAGGTCAATACTCCCTATTTCGAGCTTTCAATGAGAAAATGAGGCATAACATGTGGAATCGATTTTTAACACACTACGGGCTTTCCTCAGATAAATCTCAGCAGGTTTGACCTCCCCGAATTTATCGAGAGAAAACTGAGAGGGTATGATAATTATCACATAGCACATCATTCCGACCCCAGAGTATAGGGATCTGAATTTAGCCTTGTAATAAAAATGAGTAGTAGGTAGCATAATGATGTCTCCATTTTCACTAGCAAAACGCACCCCAACATCAGATTATACTCTGTTTAATCACATATTACCCACAGCTGAGGGAAGATAGATATAATTTAGGAATTAATAAATACAGATATATCTCTGATTCAATCTATATTTTCTTCAATATCATTATATCTTACAGGGCAAGCCAAGACGCCAACCATTTTAAGAAGCATAAAAAAATATTAAATTTGTATCATTAGACTGATATGACAGTGGAACCCAAAAAGCCACTAAACCTCCAAGTCCCCCAGTAAACGCTATTATCATTTATAAATGGGATGTTTAGTGCAAAACTCAATCAGGTTTATCACCCCAATGCACAACAGCTAGGATCCCTTTCACGAGCTGAAAATCCATTTCTTCAGATAACATCTTGTTACAGGGTAAAGACCTAAAGTCTCAAATGCCGGGCCACCACTGAAGAGCTCCTACTATCTCCAGAGTCCAACTCCGCCCCATATCTCCCACTCCCCAGCCCTCTCACTGCTTGAACCTCCATTGTGTGCCTCCCCCAAGCCTCCTAGCCGCCTAGCCCTCATGCCCTCTCCATTGTCTGCACACTGCCCCCTTGGTCCTCCCTCCCCAACACTGCAAAACCAAACGAGGGACTTTGCTCTGTTCCTTTGTAAATGGGCTCAAAGGGCTATGCAGGTCACGAACATTGTTACATACATACATAGATCGTTGATACATTGATAATGTACATCTATGAGGTGTTCCAAGCACATTTCAGAGACGAGTTGTAGTGGATTCCAGACACATCCTGCATGCTTTGTTCTACCGACTGATAAGTCTGATCCACTCTTTGTATAGGATATTGGGGCTAAAATTTACAAACCAAATACATTTTCCAGTATGGACAAATATACGTTTATGCAAAGCAATTACTTGACACAATTTGAGTATTTGTACAGTGCATCTCCCGTAGCTGATACCTTAAGACAAGTGGCTTTGCTTGTCCATAACCAAGGCTTCTTGATTTCAGGCTTAACTGAAAAACACCAGGGATCGGGAATGCACCAGAAAGAAGGGAAACTGGGGCCAATGGCCCTGTGGGAATAGCATCTTATCCCAACTGCGGCACTATTATGGAGCAGGTCTGCACCCCTGTAGCTGCAGCTGAAGCTGGGGTTTCAATGTAAATGAAAGCTCTTCCTCCTGTTATGTTTTTAACATATAAATCACTTTTTCTGAGGAGAAAATGAGTACCCTATGCTTCACTTGTTTTTTCCCCTTGAGGCCGTATCATGATCCTTATACGCCTGTGAAAAAACCTGTGTGCACATGTTATTTGCTCAGGGGTAGGCACATATCTGAGTTATTTACACTGAATCATAGATGTGCGCACAAGTGCTCTCTACTAACTAGCTCAGAAGAGCATATTGATTCATAGTTCAGAGCGCATGCCCTCTGATGACTTAAGTGTGCATGTAGACGACATGGTGCTTTTATGGCCATACTTGAACGGTTGATCAAATGCATAGTTATTTTGAGTAGTATATTTGCTTTTCTTCCTGCAAGCTATCACATCCCTTTTGTTTGTTTTCTGAGTCACAGACCCTCTTGGCTGCTGAACGTTAAATATGCGTGCTGAGTTCTGTACAGATTTCCAATTGTGTTTAACATGGGAGTCGATCCACAAAAATGGTAGCAGAAGTGATATCACATTCACTTTGACCTTGATGACTTCACAGGATGTGACTTCATATGACTGTTGACCTTGTTGGAATCACAGGAAGTTGTGTTACATGACGTTCAGCCCAAATCACATCATAGCAAGTGCTTTCCCAGCTAAAATGTAAGGCTATAAAAAATAGCACAATATTACAAAAGCAAGTAAAACACAAGCATTATTACTGGAGGATGTCTATGATATGCCAATGGTGCAGTTATTAAATGCCAAGGGCACATTTCCAAATAAAATGGACTATAAAAATACTATATTGTGCCCCTGTTTTGGAAGACCTGTGCTGTTTTGTGCCCGCCGTTCTTCATACAGTTTTACCGAGCATAAATTCATACATTTTTTGCAAGTTGATATCTTTTATTCTTTAGTGTGATGCAATTTAATGTAGTTACTTACTCTGACAATTTTCAAATGTTTCACTGTGAATATTTAATGGTGTTCTATGTTACCTTATAGCTTAATTATTTTTTTGTGTTTTTAGAAGGTAGAGGGGATAAACTTAACGCCTTAAATAAGGTTTAGCTCAAGCACCTGTAAGCTAATTTTTATTATTAAACCCTTCAGGCTTACACTCTTTAATCATCAAACGTAATTGAGACCAGCACAATGTGTTATTGGAGTGCATGTGAGAGAATTGCACTGCAAGATTACAGTTTCTGAAGGAGTACCCAGGCATGCTTTCTCACTTTGGCTCCTTGCCCTTCTGATGATAAGGGTCGCAAGGATAGTGCCAGGGGTCACAAAAGGCATATCAGAGACCACAGCTGCCACCACTGAACCCTTGATATCCATGGCGTTTAACTCATCCAGTCATGGGGCCTGTTATAATGGGATTTCTGACGCAATGCAAAGCTGAACAGTTGTTTTATAGTCCTAAAGGGTATAGGGTTTATTCATTTAAGGGGATTTTTCTCTCAGTTTACACTGGGCAAAATTTGCCTCTTTCTGTTTCTGAGCTGTACTATCTGAAAATAAAGCACTAACTCAGAGAAATATCGGTCTTACGCCCTGCAGTTGCATAAAAGAGGCACTCATGTTGGCGCTGCACCATAAAATCCATCATGCTATGGCCCCAGGTTTTGTTTTTCTATCCTGGGATTTGTAGTTCTGTCTAGACTTTTATGTCTTTAGTTATAGCCTTTTATTACTTTTCAAACTGATCAGATTAAAAGACTATACAGAACTACAGATTCCAGGATAGGAAAACAAGACCGGTTCTGGGTGACTCAAACACGTCTAGAATTGTAGACAACTCAGCAGTTAATTTAAATTTCGGCACACAAAAGCATCAGAAGCTCAGAAAGCAATCAAAAGGAATGCAATTCTTCCTGCAGTTTTGGCCACTTATAGTTTACAGAAAAAACAGTGATACATCTCAAAATAAACACACCTTTGAACCATTGTTCAATTACGCTCATGACATCACTATGTCGTTTGCACATCAAACTCAAGGCAGCAGAGGGCATGTGCTCTAACTAATGAATCAATACAGGCTTCTGCGCTAATTACAAGAGAGAACCTGTGCGCACCTATGATTCAGGGTAAAGAGCCCAGAAATGTGCACACTCTTGAAGCGAACAAACAGGTTTTTACAGAGGCACATTCAAATCATGATTCGGGCCCCGATATTTATTCATATGCCTGGCAGCAGAGCCAAAGCGCTGAAATGGGACAAGTACAGAAAGCAATCAAGAACCGACAGGCTGCATCTGCCAAACAAAAACACAAAGGGGCATATTTACAAGCCCGTATCGACACCACAATGTCAGTTCCAGTGACGTTGTGGTGGTGATAGGGGCATTGCCTCATTTACAAGGCAGCATTAAGCCACTTAATGTGGCTTAAGGCTGCCTTGTAAATAAGGCACCCTTTCACGCAGTATTCAGCGTGAAAGAGGAGGGCAATGGGTGTTGTGGTGGGCATTCCACCGCAACACCCCTTGATTTTGATGCTGCCCCCTATTTACAAGGGCAGCGTAAATAGGAGGCAGCGCCAAAATTAAGACCAGGGAAATCCTGGTCTTAAACAGGCGAACCAAGGAGAAATGCTTTATTTCTCCTAGTTTTTGCTGTTTCCATGTGTGCTGCCTTGTGCAGCACACATAGAAACAGCAAATTGCCTATGATTGATTATGTGCAGGAAGGTCCCCCTTCCTGCACATAAACAGTCATTTAAAAAAATGCTGGTTTGCAGCTTCTATGTGTGCTGCATTAAGCAGCACACATAGAAGTTACAAAACGGCATTTAAAAATTGTTTATGTGCATGAAGGTGGACTTTTCTGCACATAAACAATCTTGCCCTCAACACGGGGAAACGGAGGGCTGCACCATATTCTAGTAAATATGGTGCAGCCCTGCGTTTCTAAATTGACGAAGCGTGTCGTTAGCCTTCTTAGCTTAACAACACGCTTTGCCACTTTATTGTAAATATGCCCCAAAGTTGCGTCTGCTGCTTGGATGCTCACACACCTCTTCTTCAGGCATTTATTTGTTCGACCTGTGAACGCATCTGCAGTGCTCTGTGTACCTCTTTGTTGTTAGTATTTCAGTGACTCTGGGGGAGACTAGAGTGAGATGAGGCAGATAAGATAAGGACAAGGAGAGGGTAAAAACGATCAGGGGAAGGAGAGAGGCAGCCCGCAGGACACAAGGGAGACACGGAATGGCTCACTGAGTTACTAGCGCTCATATATGCAGGTCACAAGATTGGCATGGTCAGCTCAGGTGTGATTCTTCCGAGGTCAGTTAACTGAATACTCAGTGGAGTAACGCAAATGATGCCCCCCTCCCCTCGCACAATGTGACGAGGGGCCCCACAGTCTCCCATATCTCACAGATATTTATTGGTCTTGGGCTGAATGGGGCCCCTCTTGAAGGGATTGGAGGCCCCTGGACTGCCACAGGAACTGCAGGGGCCCATGTTACACCCCTGTGAATACCATAAAAGTGGTCAACAGTAACTGTTGGTATGTTTGTCGCTTACAAGGCTAGATGAAGCAGGTGAGTCCTTAATTACTGCACCAGTTCTCTTCTCACTCATGTCTTCTCTGTTCATATAAACGTGCATTTGTATAGAGCGAGCAATGACAGGAGTGTGCATGAAGTGCAGTATATAGCACAAGTCCCTCCAGAGAGAAGGTGCTGCAGGACATTTGGCACTGCACATCATCTCTGGAACAGTGGGAATTGGCAGGTATTCCTCAGCTGTTCTGGTCCAGCTGAGTGCCCTGACCATGTCCGGTGCAGTGTGTCGACACTGGGATATCCACATTGATGCCTTCACATTCAGGGTGCTTCCCCAGCTGCTGCAGGGGTCTGCAGGGGAGAGGGAGCGCTCACATTTTACTTTTCATCATTGCTAAACATTAATGCCTCATTTAAAAGGTGCTCAGTAACCTTTTTGTTCAAGTATTATCCTGGCTTTAAGTGGCCAGAGGTCACAGCTGGTATCTAATGCTTTGTTTCCAGACTCCGCCAGACGCTCATCAGAAGAAACAATTACTCTCCGCATATCACTTTACATTACTGTGCTTTGAAGGTGGCCATTCACTCTCTTGTATTCAGCATTCTTGCAAGAAATTTGAGACCATATTTGCAAGGTGATATCGCCACCAGAAAAAGTGACGTTTTGGTGGCGATATCCTCTTCTCCTTATTTACAAAGCGGTGTTAAGCCACGTTAAGTCTTGTAAATAAGACCCCTTTTCACGCTTCACCTAGCGTGAAATGGTCATGCAATGGGTGTTGCAGTGGGCGTTTCACCGCAACACCCATTGCTTTTTGACACTGCCCCATATTTAAAAGGATGGGGCAGCACCAAAAACTGAGGCCAGGTAAAACCTGGTCTTAGGGTGGCGATACGAGGCAAAATTATTAATTTCTCCTCGTATTTTGCTCTTTCTATGTGTGCTGCATTCTGCAGCACACATAGGAACAGCAGATCACCTTTAAAGATTGTTTACGTGCAGGAAGGTGTCCCTTCCTGCACATAAACAATCACCCCTGTACCGCAGGCACCCTTGCAACATGGCACAAGGGTGCCTGCGCTGGTGCTAGGCAGCTTTTTTAGTGCCAGTGCTAGGGGAAATGCAGGGGTGCACTGTATTTTTGTAAATACGGTGCATCCCTGCGTTTAAATAATGTCGGAGCATGGCGTTACTAATTTTGGTGTAACACTGCGCTCCCACATTTTATTGTAAATATCCCCCGTCATTCTATATATGCCACGTAAGAAAAATGCCAGGTAAATATGTGTGATTACTAGGATTGCAACTTGTGAACTGCATGTGATATAAGGATCTCACCAACAAAAGCATGAATCCAATAAGTTATCTAATATAAAATATCTAATATAAAATATAAATATATGGACTACACGTTACATGATTTGCTATGCAGCAGGCACGTTATCCCTCTGGGCTATTTTAAGAGGAGTTAAACTTGGGTCCAACGATTGGACACTGTACTCTTCCAGCAAGTGCATTAACCACCTCATACTAAACATTTAGCGCTGCACTTTCAGCTGTTTGAATGGAATCAGCACTGTACATGGAACAACATTACGCACTGCACATTCAACATTGCACATTCACATACGAAATGCAATTGCTCATGCTTCAACAGTATCACTCCAGAAAATGGGGAAAATAGGTTCAGATTACTGTGTGAGAGGATGCAACCAAAAAGGGATCTTCCGCCACATAGTATGGTCATGTCCAAAAATAAGGAAAATACTAGGAAGGTATAAGAGCATGCTTGGGACAGTACCGGGACGCAGATAGGACACTCCCCCAAACTACCATCACTCAACATATGGGTGCAGGGAGGTCCACATATATACATGAGATCATTCTGTAGAGATAACATGTTTGACTGTGAACATCCTCATGTTTTCCAATAGGAACCTGTACGGCCAACCTTTGATGAAACCATTGATGATTTTTACGATTATAGCATGATGCTGCGCAAAAGGTCACAAGGTACCTCACAGATAATGGGATTAGACTTCATTTATATGTCTAGTTGGCCCCTGGAATATATTTTAGGATATTCAATTTGCACCCTGGTCTATTTGCAAGGGACTAATAGGAGGGATTCTAAGTAGTAATTCTACCTGAAATATTGTAAAAAATGTTAATTATGATTTGTGTGCTTAGTTGTGTCTGGAACGTTTATGTTTTAAAGAAACAGCACTGACTGGGCATTGATGTAATCAGTGTAAATGCTGTGTGTTCCTGTGTTCTGAGTTTTTAACACACATCACCTCCCTGAATCAGCCTTGGACAGCGATACTTAGTTACCCTAATCCACAGGTATTAAAAGAGGCACATAGTCCCCCGTTTAAGGTTCTGGGGTGCAACATTCTAAGGATACCAAAGGTGAAAGAAGCCCATTTGACACATTCGGGTCTAGTAAGTTCCGACTGTCCTGGGACTTACAGAACGAATTTTTCAAATAAAAAAGGAAGAGATTTTAAATTGTGCACTCTTTGACAAACAAAACAGGAAGGGGTTTATATTGCATCCCCTTAACAAACACCATAAGAAGGGGCTTTACATTGTGAACTCTCAGGCAAATGCAATAGAAAGAGGTTTTACATTGTAAACTCCGAGACTAATGAAATAGCAAGTGGTTTTACATTGTGGAATATTTGTCAAATATGGGAAGAATGACATTTTGCCAAGACAAACACAATAAAAACGGGCTTTACATTTTGAACTCTCTTTTTAAGCTTGGCCACAGAAATTGCTTGGTGTCTACAGATGGAGTCTTTATGTTCCTGTCAATGTCAATGTATACCATAAGGATGTGCAAAATGTTTTAAGCAGAGACCAATGGAAATCTTTATGTCCATGTTAAAGCGAGTAGGCTTGCTTTATTGATTTTTAAATATGGTGACAAAGGCAGTAAGCCATTCATTTTACATTCGGAATGATTTGGCAAAGCCTGTTTAAAAACAAAATGTGTTCATTACATTTTTCTCATAGTCATACAATCACATATTAGAGTTATATAACATTTTAACTTTTCCAACAAGCCCATGGGGAGACCAGTATCCCATTATTGTACAGTATGATTTTATACCAGTAGCAATTTAAATAGCAGTTACATAATCAGTTGTGTATACTCAAACCCCCACCTACCTGGAGGAATACAAAGCATTTACATTCACCATACATTTCTTTAATATACTAATAAAACAAAAAACACAAATGTTGAACAAACATTTCAAACAATTGGTTCTAGGTGGTACAACATCGAAAATGTCTAGCAAGCATGGGGTCTAGGAGACAGGGTTTGAGGAACTTCCCCCATGCCAGGGAGTATCTGCACAGAGTATGGTTCACATGTGACAGCAGTGCTAGGCATTGGTAAAACCAAGGCGCGCACCAATTCAACCCTAGGAAGTCACCACTTACGCCACTTGCAACCAGAGACATCTATGGTATTACAGAGCAGGCTAGTAGGTAGCGATCCCACCTTCATCATCAGACCCTGAAGAACTGGAAGGAGAATGAATCCCTCTGGTTTTTCAAATGTGTCCGTCACTTCCAACCAGAGAGGTGCTATTGGTCATCTCTCATTCCTCTGGCCTCCTCCCATCTAAGTGCATGGTCTTCTGCTCGACCCCATTCCTTAACTGCGGCATCTCACCGTGCCACTACCGTGCCAATTGTTAATTTCCACATCATGGCAATCTGTCTTTTAGCCAGTATGAGCGCTAAATCTAGGAATACATTTCCAACTTTCTTGGGTTTCGGTCGGGGAAAGGACCCCAAAAGCATGTCTCTAAGGTGCATGGCATGTTGCGTTTGAGTGTCATATTTAATTTCTGCATCACTGCTGCCCAAAACTCCTGCATATGAGCGCATGACCAGGTCATATGGCAGAAATCTGCCTCCATCAGCACACAATGGTGGCAGCACTTGGCCTCCCTCCCTTAGATTGCAGTGATTTTCTTTGGGGTGACGTAGGTCTGACGGATGCAGTTAAACTGAAAATATTTGAAGTGAGTATTACAAGATACCCTCTTCGGGTATGCTATTATTTTCACCCATTCCCAGTCTGGGATATCACTTCCTAGTATTCCTTTCCATTTCACTTTGAGATCAACTAAGGGCTTCCTGAACCTCCTATTTCACTAAATGCCTACCTGTTCCGATGGACAACAATAACTGTAATACAGCATGTGTCTGGGGTTTGTCCACCCCCTTATCCTGGAGCGCTGTGAATGTCCTGGCATGCCTCATATGTCAGGAACAGTCCTGGGGGTAAGCCATATGTGTCCATAAGAACGTCTAAGGGGAGCAATGTGGAAGCCTCATGGCAGTAGCCCACCGTCACCAAATCCACCTCCATCCAGGCAGCCAGTTATGTCGCTGGAAAAACATCAGGGGATACCTTGAGGTAGTCCTACCAATGGGAGGGCTGGAATATACAACGGGCAATCTAGTGTTCACCAGACACATCACCGTCAGCATTGGAGTGTTCTAGCAAATGCCAGTGGAAAGGGTTTTATATTGAGAACTCTGTGGCAACTACAATAGGAGAAACATCCAGTAGTAAACTCCTTGACGAACATCATAAGGAGGCTCTATACATCGTTTGATACTAAGAGACTCTCTTAATCAGATTTCTAGTGAGGGAAGTGCTAAAGAGGTCTCCAATATATTGCATAGATTTGTAATTGTATAGTTAGCATTTAGTTGTGTGTGATTTAAAGTACTCCGGGCTTTGATTAATTAGGAATTATTGTGCACTTTGTGGAGTTCACACCACACTGTCCTCCAACCACAAATACTCTAACCAGCTGCACTGCTTCTTTGTGACACTAACCCAGTATAGAACACAAAAGGCTTGGGACACTACTCCACTACACTTCACTACAACCTACCATGACACACAAAAATACGTGAAGTGTGCCAACATGTGCCTTCAATTTTCAGTTTGATCATCAGAGGGTGTGCAAGATACATTTTAGAATGCATAGCTTTAATTACAAAATTCACATTTGCATTACGTTGCACTTCAAGCCCATATAAAATAGAACAATCTTCTTGATTTCATCCCCAAAGTACCTCAGGAGCACAACTCAGTAGGGCCTCATAGCAGAGGTCACTAAATCACCCAACAGTCAATAGTCTCGCAACATTCCACTCCAGTCAGGAGGTGCAAATCATGGGATGGGAGAAGGAGCGGAGCCACAAGCTCAAGGCGGAGCGAAGGCAGCAAAAAACCAGGGGCAAAAAAGGGCAAATCTACAAAACTTTGCAGTTCGCAAATGGTCATTTTGAGTGGCAATGAGCATCTTAAGAGTCTTTAGTGGAAGGGAGGGGCAAAGCGTCAATTCCACCTCATTGGGAAAAACAAAGAAAGGTCAAATATATGGCCTCCTCCTATAGCTGCAAGACACGATGAGATCACTAACTCCTCAGGCCATTTCGAACAGTTTGAACTGTTCATGTGCAAGCTGCCAGCATTGTGGGAGGAGCGGACAGCAGACCCAGGGGCGTAGCTTGGTCAGTAAGACTGGGGGTTGTGAGCTTCAGATTTTCCAACAGTGGCGCTGGCTTATAATGTTAAAATACATTATACGACAAGCAGAGCGCATGAGAGGGGCTAACGGGGTAATGGTAAGGGAGACAAATGCGGATTGTTAGGGGTACTAAGTGAGAGAAAGCACATTATTTTGTCAAATAACCAATATTGCTGAAGACTTTCAAAACAGAGAGAGAAAAGTTTCAGTGAATCTTTGTCTGTATGTAGGTAAAAATTCCAGTTGAAATCCGACAGACACTCACCATACCCGACTGAAAGGACCTGTACCCAACAATTTAGCTGATAATACATTTATTAGGGGGGTGTAACACCCCAAACCCCCCCCCCGCAGCTACGCCCCTGAGCAGACCTGTTGACAGCTGCATACTCCCTCTTTATCTTATTCACAATGTAAATTGTTTTTGTTACTTTGTGACAGCATTCCTATATACTGTGAGCAAATCAAGCATATTGTAGAATAGAATCTTGGAATGGAGGTCTGAGTTCCTTGCAAGATTCAATCCCTGCGTTCATAGATCTGTGCAATGAGGCATATATGCAAATCCTACATGCATATTAATGTGGCTGCCTGCACTAATTAATATAGTGGAAACATGGAAATTGACTTGCCTTCGCAATCAATGTGCTGTGCAAAGTTATTCTGTGATGTGCGCGAGCGTGCTCAAATACAGCAGATTCTTCTACTAGTAACAGAATCCAACGAGCCACTTTTGAAAAAGTCTTCAAGCTCACTTTGTTCTAACCCAATACAAATCCTCAAACAAATAATTTCCATTACTGTCGCAATCCTTGCAGGAAATATTGATTTTCCTATTTTAAGTGAAATCAATAACAACATCAATAAAATCTTGTTTTCTTCACTTTTCCATTTGTATTCTTGTTCAGAACTATGTTTTCCCTCAGTCCTTAGACACCATTATGACCATTAAAAGGACTAGAATAGCTAGCTCCCTGCTAGACGCCATAATAGTAAAGGATTCACATAAAATCATTGGACCCTCCAGCATTCCATGCACAAATATGCTGTGCTTTCAGCAGTTCTAAGAATACTTCCAATTATTTCACATTCATTCCTTCTGACTATGAGATGCAATAGAAAAATGGCGGCAAACACGCAAAATCGAATGCATCATTGACAATGTCGGTTGTTAGCAATCTTCTAAACATATCAAATTATTTTATTTACTGAAGGAAATTTCGTTGACAGGCAACAGCAACTGGCATCACGTCAAGATGAGCACCACAATATTTTCTAGGTTGAGAAAAGAATAGTGAAATTTCAGAACTATGCATCTAGAAATGTAGCTGACAAAAGTTAAAATATGCCTGAATTTTTGGACTTCATAGTTCATATTTCCAAAGTGAGATTTAAGTTATGTAAATTCAGTGAGGGGGAAACCTCTGAAGAAGAAGAATTCAATCCATTGCGAAACATCACGCCTCAATTTTGGAACGTTCAAATGTGAAAAAGAGCTTTCGAAAAACACGTTATTCAAAGAGAGAGAATAAGCAGGGGAGCGAAAAAGAGACAATTAGGTCATATATTTCATCTTTGGGTGCCATTTGTAAATGCTGAGAGGCGAACTATGGTGAAATTCAACACGCATTTGAGAAATTAGGGGGCATATTAGCAAGACCCACGTTAAAATTATCGCCGTTTTAGCGGCAGTTTCCTGCCGCTAAAACGGCGATAATGGGCTTGCTAATATGCGTTATAGAATTCAATAGAAGCCCAGGTTAGATGTCCTGCACATCTAACCTGGGCTTCTATTGAATTCCATAACGCATATTAGCAAGCCCATTATCGCCGTTTTAGCGGCAGTTTCCTGCCGCTAAAGACGGCGATAATCTAACGTGGGTCTTGCTAATATGCCCCTAGATTTTTAGAGTACCGGAAAATGGTCACAAGTTCTGAGGGAGTCTGAGGGAGTTCACAGATCGGGAGCACACTAATCAATATTTTCCTTTCTCATACCTCATACAACAATGCCAACTAAGGAGAGAATCATTCCCTCCGTGATTCTATTCCCATCACTGCCATTCCTCTAATATTTTTTTGACTATTCTTTTTTATTAATTTTACAATACAGACTCAATAAATGTCTTAAACTTTATACTCACTCCTAATCTAGGCATGCCCCGTCACCATCGTCAGTTTTTTCATAATCAATCTTAGGTTCCCTCTCTCATATCCCACAAACAGTACAACTGAGAAAGTGATCAACAATCAATACAATCGTCCTTTCACTAAACATTAGGATTACATCAATATTGTAACTTTCCTGTCAATGCTTTGGTAAGTTTCTTGGGTAGCCCCAGTGCCTCATAGACAGGGTTTTCCAAGGTACAGCACATGTCTAAATTAGCCTTCTATCTGGCACTGATTGCTGGAGCGGACTGCCTCCAGTGTTGAACTATGTGTCTTTGTCAGTTTCAAGGAGGAGCCATAGTGATAACGCCGATTCTTATCTAATTATCTATAAGAACCTTCTTGTCGCCAAGATCTTTTTACCTGTTGAATAGTGTAAAGGAGAGAATCTCATCTGGTTATATAACAGCATTCAATTTGTCTGAAAGGACCACTGACTCCGAATTCAAGTTTAAGAATTTATTATCGCCAAAAATAACTGGACATGCAAGCACCTCAACACGAGGTTAAAGAAATAGATGGGCACTAATACAAACAATAACCTACGCAGGAGTCTCATCCGACTCAGGATAAAGAGAATAGAAAGTTCTAGAAGGATCAACCAAGCTATGATTGCTCCAATTTCTACGTTGCTCTTCATTTATCTAAGCAAGCTTAAAATCAATTGCTGTCCCTACACTAACACTTAGTGACATCCCTGCATAACGATTTTTCCAGGCAAGAGTGAATAAAAGGTGTCAGCTGTGAAGACTTCCTAAGAAGTGCAATCACATAATACCTAAGCTCAGCTCTGTCCTTCTCTCTGGTCTCCCCTACCTCTTCTCTGGCCTCCTCCCTCAGGGCACTATCCCTAATACAAAACCCCAATACAATTGTACACGCCTTTGTCACGCCTCCTTGGCCAGGTCTTCTTTCTTGTACTTTTCCATCGAAACGGTTACTTCATCCTGGACGGTTGCGATGACCTTGAGTCCCAGGCACCTTCTCCGCTGAAAGTATCATCCCTAAATTCCATTGCACTCCCGTACCATACCTCCCATCTCTCTAACTTTTGAAAACAAAGAGTTAGTCTTTACTAACGAGACATGTGTCCTTGCACCTGCAACAAAAGATACGTTCAACAGAAACCTTCTACTGTGCAAATTAAATCTACCGTTTGTGCCCAGAGAGCCTTACCAAGAGAAACTTTTCTCTGCCTACAAAATAAGCTAACATAAGAATAAACCAGGCCTTCCCTAAGCATATATGTAGTCAGGCCTTTACATATGACTTTTAAACACACATCTTACTTTTCCCTATAAGCATTTTCATTACGATTCATATGAATTACATGTGCAACTTTAATATGGTGCACGTTTAAACTACTGCAATTACATTACACAGGAACTAATTTCTCTATGCATGATATTCACACAATTTAATAAGCATTACATTACATGATTATCATAACACAATTATACTGCTGATTCACTTTGTCTCAGCGAACTATTCATTCTTTACTAAACATGCATGGATATACAACTGAATATATACGAATATATGTCTGAGTACATGCGGGTGCGGACTATCAGTGATTATGATGCACCCCTACAATTCACAAGAACATTTCGCTCTATCAGTTCCCCCCTTTGATGACTCCTGTCATCACATCTCATTCTACTCCCTTGGAGAAAGAACCGACCTAAACAGAACTTGTTGCCATCTTCCCTGATCTTAGTTTCTCCATGCTCTTGAGCCTTTGATACTGACTGTCCTGCAGTCTTGCCAATCTCATCTCATTTTCCCTCAAAGCTCTCTTGACTCGGCCTGCTCGATACCACTTGTAGGCCTTGATCAAAATCCACAAACCAACCACACAAACCACCAAGATAAGGAGGGGTCTCAGAAAGTATCCAAGGAATCCCTTTCCTAGATTCGCAAACCAACCTCCCACTTGACCAAAACCCTTGCCGACCTTTTCCCAGGCCCCTCTTCGGTCAAATCCGCTATTTTTGTGTGGATTGTAGTGATGTTACTTATATATTTCTCCAGATCCTTGCTACGGTCTGGTATATAAGTGCAGCACTCTTGAACCTTCAACATTTTACAGACTCCGCCCTCTTTTGCCAATAAGACATCCAAAGCAAGGCGATTCTGCAAAACCATTCCCCTTATCGACACCATCTCTCCTTCCACCAACACCAATGACTTTGCTGTATTCATTGAAAATTCATCCACCACAGTCGCTAACCTCCGGATCTTCACATCATTCAAGACTACTCCCAGACTGGGTATCATAGCTCCAAAGATATCCCCTACAACGATTCCTGCACTTGCAGCTCTTCTCGCTCTTGAATGCTCCCCACCTTCTAGAAGATCCAAATCCTCTGTATGGTAAATCTTTGGAAATATTATTGCCAAATAACATGTTCCATACCAATTTGCAGGCAACCTCACATAAGCATTCTTCCCACATACATAATACACCGTTGGTATCACTTGTACAGGACCTTGGAGAAAATCTTTTGCCACATCTGCCATGGTGAAAACGTGATCACAAGTGCTTTGTCCCACTGGAACCTTTTCGTAGTAAGTCTGATAACGCCTTATACACAACTTACCCCTCTGCTCTTTGTCTAACGCTATAGGACCATAGCTTCCCTTGGTCTTATGCAACTTTTCTTCATCTGTCCAATCAAGCCTGTGATGCCCCAAGTCTCGTGAGTGGGTCAGCTTTCTATACCTGTCCTCTACCTGATCTACAAACTTTTTCTCCACATCTGACATCGCAGCAGGTCAGATTGTGTCTGTGAGCGAATGCTGTATCCAATTCCAAACTCGGTATGAAGAACTTCCTGAGTCTATCCTCGGTCTTATAATAATCGTACTTATTCAAATGCTTGTAAGCTGGGACTTCCGGAAGCACTGCGTCGAAATTGGAAAAGAAATACTCAAACTGATCTCTCTCATAAAATAAACTAAGCACAAGACTACATGAAATTCCATAAGTCAGTGGAAGATGGTGATACCTAATTCCCTCGTCCACTGAAGCAGGCAACTGCATACCCACATAACAATCTTTCGCATCCATCACATCAACATACTCATATAGCAACTTAGCATATGCGTTAAGCTTAAAATCACTCCTAGATAAATCTATATGTAACCTACGACTTTCTTCTAATAGCAAAGCTCTGTCAGCTCCCATGTTTACCCCCTTCTGGGCTAGGTGTAGTAGGTGTAGGTGTCCCTGGCACCCCCTGCACTTCTAGCTCATGCGAACCAGTATATGAGACTATGATTACTATGATTATAGAAACTATCACACTACTTATTAGAATGCCTACAATCCACTTTGATCTACGATTGGGATCTCCCGGCTCCATGGTTTCGAAAGTTCTCAAAAGTCTTGGTTATAGCAATGAACTCTGAAAAAGTCTCTGTCCTTTACTCGTGACTTGCTTAACCAGCTCGGGCAACCATGAAATCTCCGGATTTTCCCTTTTCGATCACAATCTTATTTACACAGTCCAGAAAAAGACTTCCCTAGTTTTCGTTCCTCTTCTGCGGAAAGTCCCTAAGTTTATTCTTCTTCCACTCGGACCTAGGTTATCTTCTTCTTTTAGACTTTTATTTACAGTTTATAGTTGATCCACAATAAGATCCTCATTGAGCAATACCAGAACGTGATACAAAAGTTCAAGACGCAAAATCAACACTTCATGTGAAAACGGCTCAACTCCTAAAGGCGGGAATTCGAGTCGATGCAGAACCAAGTTTCGAACTTCACTCAGAAGCGGGGGATTCGGAACCGTGAGGGTCAGTGTTCCTTCTATTTTGAGCCCTGGCAACTGCAGCACCACCTTCACCACCACATTCGGGCTCCGACGGACCACCAGCACTGACCTCAGCCTTCCCGTGCTCACCACCCCCTGCATCAAACACCGTGTAAGTCCACTCAGGGGTAGAGTATCTGCGACAAGGTACTCTGGTTCTTTTCGACCTTCGCCGACTATCTTGAGCCTGGTCTTCGTCGCTTGCCTCTGTTTCAGATGCTTCAGACACTGGGGCAAGGTCTCTTTCAGATGCTAACTTCAGGTTTCGTCGCCTCTGTCTTTCAGGCCAACTTTCTGCGTTTCTGTTCGTTCGTCTGCCTTCCCCTGCTATACCCAGTGCACTACTTCCTCTTTCTGCTGAATCTGACTCTTCTCCGCCCACTGCACCGCTTCTGTCTTCGGTGTCTGAGTCAGGGTTCGAACTGTGGAAACCCCCTTCAGCTTGCTCTAGTGCACCACCAGCTGTGTCAGCGACCCTTACAGCTTGACTTGTCCTCTCATGTGGCCCTGCCACATCAGCTGGATTTTCATTTACGAGAGGAGCTGTTTCTTCCAAGGGTGCTGAAACTCTGCGGGTATGGGAGGCAGGCACCCAGTTCGGCAATCCTCCACACTTTACTGCAGTGTTCGTGATGAGTATCACCTGATACGGGCCACGCCAGCGGGCATCCAAGCAACTCTTCCTCACGTGCTTCCGGACGAGCACCCAATCTCCGGGACACAAATCGTGGCACAGATCACTCGAGGCTGGGACCACTGCTGCTTGCACCTGCTGGGATACAGAACGGACCACATCAGAGAGTCCTTTACAATAATCGAGAATCAAGTCATCAGTGATGCTTATCAAAGCTGTAGCTGGTACTGCCGGTAACCTCATTGCCCTTCCCATTAGATTTTCGTGGGGGGACAACCCGGTTTTCCTGTCTGGGACACTTCGCATGCTCATCAGCACGAGCGGCAAAGCGTCGGGCCATTTCAGGGATGTCGAAGAACACATTTTTGCCATCCGGGCCTTCAAAGTTCCATTAACTTGTTCCACCATCCCAGAAGCCTCTGGTCTGTAACTACAGTGAAGTCTCTGGTCAATATTCAATGCAGCACACAGTAACTTCATGATTTCACTGTGGAAGTGCCTTCCTCTATCTGATTCCAAAGAGGTCGGGATCCCGAACCTAGGGATGAGCTCCCTCAACAATAACTTAGCCACTGTGAGAGTGTCACACCTGCGTGTGGGATAAGCCTCCACCCACCGTGAGAATACACATACCAGCACTAAAATGTACCTCAACCCATTACACTTAGGCATTTCCACAAAGTCGAGCTGTATCCTATTGAAAGGCCCACCTGACCTCCCAATGTGACTCAATGTAACTACAGTTTTCTTTCCAGCGTTCATCTGCTGACACGTAACACACCTTTGACACACTGTTTCAGCCATTGCTCGAAATCGTGGGTTGTACCACGTCTGTCTAAACACTCTCATCATTGCGTCTCTACCAAGGTGTGCCTGTCCATGTATCAACCTTGCCATCGGACTCAACAATTCTTCTGGTAATACGGCTCTCCCATCGTTGGATACCCACACATCCACATCTCCTTTCTCACAACCAGCTTTGATCCATCCCTCTCTCTCTTGGTCTGAAACTTCGTCCTGTAATCGCTTAAGCTCTTCCCAAGTGTCTGCCATGGCCAACATTATGCTGAGCTCGGTTCCTTCTTGGCTCTCCCCTGCGTATCTATCTGTGAATATGCATCCTTGTTCTGCACAGAAACGGGCGACCTCGTCCGCGTAATTGTTACCCAATGACACAAAGTCCTCCCCTTTCCCATGGGCAGAACACTTTACAACAGAAATTTCTTTCGGATGCTGTAGTGCATCCAACAGTTGTCTTACATATTCTCCATTCCGAATGGGTGAGCCGGATGATGTCAAAAATCCCCTCTGAGACCATAACTGCCCGAAGTCGTGCACCACACCAAACCCATATTGGCTGTCTGTGTAAATCGTGATTCGAATTCGATCAGCAGCCAAACAGGCACGGGTCAAGGCAATGATCTCAGCTACCTGCGCGGAGCGTACTCCTTCTAGGCAAGCAGCCTCGACCACTCCTGAAATGGTACATACAGCAAACGCTGCTCTCAATTGCCCCACACTGTCTCTTAAGCATGAACCATCGACAAAGAAAATTTCATCTGGGTCAGCCAATGGTTCATCGACAATGTCAGGTCTCGGTTTGGTGCAAAGCTCGGTCACATCGAGACAATCATGGTCCGCACAATCTTCATCATCCGTGTTCGGTGTAGGCATCAATGTCGCAGGGTTCAAGACAGAGCACCTTTTCAGAGTCACATTCTCTGCGGTAAGTATGACTTGCTCGTACCTCGTTAACCTATTGTTTGTTAGGTGCTGGGTCTTGGTCCTGGTCATTAATAACTCAACCGAGTGTGGCACATGTACAGTCAATGGATGCCCCATTACAATGCTTTCACATCTTTCAATGCTGACACCTGTTGCAGCAACGGATCTTAGACATCCGGGCAACGCAGAAGCTACTGGATCTAGAGTAGCTGAGAAATAGGCAACTGGTCTACGGACACCTCCATGGTTCTGAGCTAACACTGCTAATGCACACCCTTCCCTCTCATAACAGAACAATGAAAAGGCCTTGTTGTAGTCAGGCATTCCCAGTGCCGGAGCACTGCACAATTCCTCTCTCAGTTTCAGGAATGACATCAAGCACTCCTCGTCCCATGGTACCGGATCACTCACATCCTTGTGCGTAAGCCTCTGCAAAGGCTTTGCTCTCAAGGAGAAACTAGGAATCCACTGTCGACAGTAGCCAACCATTCCCAGGAACATCCTTACTTCTCTCTGTGTGGTGGGTACTGCCATGCTCATTATTGCCTCAATTCGATCTGGTGACACCTTCCTCTTGCCTTTTTCTAATCTGTGTCCCAAGTACTGTACCTCATTCAAACAGTACTGCAGCTTGTTCGGGGACACCTTATGTCCATTCTCTGCTAAGTGATTCAACAGAGCTACAGTGTCAATTCTGCAAGCATCTTCTGTTTCTGAGGCAATGAGCAAGTCATCTATGTATTGCACGAGAACCGAGTTCTGCGGCAACACAAGACTCTCGAGATTCTTCTTCAGGATCTGGTTAAAGATCGATGGACTTTCCGTATACCCTTGAGGGATACGACACCATGTTAACACGCGATTTTCCAGCCTGAACGCAAAAGAAATTGGCTTTCCTCGTGGAGCGGTATTGAAAAGAAGGCTTGACACAAATCGATAACCGTAAACCACTCAGCTTCACATGGGATCTGGAACAGTATTACTGAAGGATTCGGTACCACTGGACAACAGGGGACAACTATCGTGTTGACCTTTCGCAGGTCTTGCACGATCCTGTATTTCCCGCTCGGTTTCTGTAGTCCCATAATGGGTGAATTACAGGGACTACCTCTGATCTCCTTCAGAATGCCTTTCTCAATGAAAGGTCTCGATCACAGGTTTGATCCCTGCAATCGTTTCTGGCGACAGGTTGTATTGAGGTGTCCTTGGGAAGTCAACATTCTGTTTCACCTCAATCCGCACTGGTTCTACCCCTCTGATTAGACCTATTTCATCGCCTGCGAAATCCCACACCACAGATGACACTGCGTCTCTCAGATCAGGTGGAAGTTCTTCCACTGTCACCATTGGGTACAGATCTATACATAGATGCTGATTGGTAACCTTAAAGTCAGCATCGTCATCTCTCGTCTGGACCTCCACTCCCTGAGGCGTACAATAAATCGTGCAGTTCAATTTGCACAACAGATCTCTTCCAAAAAGGCAAACTGGACTCGTATCACACACTACAAACTGATGTCTAGTTTGGAAGGAACCTATCTTTACTAGGATCGGTTCTGTCAATGGGCTGCTTATTCTTTTGTTCGCTACTCCAACAACCTGGATTGATTGTCCCGAGAGGGGTAGGTTAGGGACTACTGCTGATCTTACAGTAGACCGGGTAGCACCAGTATCAACCAAGAGTGTGGCAGGATGACCCTCAATATCTGCCTCCACAAAAGGTCCTCTCTGGTCTACCTCCAAGACCGCTCCAAGCGTGCAGTCTTCCTCCCCCTCAGGCACCGTCAGGATAAAGGGTCTGAGCTACTCTCGTCATAGTCTTCGAACAGGGGCATCTGTTGGTACGTTCGTGTTCCTTGTGAAATCCGTGGAGCTTGGGGAACCTGGGCGTGAGAACTGTATACCCCCCTTTCATCGTCCTAGGCCTCGTTACTGTGTTAACTACCTCTTGCGCGGGTGCCTGAGCCCCTCTTCCTCTTCCTGCAACTGATTAGCTGGGTTCAAAGGACACTCGCGTTTCCAATGTCCGACCTGGCGACAAAGATGACACGCTGTGGTCTTCTTCAATGTGGCCACGTCCACTCCTGTCTTGGGGTCTACTGGTTTTCCCTTTCCCTGGGCTTGCCCATTCTGATTCCCCTGGAAATTTCCTTGTTTTCTTCCTAAAGTCCCTCCACTAGGCTGACCCTGTGCTGTCTGCATCTGGACAAGCATCAACTTGTCTTTTAGCTTCCGATGTTTCGATTCCACCTCATCACTACAGTATCTCGCATACCTCAAAATTTCATCTAACGGCTTGTTCTGCCAGCAGATCAAATGGTGCTGTATCATGAGGCTGATTTCCATTCTCAGACCCCGTACAAACTTTGAGACAAACTGACCCATATCTTTGGGGTCCAAGATATCTAGCCCACTATACTGTTTAAAAGCTTGCAGAAGTCTTTCATAATATTCATGCACCGTTTCTTTGGGTTCCTGTACAGTCCGATCTATCTTAACCCAATCTATATCTTGGGGTGAAATCTTCAGTTTTAGCCATGTAATCACCTGCTCATACTTCTTCATTACTAAGGGTGATGGGCCATTTGTAACCGGCTCCCTGTCAGGTTCCGAAGTCGGCCACTCGACAGCGACTTTACAAGCTGTCCACAAATCTCCCGGTACCACTATGTCAAACAAGGTGTTCAAATCAATCCATAGTACTTTTGAAATTTTAACAAACCGCTCAACCTGCTTGTACCACTCTACTGGTTTCTCCCTCAGCCGAGGAAAATCATTTGTAAATGCAGCCAAATCACCTCTATTCCACGGCACATGCACATACCCTCCATTCTGTACTTCCCGTAAAGGAAAATTTCCAACACCCGTCGCCCCCTCCTGGAGGCGGCGTTTCCCCCTCAGCTTTCTTTGCTGGTTTCTTCTTGGACCACCTTTCTTCCCATTTGTCCAACAAAATCCATATTCTCATTCCTACAATCAGGTCTCTGGTGTGTGTCCTTAATCCTGTGATTCTTTTCTCCTCCAGCTCCTGGTCACTGTAATGTAATCTATGCGGTCCCTGCAACGCTTTAGTTTTGTTCAGGTCTACCTCATATCTTTTGGCCAATTCCTTTAATCTATCATGTGCCATTCTAGCTTTTCGAGTCACATCTTTTGCTACAAACAGCAGCTCATCTGATCCATAAATTTCTATCCTTTCCAGAGGCAGCCCTCCATTAATCATCTCGTCTACTTCTGCTTTCAATCTCACTACGTCTAGTAACCTTGCCTGTACCGCACTCCTCAGTACATCTCGACAACCCGAGCCATCCCGCTCATCACAGTCACTATTCTGTCCTTGTGACCTATTCCCTTCCATCATATTCCTGGAACTTGGTCTGTCTTCCGAGACGTTCTGTGCCCTATCTCCTTGCATCCTATCACTTTGGTTTGTCACTGTTGGTGTCCACATCCTCAAAGCTGACTTGGATTCACGCAAAGACCTTGGTCTTTCTGGTCTCTCCTCTTCTTGTCTAAAGGAAGAGTCTGCAGTAGCTCGGTAACGGCGTACTTGTGTCTATTGGTCTTGGGAAATGAACCACTCGTACTCCGAACCCATTCCCACTCTCACTGATTACTTCTTCTCTTCCCGTCTGTACGGAGCTCCCTTCTCTCACTCGGTCTGGGTCATATACCGGTACTATAGGGCCAATGGTAACCGGTACTGTCAAAGAATCCGGTAACCTGGTGTTCCCAACAGGAGGCTGTGTTATCATGGACGTCGTCGCCCCTTCCGTTCCTGTGGAAATCCTCCCCACTACCCTCATGCTAGTCTGATTCTGGCTCTCATCAATTGTTACTGCTGGGGTCGGCTTTCCCTCTTCTGAGTCTGGATTAAATGGTGGTGGCCTCTCTGCCAACATCCTATCTAACAGGCTGTCATCTAGATCACTGTCGTCCTCATCGATTCTTATTATTTTCCCATTTTGTACTAACAATGGGTACAACTTATCTCCTTCGATCGTTTCCACTCTCCACCTTTTCTCCAATGCATCCCACCTTGCATCTTGAAATGCCCTGACCGATTTCTTCACCCTTTCCTGGCTTCTGTCTTTCTTCCTATCATACGCTGCTCTTATCCACGCATGTAGTGCCTCAAACTGTGTTGGTCTAGGTAGTGGTCGTAAAGAAGCCATTATACTTTTTAGCTGGTACAACACCTCTAACCTGAAAGTACCATAGCGTGGAAACGACAATTCTCCTTCTGCTTCTGTCATTTTATGCCAATTCTCAAGCCAAATTATAGTATGCAATCCTACATTCTTTGCCATATAATGTGCTGGTGTATCCTCGGGAGGAGCTTCCTCTCCTTCCCGAACAACCACATGTCTATCACCTCTACAAAGTTCCCGTAAAACTTTAAAACATTTCATGATGTATCAACTTTTTGTTTGCCCTCTAACTGTCAGCTCTTGCTTCCTGATTTCACTCCACCAATACCAGCGCGGCTCACACCAACCGGCCTATCGCAGCGCGGCACTTGTCTGACGTCACTTTTCCTCCGCTCGCAGCAGTTCCCCTCCTTTCTAATTCACTCGTTCTCGCTCGCACCTGTCCCAATCATACTCTGAAATAATGTCCGTCCTACCGAACAATTACCTCTCTGACCGTCAGTCTTACCAATGACCGATCAGCCTCTTGAGCTTGTTGACCTCAATCTGGCAACCGTCTGTCCGCGAAACGACCGGACAATCGCCTCTAACACACTCGATACGATTCAATCACTCTATGTTCTGCACACAATAACCTACGACCTGCGTCGGTTATTCACACACTCACACATGTGTTCCCTATCTTCAGTGGGTCTGTCAATGACGTCTCGTGACCCCCACAAACCTCTGGTCAACGCTCTCAACTCTGGGTGTGTTCTACACCACAATAAATCTCCCGGTCCCGCGCGCGCTCACGGTCCGGTTCTCAATCACACAACTCTCGTTCCAACTCCGCAAGACATCACACAACAATAAAACACCGCAATCTACCAAACACCACTCTTTTCATACTCACTCTACCACGAACTGCTACTTCCGCCGCACCGTCACTCTCCGTCAGTTTTCAACGACCTCCGACATCCTTCTCCCGCGGTCCTCTGGATCTGCGTCACTCGGGCTCTATGGGGCAACTTAATCTCCTATCTTGCTCTAGTTCTCCCCTTACCATCAAAGGTAACCATCCTACTCTGCTACCAACTGATAACGCCGATTCTTATCTAATTATCTATAAGAACCTTCTGGTCGCCAAGATCTTTTTACCTGTTGAATAGTGTAAAGGAGAGAATCTCATCTGGTTATATAACAGCATTCAATTTGTCTGAAAGGACCACTGACTCCGAATTCAAGTTTAAGAATTTATTATCGCCAAAAATAACTGGACATGCAAGCACCTCAACACGAGGTTAAAGAAATAGATGGGCACTAATACAAACAATAACCTACGCAGGAGTCTCATCCGACTCAGGATAAAGAGAATAGAAAGTTCTAGAAGGATCAACCAAGCTATGATTGCTCCAATTTCTACGTTGCTCTTCATTTATCTAAGCTAGCTTAAAATCAATTGCTGTCCCTACACTAACACTTAGTGACATCCCTGCATAACGATTTTTCCAGGCAAGAGTGAATAAAGGTGTCAGCTGTGAAGACTTCCTAAGAAGTGCAATCACATAATACCTAAGCTCAGCTCTGTCCTTCTCTCTGGTCTCCCCTACCTCTTCTCTGGCCTCCTCCCTCAGGGCACTATCCCTAATACAAAACCCCAATACAATTGTACACGCCTTTGTCACGCCTCCTTGGCCAGGTCTTCTTTCTTGTACTTTTCCATCGAAACGGTTACTTCATCCTGGACGGTTGCGATGACCTTGAGTCCCAGGCACCTTCTCCGCTGAAAGTATCATCCCTAAATTCCATTGCACTCCCGTACCATGCCTCCCATCTCTCTAACTTTTGAAAACAAAGAGTTAGTCTTTACTAACGAGACATGTGTCCTTGCACCTGCAACAAAAGATACGTTCAACAGAAACCTTCTACTGTGCAAATTAAATCTACCGTTTGTGCCCAGAGAGCCTTACCAAGAGAAACTTTTCTCTGCCTACAAAATAAGCTAACATAAGAATAAACCAGGCCTTCCCTAAGCATATATGTAGTCAGGCCTTTACATATGACTTTTAAACACACATCTTACTTTTCCCTATAAGCATTTTCATTACGATTCATATGAATTACATGTGCAACTTTAATATGGTGCACGTTTAAACTACTGCAATTACATTACACACGAACTAATTTCTCTATGCATGATATTCACACAATTCAATAAGCATTACATTACATGATTATCATAACACAATTATACTGCTGATTCACTTTGTCTCAGCGAACTATTCATTCTTTACTAAACATGCATGGATATACAACTGAATATATACGAATATATGTCTGAGTACATGCGGGTGCGGACTACCAGTGATTATGATGCACCCCTACAATTCACAAGAACATTTCGCTCTATCAATAGCAATGTATTTCCCACAGTTATCAAACCTTTATAGTCCACTATAATTAGCAATGCCATTTTGGAAGTGAATTCTACTGGGCGACCCAGTGTTCCACCCATTGCGTCTTGTACGGCGTGTCACAAAGGTCGAATTCCCCTATACCTCCAGGTCGCATGCAATAAATCTCCTGCCTGTTTTACACCTAACACATATTGAGTCAGCACTTCTATTGATTTGCCAGAGATGGTGGGGTGGTTAGATCAGGGCCGGTTCTGGGATTTGCGGGGCCCTGGGCCAAAAGGGAATGTGCGAGGCCCCTCTAATTTACATAAGTGACCCCTTGCAAGGAGACCATTCAGAGACACTATGGGAGGCCCATTGTCCAGCATTTTAGTGCCCTCACAGTTTCAACTTTCATCCCACAAGCAATTCTCAAACCTTCAGCCCGATAGGTGTGAGAATTGCTTGTGGGCTAAAAGTTAAAACTGTGGGGGCGCTAAAATGCTGGACAATGGGCGTCCCGCAGTGTCTCTGAATGGTCTCCTTGCAATTGGGACAAGAGGAAGCGTCTCCCTCCCCTAGGCCTCCAGACACCATCCCTGAGAGGCCCGGAGAGGGGACCCCTCCCATGGACCCTAATTGCAAGGAGACACCTTTCTTTTAGTTGGATCGGCAGGGAAATAACAGGACACACAATCGGTCCGGGGCCCCATGCTGGTAGGCTGAGTGCGAGGCCCTGGGCAGCTGCCCACACTGCCCAATTTAAGTTGAATCAGGCGGAATTACACCAGTGTGGCGGATTCGTGTGAGGCCATGAGTGCTAAGGGCCATTCACAGTCAACCAATTGGCTCAAATCATGTTCTCATGTCCGCCATATCCCAGAAGAAGCGTGAAGAGTATTGAAAATTAATGTTTTGTATATAACCGAAATACGTCCTTGTATTGATTGGTGGGATATAATTATCTTAGCCACTAGTTTGTTATATTCAGGTAAGTCAATGGTTTCAGATATGTATGGCATAAGCGCATTATGTAATTTCACAAATTACAAAATTGGGAGCACTTTAGGCCATATTTGTGTTGCATATTTTGTGGTATCTTCCCATACAGTTTTATGTATTTGTAAGCTCTCTTTACTATTAGAATGTTGATTAGCTGCAATCCAGAATGCGGTGTGCTTGGCAATGGTTGCCTAGTGCTGAGTGTCAGTTGCTGCTGGATGTCCTGTGGATGGGACATTGTACTACCTGTATCCTGAATAAAGAAGATATCTCAACTATCTGAGTATCGTACTTCTTCACACTGGCGACGAGGGTGGGATAAGCTGAACCCAACGTCCACACTTCTCTCTACATGAACAGGTCATAGAAGCTAATCACGGTCCTAACACAACCAAGCTACGTCTGGATATCTAAAGGTATTTTGTGCACCAAACTTTCTGAGGATAAGTTTATTAACCTCTGTTCTAATGGCGTAAACAACTTTTCTGTGTAAGAGCGGTTTATTAACCTCTGTACTAACGGCGTAAACTACATTCCTGCGTAGGAGCACTGTTGCTCTTTATTGACTTCTCACTCTATGCGAGTACTTCATACTAACTTAATCTCTCAGCGCTGCACAAGCACATTCTCTCACAAACTCCGCTGACTTTGGGAACTTCCTTTCTCACTCGGAAATTCCTTTATACAAGTAAATTTCATCGCGGAGAAAAGCATCTTTCAAATATTGGTTGTTACCTGCTCCCACATCCCGTTCATGCTCATGCTAGTGCTTCTGCCTGCCGCGTGACGTCGCTAAACACTGAAGTGATCACCAAGCAACCTACGTCATGATGGATTGCGCGTCACTGGGCAACCTCAGCGGCCTCCTTAGCAACTGAGCGTCAACGTTTCTGGGCAACCTACGATCCGACGTGCACAGCAAGCAACCAACGTCACAAAGGACTGTGCGTCACTGAGCAACCTCAGCGGCCTCCTTAGCAACTAAGCGTCAACGTTGCTGGGCAACCTACTATAACACAAATACGCTTCGCTGGATCCACTTTAGTCACTCTGCATCGATTAAAATCATCGCGCTGACACACACAGCGATTTCGTTGGAATCCCCTTTGCCTTTTCTGTGTGTCACACTACCGCAGACATAATCGCAGCATAATCAGCTGGTTGTACCAAGCTGATCTAGGAGTATATCTTTGGTTCCAGGTGGAGACCCCTGCATCATTCTCAGAGACATCACGCCAAATTCAGGCTCATTGAACGCAGTGTCATGCAATAATGATTCATGCCCTGACTGGCGTTCAGAATTCAAACAAGTTTTCAGTAATAAGTTAGGTTGTCTCTCTGGCTATACCCACAATATTACACTGAAGCCAGATGCTGTTCCTGTGATGTGTAAAGTACACAGTGTGCCTTTGGCAATGCAGGAGCCGGTACGCTCCGAATTGGAGAAGTTGAAGAGTGAGGGTATCATTATTGAGACTGAAGCATGTGAATGGTTGTGTCCAGTCGTCCTTGCACGCAAGGCCTCTGGAGAAGTACACTTGTGTGTGGACCTTCGTGCCCTTAATCGGGAGGTTGTAGCCGACAGATACCCACTACCCAACATCACAGAGATGTTAACCCAGCTATGTGATGCACGTGTATTCTCATCTCTTGACCTCAGGGCAGCCTATCATCAAGTCAAAGTTCATGAGGCGTCCATGAATCTCACAGCCTTTATAACTCCCTTTGGGACTTACAAGTTCACACGTCTCCCGTTTGGATTAATTTCTGCAGCCTCCGTGTTCCAAAGTGTCATGGAAGATGTCTTGAATGGTATTGATGGGGTTAAAATATACCAGGATGATGTGCTGGTTCATGGGTCTTCTCAAGAAGAACACGATGTGAGGCTGAGGGCTGTTCTTGAGCGTTTTGCAGCAAGGGGTTTGACTCTACGAGAAAACAAGTGCAAATTCAATCTCGCCGAGATTGACTATCTGGGTCACTGTTTAACAGATGGTGGCGTCAAACCCAAGGATCGCCTAGTAAAGACCATAAATGAACTTCCTGTCCCACAGTCCAGAGATGAGCTTGTCATCTTCTTAGGGATGGCAGAGTATTACAATAAATTTGTACCACGTTTTGCATGTCGAACCCCTAACCTAAGGTCGCTTTTAAAAAAAGGAATGAAATTTGTGTGGTCTCCACAGTGTCAGTTTGAATTTGATGATGTCAAACAAGCTCTTAATTCTTCTCCTTCCCTTCAGAGCTTTGACATCTCATCTAGCTCTATACTAGTCACCGACGCCAGCTCACGTGGCTTTGGTGCTGTTCTTAAACAAATAAGAGTCGGCAAAGAAGTTACTATACTGTTCCTCTCTAGGGCTCTTGTTGGTCCCGAACTTCTTTATTCCGTGATTGAAAAGGAAGCACTATGCATCTTCTGGGCCATCAAGAAATTGAAAAAGTTTCTTTGGGGCAGTTCTTTTGCTGTCCATTCAGATCACAAGCCGTTAAAGGATGTGTTCTGTAAAAAAGGTCTTGATGCGATCTTCTCCAGAATATGTAAGTGGGTAATTGCCCTGCAGGATTTCAATTTTGTGGTGAAGTACATACCCGGGGTTGAAAATAAAGTTGCAGACTGTCTCTCTCGCTTGGTCCCTGGACAAGGCAGAAGAAGCTTCCTTGAACCCTGAAGACTCATGGGAGATTGATGAATTTAAAGTGTGCGAGATTGTTGAAAGTGTGGTTTCAGAAACAGAATGGAAAAATGCAATGGGTGAGGACACGGACTTGCAAGAAATTTGCAATCTGGTTTTAACAGGTTGGTCTTGTTTGAAAAATATGAGTGAGAATGCTCGAAAGTTCTGGAACGTAAGGAATGAACTTTCTGTGAGTGAGGGGTTGCTTTGGAGAGGTACCAGACTGGTTCCACCTTCTTCAGTCAGAACAAAGATTGTTCAATTAGCTCACCAGGGACATCAGGGGATATCTAAAACAAAAGAAAGGGTGCGTTTACACTTCTGGTGGCCTGGTATTGACATCCTGGTGGAGCGATTGATAAGAGATTGCATAGAGTGCAATACTTCTGACAAAGTGTGTAAGACCAGGGTACAATCCATGATTATACGAGAAGCACCCATACGTTGCTGGCAAGATGTAGCTCTAGATCTTTTGGGACCTGTTTCTAGTAAGACTGGATAATTTTATGTTCTCGTTCTTATGGACATGTTCTCTAGATGGCCTGAGATCAAGATTACACAAAGTATAGAGACCAGAAACATCACAAAATTTTTACAAGACATCTTCCGTAGAGAAGGATTTCCTGAATCTCTTCTGACGGACAATGGTGTCCATCTTGTGTCAAAGGAGATGGAAGAGTTTCTAATCAATAAAGGGATCAAACACAAACGTTGCTCTCTCTATCATCCCAAATGTAACGGAATGGTAGAGAGGTTCAACCGTGTACTCAAGGAATCTATCCAGTTAGCTAATGAGCAGGGTAAAGACTGGAAAGCCGAAATTCACGAGAGGGTCATGGTCTACAGAATAACACCTCACTCTACCATTGGCAAGATTCCTTTTGAGCTGTTTAGGGGGCGCACCCCAAACACCTACATGTTTCAGTCCTGGATGAGAGGAAAGGGTGCCGAGGCTATGAATTCTCATGAGGCACATTGGTTGAGCAAGCAGCATCTCAAGTCCACTAAAAGGAAAATACATTTTGATGCCAGACATGCGGTTGCTTACACAAAGGTGCTCATTGGTGATCGAGTGAAAGTATGCCTTCCTCACAAATCCGCTGGGTCGAAGTTCTCTTCTCCTTTTAGGGTTGTCAAACTTTTTTGAAATGCTGTCAAACTGGATGATGGGCGCATCTGGAATTTAAGTAGGATTGCTCCTATGTCTGCGGTAGTGTCCAGAGGTGCAAATAATTCCTCTAATTCAGCCAATCGGTCTAGTCAACCTATTGTTGGTACTCCTCTGCGAAGGAGCTCTCGTGTAGCTAGAGTCCCAGCGGCTCTACACGATTATGTGTTGAAATAACTGTACTTTTGGACTCCTCGTAATTCTTCAACCCTGTAAGTTTGTTCTTTTTGAGTGTTTGTAATTACTTCTTTTCTTTTAGGTTCGGGGAAGGTGTGTGGTATCTTCCCATACAGTTTTATGTATTTGTAAGCTCTCTTTACTATTAGAATGTTGATTAGCTGCAATCCAGAATGCGGTGTGCTTGGCAATGGTTGCCTAGTGCTGAGTGTCAGTTGCTGCTGGATGTCCTGTGGATGGGACCTTGTACTACCTGTATCCTGAATAAAGAAGATATCTCAACTATCTGAGTATCGTACTTCTTCACACATCCTCAAATGATTTCAATGTGCTGGGTGTGTGTACATTCCCCAGTGAGTATATTCCAGAGTGGTCATTTGCTTGAGTGAGGCTCTCCACATCGCCAATACTGACTTAGTGGTGGAGGGCATATTCAATGGTAGTTTTCTCCCATAGATATAATACATAGGAGGGTTCCCACCCATTGAGCATAGCTTGAGTCTATATGCAGGAGCATCAGCAGGTTCATAAATCCTGTCATTCAATACCAGGAGATGTGCAGCACTATAATATGATGTCACATCAACCATAGCAAGCCTTCCGACAGATGTTGATTTGCAGAATTGTTTAAGTCCACCCAAGGATGACCACTTACACATGTAAAGGTTTTCAATATTTTAATGAAGGAGGTGAGAGTGGTGTAGGGCAAATAGAATGGGTAATTCTTTAATACTTAGATGATCTTAGGGTGAACAACCGTCCTAAACAATGCTACATGCCCCAACAGTGATAGCAACAGTGCTGACCAGTGGAGTGTGTCTCTACGAATGTTATTAAGAAGGGATGTAATGTTAGTCTTCTTAGCTTGGGTTTCATTATCTGTGATTTATATCCTCAGGTATCTGAAGCCTGTCTGGGTAAAAATCAGACCAGCTTGGCCTGCTCATGTCTGTCTGGTTTGTCTGACTGACTGGAAACAGTTTTGTCTTGCCCCACTTGACTCTTAATGCAGAGAACCTCCAAAATTAATCTAACAATTCCATGGAAGTCTCGGGTCATCCCACATAAAGTAGAAAGTCACTGGCGTGCCAGGAAACCCTATCCTCACAGGTTTCAGACCATCTGAATATGATAATTTGGGTATCTTGTCCAAGCAAATGTGCAAGTGGTTCCAGCACTAGTGCAAAAAGCAGAAGCAACAGTTAACATCTCTGTTGTGTGCCTATTTTTATATTAAAAGACTCAGAGAGAACTCCCGTAGTTTTACTGTATCCCAAGTTTCTTTATAGAATAGTCTAACGCCAAACAGAAAGTATGGCCTGAAACCTAGCTGCTGCAACAGAGAGAACGGGTATTTCTATGAGGAGCTATCAAAGGCCTTTTGAAAGTCTATAAGTATTATTTTAGGGGTTCCTGTAATTTTGGGGCCATCATGATGGCATTTTATGATTTTCTAATATTCTATCTGGTTGACTGATGTGGAATGAAGCCGCTTTGATCAATATGCACTAAATTAATAATCACTTGCACTGCTCATACTTGGACCAATATCATAGTCTTGCTGTTAATTAGAGATATAATTTTATATGAGTCATAGAGATGAGCCGATTTGTCAGGTGCTAAAATAGTCATTATAAGTATTTCTTCTAAGTCTCTTGGAAGATATCCCCTATCACGGGCATCAGAATACAAATCAAGAAGCATTTTAGCCAATATGTCTGATTGGCACTTGAGGAACTCCATCGGGAGTCAAGCCAGACCAGGGGCTTGATGGAGCGTGATTATCTTAGTATGATTTGCTTCGATCAATTCCTGCTCATTGGATAGCGTGATACTAATACGTACTTAAAGAGCATGACTAAGAGTGTGACTCGTAAACAACAAGAGACTTAAACCTGCATCGTAAAAGCATGCAGAATGTTCGCAAACCAGATCAAGATGAGAATTATTCAAGAGAGAGAGAGAAATTAATAATATTAATGAATTCATGATCAATTACGTGCTATGAAAACCTATAAATGCTATAATGTGTGACGTAATGATGTAGCTTTTAACAAAATATGATTATGAAAATGCTAAAATGAGTGAAGTCGAAGATGAATAAAATGATTTCTGCTCATGTAGCAACCCTATCATGGAAAACCTGCAAGTTCAAATGTCGAGAGAAATGTGCTTGGTTCATTTATAAATGCTTTGCAAATGAGTTAAATGCTTGATAGAATGCAAAATGTTGTTCATCAATTAATTTCTATGGAAGTATACTCACAAATGAAGAAGATTTGTCTTTATTTCCCTAAAATGTTGGAAAAGTTAGTTCCTTTCAGTAGGAAATAATGTTTAGTAGGTTTTCGTGTAGGCCTTAAAATGCATTTTATTTTTCTTCAGTATTCCCTTCGAATAAGACTAGAATGTGCTGACATGACTTCACTATTAGCTGTGAGAATTTCCACTGAAGTTTCTTTTCTCCAGTTTGAATAAAGTACACCCTCTCTGCTAGTACAAAATAGTGTTGACTTTGTTGCAAGCTCAGAAGAGAGCGCTTGGGAACGGACATGATAAGATATAAATGAACTTCCTATTTCCGAGGAGAAATGAAATTGAACTTTTAGTAAAATAATGAATATTGGACAATGGCATTACGTACAATTTCTGGATCATTTTGGTAAGGTGACGATCACCCCATGGACAGACCATGGATTTTGACCAATGGAAGTCAGGCAAACTGCGCAAAAGTTACTTTGCGGGGAAGAACTATGAACGATTGTAAGTATAACTGCCCCGTGGGAAAAGGACTGTGGGGGCTATTCTTGCAAAATTCCTACAAGCCTGACATGCTGTCGGTCTGAACTCTGACTTCCTTGAACTGAACTCTCCCGTATTTCCCTGTGCTTTGCTAGCTGGTGAAGTTGAGCAGGCCAAACCTTTCTGCTGAAGGGTTGAAAGACTCCGGCTATTGCATGCTGAGCTCTAGCGTCCTTCTGGGCTCACCTTGAGTCCCCGTTCCTGATAATCTTCTACCGAATCTTTGGTTTGTATGATTCTTGATTGTATTCCAAAATTTGAGTTGTGCTCTTTTTTTCCTTCTCTTTCTCTCTCTCTCTCAACAGGCATTGTTTTGAGATGTATATTGCTCTGGACTGTGATGTGTTGTGATTTACCTATATTCAATTGATAACTAATATTAAATGAATCTAATGTATTTTTGTGTTTTGTCCAACCAACTAGAAGTCTAGATAAAGTTTTACTTGCTATAACTATTCATGCATATGCCATTTCTTAGTGTTCAGTCATTTGATATTTATGTGTATATTGGTTGTTAGAAAGGCACTTCTTTCTTCCAGGTCCTCATGAAGGAGTGGCCATTCGTCTCTGATTACCCGAGTCCCTATTAGCTCGACTAAAAGATCCATCGGAGGACCCTTAAAGTCTATGGTTGATGCAGAGTTTATATGGGCCCAACTCTGTGATATCGAAGTTTGTGGTAGCTGAGTATGAGTATAAGGTGTGTTGGTAAAACTTATCTCAGGTAAACATTTATGTAGAGAGACATAGGGAAATCCCCCTAGCCGCCCACGCACAACACTTCTGCGGCATCAGGCTTTACCTGACGATAATAAAGAAATGGCCTGCTTGATCTTTTCTATAGTGATTGGTTCTTCTAGCATACTACATGCGTCAATTGTGAGTCGTGGTCATTGAATAGTGCACTCCCTATTGAAGTAGAAGGGCAGAGAACATTCACAACTTTAGTCCAACATTAATATTAATTCCCACTGCCTGATATCCATGGGGCTGACTCCTCTAAGGCAGACTGTACACCAGACCTTTCTACTCAGGGATGCCGGTATGATCTTCCCTTGACAAACCACCTCTTGTAATACTATAATAGGATCTCCTTCTGTATACTCTCATTTATCACCCACTTATCCTCCAGCATGGGCCTCACCTTTCCCCACTGCCTCTGACACCAAAGGCACCACTGGGTATAGGTACTGGACCTCAGACACCACCACTTCAGTACACCTCTGGACCTGTGGATATTCTGCCAGGAAGAAGGACTGCTGTGCTGTGGAAGGGTTGCCACTCTACTGGTCTGCACTTCTGCATTGCTGTGCTGATCTGATGTCTGCTGCCCTCTTGCCTGGGTGAGAAGGACTCGACCTGCATCTTTTGGCCCTAGAACCCAGGGTGAATCCAAGGGCTAGTTGACTGGCCTCCTGATCTGAAGCCTCAAGGGCATAACAGGCTTCCAACCCCTTCACCTGGACTCTGCCATCTGTGAGTCTACCCTGCCAAATGGTGCCACTCCAGCCCTGGACCCTTGGAAGTGGGCTTAAAGTGCTTGCCAGTGGAACTTATGCATCTTCGCTGCTGAGCGACACATCCCAGAGCAGAGCCAATTCATCTCTTAGTCTTAGGCTGAGGGGCACATCCTCAAGCAGAGCAGACTCATCGCCGCTGCTGCGTGGATTGGACCCATCGCAAAAGACTTGCATCACCGCTGCATCTTGGGACCGACTCATTGTCTTTGGAACCACCGCTGCACGACGCTAAACCTGGCACAAGCTCCACGCATACCTCGTCAATGGCAGTCTCGACGACAACGATGAAACTCCACATCGCAGCTTTGCTGCTCATCAGAATCAACGCATCGCCTATACTGTCCCTAATATCCTCAACCCCCGACTTCGCATCGCAAGCCCTGCTGATAGGATCCTCGACGTCGACACAACAGGACCTCACACCACAGCCTCATTGCATCTCAGAACCGATGCTTTGCCTCGGCTGTGCGATGCATCTTCGACGCAGATACAAGCAACGCTCCGCATCCAGGAATTAATGTACTTTGTTCAGCAGGCCTAACTGGGTCCATGTTGCTGGGTCACACTCAATCGCAGTCAGCCTGAACTTGTGACTTTGTCCTGGTCCAGCGTGACCAGATATCCCTGATAGTGCTTTTTGCTTCTAGTCGCTATTTTTCACTGTTAACTTTAAAAATCAATGTCTCCGGTTCTACTAATTGGATTTTTGTTGTTTGGGTCTTATTTCATTTCTAAAATCTGAGCTATTTCTCTAACTTGGTGTGCAATCTTTTTGTGTGGTGTTTTCACTTATTTACTGTTTGAATTGTTGCACAAATACTTTACGCACAGCCTCTAAAGTTAAGCCTGACAGCTCTGTGCCAAGCTACCGTAGTGTGAGCACAGGTTAACTCAGGGTTTGCCTGCCTCTTACCCTGACTAGGATTGTGGTTGCTGCTTGAACAAGGCTCATACCACAATCAATCAACAACCCAATTTCTAACATAGTGCATAAGATAAGTTTAAGATATTACTACAGAAGCAATAGTCCAAACAACAAAAACAAGTAATAGACAAAAGGAAAATGAGGCACTATAAAATTAAGAGTTTTTCCGGCCACTCTATATAACTGAATTTCTGTGCTATTTTGCTGCTAATTAGAAAACAGGGACAGCCAATTGAGGGGAGATCTAGTTCTGACACACGAATAAAGTATTATTTTGGATCTAAATACAAACAAGCACACACACACCCTGTTCAGCGTGATCCAGGAAAGGCATTACTGTCTCTCTGACAATTATGCATTTACACAATTAAAGTGCTTTCACAGCTATAATGGGATCTGTTGGGGGGATGAACGTAACTCTGACAATTCCATGCAAGAAATTGACTGTTTTCAGTGGAATAGGGGCACACCTTAATATTTGTAATTTTCCAATTATGACAAGAAGCTCCTGCAAAAATAGCATAGCTCCAGCATAGCTATGCCCCCCTTACTAAAAACGTTTCACCTCCCCATTTTATTTAAGAAAGTCCAGCAAAAGATTCTCGTATTTTTAATGTTACTTTAGTAACAGTTTCTTTTTATTTAACCCTATACATTTGTAAATGATGCAGTAGTATGTAATTAAAAGAGGCATATTGAGTATGCAATTTTACGCATCCTCTCACTTTTATTTCAATCAATAGTTTTTTTGTTTACGGAGTTTTATATAGCGCAAACTTGACCCGAAGGTATCGGGTATCAGAGAGCTTTACACGAGCACCAGTTTCATTACAGATGGACACATTCATTTTTGTTAGGCACGGGGAGATTTAGTGATTTGCCCAGAATCACAGGATGTTGCGCGTCATTGCCGAGACTCAAACCCGGTTCCCCAGATTTGAGGTCGACCGCCCTAACCGTTAGGCCAACTCCTCTCCCCAATATAACAGTCAGAAAACCCGAAAGCAATGTGTTGATCACAAAACATGCATTTCTGTTATTCAGAATGAATGGATTTACCAAAAGCACAGATAAAAACAATAGTTAAGAAAAAGAGGCTGTCACTTACTAGGCTTGGGCAGTCCCAGGCCTGGGCAGTGGGATAATCTAAAATGTGAATGACTCTGCAAACAAAGTTACTTGCTGAAGGGGGTTGACCCATTGCCCACTATAAGAATGCTATTTATGAGCTGATCCAAAATTTGAATGACACTCCAACAAAACAATCGCTGAAAAAGGATGATGTGCCTCCCGGTAGTATTTTATGTATTATGTTTCTTTATTACAGGAATCTGGTGAGTCTCTCTTTGCTAGGCGAAAAAAAACCTTTAAAACTAAAATTCCATCACCCTCACCCCAAATGGTGTAAATAATTTGGCAACATAATCGGAAAGACCTAAATATCCACTTGGCAAAATATTATTTCACAGTGAAAATGCCCAACACAATTGTCATTACTAATGGATTCAGATACATGCAGGCTGTCATGTTTTCAATGTTCATTTTTTGTGGATTTCAGTGGTGTTTTCCGCACCTTATGAAATCAGTGTTTATCAGTTTTTACTCAGCTGCCTAACACCCCAAATAGAGAAAACTGTGTTTTTTCAGTGTGCTATAAAGCACATGTTTAATTTAAAGGACAAGTAATGAAGGGTATGTAGTGTCTCCCCATTGGCAGTGTTTTCAATGGACTTTTGTAAGACTGTAAGTATAGAAAGTCTGTGTATTGCACTCTCACTCACATTCTAATTAAACTCTCTCATGTCACATTACCTCTCACACTCACTTTGTCAGTACTATGCTTAGTTTACAGTATAGTTAATGGATTAAAAAATTAATAGTGTTATATTCAAATTTTTTAATAAACACATTTCTGGAAACAGTTGCGGGTCATTTACCCACCCCCTTACTTACATTGTAGGAGTGGTCAACCTTGCTAACAGCAAAGTACCTTGTGAAACCTTGAACATTGCGAATTACACCACATTGATATGCAGTCCCGCATTCTAAGGGAAGTGAAACTGAAAGGTTTAAGCATACTTGCCACTGCCTTTTTGCAATTGTTGCCTGACTACATTAAAGTTGTGCTGCTGCTGTCTGTGCCCCCATTGCAAACGTCTCACTTTAAGTCAGTCCTGACCTTTTAGCAGATGTCACATTGTATTTTGGGACTTACAGTTCTGTTCTTGACATTGTAATTATGGGCTCCTAAATTCCAGCAGTAAAGTGCAGTTGAGTAAAAAGCCAGGGTTAGATAAAGGTATCACACACTTGCAGATATGAATTTTGTGGGTGTTGGACTTGGCCTTCTCTGCCGGGCCATCCCCAATCTTTTTGCCTTTGCCCTCCTGTTTTCAGAACTCGTTTTTGTTTATTTGTAGGAATCTGCGCACTTTGCCACTGCTAACCAGGGATAAAGTGCTTGTGCTCTCTCTTTCAAACATGGTAAAATAGGCTTACACCCAATAGGCACATTTAATTTACTTTTAAGTCCCAAGGAAAAAGGTACTACAGGTACCCATGGCCTATAAATTAATTGCTACCAGTGAGCCTGCAGCACGTATTGTGCCATCCACTTAAGTAGCCCTGTTAAATATGCCTCAAGCCTGCCACTGCAGCCTGTGTGTGTAGTGTTAAATCTTTTGCCAGGCCTAAATCTTCCTTTTTAGTTAATTTAAGTCACCCCTAGGGTAGCCCCTAAATAGCCCAGAGGACAGGTTGTGTTCTACTTAAACACTTGGGCATGTAGTTTTACGTTTTGCAGGTCCTGGTAGTGAAAAACTCCCAATTTTGTTTTTCGCTACTGTGAGGCCTACCTCTCTCATAGGATAGCACTGGGTCACCTTATTACATTTAATAAGGGATACAATTTGATTGGGAACAGGTAGGAAAGTCATGTTTGGCGTCTGAGGCATGTAATATAAAACCCTCTTTAATGGTAAAGTCGAATTTTAAGTCATGATTCTGAAAATACCACTTTTAGAAAGTTGGCATTTTCTTATCCTAATCATTTAGTGCCTGAAACCTGTTTCCTGGGTCACATGACCATATGTAGTTGGCAGTTGGCCTTTGTGTATCCCTCCCATACCAGGGTGTGGTTTTTGGCAGGATGGGCCATCTCTGGCAGGATATGGGGGTGGAGCTGTCACCTACCACAATTGCACTTCAAAGACACTGAATCAGCTCACATATAGGAGACTTCACACTAGCCTATTGTGCAAACAGACTGGGACTCAGGCAGGGAGGCAGGAAATTCCAAACACCTCTGTAGGGGGAACCCCAGAAGCTTCACCCACTTCAAAGTGGGCACCAGATATTTAAAGGGGACCCTAATTCCCACTCTTCAGTATAATCCTGGACCTGTGGATACTACAGAAGAAGGCTGCCCTGCTGCTCTGCTGCAAGAAGGCCTGCCCAACAGCTCTGCTGCCTTGCCTGCATGATGGACTACTCTGCTGTCTTGCTACCTAAAGAAGAAGAACTGGTCTTGCACCTTAAAACCAGGACCACCAGAGTGTCTCCAAGGGCTAGTTGCTGCCCTCCTGTTTTGAACTGCAGGGACACAACACGCTCCAACACCCTTGAACCCTGCACCTGGACTCTGCCTGCTGTGGGTTCTAAACCCTAAGTGGAGCCTCCCCAGTCCTGGACCCTTGGAAGTGGGGATAAAGGTGCTCTACTATCCAAGCTTTGGTCAACATCAGATCCAAATCATCAGAACTGATGCAACGTGACATAACCTGATGCAGCCCTCGCAGCTCCTCATTGGAATGGATGCAGCATGACGCAACTCGATGCAGACCCTACCTCACAGCTCTTCATTGAAACCAATGGAGCGCAGCAAAACTAAACGCAGGACCCTGCATCACTCATCAGAACCACAGCTGCGTGGTACAACAGCCCACATCAAGAAAATAAGGTATACTTCTCAGTGGGCCTAACCTGACCCCTGTATCCAGCCCTCACTCCATCACAGTCAGCCTGAACTAGTGACTTTGTCCTAATCCGGTTTGACCAGATAACTCAAGTTGGCGCTCTCTGCTTTTAAGTACTAGTTTTACCTAAACATTTAAAAGTTCATAACTCCAGTTGTACTGATTGTTTTTTTGCAGTTTTGGTGTCAAATAACGTATTAAATTGTGCTCTATTTTGTTTTTAATTGTTATGGAATTTTCTTATGTTGTGTTTTCACTTTATTACTGTTTAACCCCTTCCCTGCGCCGCAAATTCCGCCGCAGCGCGGGGGGGCTAGGGGGTGGGCGTGGCGCTTCGGTGCTCATGACGGCTCCACGCCGTCATGACTCAGGGCGGCGTGTGCTCATGACGGCGTGGTGCCGTCATGACCCCGCCCGCTCATTAATTCGCTCGCTCAGGCGGGGAATAAGAGACGCGTGGGCGGAGCGGCATCACGGCTCCGCGACGTCATGAGCACATGCCTACCGTGACTCATAACGGCGTGGAGCCGTCATGAGCATCCAAGGGGTTAAGTGCTGCATAAATACTTTACACATTGCCTTTAAGTTAAGACTGACTGCCAAGCTGCAAGAAGTTTAAACCCATATTAATTTAGTGACTTATTGTGGTCCCCCCTGACAAGGACTGTGGCTGGTGCTTGAGTAGGGGTTGACCTCCCTGAACCAACAGCACAATTTTTCACAGTTGGTATGTGGAAAGTCTTGTGTCATGTTTTCATCACTATCCCATGTGCATGGAGACAACACTCTTTTCACAGATACCTCTCAAAACACCTTGCATTGAATGTGTAAAGCCTGGGATGTTTGCCAGTTGACCTGCTATCAGTACTGACATTATAGGAAAGGGGGCTGATGTACCAAAGGGTATGAGAAATTCTGTGTCTGTCAATAAATGTGATAGTACATATTGGCCAAGATCCGTATGAGTCAGCCATTTCACTAATCAGTGGAATATTGAAAACCTACCAAAAGATCAGATATGATTTTAATATTCCCAAATTCTCTACAGTGTATAAAATAAGCAGATCAGACATAAAACATGCTTGTAAACCCTGCAGCTTTAATCCAAGCACTTAAAACTGGAAGAAACAGAAGGACTAAGAAACAACATTTTAGTGACATCCCTAAACAACAAAACTCAAGCAAAATTATCTTATACCAGTCTATCTTGTTGTTACCTTGTATGACAACATTACAGTGTGTTGGCCCCTTCAGGGAGAAATAAAAACGACTCATTCTCTCTCACTTTCCTTTCTATGAATGTCATTTTAGTTTGTGGTTGTGCAGGTGATTATTAGTGTGTATGTTTACACTGATGAGTGCTGTTTCTCTTTCCGTGAGGTTATATTAATTATTATAGGCATAAACCTAAAATACAATAGCCCAATTACATGTATGTATGTGGCATTTGCATTGTACAGGGTCAAGGGCAAATATACAGAAAATAAGTGATTGGAGCTGTAGTTGGAATCTGACAGTGGAGGCGGACTTCTTCTACATTATGATGTAATGTACTTTAAAAAGTTTTTTTTCAGTTCATTCCTAAAGGGATATTGTTTGGGTCAGTCCTGATTGATACCAGGATGTTCTTTCATATCCTCGGTGCACAAATAGAGAAGGTCTTCAGTCTTGTTTTTACATTTCTTAACCTCCAGTTCCATATTGCCGGCAGAGAAGTCACTACTATGTAAATGATGAAACAGGTTTTGAAAATGGTGTGGGCGGGCAGTGGGAGGCATAGGAATTCCATATGGGTGGTGGATACTATAATATGTCTTCAGTCCCTTGATGAGTAATGCTGTGACCTATAGAATGTCTTTAAAGGGACATTGTGGAGTCATGGAGGGTGTGGAACAAGGCATTGCTGCCATCTGAATGCAAAAGTAGGAAGGTTTGAAGGGCAGTTCTGTTTAGAGCCATTTGCACCGGCCCATTGACACACTAGATGCAGATCGATTCTGCTCGCATCTTTAATGAGAAAATGATGTCACTAATCACCTTAGTAGAATATTGCAGATAGCTAGTCCCTTTCAACACATGGGAACATTGAATCTGTTATGGTGCATGCTAAAATCGGTCTTGCAGAGTGCTTCTACACATCAGGCAGTTGTGTGGCATGAAGGTGAATAAGAGGAAGCACTCTGCAGCTCAACAACTCTACAAGGTATTTTGTAAATTGATAAATACAATATCAGATTAAAAGATTTCTTGAAGGCGAGTGCCAGGGTGAAAAATGAGAGGCCCCAACCCCCTCGTTCCCAAGTCCCTGGTAGCATTTTCAATCTCCTTAGACTTCATCATCAGAAGATGAGGCATGCACAATATAAGGAACCACAGAAAGTAAGTTATGAAAATACTTATACTCCTTTTTTGCAGTGTTGCAGGGAAGATGACAGAGGGCTGAGGAGATGGAAAGTGGGTAGATGGCCCAAATGCAAGCACAACCAGAGGAAAGCATGCACAGTGGAAGACAAAGATTTTGGAGCCAGTAAGGGAGAGTCAAAGATTCTGGTTGTAAAAATATTTCCCAGCATATTGACAAAGTAGAAAATAAAAGCATCATTTAGGTCAGGTGTCCCCAACCAGTCAATCACTAGCTGCCAGTAGCTCCCAGACACCTTCAAAGTAGCTCACAGCCTTGAGTTCACTTTTTCAAATACAAGGTCATAGTTTCCTTTTAGAGGTAAGGGAAGTCTGTGTTTATTTTACATTATTATCATCAAGCTGCAAATTTTAGGGCCTGAAAATGAGCAGTGTTCATTCAGGGTTATGACCCAGGATTGCACTGGGGCACAGAGGTGAACAACTGAAGCACTGAGGTATTTAACTCTTAAATAAAATCTCTTGTCAACTCAATATTGGAGCTGTGAACTAAATTATGCTTCTGAATGCTTATAAATTGGAGAAAATTAAAATGAAAAGTTTCCTTAATGATTAAGTTTAACTCTTTCTTTTAATTTTCACCCATTTCTAAGTGTGGCATTTACAAACAGCAGGCCTCTTGCTCCCAGTGGCCAGTAGACACTGTGCCATAAGTATAACTGAAAAATAAAGCCATTTTTATAAATGAGATAAATTTAAGATGCAGGAAAATGTTCCATATTATGAACATTTTTGAAGAACATTTTTCTGCACTTTAATTATCTCTCATTTAAAAAAAAAAAAAATGATTGCATGTTTGTGTTATACATGTAAGAGTACCACATATGGTGAAAGGTATGTCCTGTGCTGCAAGTGCAAACGACATAGGATCCCAGTCACCCATACAAATATACTCAGTCATACACACACATGTTCATACATCCCCAACGTCCACGCTTTCACTGACACACATGGCAGCCCTGTCATAGTGCCCTTAGTCAAAGTATTTTATTCCAACCATAGTGTCTTCCTCTATGGACATTTGGCTTAAAGTCAATGAAGCTGGGTGTGGGGGTGTCTGGTAACGATGCACCAGTTGCTTAGCCTTCAGTAGCTTATGATGATTTTCACAGATCAGAAGTAGCTCTCACTACAGAAAAGGTTGAAGAACCGTGTTTTAGGTAAAAGTGTTCATTTGCGTCAGCTACTAGGTCAGATATTTTTGAATTACATAACATTGTATATTTTATTTTTGTTTTTGAAAATCATATAGAAAACAATCTTTATGCACCGAGTGATGAGAGAGCAAGGCAGTTTTACGGGGGTAAGTCCCAGTCAACCTTCAATTCTCCTTTTATTGTGGAAGGACAGGAAATGGCAGTATTTGAGAAAGCGCTGGAGAAGGGTGTGGTGTCAGACTTAATGCGAAAGTGTGTGAGAAAACAGGGAGTCAAAAAAGTGGGTGTATACCTGCCTAGTCGACAAAAAGTAAAGGTACAACGGAGGCGAGCATTGAGAGAAGTGCAGGCTGGGCCTGTGGAGGCTGGGGAAACAGAACAGGAGAAGTGACTTCCAGGGGCCTCCAGGTCATGTGCAGGTAGAATACCAATAGAAGGACAGGAGGAGCAGGGTCATCACTTCCAGATTAGCTTTGGTAGAGTCAGCAGAGCTGAAGAGGTTGCCTTGCATCTTCATTGTTTGTAGGACTCCTCGCAACTCCCCAGTTTTCCTCTAGCCCGATAAACTCTCCATACCTGAAGTATTTGTTGAAAAGTTAACGATTGCTACATCTGTTTAGCGTTCTGCACGTGTCAGCTGTTGAGAAGCCTGAGCCCAATAAGAGCAGTGGAAATACTTACTGGATGATTGACGAGAGCTAAATTGTTATTGAGCCATTGTGCCATATTCAGCATTTCACTGTCTCTCTCGATCTCCCTACCCCCCATTTTCCCCTAGAGCAAGGGTAGCTGCAGCAATATCCCATTCCCTGCATCCCCACTCCATTCAGATAGGACATTTGAGGGTTATTCTCAACAACCCGTGGCAGAACATTGTCTCCAAAGCCCGCTCTGTGATGCATGGAAAAAAAAACTTGATACATACCCCATGACCAATGGAATCTGCCAAGAGAGGAAAATGAGGACCTTGGGGTTTGTGTGAAGATAAGCCAGTGACAATTGAGCCAAATTAATAGGGTGAGGCACAGGGGTATATGGCACTAGAAATTACAGAGAGAGAGGAAAAGTGTTCTTGTATGAAGATACACACTATAAGATGACAGATGCAAACAGATCAAAAATCCAGATCGAAGAATGTGAAGCATCTGTGTGAAATGTTACAAAGGGACTAGTTGTGCATTTCTTTTTAAATATCTCATGTCGAATAATACCATCTGTGTATAGACTTCCAATGAATCTCAAAAAATTTGACGAATCCACTGCTTAGACCAGGATATAATTTTATTAATTGAACCTCTATAAAAAAATATATCGATTTGGTCTTGAGACCAATTAGGGTGCCTTGACCTTATACATTAAAAGCATGAAGAACATGATTTATAAGGTAGAGGTCTTGGCATTCAACTGTAACACTGAATAGTTCGTGCCACTGGCACGCTGCATCGCAAAATGCGATGCAGCGCGCACAACAAAATTTGTTTTATTTATTTAATTGTTTACTTATCTCCGTTCATCCATATTCCGGTGTTTACTACCCCCCACCCTGACCCTCCCCCGCACCGCCTCACTGCCCCACGGAACTCCCTCCACGGGCCGCTACTGTTGACAGCTACACTTTACTTAGCAGACAGCCATCACAAAGGAGGGGCTGGGTCCATCTGCGTAGTGATAGTTTTCCTGGTATGTGAGATAGGACCCCCTACTGATGTCTGGAGCCAGGGCTGAATTGAAAAGGGGTATTGTGCACTTCTAAGGTTTCTTTGCAGTCTCTTCTACATCAAAGACATTTGGAGTATAAGTACAGGGGCTCTGACCCCATGATTTTGAGGCACTTTTTTGAGCTGGACTGGGCCCTCTGTCAGAAGGATTGAAGCAGGCGTAAGGAGTGATGCAGTGTAGTGGAAATAGGCCTCAAAATGCATTGCTAGAGTGGCGTCATGCTTGCGAGACGACTCCAGCAATGCATGACTTTTGCCCCAGCCGATGCGTCAGAATTTCTGACGCATCTGTCAATCCTTGCGCCATGGTGCGCCGCATTGTAAATACAGCAAAACCAAAGGGGATGATGGACGGAGTGTTGAACATTGCAAGCACTCACCCCCAGTCAACTGATCTGGGTTTAATCCATCATCATTCTTTAGCTCACTCCGCCACCCCAGTTCAGACATAGCCATATGCAAATCAGTCTGACCCTGTGCCTCATGGGAACAGTCCAGCCCGAACTGCCAAGCCATGTCTTCCCTGGAACGGAAACAAGCATCCTGGGACCGGTTTCTGGCTTACAGCCGTCATCAGCCAGGCTATCTTGAATGCAGTGGCAAAGTGAGCAAGGGACCCACGTCTGGGCATACCCTGCCAACTTAGGGCGAACATAGCAAAACCAAAGGGGATGATGGACGGAGTGTTGAACATTGCAAGCACTCACCCCCAGTCAACTGATCTGGGTTTAATCCATCATCATTCTTTAGCTCACTCCGCCACCCCAGTTCAGACATGGCCATATACAAATCAGTCTGACCCTGTGCCTCATGGGAACAGTCCAGCCCGAACTGCCAAGCCATGTCTTCCCTGGAACGGAAACAAGCATCCTGGGACCGGTTTCTGGCTTACAGCCGTCATCAGCCAGGCTATCTTGAATCCAGTGGCAAAGTGAGCAAGGGACCCACGTCTGGGCATACCCTGCCAACTTAGGGCGAACATAGCAAAACCAAAGGGGATGATGGACGGAGTGTTGAACATTGCAAGCACTCACCCCCAGTCAACTGATCTGGTCAAGACTGATTTGCATATGGCTGGGTTAAAACTGGAATGGCATGGTGAGCAAAAAAACGATGGATTTAGCCCCAGATCTCTGTACTGGGGTGAATGTATGACATTGTTCTGCATTCTGCCCATCAACTGTTGTTTTTGCATTTGTCACCCCGAGTGGGACGGGTATGCCCAGACGTGGGTCCCGTGCTCTCCATGCCACTGGAGTCAAGCTATCCTGGCTGAAGAGGGGTGAAACCCCGAAACCGGTCCTAGGATCCTTGTTTCCAGTCCAGGGAGGACCTGGCTTGGCAGTTCGGGCTGGACTGTTCCCATGAGGCACAGGGTCAAGACTGATTTGCATATGGCTGGGTTCAAATTGGAATGGCATGGTGAGCAAAAAAACGATGGATTTAGGCCCAGATCTCTGTACTGGGGTGAATGTATGACATTGTTCTGCATTCTGTCCATCAACTGTTGTTTTTGCATTGTAAATACGGCGCATCCATGGTGGCGCAAGGGTTTCTCAGGGTGGCGCAGGGAAAGTGACGCATCTCTACAGATGCGTCACTTTCGTGTAAATATGCCCCTGGGTATTTATATTTAGGACTACTTTCCATACAAAATAGATTTTTTGGTTTGCTAATTACTTTGGCACTGTTTGCTGAATCTTCACAAAACTTTTTTAAAAAAGTCTCATCCACCTTAGCTCTTTCCTGGAAAGTTTTGGGGTGATCCATCAAGTAGGGAATGAGAAAAAGTGGGTTCCCAAAAAGTGTTTTCCCCATGCAATTTTCCATAGGACAATTGAAGAGCAATACCGCAAAAACAGCTGAACGAAATAACACCAGATTTGGCATATAGCTAGATCTTGACCAAGAAAGCATGCTCTTTGTGATTTGGTATAAATCTGTTTAGAAGTTTTTAAGAAATTAAGGCTAAAAATGTATGCATATTTCATGACGCAGATCCACCCAAGATCCTTTGGTTATTTCACAGGTATGGCATTGTGGTGGATTTGCGGATCCAACATATAAAAAATAAACTTTTCTTCAAAACATTTTGGCAATATGGTTATTGGGTGGCTGTGCTAATAGTGTGTTTTGCACAATTATATATGCAGAGGTGGACACATTCCTTAATGCTGTTAAGGAAAATCCTATTTCCTTCTGCTGTGAAAGGACACCATCTTTATGATAGACTCCAGGCACGTTGAAACAGATGTTAATGTGGTATATAGAGCCCATCCAACGGTCACTGAGAAATGCCAAAATTGCTTTGTTGGCATGTCTCAGACATTTCTCTACTTTTGGACAAAATTGACTTGACCACTGCCACTTCTGCCTTTGACATATGTTGAACTATACAAAAGCACTGCAAAGGAAAAGAGCCATCAATTTTGCCACTGCCTCCTTCATTTGGATTTCGAGTCCTGCTCCTGTGACTTTGCCAAGATCATAGCCACCACAGTGCACAATCATGAGGTTAGGGTACTCACAATTCAAAATGATCTCAGCCTTAGGCAACAGTTGATGCCATTTCATACCTCTGTGGCAATCCAAGTAAAGTCCACTTGGGGAAATTCAAAATTCCTGTCAATGGCCCCATTTATGGCATGTTCTCTGCCCAGAAGACCAAGCTGTAGCCCGCAATCTACATTCCAACCATGATGCTGGTATGCTGCAGCAGAACTCAGGAGTCAGTAGCAGAATGAGAAACGTTCAGTAAGATGGAATTAATGTCCACTTTGGGACATTCAAGATTCCTGTCAATGTCACAATTTATGGCATGTTCTCTAGCCCAGAAGACAAAGCTGTTGCCCACAATTTACACTTGAACCATGATGCTACTATCCTGCAGCAGAACACAGGAGGAGTCAGTAGCAGAATGAGAAAAGGTCAGGAAGATGGAAGTACCATCCACTTGGGGACATTCAAGATTTCTTTCAGTGCCACAATGTATGGCATATTCTCTAGCCCAGTAGACAAAGCTGTGGCCAACAATCTACACTCGAACCATGATGCTGGTTTGCTGCAGCAGAACACAGGAGAAGTCAGTACCAGAATAAGAGAAGTTTAGGAAGATGGAAGATGGAAGAGGATTTATAAAAAGGCAGAGCAAACTTTGTGATTGGATGCTGTTAATAACTATTATTTTTATTGTGTATTCTGAGTGGGAGAAAGAGTACCATTGCTTTTATCAACTTATTCAGTGGTTTAAACTTGGCCTGTATTTAATTGCTGATGGGCGCTTTGATCTATGTATCGGCTAAGTAGTGTGCATAAGCATAATGATAACAAAATGCCTGCTAGAGGTATTCACAATAAGTTAGAAATGTTCCCAATCACTCATGAACATCAGGAGCTCAATATGTATGAGAGTATTCTGATCCAAACAGTACACTCTTTTCAAGCAATAGTGTGAATGCAGACAAACCTGCAAATTACCTCCAAGCAAATTAGTGAAAGGCCTTCAAAGAAGAGTTGTAGAACTTCCACTAGACTTTACACTGAATATTGATATAGTTTGAGAAGTAAAGGAACCACTAGTGGTTCTAGTAAAAGGTGTGCCAACAACGAAAAATATGATTTGACAGAAATTGAATAGTATAGAGAAAGTAAAGAAAACCATAATATACCTCAAAAAATGTTCTACAAAGATATAGCTGTAGATCACCATGTAACATCACTAGGCACACCCTCTTCAAAGTCTACTGACAGTGGACAGGTTGAAAGAGTAGATTCTGCAAAAGCACAAGAAATATATTTACACTACCATACACAGTATTCACCCTCTACACCGTAGGGATGTAACAGGTGATGCGTTGGAATTATATCAAATAAAACAAGCCAAAGATGATCTCAGTGTGTGGTAAAATGGTTTTGAAGCCCACTGCTTTCCACATCTGTTTCCAACAGGAGAATGATGTTGGTATGATGATCATGCAGTGCAGATTCCTGCTTCAGAGCACCAATCAAAAAAGACTGTACTCTAAAGTTCTGTGATTCAGACAAAATATTCCTTATCTTTTTCACCTCCGCTTAGAAACTGAGCTCTCTGTCTTGTCATATGCTGTCAAACAGGAGTATGATTTCAAAGTATGACTGTGAGAGATTTTGTTGACAAAGTTCTTTGGAAGGGTGAGAATCTTTAGTGCAACCTCATGAAACGTATGATGTACCAATGTGGATCAAATGAGTACTGGTTCCTTGGGCATGGTGAACTCAAGTAAATCTTGGCTGTGCGAAGTATCCTGGGATGATCTGTATGACTTCCTCAGAGAAGCTAGCTCAAACGTTTCTAGCATCAACTTTAAAACATGGAGTGATTCTTCTCTATGGGTCCAGAAAATGTTTACAGGTACATTAACAATAGAATTCAAGCTATACTTAACTTTATCTGCAACAAAAGAAATCCTCCTCAAGGTCCGATAGTTGACAACTTTTAGAGGAAAGAATATCAAACTAGAGGTGCCCCACATATTCACATGTTACTGTAGGTAAAAGGTGCACCAAAATTTGAACAGGATACTGATGACTCATTACTGTCATTATTTAGCAGTATATAACATGTGAGATTCCTTTTGCTTCCCAGGCAGCAAGTATTGCGTTTTCAGTCCCACTGTTGTGGCAAATTCTGCCACTGCAGCTACATATCCAAAGGAAAATACTACATCAAATGTCACTTTAGTTTTCCTAGGCCTGTTATCTTTAAAGGAAGAGTAAATAATTTCATGTCTACATTCAGACACACAGTCTTCAGCAAATCGCCAAAGATTACATACAACATTGAGAGAAGTGAGGCATCCAAGCATATCAGTGACTACAATCCTGTCATTTTGCTTATGTGCAATTCAAACTAAAATAATTTGCCGCTGACAATTCCATTGCTGTTGCTCGATACGTTACTTCCTACATTACCAAGTCTGAAAAGACAGAAATGAAAGAGGTGAGGGAAGAGATTTCAGCAGATACATCTTTAACAGAGAAGTTTTATGGCTTCAGTCTGAAGATGCTTTCTCAGAGGTAAGTAAGTTCTTATGAGGCATGTCATCGATTGAGTTAGGCGAGTTTACATCGGATGTCCAAATCCATCATTTGGATTAATTTTGACCTTGCTTCTATTTGTAACATGTTATTGATGTCTTTTGCTGAGACTGCATAGTTTGCAAACTCTTGTTCTGATAGCACACCCAAATCAAAGTGTTCATTTAGAAACCCTCTGTCTATATAAAGTAGTTCAATTCTACACATACAGAAACAATGAGGAAGAAAACATTGAGTGGCAAGTTTGCTGTCTCTGTTTCTAATGGTTGTTTGGTGAGACACAACCTCCTGAGTCTCATCAATCAGCGGAAACTCAGTTGTCAAACTGCAGGTGAAAGAGAGTTCTACTAGTTGGCTCTTCTGCAACTTTTGAAACCTTGGCATAATGAGGAAGAACTGTTAGGTCACCATGACTGCTATGAGAATGCTTTCAATGCAGTTAAAGACCAAATTGAATGTTAAGTGTTACCTACTTGTGAAAATGTTGGGCAATGAGATTCAACATGTGGAAACAACAGTAGCCGAGGTAGTAAAGGATAGTTCACAAGGTAGCCAGAGTTCAGGACCTCATGGTCAAGATCATCTGGGCCAGCCTATTATTGAGAATGAGGCAAATCATTACTATGAATGAAGTGGAAAATGCTATGGTTCAGGTGAAGATTCTATCAATTGACTTAGACAATTTAGTAGCTCAACTAAATAAAGAGCAGCAACACAATTACCCGAAAATAACTCCATCAGTGGATCATGGAATTCTGTGCAATAATTCTGAATGTACATGTACTACATTCTAGCCTACAGATCTGCCTTTTAGTGGACAAGCAGGTACTGTAAAAAGTTTCATGATAAAAGTCCTTACTACATATGTCCCTAAAAAGACAGATTATAACCTTTCTTATTTTGTAACAGCGCCCACTGGACTAGTAGCGCACATTATAAAAGGTATTACTTTGCAACAACTTCTGATGTTGACACTGATGCATGACAACATACTGGAGTACCAAGTGATGCTTGTCATGAAGTATCAAGGGTTCTTAAAAAATGAAGGTCCTGATTATAAATGAGGTTAGCATGGTTTCAAACTTTATGCTGGCCTTTGCTCATCTGGGAATGCAAGAAGTTCTCAGAACAAACTACAATACTTTATTTGGTGGAAGACTTATTACTGTGTATGGGGATCTACTTCAGCTGACCCCATCAAAGGACAGCCAGTTTTCAATAAACTGCTGCATGAACAAACTAGAAACTCTTTAGGCAGCATCAGCAATGTTAACATTTGGTTAAATTTCCAATATAACCAATATAAAGAATTAACTAAAAATATGAGACAGCCTGCAGATTTTTAGTATGAAATATACTGAAAGATGTACGAATAGGAATAGTCTCAAATAAAGCTAAGTCTGGTCTTGAGTGTCATAATTTAACTACTCCACAAGTCTGCTGCTGCTGTAATGGAGGTGCTCCTTAAATCTTACAAACAGATTGTGTGCCTCATGCCAACATTGGACAAGTGTAGCAGTTTAATACTGAATTGTTGATGCTAGAGCAAGTGGACATTAATAATCTTCCAAGTAAAGACAAGATGGAACATCAAGTCTTAAATTTACCACGATGTCAAACAGTGGTAAACAAGCTTGAAGAACATGAGAAATCAGTGTCACATACAGCTGGTTTAGAGAAAAATCAAAAGAAGCAGACTTCATTCCATATCCCAATAAAAGTGAGGTTGAGTATATTTTTATAAGATTTGACCACACAGAGGAGCCTAAATAAATAGGTAGGTGTAGTGTTAGGATCCTGTTAGTCAAAGATTTGTATGTGTGTAGAGAACAGTCTCCCCTGTGATTAGCCTATAATCTCAGGGATTACGTCTGGATGCAGCACTTATAAATATAGGCCAATATGTTTTCAAAGCAGGGATGTCTTATGTTGCACTGTCATGTGTTAGGTCACTTTCAGGGCTGCACCTTGTAGATTTTGATGAGAGCAAATTAAATGCAGAGAGCTCATGTGTTAGTGAGTACAGTCAATTGAGAAGCCTGTATGCTCCTCTACTGGGTCAATACCCGATGTATGAAAAATGTACCATCTTCCCCAATGTAAGTTTAGTAAAATTCTGAAGGTTTGAAAAGCAGAAAAGTTGACAAGGTCAAAGAAGAAGTGATTAAGAAATTGATATCAGAGGATACGGTAGGATGGCAGTTTTCTACTTTTCGGGAGTAAACTGTTATTGCAATGTAATGGTAAATATCCTATTCGTGATACCTCAAGTAACTTTGAAAATTGAAGAAAACAGAGCCAAGCCATTATGTAGATCACTGTCAACCCTACTGAGTACTGTGCGAGCTGAGAAATGTATCTCCTTCTGCAACAGGTATGCATGATTGTGTTGACATTTGTACAGACACACAATTTACAGTACATTCGGAAGAAGATGCTCAAGAATTTTTAACGGTAGTGTTAGCGATTCTAGAAAATGAGCACATTCCAATACATTATTTATTTGGAATCAGCTACTCATGGCTACATAAATGTGAACATTTTAACTACTCAAGAACTCACATTCACTCAGAGCTATTTGTGTTTTTTTCTATACCAGATTGCAAACTGATGACATTTGAAAAATTAATGAAGAAAGCTGTGTAAAATAATGTCCAGATTTCAGAGCAGAAATTCTATCAACTTTAATTGTTAGTAACAGCAGTAAATATTTCATCTTAATGCTATAAAGGTGTGGCGCAGATGGCACTTAAATTAATACACACATTACCAACTTTGAAGCAGGTCAGATTTCACTTTCTGGCAAAACATACACTACTGTTGTCATCATTTTCTATGAGAGAAGAGAGTATTAGATCTGGTCACCAGACAGTCTGTGTGAAAATTAAATAAAGATGGACAGAGTGTAATGACAATTGCTTTGCATTAAAACAGAGATTTACTTAGAAATTATCAAATTTGTATCTCATGTTTTCTGGAACCAAAGTTCTAGAAAATGTAGTGTTGTCAGTATTAAAGATATGTGTTCAGGCAAAAGCCTTCTATATGTTGTGGATATATGTGGTCATGAGGCCTAGCAAGAGGGACCACCACATTAGGCCTTGGCTTTTTCAGTGGCATCATGTCTCTATTATTCTGTCACATTTTGTAACTTAGGGGCATATTCACAAGGAGCTATCGCCGAATTAACGGCACTTTATCGCAGCCAAAGTTGTGATAAATTTACCCCCCCATTCACAAGCCGGTGTTAACAGCCCACAGCACCAGTTTACCCGCGATAGCAGCCGCAAAAATCATCGCCACAGAGGACCCCCGCAAATATCGCTAATGAGATGCAGATTAGGCGTTCCCGTGTGAAAAGTCGAGACAACATCACACCTCAACATTCACAATGACCAGCCACATCTGCGATAAAAACACAAAACAGGCGATGAGGTGCGCTAGCCGCAGGTATTTAACACCTGCCTCAAGCAGGTGTTAAGAAGGACGTCTACCTGCAGTAGGCAACGTAGTCCTGCACACAACCATACCCAAAGAACAAACGATGCCATGGAGCTACTCTACATGCAGCTCGGAGCCCCAACAGGGCCACAACACCCCCTCCACCACCCACTGGACCGCCACCCCCCAGGACCCGGACCCACTCCCCCCGGACCACCACAGAGGCAGCGTAGAGCAAGACAGCGGACCTACCGTAAACGCACCACTCTCACAGACCTAACGCCCACGGAAGTCATTGCCCACTACAGGCTCAAAAGGACAACCATCCTCCGCATCCTGACCCACATTGCCCACAGGCTGACGGTACCAACACAGCGGAGAACAAACATCCCTACGCAGACAAAGTTGCTGGCAGTGCTGCACCTGTTGGCCTCTGGGACCTTCCAACCAACAACTGCCAGAGTCGGAGGGGTCTCACAGCCAGCCCTATCAAAGTTCATCACACCTGTCCTGGATGCCATCCTCAGCTTTATACCCCAGTACCTTCACTTCCCCAACACTGCGCAGGAACAGTTGGAGACTAAGCAAGGCTTCTACGCCATAGCCGGATTCCCGGCCGTGTTGGGGGCAATCGACTGCAGACATGTCCCACTTGTGCCCTCTGCGGATACTGCACACCACTACAGCAACAGGAAGCACACGCATTCCATCAATGTGCAGGCAATAGTGGACCAACGGGTAATGTTCACCAATGTCGTTGCCAACTACCCAGGCAGTGTGCATGATTCCTTCATCTTCCAACAGTCCATCATCAACCAGCACTTCCAGGATGGCACACATGGAACGGGACTGCTCGTTGGTAAGTACCAACTCAAGACACCACACATCCCACAGCCACCAACGCACAAGGCACAGCTGTGGGGATGCACACGTGACCAAACCACATCCGACATGTCAAACTACACGACCACCTACCAGACACGACTACACCACTCCATGGTCATCCTGGGCTACCCCTGCACCCAATACAGACTCCACATGGCACCACAGCCACACAACTGCTGAACGTGTGGAGATGCGGAATGCGGCCATGACACATGTGAGGCACTGCTATGCCCCCATGACCCTACCCCGGTCTCCCGCAGGTCAGCGTCCCGTGGTGGTGGGCCCGTGTCGGCCGCTGTGCATCCGAAGCGACTAGCCCTGTGCGACTCGAGTCATCCCCCCTTGTAGTTCAGACATTGCATGTCTGTGTGCCTGATGACTGTTGGTGTAGTTGCCAGCACATGCTACTCCCAGAGGGCTGGCTTACACTCACCCCCCCCACAGCCAGCACAGGCGTCACTGGATTAGTGGGCCTGCCATCACATTCTGCCGAACCAAGTATTGACTCATTTCTCCCTGCACTGTCCCAGGTGATCAAGGATATGCAGTCTGCCCTTGGATGATGACACCCCTCCGAGACCCGAACACACCCGCCCAGAGGCAGTACAATGCGGCCCACATACGCACCAGGGGCATCGTTGAACGCACATTTGGCATGTTGAAGTCACTTTTCAGGTGCCTGGACGGCACTGGTGGGAAGCTCCTGTACAGCCCGGACGTCGTGTGCAAGATGATCGTTGCATGTTGCGTGTTGCACAACATCTGTGTTCGCACCAGGGCTCCATGGATCCCAGTTCCATCATTGACACTTACTTCTCATGAGCACGTCACATTGTGACCCTCCGTGGATTTCATGGGACAGTAGTGGATGTCCATTTGCACTGCATGTGTGAATAAACATGTTTGCAGGTCAAAGGTTGGAATTGTACATTGTCATGTTACATGTCCCTGGGGTTTCAGGTGTGATTTGCCAGGTTGTGCGCTTTTTCCGATCCAGTGGTGTCCTGTGTTCAGTTGTGGAGGTGTTGCTGTTTGTCCCGGGATGTTGTCACTGTCCAGGTGCACTTTTGCTTGTGTGCGTATGCTGCACGGTGGGTGTGTCGCTCCTGCGGCTCTGATTTGTCTGCCACTGGTCTCTTTCAAGTGGTGTGCCTGTGGGTTCTGTTCTTCCACGGTGCGTGGATGTTGTGGTGTGCATGTTGTCCTCTGCAGTTGGCCAGGGTGCATCTGTGGCACTCCGCTGTTGATGTATTTTGTTCTGTGGCATTTTCCGTATACTGTTCTTGTGCTTTTTCCCGCATTGCGCGTGCGTATTGCTGCCCTCGCGCTGGTTTTCACTGTTTTCTTATCGCGCTTTGGCCCATCGCGTGTTTTTTGGTGTTGTGGTTTGTGTTTTTATCTCCGTCGTGGTGGTTGTATCTCGGACTTTGTCCGCGGGTTCGGCAGACTATCGCTTGCTACCGCCTTGTTGTGAATTCCACGTTGACACGGGGTTATTTTCCCGTGATAGGCTGCGTTATTGGAAGTTGCGTTACGCTACTCTTGCAGTAGTTATCACACGCTCTTATGAATATACCCCTTAGAGTTTTAAGGAATAGTGAGTTTTATTTTTATTTGCAAAGTTTTACATAGCGCTGGCTAGACCCAGAGGTATCAGAGCGCTTTACATGAGTATCAGCGAGTTACAGGTTACATAGTTACATAGCGAGTTACAGGTTACATAGTTACATAGCCAAGTATAGACACAGGAGAAAAAAACATGATATTACACAATAATGTGAGTTATGAGCGCTTACACATGTCTTATGGGGAGGGAAAAGGTAGAGGGGGAATGGTGAACAGGGGTAAGGGAAGCAGGTAGGAAACACAACGGGGAGGCGAGGAAAACAATGTCCGATGTCCGGCTGGGTAGGTGACGGCCGAGGGGTGAACCAGAGCCAAACTCCTCTATAGCTGCATAGGACAGCTCCACCGGGCATCGGTCAAGGTTGCTCGGGCACCGCGGTAAGTACAGACAGTTAGGTTTCCGCCCAGGGGGCATCGTCAAAGTTCCATCGAGAGCACCGGTCACGGTGTTGCTGGGAAGCTAACGCAGCATCCTCCTGCTCGCCCCCAGGTCAATGTTCAAATAGTGATGCCGCTACCCGGACAGAGGTCAGCTGCCGTTAAAGCCTCCTTGCCTCCACCAGGAACCGGGGTTTCAGAGCTCCCAGAGGTCGGAGGTCGATATCGCTGGCGGCGGCATAGGAGAAATACCCTGGTGGTGACTGGTAAGGTGTCATCTCGCTCAGAGGGGTGTTTTGTACACAGCATAGCAAGGAACATAAGAGGGCCCCGTTTTTCCTTTGTGGCATTATTTTTCTCCCCTTCTCGCTGCCTTCAAGTCCTCCTTTTGCGTTTATGTTACTCTTTCACTCCCCTTATTATTCTTTCCAGTCGTTTATTTATTTTCCGTTTATTTTTCCTTGTTCACTTTCTGCATTTTGCTCGCTAGTTTTCGTTTATTTTTCCTCGTTTATTTTATGTTTCACTTTCAGTATTTTGCTCGCTTCTGTTCTACCCAGCGTTAAAAAGCAGAAATAGGCAAGGCTAAGGTAATCTGACATTCTCTTAGAGAGGACATTGTATTAATCACATAGGAGTCTAGAAACGGTAACTGCTAAACACACGAGGGCGAGAGGGCGAAAAGTGAAAGTGAAAGTGATTTGTGACTGATAGTGGGGCTGCACTGTCTGCTCTTTGCAATAGTCAAATATACACAGTATTAATGGGTTTCTTTTCAAAATCAGCATGATTTATTTCCCCATAGTTTACAGATGACAAATATATCTTGGAACTGTTGCCAGCATTGGGCAAGTCTGGCTTCGTATACATCATATAAGAATCCACTCAGTGTGAGAACACAGTTTGAGAACCCCAAAAATCTTTTTAAGTATATTAAAAGCTTAAATATACTTGTAGTTTTGATGTAAAAATTTGTTAGAATCTTTCTGATACTTACAGATCATTGTAGTTAACCTATTGATTTATCTAGGATCAAGCTGATCACAGTCTTAGGGAGTAACTAAGCCATTTTCGACTCTTCCAACAGTATATTACATGTACAATTATCTACTAATCATGCTCTTTCTTCAGTAGACAGCTCTTCATGGGAAAACGTTTGTCTCCTCTTACACAAGACATATTATATGAGAACCCAACACTATCTACAGTGTTCATACTATAGAGTGCTTTTCACAGACAGGCCAATCCCTTTGTACAGACAATCCCCATGACACATGTAAGTTTTTACTATGGTAATACTGTACCATGCTTGTAGAGGGGGGCTGCGCACCCTAGGGTAACTATAACTCATGCCGCCACTGTGCACAGTCTTGTCATCAATGAGGGCATTTCAAATGTTGCAGTGATGTTATCAATGATGGAGAACATGTCATGAGTGATGTAAGTGGGATAATCAGCTGCGCATGGCACGGGCATGAGTTATAGTTACCTTAGACCATGAGTTATATTTACTAGCGATAACTATAACTGGTGAATATCAATGGTTCTTTTTTTAGTTTAAAATGTTACATTGCACTGAAGGTTTTACCTAACTATAACGTCACTTTAACCTTTGTTTTTTTTAGTGAATGTCTAGGTTTTTTTTTAATGTAAAGTAATATTTTATTATCATACTTAAAGCAAACCCCCTGCCATGGTGCAGGCCCTGGCAGGCAACACCCCCCCGCCCCCCACCGTGGAGTTGGCTGCAGGGTCTGGCTACACTCAAACAGACCCCATCATCTAATTTGTAAAAAGAAGAGGAGGGGTGCGCAGTCCCCCTCCCCAAGACTTTTCTTTTAAGAGGAGAGAGCATGCAAACCACCTCCCTGAGCCTTTACAGGCCCCATGGACCCTATACTTTGGGTATTTTTCTGTTAAGTGGAGTGGGGTGCGTATCGCCCTCCATGAGCATATAGTTGCCCCAGGGGCCCTATCTTCCAGGGCATTATGTGCCCCTGAGTGGGTGCCCCGGTGCCCATCATGTATTGTCCAGGGGAGTGATTCAGTTGTGGACATTGGAGGCTGGAATCAACATTTAATTTTTCAACATGAGATGCCTCCAAGACCATCAATCAAAACATTCTTTAGTGGAAGAAGCCCAAGTGTTGTTTCTTCCAATGTAATTTTTTTATTACTTTCAACTGATAAGTGCACTTAAATTTATCACTCTAAAATGAAAATATTAATGGAATTCATAGTGAAATTAATCAACAGTCTTCCTTTCTCAAGTTATAGCTTTTTTAAAAAAAAATTCAAGAAAACATTATACATATAAAACTTACAATTATAGACAAAGACAAAGGACACAACTTATACAAATCAAAAATGACAAATGTTACATGACATTACTTATTGAGTATATACAATGAGGTGTCCTACATTATCCTATTAGAGGGACATTTGCCACTTTAGTCCTCTAAGCTGTAGTGCTATACAGTCCTACTTGGCCCGATAATAGTGGGGGGCAGAGCATTAGTTTGTGTCAGGGTATGGTCCTGAATTCCATCTCCTGTAGTGCACCACTTTATGTGCAGATGAAACAATTTATGATAGCTCTTGGCCCCTTTGTAATAGCGCCAACGCGTTTCCACCTTCGTGTTGGGCTTGTGATGTGTTTCAGTGAGGGTCTTCTTCCGGGCTGTAAGCTTTATGGACACTGTGTGGTTGTTAAAACAGACAATTACTATCTTATGATAGTCCTTGTGTCCCTTAATTTAGTGGTACGTAGGCTAGATTCCACGTATCTTTAAACGTTGTGAGAAGACGTACCTTTGAGTCAGCTTTTCTTATGTTCTTTTGGGGCATGTGTGAAGTTTCCTTAACAGGGGCACCTGTTGTATCATGCGGTCCTGCGTGAGAGATGTACATAAAGCAAGAATGAAAGTTATCCTCTAAGTTTTGGAGCCCATCATCCTATATGTTATTCTGCGTTGAAAGGGGGGGGGGGTGTTCCTACCTTGAAGTCTATGTGGAGGCCATCCAACCATCAGGGGCATCCACTAAACAGTATGTTGGGGCTGTGGGGTGCCCCAGAGTCCCCGTGGCGCTGCTGGCTCCCCACATGCACCTATCCTGGGTGCTGCAGGAGCAGGTATTACTCTCACCCAGTGGGAGCGGCTGTTTCTGCTTGCTCCCGCCAGGCAGGAGCAATCTGAGTTTCCCTGACCACAAGAGCATGGGCAGGGAAACAAAAGTCTGCTCCCACCCGGCAGGAGCATTTCCAAAGCTCCTGCTGGGTGGGAGTACAATTGATTTCCCTGCCTGCTGGCAGGGAAGCCATGGAGTTGTGGCGTTGGGCTCAAAGGATACAGTTTATGAGCCTGCCCCAAATTATGGGGTACCCGGGGCCTTTTAAGGCTCAGGAGGAGGGCTGTGCACCATCCTCCATAATACTTAAATATTGACCTTGGGGGATTGATTCCTTAGGGAAAATTTGAGGCCTGGGCAGGCAGGACGTGAGCTCTCCTCCCATATTAAAAATAATTTCGGCCCCTGGAGATGGGGGCCAAGGGCTGCACAATCTTGGAGAAGGGGCCACATACCCCTCCCCTTTTTTTGAAAGAAGTGGTCCTGGGGGATGAGGTCCTGGCAGTAGCCTGGTTTGGGAGGGGGGCTGTGTGCCCCTCTCCCTTTTGTTTATACTTCTGTCCCAGGGACTAGGTTCCCTGGGACCTCGATGAGGTTTGGGGTGGTGGACCGTGTGTCCCCTCTCCTTAGTTCTTCTCAGTGACCCCTGGCCTCCATATCATTTTTTTAAATGCTGTGATCCCATGGGAGTCCAGCAGGACTCACGCCGAACCGCAGCGTTTAAAAAAACAAAAACAAATCTATTTAGGCCCACAGGCCTAAATGGGGGCAGGGTATCCCTACCATGCCCCTCTAGATTATTTTTTACATTTAAGCTCAGGACAAGGGACAAAGTCCATGAGTCATGTAATGGCTGACTGCAACATTTTTCTTCATATTGCAGGCAGCCAACTAGAGTGCTTGCTCACACAGGAGCATGCCTCCTGTGGGAGAAAACTGGCCCAGGTGGAAAAAAAAACCCCGGGCCAGTCAGACCATACTATTTTTTTTAATTAGCTTTGAGGAACTCTCACGCAAGTTCCTTGAACATTCAGCTATAAAAATATTTTTGTACCTTAATATCTAAAAAAACTGCTGAATGGATTTACACCAAATCACAAAAGCACGCTTTCTTGGCCAAGATCCAGCTACCTGCCAAATTTGGTGTAATCCCGTTTAACAGTTTTTGAGAGAGCGCTATTCAAAAACGTTTATCGAAAATGCATGGGGATTTTGCATTTTGGGGCCTTCCCTTTTCCTCTGCCTCAGCTTGACGGATCACCCCAAAACCTTGCATGCACAAACTAGGCAAAAAATAGAAACTTTAGCTACTTATATTGAGATTGAAATATTACAGAAACAAAAAGGTTTGTTTGATACTGGGATCCACTACCAGAGTCTGGAAGTCTATCTATCTATCTATCTATCTATCTATCTATCTATCTATCTATCTATCTATCTATCTATCTATCTATCTATCTATCTATCTATCTATCTATCTATCTATCTATCTATCTATCTATCTATCTATCTATCTATCTATCTATCTATCTATCTATCTATCTATCTATCTATCTATCTATCTGTCTGTCTGTCTGTCTGTCTGTCTGTCTATCTATCTATCTGTCTATCTGTCTATCTGTCTATCTGTCTATCTGTCTATCTGTCTATCTGTCTATCTGTCTATCTGTCTGTCTATCCATCCCTCCATCTATCTACATATATATATTTATATTGATATCTAAACAATACCCTTTCAGGCATAGAGTGCAGCATAAATTATGCAAAAAAGAAGCAGAGAACTCTGGGTAGTTCCCAGGTTTAGGTAGAGAGCAGGTCCTGTATAGAGCACCCTACAACTCTAGTGACACTCTGAATCTGCAAAGCTTTTAAGAATAGGATTAGCACATTGCCATCCATGCCGAGCTCGAAAGGGACAAAGTATTTTGCCATTTCTACAGCAAGGTCTTTAAGCATAGGATCAGCACAGTGCCATCCATGCCAAGATGTGAAATGACTAAAGACTTTTACCACTCCAGGCACAGTATTATTGCATTGGATTGGTAAAATACCATTAAAACCAACCACGCGCCAACAGCGATGCAGTGATTTGCTGGCCGCAAACTGAGAGAAACACACACACAAAACCATAGAAATTCAGCACTTATAGTTATCTGAAGTAACTATATCTTGTGCCCAAGGTAACTATAACTCGCGCTCTTGCCATGCACTGCTAACTACCTCACATATTACATCACTCATGGCATCCTCTATGACATCCTTGATAATATCACAGCAACATTTGCAGTAAAATTATTGATGAGAAAACTGTGCATGTTGTGGGTGCGAGTTATAGTTACTTCAGATCTCCAACATTGATTTAACTGCCAATTTCAAAGTTAATGCTTTTTCACAGCCCTCCAGTGGGCCTCAGGTCTGTACAAACGCTTCCTGATATTCATTTCCTCATGCTGGAAATTGGCAGTTAAATCAATGTTGGAGAACGGACCCCACCGAGGGGGGATAATTGGGACTACCGCTCCCGGCATGCTGTTCACTGGAGAGCGCATGCCTGATGGATAAAAAATGTGGCAGTCCATTTCTGTTTTCCTAACTTGCCCGCCCTATGATTAAGGTGCAGGTGGCACCGAAACGCGTCAGGGATATAAATTGATTGGGTTTGAACAGCCGCTTCCTGTTAATTAAAGGTTTTGCCGAACTGTTCTGTTATATTCTGCTTTTGTAAATGTCATGCTATTTTACCACCAGTGGAATGTTGCTGTGATGATGCTGTTCAGAATGTTGGGAATCTGTTAGAAGAGTCACAGTTGAGTGGGCTGAGCAGCATGCTGGCTGCTCCTGGTGGGATTTCTGTAGTTCTGTACTACTCATCTATGTATCCTGTAACCTTCCTCAATAAATCTTCAGGAAACTCATCACGGCTACTTGGATTAAATCACTACAAACTTTATGGCGACGATTCAAAGAAGAACGTACGTGTGTTACCTGTAAGGATTTTCTTTATCAAGTCTAAAGCAACTTACTTGAAGCAGAAGAAATTGAACTGGATCTTGAAGTGCCTTGCACCCCGAGCCCCACCAGTGACCACTCCAACGGTCGCCCAAGCTGTAAGTGCCAGTTTCCGTTGGACTTTCTTCCCCTACCCTCCTGTTTTGGAAGATATGTTCCTGTCATGCTGCCTGTCTGTTCTGCTGCCTGCCTGCTTTGCTACCTGCCTGCCATGCTGCCTTGGATGAGGTGTCCCTGTCCTGCTTCATTAGGAGAGTGCCTCCCGTAATTGGAGTTTCTCACAGCACTAACGAGCTGCAGCTTCCTTGTGATAACACTATTCCCATGTGCCCCAGACATCTACTTCATCCTGTGATCTTTGTTACGCAGAAGACCCGCTGCCCCCATTTGTGTCTCTTCCCAAGCGTTCCACATTGAAACAAGCTGCGTGCCCCATAGCAATTCACCGTTATTTTTACAAGCTTCTGTATTGTGTGCACCATGCCTGCTCTACTGGCTTTGCTTCGCGGTGACAACTCGACAGCACCTCACAGAATTGTGATAACCGGCACCCCTGGTGAGCTTGTATATTTATTTAGGAGGGAAAGACTGTTCATGCCTTTGCGGTCAGTAACTTTGAGTACTTTGGGGTTTTTGTTGCTCATTTCCGCTGTGTGTGGCTCCACCATGGCAGTTGAACCGCTGCCTGACATTTTTAAACTTGGCACGAGCTGTGCACAGTACACACACACAGCGCGGGCAGCCTTACTTGCTTCCAGCTTTCCTGCCATACCTTCTTTGTTCTTCTGTGACGTGTGCCTGCTGGTAGCAATGCCTTCGAGCACGGTGATGCCGGGAGCCGTCCGGCGCGGCGTCACCAGTGCGTGCCGCCATCTTACGTTTGGCATCTTCCATGAGCTTATGTGCAGCTCCTAGCGTGATTCACGCTTTGCCAACCACGTTTTTTTTTCTTCTCTGCATTACAATAAAGTTAATTCGAACATCATCGTCATGCAGCATCAACACTTTAGTGGTTCGTTCGTCAGTTTCCCCTCTTCAATCTCTGCGGTGTTCCTCCTTGGCCTGCGAGTGACTTGCTGGTGACCAGTTCTTCCATCTCTTAGAGGCTAGTTTTGCAAGCAGTTTTGTTGGAGGACATCCTTTGTTACCTCAACTGAAGCGAGGTTATTTCAGCTGAAATGTGGTTAGTGACTACTGTTACTGCTTGCTGCCTGAATTTTTTTTTTTTTTTTCCGCTCCTCTTGTAATTGACTTGCCCACCTGTCATCTCTTATTGCTGCATTCCTCGGTGACAGGCACACCTGTTCTGCAAACGATTAAGATGTTATTTTGTTTGTTTCTCAGTTCGTGATTTTTGTGCCATGGATTACTCTGATGTTTATGTTGTTGCAGTGACTTCTTTTCACCATTCGCAATGGATTTCACTTTACACTAGTTGTGTACTTTTGCATTTCAAGAGGAGTTTCAGGTGAGAGGTCGCTCACCAGTGTTCCAGAGTGTTACTGAGGGCTAATGTCCTATGCCATGTACATGTTGTTGTGGTTTGCTTACTAATGTGGTGATGCGTTAATTCTTTATTCTTCTTTCATGTTTTTCACAGGAAGTACAAATTTATGAATTTACAGTGATTTCTTATTGTTGCATGCCAACATTGTTGATTTGCATTTCTTATGCTCATGTTTTGTTGGTGTCGCTTCTCTCTCACGTTTTATTTACAGATATCGTATCTTTGCCTAAGGGATCTGTTTCTGGTCTGTGTCACATTTGTACACGTACACATATAGGCTGTTTATTAGTGGTAGGAATTTACTATGTGCATTTGTGTTTTGACCTATAATACATTTCTCGAAGTTACTGTTTTTCTCGTATTTTATCCTTCATAGGATTGTACAATGAGTTCAGTTTGATCTACATTGTACGTTTATGGACCCTAGGTACTCACCGCTAAGAGTCCATTATTTCAATTTTCTTGTTCACAATACAGTTTTCTCTCCATTTTTATCCTTCATAGGATTGTACAATAAGTTTATTTTGATCTACATTGTACGTTCATTGACCCTAGGTACGCACCGGTAAGAGTCCATTGTTTCAGTTTACATGTTATTTTTTGGGGGGATCGCAATGGGTTGTAGTCCCATCTGCTCATTTATGCATGGATTTACATCCTTTTTGCATCTGTTAACCATTTTTATTCCTAGGTATAAGTCATGGGTTCACACTCATATAATCTGGTTAACGTTAACTATCTCCCTCTCGAATTCAGAGATATCATGGGTTTTGACCCATACACTGTTGTTGACATTGGGTAACCTGCTCTGGGTTTTTAGTCACATGTTCCCTTACATGTGTGTTGTATGGGTCCTAGTCCCATTACGGCATTGCTCTCAGTGTCAACTCTAGATTACGTTACCTGAACATGGTTTATTGTTGCATGGTTTTCGTCCCATGTTCACATGCGTTGGGCACATCTTTACTTTTGCAATGGGTGTGTTACCTTAGTCTCACTCCTGTTTCTATTGTTTTCCCGATGTCATGTTTTCTCATTATTACATTGTTAAATTTTGCAACGTAATGTTTTGTTCTGATTATTTCACTTTGTTGTATTTTTTTTTCTCATCTGTCCTCTGACTCGCATGTTTCCAGCTTTTCTTTTCCTTTTGTCATCTCCAGTTTCTGGTCTTTTACCTTATTGTCAGTTTTTTCTCGTTCTTCTGTTTTCTTTCTCTTATTGTACTGCGTGTTTGTTTTTCGTTCCTCTTTTGTTTGCCTCATTTTGTCCGTGTCTGGGTTCATTTCAGTGTTGTTTCTATGCTATTTCTTGCATCCTCGCGTGCTTGCCTGGCCAGCTGGTGTGCTTGGGAGTTTGTCATTCGTGTCTTTGCGTTCTTCCTTTTTCTTTGTAGAAGGGAGGATGGGTTATTCCTGTCTGTTTCTCCATTTCTCTTGTTTTCTATTCTCTCTTTTTTTCTTGTTCTCTCTTCGCATCATTCTTCTCATTACTTTTGTATAATTATTTTGCCTTCTCTTTATCGGGTTCTCTTCTTCCGTTTTCTATCCATTTTGTTTTTCCGTATAAGAAAGGGGGATATGTTATATCCTGCTTTTGTAAATGTCATGCTATTTTACCACCAGTGGAATGTTGCTGTGATGATGCTGTTCAGAATGTTGGGAATCTGGTAGAAGAGTCACAGTTGAGTGGGCTGAGCAGCATGCTGGCTGCTCCTGGTGGGGTTTCTGTAGTTCTGTACTACTCATCTATGTATCCTGTAACCTTCCTCAATAAATCTTCATGAAACTCATCACGGCTACTTGGATTAAATCACTACACGTGACGCTTTTCGATGCCACCTGCACCTTAATCATAGGGCGGGCAAGTTAGGAAAACAGAAACGGACTGCCACATATTTTATCCATCAGGCATGCGCTCTCCAGTGAACAGCATGCCGGGAGCGGCAGTCCCAATTATTCCCCATCGGTGGGATCCGTTCTCCAACATTGATTTAACTGCCAATTTCAAAGTTAATGCTTTTTCACAGCCCTCCAGTGGGCCTCAGGTCTGTACAAATGCTTCCTGATATTCATTTCCTCGTGCTGGAAATTGGCAGTTCAGACCTAAGGCCCACTGGAGGGCTGTGAAAAAGCATTAACTTTGAAATTGGCAGTTAAATCAATGTTGGAGAACGGACCCCACCGAGGGCGAATAATTGGGACTACCGCTCCCGGCATGCTGTTCACTGGAGAGCGCATGCCTGATGGATAAAATATGTGGCAGTCCGTTTCTGTTTTCCTAACTTGCCCGCTCTATGATTAAGGTGCAGGTGGCACCGAAACGCATCAGGGACATAAATTGATTGGGTTTGAACAGCCGCTTCCTGTTAATTAAAGGTTTTGCCAAACTGTTCCTTGTGGTGTGCATCTCTGAAGCTCGGGGGCTCTTTTGGGAGATATATATATGTGTTTGTATATATATATATATATTCACAGAAAAAAACATAGGTTTCAGGCTCGTTATAGTTAGTTGGACATTTCACTCGTACAAAACCATAGAACTTCCGCCGTTATAGTTAGTTCAGCTAACTATAACTCGCGCACCCGCAATGCACTGCTGATGACGTCACGTATTACATCATTCATGACATGGTCAGTGACATCACTGAAGACATCACTGATGACATCTCAAATGACATCACTGATGACATCATCCAGTGACTGTGTGTTTCTTTAAAGTTTAAATATGTATTATATATATATGCCAAGGTGTATTGAAGAATGAGTGGGTGTATTAGTGTCTGGATGGAGGATTTAGTAGGTGCGTGACTGACTGTTTAAGTGAGTGATTACATGTGTCTTACTGAATGCATGGGTTAGTGACTAAACTGTGTGAATGTCTGTATCAGTCTGTCTGTTGTTGTATAAGCTGCTGCATGGGTTGGTCAGTAGCTACATGAGTGTCTATATGGGTTATCGATTGGTTGCCTGAGTATTTGTATGGGTGCCTGAGTGTGTGTGTGGGTGGGTGGGAGGTGTGTGACTGTGTGCATAGATGTTTGAGTGGTTGATTCACTGGGTGTATGGGTTCAAGAGTGCATGTGGAAACAGCTGTATGGGTGGGTGAGTGTGTGTATGGGTGTGTTGGTGAGTGAATGGATGTCTCAGTGGTACATGTCCAAGTAACTACATATGTAAAAGGCAGTGTATGTGAGAGTTGGAGTATATAAATGACTATACGTGAGAGTCAGTGATTGTGAGAGTGGCTGTATGGATGAGTGTGTACTTGTATCAGTGATTGTATAAGAGAGTAAGTATGCGTTTGTTTCTGTTTGAATAAGTGATGTGGTGTATGTATAACTGTATAGGTCAGTAAATGGAAGTGTGATTGATTCTTTGCATGACTGACTAGGTGTGTAAGTAACTCTGGATGAGTGCTGGTGTGTGAGTGTCTGTATAGGTGTATGAGTGCTTATGATAGTGTTGTATTGATGAGTGACTGCATGTATGAGTGATTGTATGGGTGAATGAGTGGATGTGTGTGTAGGCCTAGGAATCAGTGAGTGCGTATGTAGTAACTAGTATTGGTGTGTTGATGGTTACGAAAATGGTAGTCTGTATTTTACAGTGGGTATATCAAAGGTTATATTAGAGTGTGAGGAGGTGCATCAGATTTTCACGTGGATGATGTCATCAGTGATGTCATTTGAGATGTCATCAGTGATGTCATCAGTGATGTCACTGACCATGTCATGAATGATGTAGTATGTGACGTCATCAGCAGTGCATTGCGGGTGCGCGAGTTGTAGTTAGCTGAACTAACTATAACGGCGGAATTTCTATGGTTTTGTACGAGTGAAATGTCCAACTAACTATAACATCCCTGAAACCTATGCTTTTTTCAGTGAATTTCTAAGGTTTTTTAAATGCTAATTTCTAACTATAACATGCCTGAAACCTATGGTTTTTTCAGTGAATTTCAATGGTATTTTAAATGCTAATTTCTAACTATAACGTCCCTGAAACCTATGGTTTTTTCAGTGAATTTCAATGGTTTTTTAAACAGAAATTTCTAATTGTAATGTGCCTCAATCCTATGGTTTTTTTCAGTGAATTTCTAAGGATTTATGAATGCTAATTTCTAACTATAACATCCCTATTAAGTGCCCTTGAATCCTGAAGGTCCCTGGTGGCCAAGTAGCCCACCAGGTACCTCCAGTAAGCGCCACAGAGCTGCGTTGCAGAGAGGTGTTCCTAGGCCACACCCCTTTTTACACCACACTGCAAACGCGGCTTCTGGCGCACTGCTGCTCGGACGCTGAAGTCCACTTGTGTCCTGAGGTCCTCAGGACACAAGAGGACCTCATCGCCCCACCAGCAGTGCACCAGAAGCCGCGTTTGCAGAGTGGTGTAAAAAGGGGCGTGGCCTCGGACCACCTCTCTGCAACGCAGCTCTGTGCCGCTACTGGAGGTACCTGGTGGGCTAGTTGGCCCCAGGGACCTCAGGATTCAAGGGACTTAATTCCCAATTTACAGCGCACCAGGGGGTGTGTTTGCACACTTGTTATATCAGGCCCCGCCCCTCCCTGCACCACTGTGCAAACACGCCCCCCTGGCACGTTGTAAGTTGGGGATTAAGTCCCCTTGAATCCTGAGGGTCCCTGGGGGCCAACTAGCCCACCAGGTACCTCCGGTAAGCGCCACAGAGCTGCGTTGCAGAGTGGTGTAAAAAGGGGGCATGGCCTTGGACCACCTCTCTGCAACGCAGCTCCCTGGCGCATACTGGAGGTACTTGGTGGGCTAGTTGGCCCCCAGAGACCCTCAGGATTCAAGGGGACTTTATCCCCCAATTTACAACGCACCAGGGGGTGTGTTTGCACACTTGTCATATCAGGCCCGCCCCCTCCCTGCACCACTGTGCAAACGCGCCCCCTGGCGTGTTGTAAATTGAGGGATTAAGTCCCCTTGAATCCTGAGGGTCCCTGGGGGCCAACTAGCCCACAAGGTATCTCTGGTAAGCGCCACAGAGCTGCGTTGCAGAGTGGTGTAAAAAGGGGGCGTGGCCTTGGACCTCCTCTCTGCAACGCAGCTCCCTGGCGCATACTGGAGGTACTTGGTGGGCTAGTTGGCCCCCAGGGACCCTCAGTATTCAAGCGCGATGCCGGCTTTTTTATTCTTTTTAGAAGGGGGGCTGTGTGGCCCCCTTTATTTTACTATTTTTTGGGCCCTGGGGACCCCATCCCCCAGGGCCTGACCCCTATTTATATAAAAAAAAAATTAAAACGGGAAGAGGGCCGCGTGGCCCGACTCCCGAGGCCAATTTAGGCCCTGGGGACCCCATCCCCCGGGGCATGGCCAGAATTTTCTTTATTTTAAATTTTTTATTTGGAGGGGGCCGCGTGGCCCCCCTCCTAAGGCCAATTATGGCCCCGGGGACCCCATCCCCCGGGGCCTGGCCTCTCTGTTGGGGACTGTGGGGGGAGCCCCAATGCCCCCACGGTCCCGCCGACTCCCCGCGTCCTGCGGGAGTCGGCATTGCTTTTGCACAAGGGGAGCTGCAGACATGCAGCTCCCCTTGTGCAAAATCAATCCTGCTTTGCTTCATTGAAGCGAGAGCAGGTTCCCCTGGGGCCGGCCTTTCCGTTTAAATTTTTTTTTTTAATTATTTTTTATTGGGGAGGGGAGCCACGTGGCCCCCCTCCCAGGCCACTTCTGGCCCCGGGGACCCCATCCCCCGGGGCCTGGCCTCTCTGTTGGGGACTGTGGGGGGAGCCCCAATGCCCCCACGGTCCCGCCGACTCCCCACGTCCTGCGGGAGTCGGCATTGCTTTTGCACAAGGGGAGCTGCAGACATGCAGCTCCCCTTGTGCAAAATCAATCCTGCTTTGCTTCATTGAAGCGAGAGCAGGTTTCCTGCTCTCGCTTCAAGGAAGCAAAGCAGAGTTTGCTATGGCAGGGCGGGAGCCGCACGGCTCCCGCCCTGCCATAGCAAACAGCAGTGTCCCGGGGGTGGGCACCCCGGGACACTGCAGGAGCCGGCCCTGGGGTGTGGAGGTCCCCAGGGCCATCGAGGGCTCCAGGAGGGGGGCCGCACGGCCCCCCTTCCAACGTTTGCAAAGCCCAGTGGAGGTGGTGGTACCCGGGGCACGGGGGTCCGTAACGGACCCCCGAATTTAAATATAGAGTGCCCCAGGGAGGTGGTGGTCCCCGGGGCGTGTGGGGGGCTCGAGCCCCCCCACACATCAATTCAAATTTTTAAACAGAGCCCCGGGGAGGTGGCGGTCCCTGGGGCTGCGGGGTTTATTCTGAAAGCCCCGGGTAGGTGGCGGTCCCCGGGGCAGCGTGGGGGGGATTGGGACCCCCACAGGCATTTTTTTCACAGCCCCGGGGAGGTGGCCGTCCCCGGAGCTGCAGGGGCCCACCGTGCCCCCGCATACAATGTAATAAGCCCCGGAGCTGCGGGGGCCCCTGTGGGCCCCCGCTAATTAATTGGCAGTACCCCCGGGACCTGGCCCACCCTGGGGCTTTTTGAAAATGAAGCACGGGAGCCCGCCCTTTTTTCTCAAAAATAATTTCGGCGGGATTTGCAACCCCAACGCGATTTCCACCGAAATTATGAAAAGAAATGCTTTTTCTGGCCCTGGTGGTCTTTGTGGGACCCCCTGAGCAGGCCTAGGGGGTCAGGGTGTTTCTACCCTGCCCCCTTTTCTTGTTTTTTAACCTTTTTTTTACTGTTTTCTTGTGACTCGGTTCTACCGAGTCACAAGATGGCTGCCAACACTTCCTGGTTTGGAGTGTTGGCAGCCAATTAGAGTGAAGCTCGTGCTCGAGAGGGTTCACGAACCCTCCTCGGCCACAGATATCAAAACTTTTTCTTTTTCTAATTTATCAGCAACTACTGAATGGATTTACACCATTTAACAAAAAGGGCTATTTTCTGAACCAAGGGCTACCTTTTTGCCAAATTTGGTGTAATTCCGTTCAGCAGTTCGGGCTGTAGCTTTGTCTAAAGTTTCCTATGGAAATTAACACGGGGAAAATGTGTTTTGGGACCCCCCTTTTTTCTTGGCCCCCGCTTGACGAATCACCCCGAAACTTTCAAGATAAGAGCTGACCGGAGCGCCCCACTAGTTTTGAAAATTTCGCGAACATTCGTCAACCGGTGCCAAAGTTATTGGGAAAAGAAAAAACGCTTTTTGAATAGAAACAAGTTCCTAACTATAACTACCTACTGGCGACCGCCAGTAGGTAATATATATATATATATATATATATATATATATATATATATACTGCTAGCTTCGCCACGAAGACCACTCAGTCCCAAAAAAGACGAAATGCAGACCCGTTGATGATGCGTTGTTAAGTTTATTCAAAATTGCCCAGCACCACCGCCATGACGCGTTTCGGGCAACTCAATGCCCTTGATCACATGACGCGCATGTGGAGTCCTTTCACCTATTTAAAGTGCTAGTGCAAACACGTGACTGAATTTATATATATATATATATACATTCATACATACATACATACATATATATATGTATATATAAATATATATATATACATATATATATATATGTATATCCTTTCAAAACGGCCCACTTAAGAAGTAAATGAATAAAGATAGTTTATGAAGATCCCACGAGAAAGTAGACATTGGAAAACTAAAGATGTGATGCAAAACTTCAGAATTGATAGTTAAGTGTAGAACGGTTTTAGATACAGGTAATAGTTGTCCTTATGAAATTGCTCGACACAGAGGTGAGAAATTGACGAGACCTGAGAATTCCTTTGCCCACTGGAGGGCAAGATCCTGAGCATGTAAAGAATTACCCACTGGAGGGCAGGATTTGGAATGAAAAAATAGGCATACCCACTTGAGGGTTAGTACTCTTAAGAATTATTGCAAAATAAAAGTAGGGACTCTGAGATTGATGTTAGAGAGATGATTGATACATGAGGTATATATGGATTGATTTTAGGTTTCACCTATACCTGTATCGTGAAACAGTACTCAAATTTGAAGCAAAAAAAAAAAAATTCCTAAGCACAATATTAGCTCTGCTCCTCAAAAGGGACATATTCATTTTTCAATTTTAAATTGGTTTGGGTTTCTTTTTCATATTTTTACAATTTACTCGCGATAAGAATTGGTATGTATAGTTTGGACTACATTATCCAGAATGCTCAGCAGAATGCTGCAGGAAATGATGTAATTGTTGGTCATGTATGTTTAAAACAAGAAAAAAATGCAGCCTCTGTTGGCTTGTTTGACTCGTGAACAAGGTCTCTGTCGAGACTGAAACGTGTAGAGTTTCTGGCATGCTTAATAAATCAAAGCTGAAACTGCAGTAAACTTTGAATCTCCTTCATTCGTGAGTGCGAGCAGAAAACACCTAGAGGGAAAAAGTGGCGATATATATATATCTATATATATAGATATTACCTATTGGCGGTCGCCAGTAGGTAGTTATAGTTAGGACCTTGTTTCTATTCAAAAAGCGTTTTTTCTTTTCCCAATAACTTTGGCGCCGGTTGACGAATCATTGCGAAATTTTCAAAACTAGTGAGGTGCTCTGGTCAGCTCCTGTTTTGAAAGTTTCGGGGTGATTTGGCAAGCAGGGGCCGAGAAAAAAGGGGGGTCCCAAAATGTGTTTTCTCCATGTTAATTCCCATAGGAAACTTTAGACACGGCTACAGCCCGAACTGCTGAACAGAATTGCACCAAATTTGGCAAAAAGGTAGCCCTTGTTTCAGAAAGAACTCTTTTTGTTAAATGGTGTAAATCCATTCAGTAGTTCCTGAGAAATTAAAAAAAGAGGGCGAAAAATGAATTTCCCATAGGAAACTTTAAACACGGCTACAGCTCGAACTGCTGAACGGAATTACACCAAATTTGGCAAAAAGGTAGTGCTTGGTTCAGAAAGCGCCCTTTTTTTAAATGGTGTAAATCCGTTCAGTAGTTGCTGAGAAAATCAAAAAATAAAAGTTTCGATATTTAGAGGCACGGAGGATCCGCGGACCCTCCCGACCACGAGCTTTATTCTAATTGGCTGTCAACACTCCAAACCAGGAAGTGTTGGCAGCCATCTTGTGACTCGGTAGAACCGAGTCACAAGAAAAGAGAAAAACAAACGCTAAAAACAAGGAAAGGGGGCAGGGTAGAAACACCCTGACCCCCTAGGCCTGCTCAGGAGGTCCCACAAGGACCCCCAGGGCCCAAAAAAGCATTTAAAAAAAAATAAAATTGGTGAGATTCGCGCACCCAGCGCGAATTTCGGCCGAAAATAAAACAAAAACGAAGCGTGGACTCCCGCGCTTCGTTATTATTTAGCCCCTGGGTGGGCCAGGTCCTGGGGGCACTGAAAAAATGTGTGGGGGGGCCCCTCTCCCCCCCACACTTCCCCGGGCACCGCCACCTCCCAGGGGCTTGATTTATGAGTTGCGGGGGGGCATGCAGCCCCCCCGCAGCCCCGGGGACCACCACCCCCGGGGCTAATTTTTAAATGTGTGGGGGGCCTCCAAGGCCCCCCAAGCCCCGGAGACCGCCACCCCCCGGGGCTTTCAATAATTATTTGCGGGGGGCACATGGCCCCCCGCAGCCCCGGGGACCGCCACCCCCCGGGGCTTGTTTTTAAAAAAAACATAAACCTGTGTAGGGGGGCTCGAGCACCCCCACACGCCCCGGGGACAGCCACCTCCCCAGGGCACTAAAATGCAAATTTGGGGGTCCGTTACGGACCCCCGAGCCCCGGGGACCAGCACCTCCCCGGGGCTTTGTAATTGAAGGGAGGGGGGCCGCGCGGCCCCCCTCCTGGAGCCCGTGATAGCCCTGGGGGCCAATGGGCGCGTTTGCACAGTGGTGAAGGGAGGGGGCGGGGCCTGAGGTGACATGTGTGCAAACACGCCCTATGGCGCTTTTTACGTTGGGGAATTAATTCCCCTTCAATCCTGAGGGCCCCTGGGGGCCAACTAGCCCACCAGATACCTCCAGTAAGCGCCACAGGCCTGCATTGCAGAGAGGTGGTCCAGGCCACGCCCTTTTTACACCTCTCTGCAATGCAGCTCTGTGGCGCTTACTGGAGGTACCTGGTGGGCTATTTGGACCCCAGGGACCCTCAGGATTCAAAGGGACTTAATTCCCCAACCTAAAACGCGCCACAGGGCGCGTTTGCACAGTGGTGAAGGGAGGGGGCGGGGCCTGAGGTGACACGTGTGCAAACATGCCCTGTGGCATGTTTTAAGTTGGGGGATTAAGTCCCTTTGAATCCTGAGGGTCCCTGGGGTCCAACTAGCCCACCAGGCAACTCCAGTAAGCGCCACAGAGCTGCATTGCAGAGAGGTGTAAAAAGGGGCGTGGCCTCGGACCACCTCTCTGCAATGCAGGCCTGTGGCGCTTATTGGAAGTACCTGGTGGGCTAGTTGGGCCCCAGGGACCCTCAGTATTCAAGGTGACCTAATCCCCCAACTTAAAATGAGCCACGGGGCGCGTTTGCACAGTGGTGAAGGGAGGGGGTGGGGCCTCAGGTGACATGTGTGCAAACACGCCCTGTGGCACGTTTTAAGTTGGGGAATTAATTCCCCTTGAATCCTGAGGGACCCTGGGGGCCAACTAGCCCACCAGGTACCTCCAGTAAGCGCCACAGGTCTGCCTTGCAGAGAGGTGGTCCGAGGCCACGCCCCTTTTTAAAACCTCTCTGCAACTCAGCTCTGTGGTGCTTACTGGAGGTACCTGGTGGGCTAGTTGGACTCCAGGGACCCTCAGGATTCAAGGGGACTTAATCCCCCAACTTAATTTTAAAACGCGACACGGGGCATGTTTGCACAGTGGTGAAGGGAGGGGGCGGGGCCTGATGTGACAAGTGTGCAAACGCGCTCCGTGGTGCGTTTTAAGTTGGGGGATTAAGTCACCCTGTATCCTGAGGGTCCCTGGGGGCCAACTAGCCCACCAGGTACCTTCAGTAAGTGCAACAGAGTTGCGTTGCAGAGAGGTGTAAAAAGGGGCATGATCTCGGACCACCTCTCTGCAACGCAGCTCTGTGGTGCTTATTGGACGTACCTGGTGGGCTAGTTGGGCCTTAGGGACCCTCAGGATTCAAGGGGACTTAATCTCCCAACTTAAAACGCGCCACTGGTACGTTTGCACACTTGTCACATCAGGCCCCACCCGCTCCCTTCACCACTGTGCAAACAGGCCCTCTGGCGCGTTGTAAGTTGGGGGATTAAGTCCCCTTGAATCCTGAGGGTCCCTTGGGTCCAACTAGCCCACTAGGTACGTCCAGTAAGCGCCACAGAGCTGCGTTGCAGAGAGGTGTAAAGAGGGGAGTGGCCTTGGACCACCTCTCTGCAACGCAGCTCTTTGGCGCTTACTGGAGGTACCTGATGGGCTAGTTGGCCCCCGGGGACCCTCAGGATTCAAAGGGAATTAATCCCCCAACTTAAAACCCGCCAGGGGGCGCGTTTGCACAGTGGTGAAGGGAGGGGGCGGGCCTGATGTGACATGTGTGTACTTATCCAATCACTCCGCCAAAACCCAAGCACTTATAAATTCACCATGCACTCTCTTTGCAGTATTCTAATCATCCAGTTAGTACCCATGCACTCATGCAATGACCCATGCACTAACTCATGCACTGCTACAATACTCTGAGCCCTACTGATGCAGTCCAGCCATCGCCCTGTCACTACCCATGCACTCCTCCTATCACCCAGCGAGCACCATGTACTTATCCAATCACTCCGCCAAAACCCAAGCACTTATAAATTCACCATGCACTCTCCTTGCATTACTCTAATCATCCAATCAGTACCCATGCACTCATGCAATGACCCATGCACCAACTCATGCACTGCTACAATACCCTGAGCACTACTGATGCAGTCCAGCCATCGCCCTGGCACTACCCATGCACTCCTCCAATCACCCAGCGAGCACCATGTACTTATCCAATCACTCCGCCAAAACACAAGCACTTATAAATTCACCATGCACTCTCCTTGCAGTACTCTAATCATCCAGTCACTACCCATGTACTCATGCAATGACCCAGGCACTAACACATGCACTGCTACAATCCCCTGAGCACTACTGATGCAGCCCAGCCATCTCTTTGTCACTACCCATGCACTCCTCCAATCACCCAGCCAGCACCATGTACTTATCCAATCACTCCGCCGAAACCCAAGCACTTATAGATTCACCATGCACTCTCCTTGCAGTACTCTAATCATCCAGTCAGTACCCATGCACTCATGCAATGACGCGGGCACTAACACATGCACTGCTACAATCCCCTGAGGACTACTGATGCAGTCCAGCCATCTCCTTGTCACTACCCATGCACTCCTCCAATCACCCAACCAGTTCCATGTCCTTATCCAATCACTCCGCCAAAACACAAGCGTTTATAAATTCACCATCCACTCTCCTTGCAGTACTCTAATCATCCAGTCAGTACCCATGTACTCATCCAATGACCCAGGCACTAACTCATGGCAAATACAGAGGAGGTCATGCTAATCACAGGGGTACCCCAACGCATAGTGTTCCCTAGTGTATGTAGGTGTTTTCACTGTATTCTAAGTGTCTTTTAGCATAGCACTGGCTCTAGGGCCGGTTAGTCAGAGTCAGTTACCACCAGTACCCGTCAGCAAAAAGTTGGGGGCACAGGAGGACTTTCTGCTCCTCTGTTGGTTCTTTCTGCACATCTCTTGCTGCTTCTTGCACTTTTCTTCGTCTTTCTGGACTTCTCTTGCCTCTTTCTGCATTTGTCTTGCTTCTTTGTGCGCTTTTCTTCCTCTTTCTTCACATGTCCTACCTTTGTAGGCATAGTTAGAAATTAGCTTTTAAAAAACCTTTGAAATTCACTGAAAAAACCATAGGTTTCAGGGACGTTATAGTTAGAAATTAACATTTAAAAAACCTTTGAAATTCACTGAAAAAACCATAGGTTTCAGGGACGTTATAGTTAGAAATTAGCATTTAAAAAACCCTAGAAATTTACTGAAAAAACCACAGGTTTCAGGGATGTTATAGTTAGTTGGACATTTCACTCATACAAAACCAGAGAAATTCCCCCATTATAGTTAGTTCAGCTAACTATAACTCGCGCCCCCGCAATGCACTGCTGATGACGTCACATATTACATCATTCATGACATGGTCAGTGACATCACTGATGACATCACTGATGACATCTCAAATTACATCACTGATGACATCACTGATGACATCATCCACGTGGAAATCTGATGCACCTCCTCACACTCTAATATAACCTCTGATACACCCACTGTAAAATACAGACTACCATTTTCGAAACCATCGACACACCAATACCAGTTACTACATGCGCACTCACTGATTCCTAGGTCTACACACACATCCACTCATTCACCCATACAATCACTCATACATGCAGTCACTCATCAATACAACACTATCGTATGCACTCATACACCTATACTGACACTCACACACCGCCACTCATCCATGGAGTTACTCACACACCTAGTCAGTCATGCAAATAATCAATCACATTCCCATTTACTCACCTATACAGATACTAACGCATACTTCTCTCTTATATAATCACTGATACAAGTACACACTCATCCATACAGCCACTCTCACAATCACTGACTCTCACGTATAGTCATTTATACTCCAGCTCTCACATACACTGCCTTTTCCCTATGTAGTTACTTGGACATGTACCACTGAGACATCCATTCACTCACCAACACACCCATACACACACTCACCAACCCATACAGCTGTTTCCACATGCACTCTTGAACCCATACACCCAGTGAATCAACCACTCACACATCTATGCGCAGTCACACACCTCCCACCCAACCACACACACACTCAGTCTCCCATACAAATTCTCAAGCAACCAATCAATAACCGATATACACACTCATGTAGCTACTCACCAACCCATGCATTCAGTAAGACACATTTAATCACTCACTTATACAGTCAGTCACGCACCTACTAAATCATCCATCCAGACACTTATACACCCACTCATTCTTCAATACACCTTGGCATATATATAAAACATATTTAAACTTTACAGAAACACACAGTCACTGGATGATGTCATCAGTGATGTCACCAGTGATGTCATTTGAGATGTCATCAGTGATGTCATCAGTGATGTCACTGACCATGTCATGAATGATGTAATATGTGACGTCATCAGCAGTGCATTGCGGGGGCGCGAGTTATAGTTAGCTGAACTAACTATAACGGTGGAATTTCTCTGGTTTTGTACGAGTGAAATGTCCAACTAACTATAACGTCCCTGAAACCTGTGGTTTTTTCAGTGAATTTCTAAGGTTTTTTAAATGCTAATTTCTAACTATAACGTCCCTGAAACCTATGGTTTTTTCAGTGAATATATATATATATATGCCTCATCTGTATCTCATTCCAGTCACACTGGTTGCAAAACCTTAAGCCTGACAGCATTATGTCTTGAACCTATAAAATATCACAATGTTGTATATCTGAAATTGTCTTACACATTACATTCTTTCTCTAACAATCATTAAATCAAAAAAATAACGCAATTAAAATTGTATTATCAAAAGACAAATGCTTACGATTTATATTGAACTGAAAATGGAAATCAAGCTAAAACATAAGTAGTAAATACAAACTCGGGTTTGCTGGGAAATAAATGCTACTTTAGCATTTTAGAGGTACACCACCTCAATTATTATGGCACTGCAGGTAAATGTAGGCTAGTGGCTTACGATTTTTTTTTTTGAGGTAGCAGGTCTTACAATGTCCGAATTGAATGTATGGCACGTATTTCAGTCATTACATTCTGACAACCATTGACCTACGTTAAAGTGAAATGTAAAAGAGCAGAAAAAGCAAATTCTGTTGTGAATCAAGCATTTCTAGCAGATATTCATTCGAAGATCAAACTCTTTTCTGAACACTTAAAACCCCAGGATACTGAACACATTTGAAAAACAAACGCTGCATGTAGAACAAGTAAGCATAAGCATCAGCAGGGAGCTACAACTTCTTAGCTACCCTTCAATTAGGAAAACTTCCAAAGCAAGGTTAAAATGTAAAAGATATAACAAATGAACGCATGAAAGAATTCACATTCAATGTTTAATGCAGATTTGTTGATGCTTTATGCAGAGAATAACCAGTCTTACTGTGGAGATCGAAATCACTCATTTTTCTTTTGCAATTCATGGTTGAGCCTGGAGAATAACATAAGGATAAAATGCATCTATAGTCTACTTTGGTATTTTATCTGTGCTCATGCCAACTTATTGCACCGCCGCCCCGACGAGGAGCAGCCCGATGATGAAGCATGACACCCTTCCAGGTGTGTGAGGGCATTATATCCAACAAAATGGATTCCCAACTTTGAACTATACTGGTCAGGTTGGCTGATATTCCCTCGATTTGACTCTCTTCAAAAGGAACAGCATTAATCGTTTTTCAAGATTTCTCATGCCAACTTAGCCAGTTACTAAAAATATGTATTAGATTAATGTCAGGTTACTTAATGAGATATGCTAACGAAAGAGCATTAGAGGATCATGTCCTCCATAGAGCAAGAACAAAGAGAGTGAATGTACTATTTGTATTCCAAGATATTCTGTATTATCTAAAAGGCCAATGTTTACCTCACTTAGATCAATCAGAAAACAAAAATTGGCAAAGACGACAGGTCTTGCCTTTGCTACTCTATGTCAAACTATTGGTTTTGCAAATTCTTTTTTTCCCCGATGGCATACGAGCAAGTGCACAGTCGCAAGGCAATCATTTTCAAACGTATTTAGAAAACATAGGAATATTCATAAAGATGGCCTCCATGCATTTTGTAATAGTTTGGCTTTGTTAATGACTGTGATGCAATTCAACAAGCATGGCAAATGCATAAACATTAGAACTGCAAAGTCATATACTGTATGGTGGCAGACATCAAGGGATGGCAGTGGCAATAAAATATGCACTGGGGTAGGAGGGCAGAATTGTGCAGAGGGGACCAATTAAAGCTCTGATCGAAACATGCACCCACTAATGTCTCAGAAGAGAGCTGACCAAAAGCTCACTCTCTGTTCTCTATATGTTTATTTGAATGTATATTGGGGAGATGGGGCGCAGCACACACCACTGACACTGACTTTGTGTGGAAAAGGCCGATTATTAAAACAGGTGCACATCACATAGAATCCCTGGTTCTTTCCTCTTACAGAAGTAAAGCCTAGCTATTCAAAAATGTTCACCTATGTTAAACTACACCCCACACCTAAATGTCCCATCCTACAAAACTTGAAACCTACAAGTCTCTATCTCCTCCTGTGCTGATCTTCTGCAATTGAGACCTTTAACCTCCCATAGAGCTTTCCATCTATTAACCTCTAACTAACTTTACTTCCTGATGAACCTTTAACTTCCTCCCTCATCTAGGTGTGAGCTTGTCCACTTGCTCCCTTTCAGCCTGGATTGCCGCTGTCAAAAACAATAAAACTCACTAAAACTCATGGCAGCTTCTCAGCCAACCCCCACCCAGAAAAAAAGCCCTACCAAACTTTTTATACCTCCCCCAACGCTTAACAAATTTTCAGCGTGGTCGCCAACACCTCTCTAAGCTGCAATAGGTGTAAATCCATACCATAATGTGACAAGTGGACCCCGTCCCCCCTGAAAAACTCAACATTGTCTTACTGTATTGGCATGCTCTATCCTGCCAATTCCCAACTCCTACAAAAGGCCATCATCTCCTTGTTGATTTTCCTCCTAGCCTTATCGATTGCTGCCTGCCTGATAGCCCCCTGCCAGGCTCTCCAAGCAATAAACTCCATCCACAGTACGAAACACCCTGACCACTGTCACTTTATCTCTTTTAAGTCTTCCTTCATGGCCCTCATCAAGGCTACCCCTTTCTCCACTACCAAGTGGTTCTCTCCTACATTCAGAACTAAGACATCCAGACACTTCCCTCCTATTAACAGTTTGTTCAGGCAGGACAACAGTTCACTTCAACGCATGCCCCCTTGCCATGCCATCGTGCTTGAAACAGGCTGGAATCAACTCCCAAATTTGCTCCGTAACTCTCTGGCTCACCTGTCTCTCGGCCCATTTCACAAATGAATGACCAACAATCCATATGGATACACCGGCGGCCTCCGGGCCGGGAACAGAACCTGAAACACAGCAACAGCAAATGAGAATATGGTAAAGGTTCAACAATTCTCTTCACCCTCCTTAACATACCGCTATACACAATCAGAAGACCATCTGCCCAGCCCCATTATGTTCTCTTGACTTCAACCCCTTCTACCCACCTCTGTCACCATTACTTTCTGGAAGGAATGTGTCCCATAGCCTCTTGCGTCTATCCCCATATAGGAAAGTGCCTTGCGCAGAACAGCTGAAATCTGAAATGCTGTCACCAGCTTCCCATCCTCATGCTTGAAAACCTATCCTACATCATTCTTGGTCCGGCCCCAGAGGGCGACACCTCACCTCACAGGGCAAAACCTATCAATGGGATACTCCCTGAGCAACACCATCCTACCCTTCCCCTTCTGATCTGTTTTTGACCTGTGTAAGAAGACCTCAAGCCTGCAGCTAAATGCCTCACTTCTTCCCAGAGCAAATCCAAACTCTCTCAACCACCTAACAGCTCCAAAACACGAAAAGTGCCAAAGAACATCCATGTCATCAACGTGGAAAACAACACAGTTTTGTCATCCACCCAACAAATCTCGGGCAGGCTGAGAATTGTGTCACAAAACATAATCCAAGTCAGTGGCCTCCTCTTTGGCCCCTTGCATCCGGGTTCCCTGGCCCAACCTTGTAGCAACCTTCTCCCCAGTTCTCCTACCGATGGCGCATAACCCCCTTAACAGCTTCCCCATGAATGCTATGCTCACCAGTTTCCCTAATATTGTGACCCTCAACAATCATTTTTCAATTAAAGACAAAAGGAGCTGTACTACATTCTCTGTTATGGCCCATCCCTCCTGCCTCATTTGAGCCCCACTCTCCAAAAAATCCATCCAAGACTGTACATGACTACCTTGTAGGTACTTCCAATGACCCGACCACCAACTGGAGCATCCTCTGTCACCAACCGTCCAAAGCACCTGCGGCATTTGAGTCCTGTCCCTGTCTGCCTCCATGGCCAGTGCATGGAATCTCTCCCACTGTGAATGAGACACAGCATCCACAATGTCTTGGTCCACCTGGGCACATGCTTCACCCTAAACAAAATATCATACTTCAGACACCTCAAAACAAAATTCATCAGCAGCTTCAACACCTGTGCATCTCTTACAGACTGCCGGGTCACCGCCTGCACTATTGCCATGTTATAAATCTCAAACATGACCTTCTTGTGTGCTAACACCCCACCCATAGGGTTACTGCTAATACCAGGGGAAAGAATTCCAGAAAGGCAATGCTCCTCCGCTTGCTTCCATGCCTGTGGCCATTCTTCCGTGCATCACTTCCCATGCTAATACAAACCAAAGCCTACTCCTCCCACAACACCAGAGTAGATCTGTGCATCCCATTCCACTTTCTCAAGTGCCATTAGTGGCACACCATTGAATGATTCCAGGACAAAATGCCACATGCATAAATCCTCCCGCACCTCAACTGTCAGCTGCAAGTGGTGATGTGGCAACGGCAAGACAGACAGAGCCATTCCCAGGTGCCTACAGAAAGTCCTGCCTACTCTCACTACTCTACAGGTGAAGTTCAGATGCCCTAGCAACAACTGTGCCTCTTTAACTGTTACTTTGGCTTTAGCCAACATGAAATCCAAAAGCAAGTGCATTGTGATATTCTTATCTGCTGGGAGGCGTGCTTTCATAGCCACTAAATCAATCTCAATTCCGAAGGAAGACAGCTCTGTGCCGTGTCCAACTGTCTTCTTTGGCACCAACGGCACCCTCAGATCCTCCATGAGCTCCTGAAAACCTAACAGCAGCTGCTGGCAGTCCGTTGAACTGGAGATGCTCACAAAAAAGAAATCATGCAGGTAGTGTGTGACATATTCGTGTCCCAAACACCAAGATAATAGCCACTGTAGGAAGGTAATGAAGTGCTTAAAGAGGGCACAAGAGATAGAACATCCCATTGGTAGACCCTTGTCCACATACCATTGGCCTTCAAACTGAATGCCCAACCTTTGTAAATCTTCTGGGTGTACTGGCAGCAAGCGAAAGCTGACTTGATATCAGTCTTGGCCATGTGTGCCCCTTTTCCTACCTTCTCCACTAAAGAGGGAACCACATCAACCAATGAGTATGTCTCTGAGACCTGTTCTTCTGGAATAAAGTCATTAACTGAGGTACCCTCTGGCTGCAATAGATGCTGAATTAGCGTGAACTGCCTCTTCTCATTTTTGGGAACAACACCAATTGGGGTCACAATCAGATTAGGCATGGGTCATTCAACAAATGTGCCAGCCATCCTGCCCTCTTGTATCTCTTTATTCAACTTGTCCCTCACCACCTGCTTGTGTGCAGTCACTGATTTCAGATTGTTTATCCAACTACGCACCCTCGGGCCCTCGTATCCCAGTCAAAACCCTTTGCAGAACCAATGCCTTAGTAATAAGCATCCTCTTTTTGATCATATTGCTATCGCCAAAATTCCAGATTGTTCAATTTAATTGACTTATGAGCCCATACCCCCAGGTCCTTGTGCCCTAGCTCTCCCCTGAAAGCTGGTGCTTGTCCATGCTACTAAGAACCTGTGGGCCCCTGCTGCTGTTATTGCCCCATATATGCTCATCTGTCTCCTCAACAGTGGATAAGGGCATGTTCTCCTGCACATTTGGAACATTTGTGCTGGAATTTGCATTATTCTTTTGTGCACAAGCATTTTTTATAGTCCCACCAGACTTCCAGCTGACTACTCTGTCCCTTACTGCTTGTCCCCACCCCTCCCCAGGTGGAGCACCCCTGAAAGGACTGGTAGACTATCGGCATCCCACTGGGAGTGAAGATAGTCTTTCCGAACGTAGACAGCCCCAAAGTATGTTGCCATAAATCAGAGTCTATCTCCCCCCCATTGTGCCTCTGGATCCAGTGCTGTGCATGCCCGGAACTAGTCATCATATTGGGCCCATGAATATCCTTCAAATTGATCTGTGCCTTCCTTATGCCATCCATGTACTTAAAAAGCACCATGCACCTCTCTAGATTCACAATATGCACTGGCTTATGTTAAGGAAGCTACCATCCAGTTTTCTATAGTCAAAGGCACTTTGGCCTCTTGGATAACTCATAATCTTCCTTCTTTGAACCCACTTTGGCCCTCAACCCCCTTTGCAAAAGTTTGAGCATCTCAACATATTCTCCACTCCAGATCTTTTCTGTAGTAGTCAGCACTAACTGTGCACCCAAACGCTTGGACACCCCATATACAGAAGCTTTTTGATCTTTAGCTCTTTACTCTCTGGCCTATTGGTCTTCCCTTCCACCTTCCCCTCGCCTGTGTGTCCCCCACACTTTTTCCTGCCTTTTTAGTCATTGCCCCCTGCTGCCCTCCGGTATCTACTTTTGTGCCTCCTTCCAGCTTACTAACGCCCTGCTTCTTATCCCCCTAATTGCCACCTCACTCTCCTTTATCCCCCTCACGGTGGGCCTCCATGCCCCCACCGGTATCTTTTACATACAGGCCCTTCCTCAGACTAGTTTCCCCACTCTCCAGTGTCTTTCTCGCATCCACTCCAATTGACACCATCTTTGGAGGCTTTCACCCCATCCTCTGAAATCTTACCTGGCACCAAGGTCTGTGCCTGCTCCGGAGCCTGCCCCTCCGCCAGCTGTCCCTGTTTCTACGGCACACTGTGTCCTCCATCCCATTGCCGACCAGCACCTGAATTCTGTAAAACACTATGCACAGACTGATTAGAGTACTCTCCCCAACCTGCTCTGCCCCCTGTTGCCACCACCTAGACTCATCTGCCTGCACAGCATCATCATTCGACAATTCACCCTCTTCCAAGCTCTCCTCATCATAATCCATCAATTTCTCCTCCATTGCCTCAATGGCTCCTAAGTCTGTGTGAGTGGGACCGGTATGCCCAGACGTGGGTCCCGTGCTCTCCATGCCACTGGAATCAAGCTATCCTGGCTGATGAGGGCTGAAAGCCCGAAACCGGTCCTAGGATGCTTGTTTCCATTCCAGGGAGGACCTGGCCTGGCAGTTCGGGCTGGACTGTTCCCATTGGGCGCAGGGTCAAGACTGATTTGCATATGGCTGGGTCCAAACTGGAAAGGCATGGTGAGCAAAAAAACGATGGATTTAGGCCCAGATCTCTGTACTGGGGTGAATGTATGACATTGTTCTGCATTCTGTCCATCAATTGTTGTTTTTGCATTTGTCACCCCGAGTGGGACGGGTATGCCCAGACGTGGGTCCCGTGCTCTCCATGCCACTGGAATCAAGCTATCCTGGCTAATGAGGGCTGAAAGCCCGAAACCGGTCCTAGGATGCTTGTTTCCAGTCCAGGGAGGACCTGGCCTGGCAGTTCGGGCTGGACTGTTCCCATTGGGCGCAGGGTCAAGACTGATTTGCATATGGCTGGGTCCAAACTGGAATGGCATGGTGAGCAAAAAACGATGGATTTAGGCCCAGATCTCTGTACTGGGGTGAATGTATGACATTGTTCTGCATTCTGTCCATCAATTGTTGTTTTTGCATTTGTCACCCCGAGTGGGACGGGTATGCCCAGACGTGGGTCCCGTGCTCTCCATGCCACTGGAATCAAGCTATCCTGGCTGATGAGGGCTGAAAGCCCGAAACCGGTCCTAGGATGCTTGTTTCCAGTCCAGGGAGGACCTGGCCTGGCAGTTCGGGCTGGACTGTTCCCATTGGGCGCAGGGTCAAGACTGATTTGCATATGGCTGGGTCCAAACTGGAATGGCATGGTGAGCAAAAAAACGATGGATTTAGGCCCAGATCTCTGTACTGGGGTGAATGTATGACATTGTTCTGCATTCTGTCCATCAATTGTTGTTTTTGCATTTGTCACCCCGAGTGGGACGGGTATGCCCAGACGTGGGTCCCGTGCTCTCCATGCCACTGGAATCAAGCTATCCTGGCTGATGAGGGCTGAAAGCCCGAAACCGGTCCTAGGATGCTTATTTCCAGTCCAGGGAGGACCTGGCCTGGGAGTTCGGGCTGGACTGTTCCCATTGGGCGCAGGGTCAAGACTGATTTACATATGGCTGGGTCCAAACTGGAATGGCATGGTGAGCAAAAAACGATGGATTTAGGCCCAGATCTCTGTACTGGGGTGAATGTATGACATTGTTCTACATTCTGTCCATCAATTGTTGTTTTTGCATTTGTCACCCCGAGTGGGACGGGTATGCCCAGACGTGGGTCCCGTGCTCTCCATGCCACTGGAATCAAGCTATCCTGGCTGATGAGGGCTGAAAGCCCGAAACCGGTCCTAGGATGCTTGTTTCCAGTCCAGGGAGGACCTGGCCTGGCAGTTCGGGCTGGACTGTTCCCATTGGGCGCAGGGTCAAGACTGATTTGCATATGGCTGGGTCCAAACTGGAATGGCATGGTGAGCAAAAAAACAATGGATTTAGGCCCAGATCTCTGTTCTGGGGTGAATGTATGACATTGTTCTGCATTCTGTCCATCAATTGTTGTTTTTGCATTTGTCACCCCGAGTGGGACGGGTATGCCCAGACGTGGGTCCCGTGCTCTCCATGCCACTGGAATCAAGCTATCCTGGCTGATGAGGGCTGAAAGCCCGAAACCGGTCCTAGGATGCTTGTTTCCAGTCCAGGGAGGACCTGGCCTGGCAGTTCGGGCTGGACTGTTCCCATTGGGCGCAGGGTCAAGACTGATTTGCATATGGCTGAGTCCAAACTGGAATGGCATGGTGAGCAAAAAACGATGGATTTAGGCCCAGATCTCTGTACTGGGGTGAATGTATGACATTGTTCTGCATTCTGTCCATCAATTGTTGTTTTTGCGCTTGCCAATTTTGGCATATGTCTTGCCTTACAAATACATGTTGTTCCATTGCATGCTAAGGGGCCATCACAAGGAGATGATGGCTGGAGCGCTGAAACTTTTTAGACACTCACCCCCAGTCACAGATCTGGGTTGAATCCATCATCATTCTTTAGCTCACTTTGCCACCTCAGTTCAGATCCAGCTATATGCAAATCAGTCTTGACCCTGTGCCTCATGTGAACAGTCCAGCCCAAATTGCCAAGCCAGATCTTCCCTGAACAGGAATCAAGCATCCTGGGACCGGTTTCTGGGTAACACCCTTCATTAGCCAGGCTAGCTTGAATCCAGTGGCAAAGTGAGCAAGGGACCCACGTCTGAGCATACCCTGCCAACTTAGGGCGAACAAAGCAAACACAAGGAGATGATGGACGGAGCGCTGAAACTTTTCAGACACTCACTCCCAGTCACAGATCTGGGTTGAATCCATCATCATTCTTTAGCTCACTTTGCCACCTCAGTTCAGACCCAGCTATATGCAAATCAATCTTGACCCTGTGCCTCATGAGAAACAGTCCAGCCCGAATTGCCAAGCAAGATCTTCCCTGAACAGGAAACAAGCATCCTGGGACCGGTTTCTGGGTAACAGCCTTCATCAGCCAGGCTAGCTTGAATCCAGTGGCAAAGTGAGCAAGGGACCCACGTCTGGGCATTCCCTGCCAACTTAGGGCGAACGAAGCAAACACAAGGAGATGATGGACGGAGCGCTGAAACTTTTCAGACACTCACCCCCAGTCACAGATCTGGGTTGAATCCATCATCATTCTTTAGCTCACTTTGCCACCTCAGTTCAGACCCAGCTATATGCAAATCAGTCTTGACCCTGTGCCTCATGGGAACAGTCCAGCCTGAATTGCCAAGCCAGATCTTCCCTGAAAAGGAAACAAGCATCCTGGGACCGGTTTCTGGGTAACACCCTTCATCAGCCAGGCTAGCTTGAATCCAGTGGCAAAGTGAGCAAGGGACCCACGTCTGGGCATACCCTGCCAACTTAGGGCGAACAAAGCAAACACAAGGAGATGATGGACGGAGTGCTGAAACTTTTCAGACACTCACCCCCAGTTACAGATCTGGGTTGAATCCATCATCCTTCTTTAGCTCACTTTGCCACCTCAGTTCAGACCCAGCTATATGCAAATCAGACTTGACCCTGTGCCTCATGGGAACAGTCCAGCCCGAATTGCCAAGCCAGATCTTCCCTGAACAGGAAACAAGCATCCTGGGACCGGTTTCTGGGTAACACCCTTCATCAGCCAGGCTAGCTTGAATCCAGTGGCAAAGTGAGCAAGGGACCCACGTCTGGGCATACCCTGCCAACTTAGGGAGAACAAAGCAAACACAAGGAGATGATGGACGGAGCGCTGAAACTTTTCAGACACTCACCCCCAGTCACAGATCTGGGTTGAATCCATCATCATTCTTTAGCTCACTTTGCCACCTCAGTTCAGACCGAGCTATATGCAAATCAATCTTGACCCTGTGCCCCATGGGAACAGTCCAGCCCGAATCGCCAAGCCAGATCTTCCCTGAACAGGAAACAAGCATCCTGGGACCGGTTTCTGGGTAACACCCATCATCAGCTAAGGGGCCATACCATGCCTTCCCAACCGTTCTGCCGATGCGGGACGCCACGTCCTGTGCCTTGCTTCACCAGGGGTTGCACCGAACTCTCCCACCGGGTGCACTGCCGAGACCACCCTGGACCTTCTTTAGTCAGTGGTCATGCGGTCCAACGACGGCATCTGGCTGGCCGCCAGTGCCCTGCCTTCACTCCTCCTCGGGGTATTGTAGCCGCACTGTGCTCTCCAGAGTCAACCTGCCGCCTGGTGCCACCTGCAAAAAGAACATATGCTTGTGCCTATATCTCTCGAAGTCTGGTTTGCCCCCACACCCGGCAACCAACACTATCTACCTCGCTCTTCACTCCATGACACCTGTGATACCCACACAGAGCTCTGCCCCTCTTTTGCGTGAACTGCCTGCACTTCCTGGACTCCTGCGCCTGTGCTCGCAGGCACCAGCCCTAGAGGCCTTGCCCCTGCACCACCCTCTCCTGGAATTTATCCATTAGGGCTTCAAGGACTCCACACCTCCTGCCTTGCTTCACCCCCCAGCCTGGCAGCTCCACTTCTGATTCTCCTTTGCCATCCTCTTCCTCTCCTTCGCTCCACTCCAGTGATGCCACTATGAAAGCTGAGGCCGGGCCACAGGGCTGGCCTGCTCGGGGGGTTCCAGGACCCCAGTCCCATGTCCCCTCTTTTCTCTGTCCTCAGCTGTCCCAAGTTTGCCTGACCCCGCCCACAGCCCGTTTCTCCCACTGCATCCTTACCCCCTCTGGAGCCCTCTCTAAATACTCCCCTTGATACAAGGATACTGAAGTCCAGCACCCATCTCCCTCCCCTCTCCTCTGATTGTGCCCCTGTCCCCCAACCCTCCACCACTTGCTGGCCTGCTGCCCCACTCTGTCCTGCCTCACTGCTCCCTCCTGTTGTGTTGCCTGGCCCCTCCCCCAACCACCTTCACTCAGTGCTCTTCTGTTTGCTGATGTGTGCCCAACTTAGCCTGCATTCTTATCCCCATTCTCCCCGTCCTCCTTGAGGCCATTGCCCTCACATTTCCACCTCCCTACTCCTCCAATTCAGTCAGTGGGGCTACCTGCCGGCACCCAAATCTCCGAACACTGACTCGGCTGGCTGCGCGGGCCCCTGCTCCACCCACCGGCCGACCTGCTGTAATTCAGGAGTCGTTACACAGTACTGAGGTAACCCACAAAAATCCGAAGGACCTGGGTGAGATATGATACAGAAAACAGTGGTCCTAACAGACATCAAGGATAAATAAAATCAATTAAAACATCCTGATTCAATTGATTTAAAATAACAGGGAGAGTATATAAAAGTACATCACACAAAACGCAGTATTTTTCCATATATGAAAATCAATTTTTATCGTTAATTGACAATGTTCATCAATTATTTACACATATTGGTTGCACCAGGAATTCTGAACATGGTGCTCAAGAAAAAGTGCTTCTGCGTGAATTAAATAGAAAAAAAAAGGGGAAAGACCCATAACATATTCAAACAAATTTCAAAGAAGCCTGTCTGTAAGTCCTTTTATATAATAAATATTTCCACTCAAATTAGGTAATTGCATTAAATCCTCATTCCCTCTTTGTGGCCAAATAAACCAATCCAGACAGTTCAAAAAATTGCAACGTTTCGACCTGGCAAAAGGGGGAAGAGGAACCAGTTGGAGTCTCAAAAGCGGGTCTTCTTCAGGACAGGGCAGGGCAGGAGCAACCTGAAAACAAATAACCAGGGGAGGAGCACGGAGAATCTCACATATAAAGGAGAATGGTCAAAAGATCCCTTCTCGTTAGAGGAAGCTTATTCCATGGTTCTTTGGAGGTGAGAATTACAGAAAAATGGTGCAGAGATATAATTCAAGGTCCAGTCAAAAATACAGAATGAACTGCACAAATTGGTGAAGAGCCCCATAATAATGGAATGAATCAATCATTCTGGAAAGATATAAAGTATCAATGAAAAACATCTCGGCCGCGAAGTTGCATGTGATCCGAGACCTAGGAAAGACAGCGTCTAAATGCAGCCTGCCGGAGAAATGAATGAATCAGACTGGGCTTGTCACTGCAACAAGGTATCAACTGAAAGAATTCTCAGCCCCAAATTCTTTCAAATGATACATTGTTGCAGTGAAGAGCCAAATCTGAAGGGATCTTTTGACCATTCTCTTTATATGTGAGCTTCTCCATGATCCTTCCCTGGTTATTTTTTTCAGGTTGTGGTCCCTCGGACTGAGGGGTGTCATGCGCCCCCGCATTAAATTTAACAAAAGGCCAGGGAGGTGGCGGCTCCTTTGGCTGTGGGGGGTACACGTTCCCCCCTCATTCTTTGTAATTAAAGCCCCCGGGAGATGGCAGTACCCGGGTCTGTGGAGAGGGTCCACGCAGCCGCCCGCATTATTTGAAATTAAAGCCCCAGGGAGTTGGCATCCCTGGGGCTGTAGGGGCATCCACATGGCCCCCTGCATTGTTTTCAAGGTAAGCACCAGGGAGGTGACGGTCCCCAAGGCTGCAAGGGTCCGAGAGGCCCCCAATGTATAAATAAATAAGCCCCAGGGAGGTGGTGGTCCCTGGGCAGTAGGGAGGGCATATGGGTCTCCCTTGCATTTTATTCTAAAGAAGCCCCAGCAAGGTGGTGGGTATTAATAACCTCCAAGAGGGGGGGACCATGGAACCCCCCTCCTTGTTTATGCAAAAACTCCCAGGGACCAGGCCCATCTGGGGGCTGATTATAAACTAACTGCTGGACCCGTGCTTCATTTTTAAAAAACATTTCAGCTGGATGCTTTTTTGGCTTTGTGGGATCCCTGTGGGACCCCCCCAAGAGGCTTAGGAGGTCAGCGTATTTTCACCCTGCCTCCTATTTTTTTTCTACTGTTTTTTCTGGGACGCGCTCAAGCAGTTCGGGCTGTAGCCGTGTTTAAGTGTTTCTATGGAAGTTAACATGGGGAAAACACATTTTGGAACGCCGCTTTTTCTCAGCCCCCTCTTGATGGATCACCCCGAATCTTTCAAGACAACAGCTGAATTGAGCATCAAACTAGTTTTGAAAGTTTTGTGAGGATTCGTTGGACGACGCCAACTACTTACTGGTGACCGCCAGTAGGTTTTATATATATATATATGATAGCCAGTAGGTAGTTATAGTTAGGACCAAAGTTTCTATAGGAAAAGCATTTTTTGTTTTGCCAATAACATTGGCGCCGCTTGACGAATATTCATGACATTTTCACAGAACTTCCCTTTTCTGGTTCAGCTGCTGTGTTGAAAGTTTTGGGGTGATTTGTCAAGCGAGGGATGAGAAAAAAGGGGGTCCCAAAACGTGTTTTCCCCATGTTATGTATATGGAGATTTTTCATTTTTTTAACACAACTACAGTCGAACCGCTGAATCGAATTACACCAAATTTGACAGAAAGCTAGATGTTGGTTCAGAAAGTATGCTATTTGTGATTTGATGTAAATCCGTTCAGTAGTTTCAGATATATTTAGATTTAAAAAATATAGATATCTGGGAGCACAAAATACTAGTGAATTCCAACTGACATTTGATTGGCTGTCAACACTTCAACCAGGAAGTGTTGGCAGCCATCTGGAGACCAATACACATGATAGCACCCTATTGAAATGCATTGTAGTGAATGGCAGGTTTTGAGGGTCACAAAAGGGAGAACGTATAAAGAGTGATGACAGATTTTAGTTACACTGTAAATCATTTGTTGATGGTACCATACTAATTTTAGGAATTGTGGTGGGTTCTAAGGTGACTTTACCCTGTGGAAAAGCCTTCTGCTTGGATTTCAAGAATCATGTTTGAGAGAAAACAGTTTTCTCATGATTTTCCCATAAAGGTTATGGAAGGTGCTCCATAAGCTAAAATAAGAGCATATTTTCTGTAAATTCACACTATCTTTCACAGCCATTGGAAAATTAGGTCTGACAGTTGATTCCCTTCTGTTCTACTGCAACCTCCCAGAGTGTTCTAAAGAACAACTAGGGCGCTAACCGTGTTACTTATGACAAAGGTATGGCACACCTGAAGCCATGTTGATTGAACCAAACTGGTAAAACTTAAAACATTTATTTTAAAAAGGAACAAAAGGAGGGAGTTCAGTTTGTCATAGAAATTATAGTTAGTGCTGTAGAAAGAAAACGTAGGGCACATTTTAAGTAGGTTCTCAAATATATTCCTCTTCTATTTCATTAAAACATTCTGACATATAGACTGAAATATGCAGACTGAAACATGCACTTTCAACATATGCACACATGCAGACAGAAACAAGCACTTTCAACACCAGCAGCAGACTGCCAGTTAATTCTAGAAACTAGAGTGCTAACATTCTGAATTTATACCAACGGTGTGGCACATAGGAATGCCATCTTGATGGAATCAAAGTAGAAAACTGAAAGCGTTTTCTTTCGAGTATACTGAAGTAAATGATGAAATTAGGGAGCTTCATAACAAATAAGTCTCCCAAGATGGCCACCGGAGAAAAAAGAGCCCACAAATAGCACAAATATCACCCAAATGTAGCCCAATGCAGTTTTATATAGCGCAGACTTGACCCAAAGGTATAGGAGTGCTTTACATGAGCATTAGTTACATTACACAAGGACACATTTTTTTTGGTTTTAGGCATGGGGAGATTTGCCCAGAATCACAGGATGTCGAGCTGACGCTGAAACTCGAACCTGGTTCCCCAGTTGCAAAGTATGCAGCTCTGGCTGTAACGCCACATCCTCTCCCTTAAGTGTAACATATAATCACATGATCAACTGAATAAAAAAAACATAAAGATAGCAAATTATTTAAAAGTGCTTTGTTGCTATTTGAGAACTCAGAAAAGATGTCGTCATTTTAGTTGTGTAGAGCACAAACCATAATTTCTATAGGAATAAGACCCTCTCATGGAGGAGGGCACAGAGGCAGCAAGTTGACCACGTTGTGCAGGCGGGAGGGGCAGTGGCAGCACAACGAACCATGGAGGGCAGGGAAAAAGGGGGCAGCGGCAACAAACCAACCATGCATCACAGGCAAGAGAGGATGTGGCAATATAAAAGACCATTGAGGGCAGAAGGAAGAAGCAGTGGCAGTACAACATACATGCAAATAGACCCGATTCAGGCAGGAGACTCCTGATGTTTTTAAGCCCAAAAGGCCTTTATTTATTTGTCTCCTGTCTAAAAGCTCCTCTTTTTTAATGTAAGTCAATGGGGAAAATCAATTACCCAGTTTGTTTTCAAAATCCCCTCTTACCAAGTTCAAAGTGTTGGCAGGTTTGGTACATTGGATCACAGAGGGCAGAAGGAATGGGGAAGGGACACAGACTCGGATAAGAGAGGGCAGGAGGGTGAGGGGCAGGGGCACCAAACTGACCTTATAGGGCAGGCATCAGGGGCTGCACAATACATCACACATGGCAAGTGGGGCGACAGTGCAGCAAACAGACCATGGAAAGCAATAGGGAGGGAACAGGGTCATGCGCATGGACAACAGAGAGCAGAGGAGAAAGAGGCAAGGGCAGCAAGCTTACCATAGCGGACAGACAGGAGGGACAGTTGCAGCATAATGGATGATGAAGGGCAGGAGGTAGGGGGCAGAGGTACGACAGTTGACCAAACAAGGCAGGAGGGAGGGGATAGGGGTCTGCACATGGAAAACGGAGGGCAGGGGGCAAGGGGCAGGTCAGGAGCAGCAAGCTGACGATGGAGGGCAGGTGGGGTGGGCACTGGACGCACAAGACATCATTGAGGGCAGCAATGAGACTATAATGGCATACACAGAGACAACTGAGGGAAGGTTGGAGGGGGTCAGGGGCAGCAACCTTACCACACAGGGCAGGTGGGAGGGGTTGTGGCATCACAGAAGACCATGAATGGCAAGCGAAGTGTTAGTGGCAGCACAACGGCCATGGTAGACAAAAGGGAGGGGGCAGGGGCATGCACAAAAGACCATGGAGGACAGAAGGGAGGGATAGGGGCTGTACACAGACAAGAGAGGGCAGGGGAAGGGACTTCACAACAGACCATGCACGGCAGACAGGAAGATCAGTTGCAGCACAACAGAGCATGCAGGGCAGAAGGGAGTGGAAGCAAAATGGACCATGGAGGACAGGTGGGAGGGGATAGGGGCATGGAACTTGGACAGGCAGGGTGGAGGTGGCAGGGACAGGTGGCAACCATTTGACCATGCTAGGCAGGTGGAAGGGGCAGTGGCAGCTCAACAGGACACTTAGAGTAGATAGGAGGGTGGCAGATCCATGGAAAATGGGGAGCAGAAAGGAGGGAGCTGGGCATGCACACAGACATTGGAGGGCAGGGGGAAAGAGAGTAGGGACAGCAACCTAAGCACAGAGGTTAAGTAGGAGGACAGTGATGCTGCATAGACATGGGGAACAGAGGGCAGGAGGAGTGGGCAGGGACATCGAGCTAAATGGAAGGCAGTGGCAGAACATTGGACCATGCAGGGCAGGCGGGAGGGGCTGGTGCATGGACTTGGACAACAGAAGGTAAGGAGGAGGTGAATAGGGAAGCAAGCTAACTGTTTAGGGCAGGCAGGAAGAACAGTGACAGAACAACGGCCACCCACGGCTGTAATGAGAGAGCAGGGTCATGGACATTGGATGGCAAAGAGGAGTGGGACAGGGGAAGCAAGCTTGGGTGGAGGCAGCACAATGCCAGGCCAGGCCCTGTGTTCAACCCCACCCCCACTGTGCAATCCGATGGGCTTCTTACTTCACGTAAAAAAAACCTTAGTAATTCGCTGAAAAAAACAAAGCTTACATGGACGCTATAGTTAGGAAATAGAATTAAAAAAAACCTTAGAAATTCACTGAAAAAAACAAAGGTTACAGGAACATTATAGTTAGGCTCAGATTTCACTCGTACAAAACCATAGAAATTCTATATATGCCAACTCCATTCCACCATAGTCGCCTGCACCAATGGTGGGGTGCTTGGTCATGCAAGGGTGGGCTTGTGGGTAAAATGCATAAAATTCAGCAGAAAAGTAAGACCAGCACTCATGGGATATAAGAAATGTTCTTTAATCTTCGAGCGAGTTGGAAAACAAGATGCGTTCGGCTTGCGCCTTTTTTGTAACATGATTGAGGTTGTAACAAGCAATAGAACAATTCATTGTTTCTAGTCTACCACACATTGATGCTCAAAATATAACATTTGTTATAAAATGAGGTGTCTAGAAAAGCGTTCAGCATTCATCACACTTTCATCCTCATATCGGCATACTCACATAAATCATCTACTATAAAGATACACCACATACAATCTCAGCACGTCTTAGCCTATCAATATCAACTTGTAACATAGAACAGAGTGAAGCTCATGTGGACCCACAAAATTTACCACCGGCACCCTCCAGAGCCATAATAAACAAAAACCATGGTTGACTATTATGATACATAAACCGTGTAAATCGAATTTGGTGATTGTGTAATTCATTAAGTGGGTTGACAGACTCCTCAGGCAGACATACTGTCACCTTTAACCCATGTGAGGCAAAACAAATAATGTTTCCTGCACTGTACCGATGCCTGCTCACTTCTACAACACTCTACACTGCTCCACTGTATGCCTCTCCTGGGTATGCTACTCCAATCTTCGCCACACCATTGTACCCCACTCCACTGTACTCTACTCCTGTCTATGGTATTCCACAATACATCACTACACTGTATCTCAATCCACTCTACTCTATTCCACTGTACACCACTACACCGTACTTCGCTTCACTCTATGCCACTCCACTCTACATCACTCAACTGTACACTATTCTACTCTATGCCACTCTACGCTACCCCATTCCACTCTTTGCCCCTCCACTCTACGCTCTTCCACTCTATGCCACTCCACTCTATGCCACTTCACTGTATGCCACTGTGCTATACGCTATTTCACTGCATTCCAGTCCACTCTATGCCACGCTACTCTACCCCATTCCACTCTATGCCACTCCACTGTATGCTACTCCACTCTACGCTACTCACTCTACACCACGGGTACTCATAGTACGGCCCGCGGGCCGCCAGCGGCCCGGCAAGCCTTCCTTGGCGGCCCACGGACCTTGCAGACATCGTACCTGTGTTTTTTTTTTTAAAAGAGTGCCGCCGGTTGCAGCAGCGCGGACTCTGAGAGACTCTGCTCTATGGGGGCCGGGCGATTCTTTAAAAGACCATTCACTTGTTAATGAGGCTTTCTTGTATTTCACCTCTTCTTAGCGCCCCTGCATCTCCACTCTGACTGAGTGGAGATGCAGGAGCGCTAAGAAGAGGTGAAATACAACAAAGCTTCATTAACAAGTGATGGTCTTTTAAAGACCTGTGAAGTACTCGGGTGCGGCTGTGTGTGTTCCCGGGAAGCTGTCTCAACCCGGGCTGACACACGCGGGGTGAGGTGACAGAGGGTGACAGAGGACAGCAGGGAGTGAGACCCGGGTGAGGTGACAGAGGGCAGCAGGGAGTGAGAGCCGGGTGAGGTGGCGGAGGGCAGCAGGGAGTGAGAGCCGGGTGAGGTGACAGAGGGCAGCAGGGAGTGAGAGCTGGGTGAGGTGACGGAGGGCATCAGGGAGTGAGAGCCGGGTGAGGTGACAGAGGGCAGCAGGAAGTGAGAGCCGGGTGAGGTGACGGAGGGCAGCAGGGAGTGAGAGCAGCGGGTGAGGTGGTAGAGGGTAGCAGGGAGTGAGAGCCGGGTGAGGTGACGGAGGGCAGCAGGGAGTGAGAGCCGGGTGAGGTGACAGATGACAGCAGGGTGTGAGAGCCGGGTGAGGTGACGGAGGGCAGCAGGGAGGCAGAGGGAGACAGAGGGAGGGAGTCAGGGGGAGACAGAGGGAGGGAGAGGGAGACAGACAGAGGGAGACAGAGGGAGACAGACAGAGGGAGATAGAGGGAGGGAGACAGAGGGAGACAGAGAGAGGGAGACAGACAGAGGGAGGGAGACAGAGAGGGAGACAGAGAGAGAGGGAGACAGACAGAGGGAGACAGAGGGAGACAGAGAGGGAGACAGAGAGAGAGAGGGAGACAGAGAGAGAGGGCAACAGAGAGAGGGCGACAGAGAGAGAGGGCGACAGAGAGAGAGGGCGACAGAGAGAGAGGGCGACAGAGAGCCAGAGAGAGAGGGAGACAGAGAGAGAGGGAAACAGAGATAGAGGGAGACAGAGAGAGAGGGAGACAGAGAGAGGGGGAGACAGAGAGAGAGGGAGACAGAGAGAGAGGGAGACAGAGAGAGAGGGAGAGAGAGGGAGACAGAGAGAGAGGGAGACAGAGAGAGGGAGACAGACAGAGGGAGACGGACAGAGGGAGACGGACAGACGGAGACAGACAGAGGGAGACAGAGGGAGGGAGACAGAGGGAGGGAGACAGAGAGGGAGAGAGAGAGAGAGGGAGGGAGACAGAGAGAGGGAAACAGGGAGACAGAGAGGGAGACAGACGGAGGGAGGGAGACAGACAGAGGGAGACAGACAGAGGGAGGAGGGCGACAGACAGAGGGAGACAGACAGAGGGAGGAGGGCGACAGACAGAGGGAGACAGACAGAGGGAGGAGGGCGACAGACAGAGGGAGGGAGACAGATAGAGGGAGACAGAGAGACGGAGGGAGACAGACAGAGGGAGACAGACAGAGGGAGACAGAGGGAGGAAGACAGAGGGAGACAGAGGGAGGGAGACAGAGAGAGGGAGACAGAGGGAGGGAGACAGAGGGAGGGAGACAGACAGAGGGAGAGAGAGAGAGAGGGAGACAGACAGAGGGAGACAGAGAGAGGGAGGAGGGCGACAGACAGAGGGAGACAGAGAGAGGGAGGAGGGCGACAGACAGATAGAGGGAGACAGAGGGAGGGAGACAGACAGAGGGAGACAGACAGACAGACAGAGGGAGACAGAGGGAGGGAGACAGAGGGAGAGAGAGGGGGGAGACAGAGAGAGGGATACATAGAGAGAGAGGGAGGGAGACGGAGAGAGAGAGGGAGGGAGGGAGACAGAGAGGGAGACATACAGAGGGAGACAGAGAGAGGGAGGAGGGCGACAGACAGAGGGAGACAGAGGGAGGAGGGCGACAGACAGACAGAGGGAGGGAGACAGAGGGAGGGAGACAGAGGGAGACAGAGGGAGGGAGACAGAGGGAGGGAGACAGAGAGAGAGAGGGAGACAGAGAGAGAGAGAGACAGAGAGAGGGAGACAAACAGTGAGTGAGACAGAGGGAGACAGAGGGAGACAGAGGGAGACAAAGGGAGACAGAGGGAGAGAGAGAGGGTGAGAGGGAGAGAGAGAGGGAGAGAGAGAGAGAGGGAGGGAGACGGAGAGGGAGGGAGAGATAGAGAGAGGGAGGGAGACAGAGCGAGAGAGAGAGATAGATAGAGAGAGAGAGAGAGAGATGTGTGTATGCCGGGTCTGGTGGCTCAGTGGACGAAGGCGTCCGCTGCAGGGGCCTGTGTTCAACCTCATGATCATAGTTTTTTTTTGCTCTAGCCCCGCCCCCTCCCCCACTGACCCCGCCCCCACCGGTGCGGCCCTCGGCCACAAACCACACTGTAAATTTGGCCCCCGAGAGAAAGTTTGTGAGTACCCATGCTCTACATTATTCCGCTGCATGCATCTCCACTCAATGCCACTTCACTCTACGCTATTCCACTCTACACCACTCCACTATACTCTATTCCACTCTATGCCACTCTACTCTACACCAGCCCACTCTACGGTATTCCACTGTGCGCCTCTACACTCCACCCCACTCTATGTTACTCCACATTACTGTATTATACTCTACCCCACTCCACTCTATGCAACTCCACTCTATGCCACTCCAGTCCATGCCACTCTACTCTAAAACACTCAACTGTATACTATTCCACTCTACGCCACTCCGCTGTACGCTATTCCACTGTACACTACTCCACTGTATGCCACTCTACTATATGCTACTCCACTCTACGCCATTCCGCTCTACGCTATTACTGTATACACCACTCCATGCTGCCCAAATCCCCTCCTTGTCACTCCACTATACTCCACTCAATGACAGTCTATGCCCCTCCTCTCTACAACACTATACTCCACTCTATAGCACTCAATTGTACAACAATGCACTGCTGTGAATGCGAGTTTACAACACTCTACTATTCTGTATGCCACTGAACAACACTCTATTCCACTTTATAACAGTTTATGCAGCTCCCTCTATGATACTCCATCCCACTTAATTATACTCTACTCTATGAGACAGTACTCCACTTTACTCCACTACACTCCACAACTATACTCGATGCCACTCCTTTGTACACTACGCTATGCCATTCAACTCTACTTCACTCCAGGCCACTCTACTCTACAACACACTACTCCACTCTATTCTGTGCCACTCCACTAAACTTCACTCCACTCTACTCCACTGCATGACACTTTACCCCACTCTATGGCACTGTACAACATTCCCTTCTACACTGCTCCACACTCCCCCACTCTACTCCACTCTATGCAACTCCACTCTAAAAGACTCTAACACACTGTGCCATTATATCAAATGATTTTCACAACTCTACACTACACTCTACAACCGTGTACTCCACTCTATGCCCATACACTCCGCTATACAACACTCTACTCCATCCTACAACACTTTCCAACACATCACTTCACTGTACTGTACAAGACTCTTCTCTAATTTATGACAGTTTATTTGACTCTACGCTCCTGTCCACTCTAGTGCACGTCAAGCCACTGTACTATACAACAGGCCACTTACCTCTAGGACACTTTAGTTCACTGTACGTTACGCCGCTCCACTCTACTCTGCAACACTACACTATATGACACTCTCCTTCACTCAACTAGTACAAAACCCTAAAATGTCAGCAGTTATAGTTACCTGAGCTAACTATTACTTATGCCCCCACAATGCATTGCTTATGACCTCACATATTACATCACTCATGACATGGTCAGTGACATCATTGATGTATCACTAATGACATCTCAAATGACATCAATGATGACATCATCCACTGAGTGTACTAAGTAACCGCATAAGTTAAAATACTATTCTTTCTGTACTACTGAGTGATACTATTTCTAACATGTCATCTGAGTGGGTATATGAGTGTCTGAATCCATGTGTGAGTGGCTGCCTGAGTGACTGTATGAGTGTGCAAGTGGTTATATAAGTGAATACGTGGGTGTGTGAGAGTCAGTATGGGTGAGTGAGTGGCTGCATGGGTGGGTGAGTATGTGTGTGTGTTTGTGGCTGTATCAGTGACTGAGTGGCTGTATGAATGGCTCTATGGATGGGTGAGTGGGTGTGTGAGTGGCTGTACTGGTGGGAGAGTGAGTGTATGAGTGGTTGTTTGGTTAAGTGAGTTGGTATGTGAGAGGCTGTTTTGTAGAGTGAGTGTCTGTGTGAGTGGCTGTATGGGTGAGTAAGAAAGTGTGTAAGGGGTTAAATATATGTGTGAATGGGTATGTAAGTAGTTGGGTGCGTGGGTGTGTGAGTAGTTGTATGGGTGAGTGAATGGTTGTGTTGTGAGGCTGAATTGGTGAGTGACTGGCTGTGTGAGTGGCTGTATGGTTAAATAAGTGGATGTGTGAGCAGCTGTATGGGTAAGTGTCTGGCTGTGTGAGTTGCTATATGGGTGAGTGAGTGGTTGTGTGAGTGGCTGTATGAGTGAGTGGGTGTGTGAGTGGCTCTATAGAGTGGTTGTGTGAGTACTTGTATGGGTCTATGAATGGGTATGTGAGTGGTTGTATGGATGTGTGTGTGGGTGTATGAGAGGTTGTATAGGGATGTGAGAGGATGTATGAGTGGTTCTGTGCATGATGTCATCAGTGATGTAATTTGAGATGTCATGAGTGATGTCACTGACCATGTCATGAGTGATGTAATATGTGAGATCATAAGCAGTTCATTGCAGGGGTGCAAGTCATAGTTAGCTCAGGTAACTATAACTGCTGAATTTCTATGGTTTTGTACAAGTGAAATGTGAGACTAACTATAATGTCCCTGTAACCGTTTTCCAGTGAATTTCTAAGGTTTCTTTTCATTCTATTTCCTAATTATAATGTCCCAGTGAACTTTGTTTTTTTCAGTTAATTTTTCAGTTTTTTTAAGTGTTGTTTCCTAACTATAATGTCCCTGTAACCTTTTTTAAGTGTATTTCTAAGGTTTTTTAAATTTTATTTCCAAACTGTAACCTGTAACCCGTAGTTAGTGTGTGACTGAGTGCATGTGTCTGAGTGGGTGTTTGAGGGAGTGTATGAGTGTCTCACTGGGTATGTGAGTGGGTGTGTGAGTATCTGAGTGGGTCTGTGAGTGGCTGCATGAATGTCTGAGTAGGTATCTGAGTGGGTGCATTAGTGTCCAAGTGAGTATCTCAGTGGGTCTGTGAGTAGGTGTGAGAGTGTCTGAGTGGATTTGCCAGAGCCTCCATGAGTGTGTGAGTCAGTCTGTGAGTGGGTGCAAGAGTGTTATAGTGGGTCTGTGAGTGGGTGCGTTAGTCCCTGAGTGGGTCTGCGAATGGCTATGTAATTCTCTGAGTGGGTCTGTGAGCGGCTGTGTAAGTGGATGTATGGGTCTGTAAGTGGGTGTATGAGTGTCTGAGTGGGTCTGTGAGTGGGTGCATGAGTGTCTGAATGGACCTGTGAGTGGCTGTATGGGTCTGTGAGTGGGTGCATGAGTGTCTGAGTGCATCTGTTAGAGGGTGTGTAAGTGTCTCAGTAGGTCTGTCAGTGGGTGTATGAGTGCCTGAATGTGTGAGTGGGTGTCTAAGTGTCTGTATGGATGTGTCAGTACCTGTGTGAGTGACTCAGCCACAAAGGAACCACACATGTCTTTTTATCTAACAAGAGTTAACAGTTTTGCAGAAAATATCTACCCAAGTGGAATTCTTTTTACTGGTTAATTAATAAGTGCTACCTTCTTGAGTAAATGTCCACTACGCATTCTACACTGCAGCTGCATTATGGAGCACAAAGAAATGCACAAGTCGCCTTGTGTGCATTTTGCAATGTGATTGTTCCTGGTGTGTCTTTATCCAGAAATATGTGATAATAATATGAATCCTCTTATAGAGAAGACGACAAGACTACAATGAGGTAAATCTCCACCAAACAAGGGCCCTTCCTCTTAACTATATAAACTAAGTGCTTCTTTGCTTGGTGGAAATGTTCTCATACTCCTCAGCATCAAGAACACCTCACCAAAATCATTGGGAACCGTGCTGGGGGGTGCTTGTTAAGCTGTCCATCATCCTGGCAAAAGGCAGGAAGACCTTTGGATACTACTATGGTGGGGGGGCCAAACGGGGAAGCATTCAAGTGATTTCCACATTTGCATACTCCTAGCAATTTAAAAGGAGAACCATGGACCAGGAGAGGACAAAAAAGAACCCACTCGTCACAGTCACATACAGATTGGGCTCCAATAAATCAACAATGCAGACACCTTCATGAAGGATTTCAGATTATTTTTCAATATAGAATTGCCAAGAAAACACACTTACTTATCCTTTGCCAAGTCCAGGAGAAGTGTTGCTTCAACTGGGGTACCTGATATGTTTATATGTGTAAGTGCTCACTGTTGAGGTTTATTTTTTGTGAAATGAGCATCAGAGCCATATCAGCCCTGGGGAACCCATCCCCCGGGGCTGGCCATGACTTAATAATGAAAGGGGGCTGTGCAGCTCCCCTCCCTGGATTGATTTTGGCTCTGGGCCATGTCTCCTAGGTGCCCTGCAGCACCCAGTGTGCAGGATGCAGACCACAGGGGAAGGTTCCAGGCCCCCACGGTCCCAGCTGTCTCCCTGCCTCTTGCAGAGCCGGCATTGTTGTCGGACAAAGGGAGCTGCTACAAATACAGCTCCCAGCATGCAAGAGCAATATTTGATCTCTTTCCCTGCCTGCATGACTGCGGGCAGGGAAAGAGGTTAAAACTCTGCTTCCAGCAAGAAGGAGCCATTTGACAGCTCCAGCTTGCTGGAAGCGGAGTATCTGCTTTTGCTTGGTGGGAGCTGTCAAAGCTCCTGCCAAGCAAAAGCAAACAGCTATGCCCCGGGGATGGACCCCCGGGACATAGCAGGAGCCGGCGCTGGGGGTGGCAGTCCCCAGGGCCATGTATGGCTCCAGGATGGGGGCCACCTGTCCCTCCTCCTTTCTTCTGCACAGGCTGGCCCCAGGAAGGTGGTGGGCCCTGTGGCCATATGTGGCCAGGGAGAGGGCCTGCACAACCCCCCTCCATGTTTTAATTTTGCCTTTGGCCCCAGAGAGGTGGTGGTCTGCGTGGACCACCTCCATATTATTTATTTTAGCCCCAGGGAGGTGGTGTCCCCAGAGCTTCTAAAAGCCCTAGAAATATATATATATATATATATATATATATATATATATATATATATATATATATATATATATATATATATATATATATATATATATATGAGAGAGAGAGAGAGAGAGAGAGAGAGAGAGAGAGAGACTATTGGTATATTCAATATGTATATATCTAAGTGAATTTTTAAGGTTTTTCAAATTCTATTTCCTAACTATAATGCCCCGGTAACCTTTTTACGGGAATTTCGATGGTTTTTTAACTGGTAGTCGCGTTTGCAGAGTGGAGGACAAAGGGGGTGGGGCCTCCAAACAGCTCTCAGGAATCCTGCTATGTCGGACTTACTGGAGGTAACAGGAGGGCTTCTGGGCCACCAAGAACCCTCAGTGTCCAAGAGGACTTCATCCACCAACCGGCAGTGACATTTGCAGAGTGGTGGAGAAAGGTGGTGTGGCATCCGAAGGCCTCTCAGTAATCGAGCTCTGTAGGACTTACTGGAGGTAACAGGAGGGCTTGTTGGTCCCCAAGGACCATCTGGAACCAGGGGTACTTCATCCCCCAACCAGCAGTGTGACAAGAGGAGTGTTTGTATGTAGAGTGGTGGAGAATGGGGCATGGCCTCCGAAGTCCTCTCATCAATCACGCTGTGTGGGTCTTACTGGAGGTACCAGGATGTCTTGTTGGACCCTAAGGACCCTCAGCATCCAAGGAAACTTCATCCCCCAACCAGCAGTGTACCAGGAGGCATGTTTGCAGAGTGGTGGAGAAAGGGGGCGTGGCCTCCGAAGACGTCTCAGCAATCCCACAGTGTGGTACTTACTGGAGGTAACAGGAGGGCTTGTTAGCTCCCAAGGGCCCTCTGAAGTCAAGGAGACTTTATCCCCAACCAGTAGTGCACCAGGAGGCATGTTTGCAGGGTGGTGGAGAAAGGGGGCATGGCCTCTGAAGTCCTCTTGGCAATCCCACTGTTTGGGACTTACTGGAGGTAACAGGAGGGCTTGTTAGCTCCCAAGGACCCTCAGCATCCAAGGAAACTTCATCCCCCAACCAGCAGTGTGCCAGGAGGCATGTTTGCAGAGTGGTGGAGAAAGGGGGCGTGGCCTCCGAAGTCATCTCAGCAATCCCACTGTGTGGTACTTACTGGAGGTAACAGGAGGGCTTGTTAGCTCCCAAGGGCCCTCTGAAGCCAAGGAGACTTCATCCCCAACCAGTAGTGCACCAGGAGGCATGTTTGCAGGGTGGTGGAGAAAGGGGGCATGGCCTCTGCAGTCCTCTTGGGAATCCCACTGTTTGGGACTTACTGGAGGTAACAGGAGGGCTTGGTGGCCCCCAAGGACAGTCTGCCCTTAAGGGAACTTCATCACCCAACAAGTTTTGTGCGAGTAGGCACATTTGCAGAGTGATTGTGAAAGGGAGTGGGAATTCTGGTGACTTGCCAGTAACTTTTTTCTTTTTTAAATTTATTAGAGGAAGGGGCCCCATGGCCTCCTCCCCGGGCCAATTTTGACCCCGGAAACCCCATCCCCCAGGGCTGGACTCTTAAAAAAAATTATAAAGTAAAGGGCCCATTTTGGCCCTGGGGACCCCATCCCCTGGGTCTCTGCTTCTTTTAAAACATTTTTTTTTTATAAATAAAAAGGGATGGGGACTGTGCGGCCCATCTACTGGGCGAATATCAGCCCCAGGGACTTCATCCCTGGGGCCCACCTCAAGTGTCAGTGCCCTGGTCCCCCCCAGGGCACCCACTCGATACTGATGGGGCCCATGGGGGAACCTGACGGCCCCCCATAGTCCCTGCTGGCATTGCTTTTACACATAGAGAGCTGCTAAACATGCTGCTCTCTGTGTGTAAAAGCAATTCTGCTCCACTTTCAGCAAGCAAGAACATTAATGCTCTTGCTTGCTGAAAGCGGAGCACAGTTTGCTATAGCTTGGCGGCAGCGGTAAAACTCAGGTCAAGCCATAGCAAACTGCTATGTCCCGGGGGTGGGTGCCTAGGGAAATAACAGGAGTCGGCCTTAGTGGTGGCGGTCCCCGGTGCCATCTATGGCTCCAGGAGGGGGCCACGCTATCCCACTCCTTGTTTGAATTTTGGCCAGGGCTGCGGGGTGGCCGTGTGGCCCCCGTATTAAATAAAATTAAAACCCCAGGGAGGTGGTGGCCCCTGGGGCAGCGGGGTGTTTCCATGGCCCACTTGCATTAATTAATATAAAATCCCAGGGAGGTGGCAGCCCCAGGGTCTGTGGGGATTCTGCGCAGCCCCCTATTTGTTTATGGATAAAGCCCCAAAGAGGTGGCAGTTCCGAGTGCTGGAGGGGTTCCAAGAGGCACCCCATTTATAAAAAAAATAAGCCTCGGGGAGGTGGTGGTTCCCGGGGCAGCAGTGGAGGCTGTATGGGCCTCCTCTGCATTTATTTCAAAAGAAGCCCCGGAAAGTTGTTGGTCCCTGGGGCATTGATAAGCCCCTCCTATGATATGTGAATACCCCTTAGAACTGGCCCACCTGGGATTCAATTAATAACGAAGCGCAGGAATCCGCACTTCACTTTTTAAAAACATTTTGGTGGGAGTCGCAGATCCAGTGCAACTCCTGCCAAAAATCCCTGGGACCACCCCAAGAGGCCTAGGGGGTCGGGTGTTTCTACCCTGCCCCCTTTTCTTTTTTTTTTAAACTATTTTTTCAGTGATTTGGTTCAAGCCGAGTCACAGGATGGCTGCCAACACTTCCTGGTTTGAATTGCTGGTCGTCAATCAGATCTCGGCATGAGATCGGAGGGGTTGTGGATCTTCCGCGCCCCTAGATATACAATTGGAAATTTCTTTAAATAACTCCGCAACTACTGGATGGATTAACACCAATTAACAAAAAGGTCACTTTCTGGACCAACAGCTGCCTTTCTGACAAATTTAGTGCAATTCCGTTCAGCAGTTCAGGCTGTAACCGTGTCTATAGTTCCTATGGAAATTAACTTGAGGAAAATGCATTTAGGGACCCCCGTTTTTCTTGGCCCCCGCTTGACAGATCACCCCATATTTTTTTAGACAACAGCTGAAGTGTGTGGCAAACTAGTTTAGAAAGTTTCATGAGGATTCATCAAATGACACCAAAGTTATTGGCAAATGAAAAAAACGCTCTTCCTATGGAAACTACATCCTAACTATAACTACCTACTGGCGGCCGTCAATAGGTAATAGATAGCTAGATAGATAGATAGATAGATAGATAAATAGCTAGATAGATAGATAGATAGATAGATAGATAGATAGATAGATATTAGATTTAACAATAGTCTTTATGGGTTGTGTAGCGAAATCCATGCCTCCATTGTTCTCTATCAGAGTGTGTTGCAGTACTTGTGAGTGTCTATATGTTGTGCTTGACTTAATCCAAGGCTGGACTGGAGGACATTTGAGCCTTATATAAAAGTGATGACCAAAGCCCTCCTCCATCGCACAACAACAACAGCACAACCGCCTTATCCTTCTCCATTAGCGAAGTTAAAAGAAACATTGAGAAACGCAGAAGGGACGAGGCACCTGGCCAAAATGGACTCCCTGCAGCTATCTACAAACAAGACTGCGATTTCTGGTGTGCACACTTTTGTTCTTGTTCAATTTCTGCCTAAAGGAAAAGGTAGTTCCGGAATCATGGCGTGGCTCAATTTTCCAAACCATATACAAGAAAGGCCAGTACGACTCATCCGACAGCTATCGAATGATCGCCCTTTTGGAAGTAGACTCAAAAATCTTTGCTAGTCTACTACTGACAGAGCTGGAAGCTTCGGCCGAAAGAGAAAAATGGATTACCTTCAATAAAACTGGACTCAGAGCCAAATCCAGTGCCACAGATAACTCAGTCGTGCTCTAAATGATTGCTGAGAAATATATCATCAATTGGAAACAGTTCTTATATTCCTGCTTTGTGTATTTCATCAAAGCATTTGACCTCGTCAACTGTAATCTTCTATGGAGAAAGCTGTCTGACTGGAACATCCCTGCAAAACTACTATGTGCCATCCAACTATTGTATTCAAACACTGGGCCAATTGTCAAACTTGGTTCAAACAACATCTTGTTGGCCAAAATAGTAGTCAAAAGGGGCTCGAAACAAGGGTTTGTCCTGGCCCCACTGCTCTTCAATCTGTTCATATCGGACATAAGTGCACACCTCAACAAGGCCAAATTCCATCCACCAAAACTGGGACATCATCAGGTGACCTCATTACAATATGTGGATGATGTAGTTCTGATGAACTTGACAGGCATTGGACTCTAGAGGCTCATAAACAATCTCCACGCTTGCTGCGCCAAAAACGCGATGGTGGTGAACCTCACAAAAACTCAGATCATGGTGTTAGGAAAGAAGGTTCAGAAGAAAGGCAACTGGCTCCTGAGTGGACTGCCGGTCTCAAGAGGCGGCTGTTATAAATATCCTGGTGTATGGCTGTACGAACGCTATTCCTTCTGCTTACATCTAAATTCATTAAAGCCAAAGACCGTCTCATTAGTTGCAGCCTTTCAATCCTTACTTTGCAAACTGCAAAATCCTACCTCGGCTCCTCCTCTTCTTGCTGTGATAAAAGCCAAATTCATTCCAACAAGTAGCTTTGCTCAGTGTTTTTTCTGAGGAAGCTCGGCGCCTTCCTAGCACTGCCCCAGCACAATTGCGACTGGAATTTGGTCTGCTAAACCAAGTATTGGTACAACATGGTTCTTTACTTAAGTAGATGTCATTACTAAGGCTATCTGACTTTGACACTGAGTGGTGAAATATGGGAAGAAAGAAATCCAAATGGGAACACCAAAAACAAACAGCTGGGCGAAGGCTTTAGACCTGGTTATGAATGTCCCCGAGGCAAATGGTGTATGGGAAGCAATACTGTTGCACGCCCTCTTCAAAACATGCTTATACAAGCATATAAAGAAGATCTTATGGTTGGGGACAAGAGAGATTTTAATAAAAGAAGCCATGCGTGGACAGTCATTAACTCTTACAAACAATCCCACCCGCAACCATACTTAACTATTTTAATGAGATTTTTTTAATCAAAATCAAGTTCCTTCAATCACGCTTCAGTTTGGGCCAAACTAATGGCTGCTTGCCAAAATGGACAAGGACATCTTTGTGTTCTAACTGTAGGTTTTTTCTTTTTCACGCAGACAGTCTGATTCACATTGTCTTAACTTGTCCCAATGTGCTACCTGAACGTAAGGCTTTGCTACATAACCTTTTTAATCAGAACGGTATTAGAACTTGCTGTCATGCCTTACTCTTTTCTCTAAAAGTCAAATGCCCCGAGTGATTGCGGCTTTCATCAAATTCATTACAAAAGCTGCTATTAGATAAATACCTAGAGGCTGCAATGAGATGGAAGTATGAACATAGCTCCACTCTTTTAGCCTCACTGTCAGGGCCGGACGGGGAACCCAAAGCAGTCCTGGTAATTTTCTCTGACCAGCCCCTGGGGAATCACTGCCTGGTCCCAGGAGGCTGGAAATGCTTGCTTGCTGTTTTTGTTACTAGAGGCCGATATTGCAGCACTGCTGCAAAACCAGCCCCCAGTAACAAAACCAGCCCCCACTCTTCCAGCCTAACAGGCAAACGCCTGATGCCCAGTCGGGCCAGTCAAGCCCTGCTCACTGTTATTTCAGCACTTTATCCACATAGTATGTTAGCAGCTGCATAGGTCATGATGGAGAACAGCAACGTCCAAAGGAATACGAGGTGACACTACTTAGGAATATCCTGATCTGACGCTACTTTTTATTATCTTGCACACTTTATTGCAAATTTTGCACCAACTGGAAAAGTGGACATCATTTTTAGATATATTTCCAATTGTAGGTGTCCCCGGTTGAGGGAGGTTGAGTAATTGTATCACACTTGATGTTTTTTTCTTCCAACCTGAGTAAATGTTACCTCGTTGCAACTGCTCTTAATATTTGGTATTATAGAAGATGCCGAGTAAGATAAGAGATATCATTGTGGTACTAGAGAACGGGACGACACTGCTACCCAGAAGAGCTTTTTCCTCTTTTCTGTTTCTCCTTTATACCACCCTGTACTATTAGCACTTCTTGCGCTGTCACATTTGCACTATATATCGAGGTTTCATGGACAGGTCATTGCGAGATAAAATGCCCTCTGCAGTTCTTACTGGTTGGGGAGGGCAGAGTAAATGTTTTGATGCCTTCCTCCACTTTTAGTGAAATGTTAGCGAAAATGTTATCTTGTCACTATTGGGGCATATTGTCAAGAACGGCGATAAAATTATCGCCGCTTTAGGGGCAGAAAACTGCCGCTAAAGCGGCGATAATGGGCTTGATAATATGCCCTGGAGAATTCCAATAGAAGCCCATGTTCACACCAGAACATGGACTTCTATTGGAATTCTCAAGGGCATATTATCAAGCCCATTATCGCCGCGTTAGCGGCAGTTTTCTGCCGCTAAAGCGGCTATAATTTTTAACGCCGTTCTTGATAATATGCCCCTATTGTATTTTATTTTTGGCATTAGGTAAGAGGCAGTTTAAGACAATGGACAACCATGTGGAACAAGAGGGGATAGGGTGTCGCTGCTGCCTGGAAATAGTCCACCCTCTGCTTGTTCACTTTACACTGGGTTCTCTAGGCAGAGGGACTGAAAGACAGGTAGGAATGCAAAAGAATCAGATAATGCAGGCGAATTATGCTTTCCTGAACTAGGGTTATGTTTTATTTGTTTGTGAACGTTTTATCATTTGTGATGTGCAATCTAGGGTTTTAATTAACCAAAGTAAACATGATTTAGTTTGATTTGACGTTTGAGCCTGTTTTAACACCTTTAGAGCCGTTGTAACTTTAGAAGTATAGTTTGTGAATACAATGGTCTTAATCTTATGTGGGTGTTAGCTGGTATTAGCATGTCCCTTCATAAACACCTCCTTAAATTTCTTTAATACTCTCTCATTTAGTAGTAAAGATTTCCCATTCTCCAGCCACTCCCCCTTGTCTCTCTCAACTTTACTACTCTCGACAGTCTCTGGCTGCAGGTTTGCTAATAGCACTTTGTTGATCAAATGTAATCTGTGAATAGAACCCTATGGAGCATATTCTCTAGGAAGTGGCGGTGAGAGGCGTTAGCCTCCTTGGCTTAACGCCTCTCATCGCCACTTCGTAAACGCAAGGCTGCACCATATTACCAAGGATATGGTGCAGCCTGGCGCATCCCCCTGCGATGGCGCTAAGTCTCACGACTTAACGCCAACGCAGGCACCCTTGCACCAGAGTGCAAGGGTGTCTGCGAGCAGGGAGGTTTGTTTATGTACAGGAAGGTGTCCCTTCCTGTACATAAACAAACCTTTTAAAATGCCATTTTGTAACTTACATGTGTGCTGCTTCATGCAGCACACATGTAAGCTACAAAATGGCATTTAAAAAGGTTTGTTTATGTACAGGAATGGACACCTTCCTGTACATAAACAAACCTTGGCATTTTGTTTTTCCATGTGTGCTGCACAAGGCAGCACACATAGAAAAAGCAAAAACGAGGAGAAATTAAGCATTTCTTCTCGTATCGCCACCTTAAGACCAGGATTTTCCTGGTCTTAAGTTCGGCGCTGCCACCTATTATCGCCTCTCTTGATAATAGGTGGCAGCGTTGAAGTGAATGGGTGTTGCGGTGGAACGCCCATCGCAACACCCACTGCACGGCCCCTTTAACGCTAAGTTTTGCGTGAAGGGCGCACTATTACCAAGGCAGCGTTAAGCCACTTAACGTGGCTTTTAGCCACGTTATGTGGTTTAACGCTGCCTTGGTAATAGGGCGCTGACCCTATCGCCACTACAACATCGCAAAAAGTGACGTTGTGGTGGCGATAGTGGCTTGGTAATATGCCCCTATGTGTTTGACTGTAGATTCCATTGCACCACCATTTTTTTCTGGAGTAGTAAATCGTACCGGTAAGTGAAAACGTCTGCAGTACCTCAGACCCCTTGCCATCCACAACGATCCTTTCCTGCACCTAACTGAATCGCTTGTGATTTTTGGCTTCTGTTACAAATTCATCTTTTCACAGCAGCAATCTTGTCGGTCTGTTACCTTTGTTTATGGCTGTATGTGTGCAGCATATTATGAGGTATAAAATAGTCATACTATTGATATGTTTACAGCGAAAACGTGTTATTATAGTGCCTGGATATTAAAACACTTCGTCAAAAATCAAGGTGCATTGTCGCTGTGCAAGGCGCGTGTTTTTAACCACTTCTAGGAGATCAAGGAAGACATCTACCTTCATTGGGCAAATAAAAGGGTGGAAATGTAGGAATCGTTATCGTGGTTGTATTGCACTGAGACTCGAGGCATGAAATTATCTGAATCTGCCTAGGCAGATGTGTAATATGTTGTTCTTATGATAATGAAGATGGAGTTGAAATTTTCTATTGATGGTAATAAGCTGATATTCTTGACAAACAGTGATGTTTTTTGCACGCTCCATGTTAATTGCCATTTTTTGCTTCACATTCCGTGTCTAATAATTATAGCAGATAAGTTTGTGTTATTAGAGAAGTTGGTTTAGTTGATAATGGATTTTGGAATAAAAAAAAACATATAACATTATGTATTTACTAGATTTATCTGCTCACACACAAAAGTTTGTGAGCCTTTGTGGCTTAAAGCAAACATCCCTTAATATTAAATTAATAATGAATATGTATTTTAAAACAGCAGAGAAATTACAGATAAGCATGGGTCAATGTTAGGTGGAATCAAACAAATCTCTTTTCACACGCTGGAGAAACATAACACTTTTTGTGTTGGTACAATTGTGCAGCTTTTTTAAGGAAAAGCAAGATTAAAAATGTATATATTAAGACTGCTAATACATGAACTCGATAAAATGGAAATAAGTAAAAGCTCTGAGAAATTCTATTATATACTTACAATTCAAATTCTTGAGGCATGTTAAGGAGTCTAAATTTTTAGAGTCTCTTTAAATAGCAATTCTGTATTACGTCAGTCTCGCTTTACTCACATAGGGTCTAACTTTGTTCATTCTGCAGCACACATAGAAAGAGGAAAACACCTCTTGTGATTGTTTTTGTGCAAGAAGGTGTCCCTTCCTGCACATAAATAATCATCCCCGCAATGCAGGCACCCTTGCACCATGGTGCAAGGGTGCCTGCGTCGGAGCAGGGGATGGCAAAGGGATCCATCATATTGTTGTAGATATGACGCATCCCTTTGCTTCGAAAGCAACGCAGCACGGTGCAGCCAAATGGCTTGCGGCACCGCGCTGTGTTACTTTGTCGTAAATAAGGCCCACAGTGTTTACTTCTACAAAATATAGAAAATAGACTTCATTCCATGAATACGACCCAAAACAAATGCAGAAAGGACTCGATTGAAAATGAATATCCATATGTTAAAATGTTTCAATATTTAAATTCTTTGAAATAATTTTTTTCTGGCTAGAAATGCTATATCTTAATTTTTAACTAAATTCTTAGTCCATGTCACAGGAGTTGCTCTCAGTTTGCATGAAACAGCTTCCTAATTTTAAAGTTAAACTTTGTATTATGTTGGTACAATATGAATGCTTAGCATGTGCACCAGAATATGTTGTTGACATTTGTCTAATAAATGATGCATCTTTGTTATTTGTCCTTAGCTTGTGTCTCGTTCAAATGGACACTGTTATGTCTATTGATAGATTCTCTCTCAGTAATAACGCTTTTTTAGAATGCAGGATCCCCAACTCCTCCAGTAGATCCTCGAATTCTGTTGTAGAACCTCGTATTTCAACGTGGCCACCTCTCAGATGGGGCATGTTGTCATAACATTTGCTGATGATGGGGGAGGGTCACAACTGGGCAGCGCACATGTGGTAGCTAAAATCTTGGGCCGCATGACTCTTGTCACATCAGCGCAGATGACATCCTGAGAGGCAATGCTGTGAGCAAGGGTCGGAAGTAAAGACCGATAATGCCCAGGACCAGACATGGAAGGGAGTTGGGGAAAGCACCTACGACAAGCCTTGAGAGGGATGTGCCCTAAAACCAGATATGGTTGACTTCCAGAAGAGTTAATGGCAGCTTCCATATTTTAAAAGACCCTCTCTGGCAGGGCAGACAAAGTTCAACACTGAGTCAGAGACATGCTAACATTTTGAAAGACCCCTAACATAGAGATCTCTGGGCTGTATTTGCAGTAACCAGAGAGGAAGCAATGTAGAGGAGAGCTAAGCTAACCATGGGAACTCTCTTAGATAGGTTTAAGACATCTCACCAATCGCTAGCTAGCCACCAATAAGGACGGATACCAATCCTCAGCTTCTCACAACACAGAAGACTTGGAGAAGATCAGAGGATGGTTGACTTGTTGTCTGCACCTGCCTCAGTGAGGAGACTGCTGTCTGCCCTACTTTACCCTTGTATTTAAGTACTAGAAGTTCTTTTCAGGGGCCAAACCAGTAAATAGCATATGGTCCAAAGAACATAAAGAAGAAGGACATATTTACTAAATAACTAAAAGACCAGTAGGAACTGGGACTTGTGCTGGAGTCCTTAATGAAGAGAGGGATTGAACCCGTCTCCTACTGCTGCATGAGCCATAGTATGCAGGAAGCTAAACCTTGCCTTTTGCTAAATTTAGGAGTGAAGAAAATATTCAGCAACATGAGCGGTCTGAGGGCATTTAAGCATACTAGCGCTTAAGGTCGCCAACCCTGCCCCAGACATTTTAGCTTGTCTGAGGTGGCCATTTGCTCATAACTGTTTTTAATTTTTGATTTAATTGAGGCCTACGGTGGAAACTTTTGGCAATGCACAGAAACTAGATTTGACTATTTAACTCACTCTTTGGAGCATTTTTTGTTACCATAGTCAAAAAGGCACTGGATTACTATTTAGAAGGGGCCTTTCCACAAACTGGTAACCACACTCTCTCACAAATTTCAAATATCTTCTACCAATAAACACCACATGTACAGAGATAAATGGCAAGTATTCTCTCCAATCTGATATCAAATTACCTCAGGCTCATGAAAACAGTGTGGGTCACGCTCACTTTCAGCCAATCTGCATGCACAACACTTTTATGTTGTAGGTGACATCATATTTTCTCTGTGCTATTCCTCCTCTGTGGAACAGTCTTCATAAACATGTAGAAACCACAAAGTGCTGTGCAAGTGTGCTACACTGGTACAGTGCACCACTCTCCAGCCACTCATGCTGCCAGCCTCGTCAGCCTCTTCAGTCTGCACTTCGCCACCAGAAGCCAGAAGATGCCAGTTGAGTCCCGGGTGACCACCTCCTGCTTAATGTCCTCCAACGTCCCCTGTCCTCACTTCTTCCTTTTTACTCATATTTCATTTTGCTAGTATTTAACTTTATTTCCCTTATTTAGCTTTTAGCTTACCTTCATTTCCATTATTTGTCTTGCACCCCCATTTTGCCCTATCTGTGCAGAATGACTCTCTGCAGTCATCGCCCCCTCCCGCTCCTGCCTTTTTTCCTGCTCCTGAAGCACTTGTCCCCCACCCTCCTGCCACCCTGGTAGCCCTTCCCACCTCCCAGGAATACAAATGCAGGCACTGGCATGCCAAAGGCGTGCCAAAGGCAAGCCCATCTGCTATCCGCACCTGGACCGGCACTAGGACCCCTGGTCCACCCACCACCCTCTGATACACTGCCAAGGAACTCCTGGAACTGGACCCTGGATACCAAAACTCAGCTGTTTTTCCGCTGCACCGCATTCAACCAAAGGACTCTTCGCCTGCGGCATTGCCGTTTCACCTGCCCCACAACTGACAAAGAATCCCACACCACCCCCGGCAAGAAGACCATGAATGACCTGGAATCAGTCCAATGAATCCTGCTCAACGCCCGCGCCCTCTGTAAACACACCACGGAGATATGGGACACCATCACCACCCTCTCTACAGACATCGCCTTCATCACTGAAACGTGGCTCAACCCCTCTTCAAACCCCGACATCACCACCACCACTTCCATAGGCTACAAAATGATACACCTAGACCACACCAACAAACAAGGCAGAGGCATCGCCATCATCTTCAAAGAAGCCATCAGATGCATCATCACCAACAACGACCCCACGCCTCTCTTGGAACACCTCAACTTCCAACTACAGACAGATGCAAAGACCACGATAAGGAGCACCCTCACCTACAGACCGCCGGGACTCTGACCAACTTTCTGCAACATCATCTCCAACCTCATCGCCCTCCTAGGCATTGACTCCCACCATTACGCTCTACTCGGTGACCTCATTTTCCACATTGATGACCCCAACATCACCAACTCCACCGACCTCCTAGAGAACCTAAACAACATTGGCCTCACCCAACTGGTCAAGGAACCCACACACAAGGCTGGACACACACTTGACCCCATTTTCCCCTCCAGAGACAGACTTAAATTCAGCCACACCACAGAACTCACCATGACGGACCATGCCATCATACACTTCACCATCTCCGATGCCCAGCACGCCATCTCTAAGAGCCACATCTCCCCCCATCTGAGCTGGAGCAAGGTCACTGGAATTCAGTGGACTCAGACTCTCACCACCACCCATACCCGAGTATCAACAGACCTCGACCATCCCATCCAGAACTTCTCCACCTGGATCACCAACTGTGCCGGCAGTGTCACCCCTTTGAAACCTACTAAAGACTACAAAACATAAAGACAAGCCAGCTGTACACCTCAGATCTCAGGACCACCAAGCACAACTGCTACCAACTGGAGTAAAGATGGCACATCATGAAGAACCCCGCCGACAGAGCCGCCTACAAGACAGCCCTCTGCATCTATCACCTTCACATTAAGGAAGCTAAGAAAGCAGCCATTACTGCCCCCATCAACACTACAGCCAAACGCACTAAGGAAATCTTCAAAATAATCAAAGGATTCTCCCACCCAACTGCCGCAAAGAACACCATCCACCCCGCCCAAGAGCTCTGTGACACCCTCGCAGACTACTTCCACATTAAGATAGCCACCATCTTCAGCAACTTCAGCCCCAAACCCACCACCCTCGACCACAACAACTTCAACCAACCAGCGAACAAAAGCCAAACAATTACCACATGATCTCTGCTCACCACCCTAACCACCACAGCCATCATGTCTTCCATTCGCTCCAGCAAGCCAACAACCCCTGCCCCCACCACTTCGGCGCAAACCCAATCAGCACAGAACTCACCAACATACTCAAAACTTCCATCTCAACAGCAACTTTCCTGGACAAATGAAAACACGTGGATGTGAGACCCCTCCTAAAGAAACCCTCCAGCGGCCCCAGAAAACTATTGACCCATCTCCCTGCTTCCCTACCCGGCCAAAGTACTGGAGAAAGCCATCAACCAACAGCTAACCAAATTCCTGGAACAAAACCACCTACTGGATGTATCACAATCAGGGTTCCGGGCCGACCACTGCACCTAGACCTCGCTGATCACTGCCATAGATGACATCAGAATGCTCCTCGACCGTGGAGAAACTGTGCCTCTGATCCTCCTCCACTTCTCTGCAGCTTCCAACACTGTCTTCCGCAGCACGCTCATCAACAGACTCCACAACATCGGCATACAGCAAAACTACCCTCAAGTGGTTTGCCTCCTTCCTTACTGGATGCACACAGAGCATCTGGCACCCTCCCTTCACCTCAGCACCCAAGAACATAATATGCGGTGTATCGCAAGGATCCTCTCTCAGCCCCATCATGTTCAACACCTACATGACCCCCCTTGTAGACTTCATCAGATCCCACAGCCTCAACATAATCTCCTATGCAGATGACACTCAACTAAACCTTTCGCTCACCAAGGACCCAACCAACTTCTCCAACGCCATGACCAACGTAGCCATCTTGGACCCACACCAACTGACCATGCGCTCAACCTAGGGATCATCCTCGACAGCCATCTATCCATGAAACGACAAGTCAACGCACTCACCTCCTCCTTCTTCCACACACTTCACATGCTCCGCAGAGGATGTGGCCTAACGGTTAGAGCGGTCAATCTCAAAGATGGGGATCTGGGTTCTAGTCTTGGCAAGGACGCTCAACATCCTGTGATTCTGGGCAAATCACTTAATCTCCCCTTGTCTAACAAATTGAATGTGTCCGTCTGTAACGCAATTGGTGCTCAGGTAAAGCACTCTGATATCTTCGGGTTGAGTTTGTGCTATATAAAAGTAAAAAAAAATATGCAGATGGATCCCTGTCGATACCAAAAAAAAACGTCACTCAGACCCTCGTCCTTAGCCGCCTCGACTATGGCAACACTGTCTAGGCCAGCATCTCCTCCCAGCTCCTTAAAAGACTCCAGACCATACAGAACACAACAACCAGACTCATCCTGATCTTCCCAAATGGTCCCACATCACCCCCATCTCAGAAACCTCCACTGGCTCCTCATCTAGAACAGATGCCAGTTCAATATCGTCACGCATGCCTACAAAACCCTCCATGACCAAGCACCATCCTACATCAAACGACGACTGAACTTCCATCAGCCTTCTAGACACTTTCGATCATCCTCTCTAGCCCTCCCACACATCCCCTGCATCCGTTGCAGCAATGGCCGTTCCTTCTCCTACATCGCTTCCAAGCCCTGGAAGGAACTGCCCCTCAACCTCTGTACAGCACCCTCCCTTGTGGGCTTCAGAAAGCGACTCAAGATCTGGCTGTTCAACTGAGACATGGCTTCCTTAGTGCCCAGATACCCCTAGGAGTGACAGTGCAGCGCTATGCATATACTGATTGATTGATTGATTCACAAACATTAAGTATTATATGCACAGCGCCAAGCCTTTTCCTAAAGAGGATGGGAAATTCAAAAATCACTTTCAAGATGTCACCTATCAGTCATCCACCATATAGACTTTAATTAAAAATAAATAAAAGGTAGTTTGTCTGAGGAAAGCAGGGTAGAAACTAGATGCAGCAGGAGAAATCTCTCGCCGAAAAGAGTTAGTGAAATAATTCTCGTGGAAAAACATTTTTGGGTTAAAATGTCTCCTGCCAGTGAAACTGTCAGACTGTCTAAACTACACAACCCATCTGAAGTTTGTCATCTTCAATCAGCTTCATCTGCATTGATTGAAGAAAACGGACCTCTATATCAAATAAGAATAAAGAAGTATGCCATTTTCTTAACTTAATTAATATTTAAAATACATTCACAAAAAATATTAGTTGAATTTGGAATGTCGTCCTACTTTTAAACTCTAAGATAGTAAGCAGACAAATATGGGGATCAACCCTCAATACAATAATTGCACTTAAATATGTTTAGTTTGCATTTTTTCATATAGAATGGAGACACTTAAATGTATATATTTATATAATTGATTGTACAGAGTTCCTGGTATTCCCCACAGATTTAAATATTTTGCCAAAAAATGTGTATATTTTCCTCAAATGCAAGCTTGTCCTTAATTATTTTTCATAAACCACACATCAGTACCAACATCTAAACATTTCAGGTAACATATTTTAGGATTTGTTCTTTTTTTTCTTAGAAAATAACAATAGTGCTTAACAAAATGTTTGTTAAAAAATACAAAGAGCCTTATAGAGATGATGATAATTGAACAAATTTGTTATTTATATATTTGTAAGGGTGACCGTCCTCCATAATGTGAATAAAGTGCACTGGGATGCTCCTTGGGCTCACGTTGCTGAAAAAGAGACTGCACAAGTCATATGATAGTTTGAGTACGTCGCATTAATTGTTTGGTCTTCCATTAGAATCGTAGTTAAAATTTAGATTTATAATTACATCATTGCTGTGCAGAGCTGGCCAGAGCCTATAGTTATATTTTGGAAACCTCTGGCAAGCCACTATTTATGGAAACATCCTTGCTTATCCTCATCCTTAAGGCAGATATGCTAAGCTTAAATGGGCAAATTAGAGACCAGGAGCCAGGTGCGTTTGTGGTAAAAAAAAGCCTACACTTTGCAAAATCATAGTCTTTGCAACCACCAGAGCATAAGCTGAAATATACCAAAAAGTCCTTCTGACTCATTCTGAATCACAAAGAAGAGGGTTTTTTGAAAGGGGTGACCCTCTCCCCATGTTGAATTTCAATACTTATCAATGCTTTGTGACTGTAATTGTGGTTGCAAGCCACTGACATCTTCCTAACACCCAACATTGAGTGGTACACCCATTCAAGGTATCCCCATGGATAATAAAAACACTCAATAGTGTTAGATGGTACTATACTACTAGACCTATGGAGATATTTGTTTTTTTTAGCTTATTTAAATAAACCCAACTAGTCTCATCCAGCTTTGCTCTAGGTAATGTCATCCCAAGGATTTTTGGGGCCCGGGGACCGACATATTGTGGAGGGACCATGGGGCATATTAACAAGGTGCGGCGATAATATTATCGCCGCTTTAGAGCCCGTTTTCGGGCGAAAAGCGGCGATAATATTATCGCATTATCAATAAGGACACGCTAGCGCGTGTATCCTCGCATTAGCACCCCTTGTCAGCACGCCTCCCATCGCATCGCTAATGAGATGCAAAGGAGGCGTGCCTGACCAGACTCCCTTGGGTAAATATCGCTAACCCAGCTTCCTCATATTAACAACGAGGGTTAGCGATATTTAAAATCATGTTAAGAATGCCTTAACGCAGGAATTTAACGTCTGTTAAATTCCTGACTAAGGCATACCTAACATGTGGGGTGGATTGTGTGGCTGAGACCACAGGCCCTAACACCAAGGATATCGCCGTTTTCCATGGAACATCGCTGGAAAACCAGCGATGTTCCATGGAAAACATCGCTATCACTGGAATAATTATCGCCATTGCGCTATGCGTTGTTAATACAGCGCTAGCATGACGATAATTATCTGCGATAGCCGACGATAAAATTCCTCATGCTAAGAGCGGCCAGCGATAATTATCGCTGCCGCTTGTTGATATGCCCCCCAGTTCTTTAAATTCCTCGGCCACACCTACAAAGCTCCCACTGGTCCTACCTACCTGTACAGCCACATTCACTTCTACTAACCTTCCAGACACCTCAGCTGTATGGGTCTCTCGCTAGCACAAACCCCACGCTTACACCAAAGCAGAGCAGGGGGCTTTGCCTTCTTGTATCTGGCCCCTAAAGCCTGGAACGACATCCCACAACACAGGAGAGCTTCCTCCTTTCTTCCTGACTTTCACAAGAAGTTGAAGACCTGGCTTTTAGAGTAAGAACCTAGGGAAAGCCTCACACATCTGCTACAGAGTGCCTGGATAATCTCACGGATGATTAGTGCGCTATAAAAACACTGATAGCATAACATTTTGCATTTTTTGATTAATTTCCCACTAATTCAAGCCAGAATAGCGCCAAACAAACTTTCAAAACTGGAAAAACTGCTGAAATATGCCTAGTCTGGTGCCCCAAAAACCTTAAGATGACCCTCTGCAAAAAAGTATGGGGAAGAAGTATAGGTAGGAAGAGAGAAGGAGAGAGGATGAGATACAGAAATAGACAGAGATGATTTAGAGAGAAAGTTAATTTTCCCTGGAGTCCCTTGGAAGGTAGGGCCCTGTGCAATTACCCACATTTGTCCATGCCTTAAAATATCTCTAACTTTAGGAACAAGAACTATACAAGGTCATATTTTCTCCCCAATTCTTATTGACTTCACATTGCCCACTACTTAGCCATGTCAACAGTAATTTTAGTACTAAGTATCTAACGAGGGCAAAATGGTCTGCAAACTATTGGCTTATGCTAATTATCTTTGTCCTTACTCTTGATTGCTGAAAATTTCTTATCACAATTTCTTCAGTTGGTCAAGGGGTATGGTAAGCTAGCTAGATACAAGCTAAATGTATCTACATCCAAAGCTATGCTTTGTCCAGGTCATGTCAGATTGATCATAACCGGAATTCAGGACTTCAACGGTGTTGAAGATACTTTAACTGTTTCTGAACAAATGTGTTAGGATGTGTATTGTTCTAGCATTGGAATGTGGCACTAGAATGTTACTGTGGAGACTGCCTCATCATTCTTACGGTAGCAGCTACTGCCAGAGTTTTGCGGCTGATGGACCTGTATACTCATAATCTCCAATTAAGGTGTCTTACTCAGCTGTGATTCTGCATAATTGTTTTCAGTAGTGATGAGCTACTACATAGGCCCATGAGGCCACCACTTTGGTTGTTTCTCATTTTATCTGTGTTGAAAAGATCCTGAGGAAAGTCCCTTGTGTGATGGCGTAGCAGTGCTAAAGAGATCACTGATGGTGCTAGAATCTCTCAATTTTGTGCTTAATTCAGACTTTTATTGGTTGTGCTGAAATGTGAAGGAAAGACCTGAAAAACATTGGGGTGAAGCCTGTGTCAGTGCTGGATATTGGGTGCAGGCAAACATCTAAATCAGGCAAGTGTGTCACCGCAAACTGTGCACCATGTAAATACACCAAAATCATGAAGGCATGTGCCACTCATTATTGTCCTAAAGGCCTGTGTTGATACCAAGGTTAGGCACAATCAGGTGCATGTCACTATTGGATTTGAGCTGCGGAATCGAGTCCATGTGATGCCATTTCAGTGAGACAAGTGCATTGCTTTCAGTCAAGAGAAATCTTTCTTGGTGTCTGTAGCAGTAGGCACTAAAGCTTCGAGTTTAGTGATTAATTTTGCAGTACAGTATTCTAGAGTATAATTTTAGAAGTATTCTAAGAAAAAAACTGTATGTGTATTTCACTTGTGTGCCTAAAAGGCAGTAACTTTAAACCCACAGGAAAAGGAAATCATACTATATGTTTGGAAGCTACTGGCCCTCCTACTTTAGAATAGATCTTGTGGAAGGAGAAGTTTTATACATAGGTAGATGTAAATTAATGGTGAAATGTACATTTCAAAGAAAAAGTTAGCTTTACTCAAGTTTTGATAGGTACCTGAAGGTCTCAACATGTTAATACAGTGAAGAAGTCACTGAGATAATAGGTTAGGAAAGTATTGTGGATGAGATTTTGGCCTAAGGAAAATAAAGCTCTTAAAAGGCACATATCGTTCGAAAGAGTGCAATTGTCTGTGAGACCCATTGATGACATTGTAGCTATGCTGAGGTCCCTAGAGACTACTTGCAGTTATGTATCCCTAAATAAAGCTATGATCAGGGATCAACAATGTAAAAGACAAATAGCATGATAATTCAAGAGCATCTGCTGTGTACAGAGGATCTAACACAAGAACAGGCAGTGGGAGAGTATCGGTATAAGAGAATGCGCTTTGTGTTGGTGTCAGCATCAAGTGCTTATCAAAGATCCATGCATATACTGTTCAAAGATGTAGATGGATTTTCTGAACCATTGGAAATCCTAGAAGCATCTAAGAATTTAGCTAAGCTAAGTGATGGACGAGTGTGGGACATGAATCAATTTGTAAGTTGTAATTAGAGCAAGAAGAAGGTGAGTGCAGTGGTTGAGATGCAGGAAGAAGTTGACAGATTGGGTGGTAGTTGCAATGGGCTGAACGAGTGTGAGGGCGATCTAGATAGAAAGGAAGGAAGTGCAGAAGAGGAGAGTGGTGCCATGGAAAATGGTGCCACAGTGTGTGAAGAGGATAATTTGAAGAACTTACCTCTTTGCATGCATTTTAAGACTGAGGGCCTCATTACGATGTTGGTCGGAGTTTCCTCCTCCCGACACCGACTCGGAATCGGGACCAACCGACTCGTGGTGGGCAGTTCCGCCCGACCGCTTACGATGCGACCGAACACTGTTCGGTCGGATTTCCATTGACTCCTTTAGGAGCCCATGTTCTGCCCGACAACACAGACTCCTAAGGGGAAATGGGGGGTGTGCGGGAAACTCTGCACCCTATCGCAGATACCCCATGGTGCCTGCCACACAGTGCAGGGTTTTACAGGGGAGTCCCTCAAGAAACCCCTCGGCCCCCAACCGGAGGCCGCAGGAAGAAGGGGGCCCTGCTAGGGGCCACAAGAGTCACTTTCCGACAGCTTTTTCATGTCGGACAGGCCGACTCGGAAAGGCTGTTGGAAAGCGACATCGTAATCGCTCGGTCGGAAACACAGTCCATAAAGCTGTACTATGCGGGCCCGACCAACACCAATTCTCTGAGAGCCGGTCGGAACCGATTCGGAAAGACCGTGCGGCTTACAATCCGACTGCGAACATCGTAATCGGTCGGTCAGATTGAAAAGCGACCGAGTCGGTCTGAAGCGTTCTGACACGGTCTAGGAGATTCCAACTGTCAGGAGGAGGCTCTCTGCCCGACATCATAATTGGCCACTAAGTCTTGGCAAGAGGTAAAATGTCCGACATATTTACATTTTCAAATTGTGACTTTACTGTTAAAGATAGAGAGGACAAGCACTTTAACACTGGTTAGCAGTGGTAAAGTGCACAAAGTCCTGAAGCCAACATAAATGAATTCAGCAAAACAGGAGGAATGAAGGTAACACATTTGGGGCTGACCCTGCAGAGAAGGACAAGTCCAACAACTACAAAGAAAGATTCATTGAACAGAAGGACTCATATAAACTGGTGTACTGTAACATTTGTGACTGAAAGTTTTTCACAATAATCTAGTTGTCACACATTTTACGAGTGCTAGGTTTACTAATGTAATATATGAGTTGATTTTAATTAGTGAAGCTATTTAATAAATGTCTTTAGGGATCCACATTTAAATAATTACCAAGACATTTCTGTTAGCTAGCATCAATCAGATATTTGTGTGCTCTACGTCACACTCAGTGAGGAAATGTACAATTGCTTAATTACAGAATATCTTTTGCATTTTAAAGATGATCTCACATTGAACATCACTGCACCCTCACTGTCCATTGCAAAATACTTTCCTATATAGATACACTCCTTCACCCTCTCACCCTCTCACCTATGTATCTGGATGATGACATGAACTGTAGTAAACAGGAAACTTTCAGATTTTTAGAAAGGAGTAAGCTGGTAGCTGTAAAACCAGTGAAGAATGACTGTGATACAGTCCTTTTGTAAATTAATGACTATGTGAGAAAGTGCCTCTTTTGCGTGGTCACCCCCATTTTTTGTGGATTGATGTTGCTGGTTTTTAGCCATTTTGCACTGGGACATAGTTAACAAGGCCACTGTGCATGAGCTCTGACTTCCAAAACATGTTGAAATCGGCTAACACGTAAGTGGCATCTTTCCTATAAGTCCATTCTATATGAGCCCAAAGTACATCCATTGAAGTATACAAAAAGTGATGGCTAGAATACTTAAATTGATCACAGTCAGTGGTAATTACTTGAGCCCAATCCCACTCCAATCTCAATTTTTGCATACTGTGCCACCTGAGTATGGACCCAGCCATATGCTTATCAATCTTTGCCATGCACCAATAGGAAGTGTCCAGCCCGAACTGCCTGGCCAGGACCTTCCCGAAATGGAGCGCAGGCAACCCAAGACCGGTTTCTGCTGGGTCTCATCTGAGGAGGCATGGTGTGCAAAACAACAGTGGTTTGGAATGATACCCTGAGTGATTAACCGTGGTTGGACATATTGCAAGCATTCCCCCTGTCACCTTTTGTGTGTTTCATGTAACCCTCTACGTGGCCAAGGGTTAGACCAGATGTGGGTTCCTTGCTCAATGTGCCACTGAAACCAAGCTACACCCAACTGAAGAGCACCAATCGGGTAGAAGCTGGTCTTGGGTTGCTTGTTTTCCGACTCAGAGAGTACCTGGTTTGGCAGTTTGGATGGGACTGTTCCTATTGGAACAGAACTAAGACTAATTTGCATATGGTTGAGTCTAATCTAAGGTGACATGGTGGGCAAAAGAACGATGTTGTGGAAAGCTACCATGAGTGATTGCTAGTGGTTGGACTTATTGCAAACATTCCTCCTGTCACATTTTGTGTGTTCAAAATACATCCATGGCACGGAAAGTTAAATGTCAACTATGGAATACAGCACTACTGTGCCATCCACTAGTGTGACCACGAAACATCACTCTAGGCCTACCACTGTAGCCTGTCAAGCGCTGTTTAAAACCTGCAGCTGGACCTGTCAAAATCACTCTTTTTGACATGAAAAAACCTTCCTTTAAAATATTAATAAGCTACCCTATGTTTGTCCTTTCAACCCACAAGGCAGAATGCATGATATTTAAAAGTAGGACATGCAAACAATTAAAGGTAACCTCCTTATAGGGACTAGCACCCAAAAGCTATTTTCATTGTAGAAAGGCCCACAGAGAAACATCAGGAAGAATTATTAAATATTAATTCTGCTATCTCTGGATTGGGACCTGCTAGACACTTGATTAAAACACTATTTGTAATATTTATCAAAAACTTAACTTACTGGTAAAATATGATTTTTAATAAACATTAAGAAAACAATTGTTCAAAAATTGCCTTTTCCCTGCCTGAAGCTCCTGTAGTGGCTCAGTAAGTGCTTACCCCTGATGAGGTGTGAAAATTTCTCCCATTGCAGAGAGAGTGGCGTGGGAAGGTGTTTTCTCTTCCCCCAGCAGGAAGGCAAGTTGGGGTGTACTTGAGAACTTAATTTGCCTCAAAGGGCCTTTCCTGTCACAAGCAAAGGTTAGGTGACACTTGGAAAGGCCCAAGCATTTGTCCTCTTGATCAGGCAGTCACCAAGCCCTGTTGGTGGAGAGCTGACCCCGGAATTGGTTTAAAGTGTTCAAGGATGAGAGCACTGCTTATTACCCTGGCTATACTTCTTGGTGAGCACACATGCTCTGCACAAGGGGAAAAAGGTTTCCCTATCTTGGATTTTAGAAGTGAGGAACACTGCGGAATTGTTTGCAGTAGGGCAAACAGGAATTGCTGTAAAAGTGGGCTGGGGTATCTCTGGGAACTTTTACTCCATTGTTTATAGAGAGGCCGGGAGCCACCCCACTGGCTAGCTACTGCTTGGTATAAATGTGCTGTCCCCAGACACCCTCATCAGAACACTTTCAGGATCTGTGGAAGAACGGAAGAGGACTGAATGGCTGGCCCTGCTGCCACCTCTACCCTGGACAAAGGTGTGGACACCAAAGGTAATAAGGCTGGTCTTCTAGGTTGCTATGGAGCTCCCAAAAGCTGCACTATGCCTTTTCCTGAAGTTCCCAATGACCATTACCCACAAGATCTGACTTGGACCCTACTGGTGGCCTCTGCTGTAGTGAGTGTTGAGCCCCCAGTGCTGATCCTGAGGTCCTGGAGCCCTTGGCTATATCCAACTGGACTTCTTCTACCACTCCTGAAAACCTGGGAGTTAAAACACTCTTGGACTTCCAGACCTTCAAAAGACTAGCACAAACTACTCCAGCCTACCAGACAAAGGCGCGACCTCGCTGGCTACGAAATTAGGTTTCTCTAGCTCAGAGCAAATCTGATTCAGTAGACCCTTGGTGAGAAGGTATCCGGCCTCATAGAACCCAGTATCGGATACAGACAAAGCATTGCCCTACTGAGGGATTCTGAGCTCTAATAAAGAGACTAACTGTGAAGGTAAAAATGTTGACCGGGCAAATTCACCAGAAGTATCCAACAGGCAAAAGGGCTTCCCAAGGCGTGAAATTTGAATTTCTCCCACTTGGAGCTTTTCCTGCCAAACCCAATGGATTCAGCAGCACTTTGTTCAATGACAATCTGACTTTGTGAGGACTACCTAGGATACAGTCTGCTTCATTGCCTCCCTGAAGGATTTTGACTTCCAGAAAAAAAGACTAAGGGCCTGGTTTAGATCTCGGCAGACAGGTTACTCCCTCACAACACTGCTGACATGTAAATCCCATTATATCCTATGGAATTTATATTTTAACGGACGAAATATCTGTCACTGTTGTGATGGAGTAACCCGTCTACCGAGATTTAAATCAGGCCCTAAGTCTCAAGGTAAAAACTCCAACCGGGTCAAACCTCAATGGTGTATCTGACCTGCCTTCCATCGTGCTTGCCTAAAATTGCGCCGATCCATTGTAGCCTTTGACTAGCATTGGCACTGTGTGATGTTTAACACTATTTTTGCTTAATTATTTAAAAATTCATATCTCCATTTCCCCTTATTGGATTTTTGTCGTTTTGATGTCATTTTGTTAAATAAATTTTACTTTATTTTTTTAATTGGTGTGGGATTTTTATTTTGTTGTATTGTTGACGTTTTAACTTTTGTGATACTTTTAAATGCTTCTCACCTTTTCTCTAAATTAAGTCTGCCACAGCTCCCAGGGATTGAGCTCAGGTTTAGATACTGAAACTTTTAACCAGACCTAACAAGATAGTGCCTTTATTACTTGTGGTGGATCTCAATCCAGCCCTTTAATTAGATATATGGGAGATTTCTGCCATCATTAATGTACATTGAGGAGTGTCTCTTTAATTGAGTGTTCAGAATTTTGGTGACTCTGGACATTAGGGCACCATCTACCAGTATTCTATAAGCTGAATGTTTAGTTGTCCTGTCTAAACCATTGTGTAACAGGATACAACCCTATGAGGTCCCTACCAACTCAATTTTAAATTGGCTAAGACAGTGTTACAACATTATTTAAAGTGAAATTCTTCCGATAGATGAAAGCAACAAGCACGGGGCAACTTGTGGCCCAATACTGAAATTTATATTTTGAAAACTTTGAGCAGACATACCTTTCCAATGAATTGGCTATATTCCACACTAACATCCAGGAGAAGAACTGGCATACTGACAATATCTTTCATCTCTGAAATGGGACTGTTGACCGACTAGATGACCCACTCGCCTGGACTATAACTATGTGATAAGAATGTATAGTTCATCCATCATAGTAATAAATTCTGAGTACCATTTCTACAAGTCAATAATAAATCAGAAACAAAAGTCTTCATGAAAGAAATGGATACCAATTCACCATTAAGGGGCCGATTCCGATTCGGGCCGGAAATCTCTCCGACCGAGCCGGACCCGGAGAGATTTCCGATTGAATCCGACCCGTGCAGCCCGACCGAACGAGTACGATGCGTCCGTATGCTATCTTACTCGAGTCGGTCGGACTCCCATTGAAGTCAATGGGAGCCGGTCGTACAACGCGTACGCGGGCTCCCATTGCCTCAATGGGTGCGAGGCGAACAAGGGCGCCCCCTACAGCGGGTACGCGGCAAAGTGACTCCCGCCATACACGCACAGGTAGGGGGGACCCATGGGTCCCCACTATGTGCGACTCGCGCGGCTACGCATACAGGGGGGTCTGACACGAACCCCCGAAGTACAGCTCCGACTGCTCTTTCGAGCCGGACGGCGCGTGTCGGTCGGACTGCTCGCGGCGCGCATCGTACTTACCCGGCCGGGGAACGTCTCCATTGCGCGGTGCGAGTCATGTCCGAGCGAGTCGGTCGGTGCGGTTAGACCCGGGAACGAGTCGGTCGGAGCGGTTGGGACTCCCGAACGAGTCGGTCGGCGATTTCGCATCGTACTCGCTCGTCCGGACGCGCGTACGAATCGGTCGGGAAATAGGGCTCCGAATCGGATCCGGTTATGCCGAATCCGATTCGGAGCCCTACCGGCCGAGATCGGAATCGGCCCCTTAGGCTTTATAGTGCACATCCAAGGAGATAAAAGGAGGATTGAACATATATTCTGCTTCTTGAAATTTCACAAAACATCCTAATCAAAAGAGGATATTAATGAGGAATCCTGAGACTTTAAAAATAGAGAGCATGTTTTTTTGCAAAAAAGCAAAGCTTTCCTAGTGTTGCCGACTTTTAGAGTCATGAGTGAGAACAGCAATGTTTGTCCTGCCAACCATGCCTCAGCCCCAGTGCTCTGACCCTTAAAAAGATATGTGTCTAATTGCCTCACCCACAATTGACATCAGTTATTTTACTTGTAAGTCCCTAGTATGTAGTTCCAGAGGTGCCCAAGGCCTGTAAGTTAAAGTGTCCCTCATGGGCAGCTGCACTTATTATGCCACCATGAGTGTGACAAAGCAAAGCATGACTCCCAGGCTGCCATTACCACATGGCAAAGCATTTTTTAAACTGCCAACTCGACTTTGTCATTTAAGCCAATGGCAAATCCAAGGTCTTCTTTTTTAATATTTAAAAGCCACCCCGAAGGCAGGCCTACTGAGCCCTAAAGGCAGGGTGCATTAAATTAAAAGGAGGACATGTGTTTTATCAACTTTACATGTCCCAACAGTAAAAAACCTGCATTGTGGTCTTTACTATGGAAAGGCTAGTAGCCCTTTTTGTATGGAATTACATGCTGACAACTCAGCAGTGCTAACTTCTAAATGGGGCTACTAAACATGATACTTCAAGATATCAAACAAATTGTTACGTTAAATCTGACTTGCTGATCAAGTCGAATTTAATGCAACTTTTGCACAAATGGCAACTTTAGAAAGTTGCCACTTTTTTCTGCAAAGTTTCCAGTAGCTGTTTATGGTTGCACACAAGTTGTTGTCCTCAAGACAGCCTTATGCCCTCCTGAAGAGATCTGAATGACTCTCAGGAAGAGGAACAAAGAATTCGCCGAGAGTAGAGGTGTGAGATCTTCCTGGCAAGATGGCCAGTTTGGGTGTGAGCCCAACAGGCGAGCTTCAAAGGGTAAGCTTCTTTGAAGGGCAAATGGTAGTCACACACGAGAGGGACTGCTCTTTAGTTTTATCACAGAGGCTGGCATCTCGGGCATAGAGGGAGAAGCCATTGTCAAACCATTTTGTCTGTGGCATGTAACCCTCAGGCAGCCACACCTCAGGGTTGGGCTAGGGAGCTCTATGCACCAAGAGAAGTTTCTGCCATCTTGATAGTGGGCAGAATAGTGCATTCTGGGCTAGCCAGATGACACACCTCACGGGAAGTTGTCATAACGTGGGAAATGACCTGGTACCCCATTGACTAGGCAGTTGCCACATCTCCCTAGGCTTGTAGTGGGTATAGAAGTAGTACCCCTGGCACCTAGACCTCAGATCACATTTCGACTGGAGAGAGGGCCAAAGAAGAACTTCCCTCCTGTTCTCTGGACCAAGCAAGGAGAGGCTGCATCAAAAGCTGGACTGCACCTGCTGCATCCTGGGCTAGCAAAGAATAGTCTGTGCCTGTAGAGTCCCAGTCAAGGAAAAGTCATTCCCGAGCCCCAGACAGAGAAGGTGACATTTAAGAGTCAGTTAGCTGACTTCCTGGTACACCCACAGGGCCATAAAAGCTGAGAAGCCTGCTCCTTTGAGAGCCCAGCACCAAGAAGCTTGACTGCTGCTGGACGCTGAGGTGTATCCTGGGAGACTGAGCCTCAACCCTCAAAAATTGCCCCTTAGACTGCTGGAGCCGGGAGACTTGTCATAGCTCAGTATGGCAACCCAGCATGGAAGTTACTGCAAGTTGAAATGAAACCACTGGTTCAGATGTAGCCGACCGGTAGACCAGTGGCAACTAGTTTTGTAATAGACTTCATTCGGACTTCGAAGGACATCGATCACTGAGCCAAAGTCACCACCCACCCGTGTTCATGGACCAAGGGGTGACCACAGGAAAACCCCCAACACCAAGCTCAGGTTCTCAGCATCCTTGAACATCTTCAGTATCATGCATCCCTTGCTTCAGGACCACTGCATTGATTTCTTTTGTGCTAATATGACTGAGATGCGGCATAGTTCATCATCTCGTAGCTTTCCCCAAAATGAGGTCTCATCTGACGGATGAGATCTTATGCCTGTGCGATAACAAAAGTAAACAAAGCACATTGCACTTTATGTTGTTTTGTAATTTTTACCAGAATTTTAGAAGTTTTTATTTAAAACCATTGTTTATCACCCATAATATTAGGTCACACAAAGTAGCTATGAAATTTTTGGTGACATTAGGTGACCCCCTGACTTGTTATAGTGTTGCCCTATTCTTCCTGAAAGCAATTAACGTGAGGAAAACCATTAGAACATAGTAGAATGGAATTGATATGATTTTATCACATCTGTAGCTGATTTTTCGACACGTAATAATAATCTTTTGCCTCTTTTTTGATGTCATTAATACGAGAATGTGTATGGTTATAATATAAGAAATGGAATGATTTTAATAACTGTGACTGTATCTATTTTTAACACGTTTTACATGTAATATGATTGTACTTTTGTGACTACCTTTTGATAGTCGAATAAAGATCTAAACTGAACTGAACTGACTTCTATGGTGGTTAGTCTACAGTCCCTGGAATTGAACTAGAGACTGCTTTACCTGTGAGGTAAGTGTTCATCTGGATCATTTGGATCCCTGTGGCTGGCTCCCTAACAGAGTTGGTCCGCACAAGAGTGCCCGAACCCTCAGGTAAATGTTTGTCATTGGGGTGTTTATGTAAAGATAAAAATCCGACCTATTTTTTATAAATTGGTGTATAATTTTGATTGTGTTGTGTTTTCTTCTTATTCAACAGTTTTAGTATTTCTTAATGCTTTACACTTCCTCCTTTGATAAAGCCTGACTGCTCTAAGCCACAGCTACCCAGGACTGACCTAAGGTTTTACAAACAAACCTCACTAGACCTGATACGGAATTGTGCCTGTACCTTTATTACACAGTAATATTGCACAGGTACACCACAGAATAAACCACTTTTCTCACAAGGTAGTTTTAAATTGCTCAACTTATTTAAAGGTCTCAACAAGTCTTATAAACTAACCACGCATTTACCGGCCGATATGTACACATGTGTAGGTAAATCCTAATACATTAGTGTTTTGCATTGAAAAATATTTTCCTTTTCTTTAATCACAAGCTTGTATTTAGCATTCATATTTTTAGGTCGAGCTAGACAGTGCATGCACTGTCTCTTCGAGACCTGCTGTAATCAGTCAGTGGACTTCAAGTCCATCTCATTTCTTGCCATTGCTTTTGATTTGTCTATGTCAGTGTCCTTTAAAAATACTTGCTTGCTAGTGGTCAGTCCTGCCTCTTTGTCCCTCCTTTCTCTCTTCTGTTCCTCCCACAGAGCCGGGACTTAGTCCTGTATCATTCCGCTCTGGTTCTTCATCTGTTCTGTAGGAGACTATTTTTTTTCTTGGTTTCCTGCTCTGTTACTGTTTCTCTGTGTTTAGCTTCAACACCCTAGCTGCTTACATTCAAATATAACATTCTTCCTCCCACCTCCTCTTAATGCCACAGTTGTGTTACTGCTGCCTTTTTTTACTGCTGCCTCCCCCACTGTGGCTCCTGCTCCGTTGCTTGTATTTTTGTAATTAGGCTTTTTGCAGTTTTCGATCTCCACTGTCATTTGGGCTTTTTCTAGTAGAATATTTGCTTGGTTTGGCTTTTCTTTTAAGGGAGATAGGGCTTTTTTTTATCGGTATGGCCTGCAAAGGGTTTACATCCCACCCCCTCTCTTTTCTGGCTTTTCATTGGATCCTGTGCAGGCCACTTACTTTTCCTCCAGTTCTATTGGTTGTAGCACATTTTCTTGCATTGACCAATGCTTGTTAAGACTTGTCCCCTTTCAGTAATCTTCTTTGTCCTTGGTTCAACATATGCAATGAGATGCTCACCTATCGAGGCATGGTTGAATCACGGAGGAAAACTTAGTGTGGTGACATAAGTGCTATCGAGCCAGATGGTGGCGTTACTCAAACATGAAACTATGACATTTGAGCGCTCTAGAAACTTACATATCAGACGTAAAGGTGCTGTGAATTAAATTTTGCTTTTGTTTTGACAACTGAATAAAGGGCCAGACACATACATACAGTCAACGTATTGTCAGACTACACAATTTGCTGCGCTAACATAAAGCAAAATGTGCAGCGTCATCGTAGCGAGATAAGGCTGAATGCCCTGAATTCATTTACAACGTGTGACAGACAGAGCCTGACCCCAACATGGATGCGCAGTGCCCAGATAAGCATTTACAATTGTAGCAACGAAGCTCCACCATTCTTGGTCTTGGTCCCTTTTCTGTTTCTCCGACGTCATCACCGCCGTGCCCCGTTGGTTGTACTGCTACAAGAGGAGGAGCGGGAAATGGCGCTGTTAGGACTTCGGCAGAGTTGGTGTTGGACTGCTGTAATTTGGCTCAAAGGGGTACCTCCGCAGGGGGTCGGATTGTGCAGCAGGGTCAGAGCTGCAGGTTAGTAATTAGGAAAGGATCTGATTGTCCCCTCTAGTCGGAGCTGCATCGACATTCACTATCCTTATGCCATGTGACCTCTCATACGTATACCCCCCTGCCCTCTTTAATAAAACAGTTTTATACTTTAAGAATAGAGTATTGACCAACCGTAAAAAGCACTCAGCTATTAGTTTCAGTTAGAAAAAACCCTTTATGTGTCTGCGCAGTGCAGGTACCGTCTCTAATGGGCCCTCTTTACGCTTCCTGTCAAAACACAAGTGTCTTAAAAAGCATCTTACGCAAACCGCCCCATAATAAGCATTTTCATGCACCCAGCCTTTGCCACTCCACTAGTGCATCAGTCATAAAGGACTGTTTGAGGTTCTAGGTGAGGGCCAAGGGATAGGTTCCATAGAAAGGAAATAGGACTGTTTGCATTCTTCTGCTTACACTCTGTTCCCTACAGAATGCGAGGGCGCAGAGGATGGTGCCAGGGTTGCCACTGTGCCTCTGCACTGAGGACCAAATGCTGCCAAAGACACCCTTTTCCAAGGCTCACAGAAAGGTGGACTGGCTTAAAGGATCTCTAGAGTTTACAGACAGACCTTTGCCTTTGAAAGGGGCGGAGCCTCTGTGAAAAGGGGTGGAGTGGACTGAAGCTGGAATAGAGAGGCTGCCCAATACGGGAATGTCTCACTGCCAGTGCACAGGCAGTGGGACCACCGCAGCCTAGCTACCCTTTACCAGAACTGCAGGAAAATATTAGAGGAACACCCGAAGTCTGTGACTTTTGATCTCTACTGCTCCCCACGGGTTCCAATATCCCCGAGGAACCTTCATAATCATGTCCTCAAATAGACAAATACCTGACTGCACTGGCCAGCAAGACATGCACCCATTCCAACTGGAAGAAATCATTTAGAGTAGGTAGTATCCAGCTCAGCTAAAAGGGACATAGAAGAAAACAGTGGGCACTGCTGAGGGTGCTACAGTAACTGCAGATGCAACAAAGTAATAAGAGTTTGAAAATGCAACAGAGTTGTCATGTTTGTCTGCCTGGCATAGATGAAGCAGCTTTCTTATTTTGGATGGTTTTCATTTCCTTTCCATTAAAAAAGTGTGGCCATAGTGTGGCTTTGACACTTTACAGTCATTTCACATACTTCACAAGATCGCAAGCCTTTAGTTTTTGCTTTTTCATCCTGTATATTGTATGTTTGTCGCCCATCCTGCTACACTGTGGAGCCAAAATAAAACAATAAAAAATCTGGCATGGACTGCAGTTGCGGTGCTTATGATGTAATATCCAGCTTGGAGATGTTCTGAAACTAGAATCAAATCTGAAATCATCTCTGCTTGTAAGAGGGTTCAGGCGATAAAAACCTTACTCTACTGAGGGGAAATCAGGGTAAGAAATAAAAGCATGACGGTGGGCTAACCTCATGAAACATGATGTAAGTATCCAGGAGGACCATCAGCACCTGCTATGAGCAACCTAACAATTGTTTGATTTAGTAGGATATTTGCTGTGAATTCCAAAAGGTATTTTATGTGTCCTTCCTCCATTACTCATCCTTAAATTTCCAAAACCAAAGGATAATGCTGACCTACTGGGACAGTCCGTTTGCATCTTCGTCTACAACACAATTGCTAACATTGAATGACACCATATCCGGGCCATATAACTCAGTGTGCTTAGTGACAGATCAGGAGGTGCAGAGGTAGATCTGATTCAATCTGTGTATTACCAATTGCAAAATTCAGTGTGAGACTGGCTATCATCTGTAGCGGAGTTCAGAGTAAGCATGGGTGCCATTTGGAGAAAAGCACTGGTTGAATTGTGGTGCTGTCATATCATCTGAGTGAACAGTACTTTAGACAGTTTCCATACACTTTAAGACATATTTTAAGTCACAATGGGTTATGTCTGTTTGCTCAATCTTAATAATAAAAAAATTAAAAAGCGGGAAGGTTTTCTAACAACAGAGCCTGATGCAGGCATTAAAGACAAACCAGTGTTTAATCAGGACATTACATTTTTGTTTCAACAGTGGTGGTCTAACCTGCATATACGTTTTGGAAGTAGGTATCATGTAAGCTCTTTTGTGAGTGTGCTGGATTTTAGAAGCAACTTCTTGTGCTTTCAAACCAGTCTCATTGTGCATTGAGCAGCACACATAGAAGTTACAAAATGCCATTTAAAGATTGTTTATGTGCAGGAAGGGACACCTTCCTGGACTTAAACAATCTTCCTCTGCAACGCAGACACCCTTGCAGTATGGTGCAAGGGTGCAATGGTGCCTGCATTGGCGCTAGGCAGCTAAATTTAGCACCAGCGCAGACGGAAACGCGGGAGTGCGCCGTTTTCTAGTCTTTACTAGAAAATATGCCCCCAAGTTTCTATGAAACTGACCAAGAAGCAGTATGTCCACGATGCCATCACCTGCTGCTCCTCAAGTGCATCCACCTTCAAACCTTCATGGACCATATGGAGCGTTATCATGTACACTTAATGCTGCTATGCATACTGGTCCTCCAATTCTAGGTTTAATGTCTAGCTCATGGTGCCTCCATCACAGCGCATTTCTGCTCCTTACAGATGGCATCTACTGTCAAACATAACATCCAGATACACCACGGCACATACATGTGTTACCAGCAGAGTTGCTACCTCGGCCGGGTTTTACTGTCCTGGTCGGTGTTTTTCTGTGGAGGCCAGCAAAAGAAAGAAGGTAACGCTAGCTGCCAGCTAACTACATGTGCTTCCTTAACCTTTTCACTCAATGCAATCACTGTAGTGCTAATCTACTGTGCTGCACTTTGATGGGAGCACGTTTCAGTCCTTCTTACCGAACCTCACACATTTAAAACACAGTTCTGCTCTCTAAAACTCAAGTGCTACCAGCCCCATCACAACCACTCCTTCTGCCCTATTGCAGTACAAGGTCAGGAACGACGTCATGCATACCTCTGGTCAACAAATTGAGCCCAATGTCCATATAACAAAAATTAGCCTAGACCTTCCCTATTCTTATGCATATGGCACTGCATTTACTTTTCAAACAAGGTATTATCGCATCATCAAAATGCCAGCAGTGCCAATTGCGGCATATAAGTGCAGTGACAATGTGGTTGAGTTCCATTTTCGTCAACTTCATAGGAAACATCAGTAAAACATGCATTAAAAGGAGAGCTCCATTTAGCAGCTAATTTGATTATGCTATTAGCAAATGGATGCAAATAACCATGTAACATCTAAGGTGCCTATGTATAACCAGAAGAGAATGCTCACACCATTTTGACAGTTGTGCACTTCTAATAATAAACGCTATCTCAAGCAGCCCGTAGAGTTGAGCCTCGTGCTCCTTTGCTCCGGCCACTCAGAAGCAGTTGAGAAGTAAGAAATGTCTCCTGAACCCCAGCAGGCGCTAGCTGCTGCTATGCAGAGATGAGTGACCCTGTCCCTTAATCTAGTCTTGTAATCATCACCACAGAGGAGACTGGCTCTTCAAATTCCAAAACCCACTGGCATGTCCCCCATTTTGGAATTGATGAACACCCTTTGGCACCTGATCCATTGACCTTCACTACCACCCGCCCCCTCACCATCATCACCAGTGAGGAAGTAAATGACTGCGTTCACAATTTGTTGTAGCCACGGTGAACCATGCTCACGAAAGGCTTTGCTGATGTTGTACAATAATTATTTATTCTGCAAAAGATTTAACACAAATAGTAGAGGTGCTGGGTGCCTCGAGCTACATGTGTGCCACACAGGAAGCAAGAATTCCATTCCATTGCAAACGAAGATTATGTTCAGCTTTCTGAGAACAATAAAAAAAAAACATCATATAGTGCTGAATTCCACTGAGGGAGAGACCACTCTAAGGGCATCATTAGGATGGCGGGCGGACTTTGTCCGCCCGCCATCCTGACGGAGAAAGGGACCGCCCGCCATAAGTGCGGCGGTCCCGTGGGGGTGATTAAGATGCGCCCGCCACACTGGCGGGCGCATCCTGCATTCTTAACATTGCGGAGGGTGGTGCTTTCAGCACCACCCGCCGCAATGCCAAAAAGGCATGTCGTGCATTTGCATGCACAACGTGGCAGGCACCGCGCTGTGCCTGCCATGTTGTGCATGCAAATGCAGGGGGGTACCATAGGTACCCTCCATGTGCACCACCCACCCCCCAACTTCCTGGGGGCCCGCTATGGGCCCCTAATAGAAAAGACCACATGCCTTTACGTAGCGGCAACGCCGCCACGGAAAGGCACATCCCCGCAGGTATCGTAATATGGATGGCGGTGTCTAACAGACACCGCCACCATATTAAAACCTTTCCGCCCGGTCGACTTGTGGACCGGGCGGAAAGCGGCGGACGGTCTTCCCGTCCGCCGCGGTACCCCGCCATACTAATATGGCGGGGGAAATGGGTGGCGGGCGGTGAGAAATAGCGGGCGGATCGGCACCGCCATACGGGCGGTGGCGATCCGCCCGTTATCATAATGGGCCCCTAAGTGTGTGTGTGGGTGTGTGTGTGTGTGTGTACAGCCATCGAAGAAGAGAGGATCAGAAATGGGATGGTTCAGGCACGAGTTCAGTAAATTAGCTCGCAAGCCTTTGGGGGAATTCATAGGTCATTCCCATTCCAGTCTCTAACACAGACACAGGAAAGGCCTGCGATGGGTAGCTCGTCAGCCATAAGTGGAAGGTGGGCTTAGTCCGCTCAGGAGCCGTAATAACCTCTTCACAGATTTGTGCCAGATCTGAGAGCCAACTGGTTGCCAGGTGACAGTTCTGGAGAATCACCCAGGTGCCCTGCTCAGCCGCCTAAAAACATGAAAGAGAGGTAAAGGTGAAAATAAATCTCGAAATACCACCAATTACTGCACCTGTCAGTGTTCAGCAACAGCTGCAATTAATTCAGAAACCTAAACAATCTGGAGAACACAGAGCACAGTTATTATCCTGGAAATTAACTTATACAGTTGCTGTGACCTTTAATCAATCATCCAACTGTTAATGTTAATTTTCTGATCTGAAAATCATAGTTCTATTTGCATCTTAATGGCTGCTAAATGAGTGTCATCAGGAAGAAATAATGGCAGTGTGGCCTTTTGATACAAAGTCTTTATACTGTAGTTAATGTGACGAAGAAGATTAGGAAATATGGCTTTGGGGGAAACAAGGTTAGTAAGCATGCATTAGGCGCGGAAAAAGCTCAACCGCAACACGGAAGAGGGAACAGAGGATGCCACAATTAATGGTAGAGGGTCCTGAGAAAAAGAAAAAAAAATGCACTAAATCTTTCATATGGAAACTGCAATCGCTTCATAAAAGGCTCTTTCAACACAGTCAAAGAAGCAACAGATTTTTCTAGCAGGCCTTACCTTTTCAATCATTTTTCTAGCAATTGGTCCTTGTCCCTGTCCAAGGGATATTGTTTGAAGATGGCTGCCACTCATTCCTATAAAGAAAGTATCAGATGTATACAGACACCTTGGATATCAGTCACACCTTAATAGCAGCTGTTTTCTCTTTGCACAGAACCAATATTCAAATAATCATATATATTTCTATTAAAGGACTTTTTCCTACAATGGATAAGATGAACTTTGAAACGCCAGTCTCTGATCTAAACTAAGCCCATTTGTGTGGTGGGCCTTGAAATACATCAGTACTGAGCCTGAGCAACGAGAGTTCACAGACTTGTCACTTAAATCACAACAAGTCACTAACAATGCTCCTACTGTTCATATAATATGGTTGAAAGAGCACTAGACCTTTAAAACTTAAGGGAAGAATTGTGCTTGTTTCTAGTTTGTGAACACAGGATGCAGTGGATAGTGAAGTTTGATGAAAAGGAGTGAGTTGTGAGATATTACCTATTTGTGAAAGAGCATTGAACTTCTAAAAACCTAAGGAGTGATGCGTCCATGTTTCTAATTCGTGAGTACAGAATACCTGTATGGTGAAGGTTGAAACTTGAAAGGCACGTTTTCTGTTCTGTGTACAAACCTTCGACTGAGATCAGGATGAGCCTGGAATGGGTTGACAGTTCTTAGTGTAAAATCAGCTGTTACTTCCTTTTGGACCTGTGGTACAGGAGGATTCATGCTCCATTTTTAGATCTAACTACAAAAACCCTCAGCTGTCAGTCAGAGCTCATGTCAACACTACAAAAACAGTATAAAAACAATAGACAGAACAGAGAACAGAGATAGGCTTTGGGTTAGCCCCTTTCAGCTGCTGGCTTGTTTGTGTGATCCTTCTTCGGCCACTGCATTACAGATGTGTCTATCACATTTGGATCAGACCACGATATGACGCATTTCCACTTGTCAATTTTGCATTGGTTCACAATGCAGTGCCAGGGGATAGGGAATGCGCATGTTCAAGCTTCAACAATTACAACGTCAGGCTTCGTCTGGTACCTGTGAGCCCAATGGACCCTTCTGTAAAAATCAGAGTGCAGGCAGAATTGTTTGCGGGTCCCATTGGGTGCTTCCAGGAACATCAGATCTCCTTACATCTCCATTTCTCGCCGTATGTTCCTGTGTGAAAAATATAAAGCCAAGATGGCTGCCTTGCACTGACCATCTTGACCATGGTCCAACAAATGGATGGGTTTCACTGTGTGACCCTACTTCAAATATGGGCCCTGTTCCTTACCATTGCCTGCTGTAACACAGCCAACATCTGGCTGCATAGGACAGCCATGGTCTTTCATGCTTGTGAAGAAAGGAGGACAGATCCTTTACTGCACATCAGCTGATACAAGCACAGAGCCCTGCTGACCAAGCATCAACACTTACTGCCCTTCAGCCCCTGTGGCCATCACATCAACTGTGGCTTTTCCCTTTTCTTACATATCTACACAACTTGTTTTCCTGCCTCTGCTCGCTTCTATGTTGCAACCTCCCCCCGATTAATCTGAAAGTTGGTTTGTTTTTTTCTTGGGTTTGTGGGTTCAAAGAGCTGCTGTGCTGAGACAGTAGAGACACCTGAGCGAGCCCTCCCTTAGGGAGACTTTCCTCCTTGTTCATGGCCTGATAATCTAATAAACAATCTAGTTCTGCAAAGTTGTTACCAGGTGTTTGTCTCAACTGGCTCTGCTCTCTTAGTGAGTGAGCGCCCATGGCCCTTAACTCAGTCTTCACAATATCTACAACCTGATTTATTTTTTTTTGCTTAGAAGATATTAACAGCTGAAACTTATTCGGCAATGATAATGGCCCAGCCTCTATCTGACCTCTGCAATCACTGGCACCAATGCCAGACTTTTTCTGTGGCCCCTGCAATTACTGAGGCAACCAAGCTCCCTCAATGGTGCTGAATCAGGTGTTCCTCACTACCTCATTGGAATTGAAAAAGTGGCTTACCAAACCACGTTTACTCTCTGAGTAGAAATGAATGAGCAGTTAAGACCTGCCTCAAGGGAGGCAGCATAAGACAAGCATTTGTTGAGCAGAACATAATCATCACAGTGGCACCTAAAATGTGAATATCCAATCAGACTTATCAATATACAACACTTTATTACTATCTCTCATATACTTTAAAGAAGAGAAAAATAATGAAAAATAAAACAGCAGTGCAATACAATATAGTAGGAAACTATTTTGCCTTAGGATTTGCACAGTATATACCGTTCACGGTCACTAAATACCTGTGAACAAAGGGATAATCCTGAAAGCAAAAGCATAGTACAGCAAAAATGCAGTGACTATAACATTAGAATGGATAAGCAGTGTTTGCAAACCATACATTGATTGCACTTGTTAACTAATTACAATCAATTCTCTGTAAGTTTAAGAATCACAATCTTGAGTTACCTATAATTCAATAATGTTTATGTTTCATAACACTAATGTTCATGAGCACCTGAGAAAAAGCAGAAACAAGTAGATGCGATGGAAAAAGATTGCTCATTGTACCTAGTAAACTGAGAATAAAGGGGACAGTGCCTAAGATTTTCGATAACACACTTATTGAGTTCTGGAAAGTATGCCTAAACCCTAGGTATAGGATATTTCTTAATTTATTTATTCTCTGCTTAATGTAACTCATGAGTACTGAGCGGTATAGGTGTATTATACAAAGTAACACCAACAGTGACACAAAGGTCTTACAATGAACTGAGATTGGAAGAAATGAGAGGAAAAAATTAGAAAAGAAAAGAAGGGAGAGTGGGAAGAATGGAGGTGAGTAGAGCACAAAGAGTGGTGAATAAGAGGGGAGGAAGGAGCAGGAGAGGTGTGGGGAGTGACTGTGGACGAGGAATGAGGGGACATTATAAGGATTGAGTGAGAGTTGGGGGCGTGAAAAATTGGAGAGGAGAGTGAAAACGGTGGGGTAGCGAGAAAAGGAGCATGAATGGGGATGACGGGGAAGAAATGGAATGGATAGGGTGCATGGAAGATTAGGGACAGGCACAAAGGGAGAGTGTGTGAGAGGAGAAGGAAATGTAGGAGAGGAGAGGTAATGGAGCAAAGTAAGACTGGCATGAGAGGTGAGTCGGGTGGGCTGTAGTAGTAGGGGTAAGGGCACCAGCATTACATTACAATTTAGTTAATAACTCAGGTACAGGGAGAGAATTACAGAGGAGAGAGGAAGCTCCACAGAAGGAATGATGCAAAGCATTGGAGGTTCTGTAGTTGGGGATTTCCTGAAGGTGGTTGTCTTTGTTTCTCAGATTTCGATTTTGAGTGGATAGCTTTGTAAGCCAGACAACCTGGTCTGAATTTAGTATGAGTGTAGTTCAACTAGTTTAGGGTGTGGTAAAATTTCTTTCAAGACAATGGAGGCCTGGCAGTGGTATGCAAGGTCTATTTAAGAGGCATATGGGCAGATTGTGATTCACCCACCAGAACAGCATTGCTGAAGCCTAGATGTACAAGAATTAGTGTTTGAGCTTCTGTTTCTAGGAGAGCAGGATTAATAAGGCAATCACCCGAAATGTGGATTCCTAGAGATTCTGGGTCAGTGGCACTTCACTCTGTGGTCCAATCTCAATGATGAATGGTTCAGAGTTCATTTTGACCCACAGAAATGAGTGCAAGCACACAGGCACCAAGAAAGTGTATTAAATATCTCAGGTCTCTCTCGATCTGGCTTGCTATTGAGCTAAAGGGTTGAAGGCAGAAAGAAGTAAAATATTAAAGAGATAGTGGCAGATAGGTCAAAGTCACCTCCCAGCTTCTCTGCACTTGTAGCAGTGATGTTCTTTGACAGACCTCCTCTGGTAGGTGGCACTGAGGGTCCTGTTGGGGTTGCCACATAATCAAGTGCAGTACTGTCCTGCTCCTAATGAAGAAGTAGGAGGCTGTATTCAACTGCATATTCCAGAAGCACCAATATGAGTAGACTGCATGCAAATCTAGGTCCTAAACGTGTTCAGATATACATTTAAACTACATACTAACTGTATATACTAAATGTGGGTCAAGGCACTTAAGCCTTGACCCACATTTAGTATGTACAACAGGTGATCCAACTGACCAATATGCTTCTCAAAGAGAATAAAACCTAGTAACACACCCACATGCTTTAAATTGAACAATACCAAGGTTAACTTAGTCTTGAAAATGTTTATAGTATGAATGTATCCATAGTTCACAATATCAAAGGTTGCTCCAAAGTATAAAAGTGAGCAAAGTGCTCCAGGTAGTGCTCGTGAAGGGATGGGAATGTGAAGGTGAAAACAATTACAATATTTACAATGATGAGATAGACCTGTCTAACAATGTATCAAATCACTTTCTCAATTGAAAGTATATGCTTCTTGCAGCGATGCACGATGGAGCATTCACTTCTTAGTTTCTTGTGCCCATCTACCTCCACTTTGTTCTTACCTCTTAGAAACATTCAGAGATAAAGGTAAATGCTTCATGCAGTAGTAAAGGCAAACGCTTCATGCAGTAATAAATAAATAAAAATTACTTACCTGATCGCCGCCGCCGTCCGCTGCATCGCACTCATCTGGGCACAGGCTCCAAGAATGTACTGCGGCCAATCTTGACTCAGCATAAAGCAGCATCAGGATTCGCCTGAGCGCTGGGACTTTGCACTCCCAGGCAGACTGGGAGCCTGTGCCTGCTTTCTCCTGCCCCAGCAACGCAGCGGGGCTGGAGAAAGCTTCACTGCGCATGAGGGTTTGGCGGGCCTGAGACGGCTGGCTAAACCCTCATGGTAAGTGAAGGGACAAGGGAGTGCACTACCGCTCCCCCACCACAGTGTCATTCCCATGGACCCACCCCCAAGACTCGTCAGAGTCCTGGGGGCGGGTCCAGGGGGATTAAAATGAAATGATAATAAAACGGGTTTAAAACACGTTTAATTATCGTTTTATTTTTTGGGTGGTGGCAGGGGGGCGGTGCTCCTCCGCCCTAATGGAGGGGCCGCCGCTGAGGATATTTCACTTAGGCCCTCATTCCAAGTTCTACAGGACTTCCGATGTGGACATAACACTCACAGAAACAGTCAGACTGCAACCATTTCCAGAGTGGGGGTGCTGCCATCACCCTTACTTCACTAAAGCCATAGGGATTTTGAAAAATCCAAGTGTCACCCAAAGAAAAAGTATAACAAATGAGCCATACCCATTCAGCAGAAGCGTGGTAAGGGAGTGTCGTATTTAGGGGGTGCATTTTGAAGCACACTGTTGAGAATTACCAAAGCATGCTGTGGTAACGAACTGTCATTTACAGACAACACCTTTTTCCACTGAAATGGCCACAAAACTCTCCCTGACATGCAGCTTTATTGACAAAGCCAAAATGTGTAAAAATCGGGTTTTAGCAAATAGTTATCTTTTGTACATCACCAGTTGTTTTGATACTATTAAAATCTTTGTTTCCATCACACTTCAGAATTACAAAAGATGTGTTTCAGTTGTGCTATCCTAATTCAGATTTGTTTTAAAAATATTTGTACTGTTCATTTACATGCATTCAAATTGTGTTGGGTGTTAGAAAAAATGACATCCTACAGCATTTTATTTCACACTCCCTGTATCCCAGTAAGATTGTAATATAATTCAATTTTATAAAGAAGGAGCACCAATATCAATACAATCAATTATTGTAGTCCTTCTAATGATTAATCTTTAGGCAGTGGATTCAATTAAGAATTCTTCTTCTTTATTGAAAATTTCACAAAAGTTCATTTCAAACACGTTTGATTTTCATTTCCAATTTCTGTTTATAACTCCATCATTTACATCAAAACTTCACTTTCTGAATCAGCCAACGCGTTTCGTCCTATTTAGGACATCATCAGGGCTGAAATAATGAAACAAAAAATATAATAAAAAATATGTCAAAAAATACTATTTACAATATTACTTCATACTACCAAAAACATTACGTAACATCTTTTCTTTAACTTAATTAAACATCGTCCCCTGCCTATATCCATTCTACACTGTTCACAATCATCAAGATGGATGAAAAATACCAATTATCCAAATTAATTATTAACACATAAGAAGATCTTATAAGACCCGTGTTAAAAAACATTTAATTGTAACACTTAATTCATGATCATTTCTAAACATATAACTGTATAATATATACATATCTGAGGTTATCCTAATTTGATCTACCTATTACCCTCCAAAGGGAGTACCTAGAGTACCTAATGAGACGTGAACCATTTAAAGACATCTTTTCCATACTAGTGTACCAATGTGCCAATAACCATAGTGAAATGTCACTCACCAAAATTAGAAATTCATATCAATTTATTCGATGTTCAGTTCACTAATTAATTATCTTCAAGAAAATTATTCTGAAAAGACCGAAAGAAAGTCACAACATTACCAATAAAATCCCACTACACACTTATATCTCTAGAGTCATGTCGCAAAAGAAGCATCACTCACCAATCTCCAATTACACACTTTGCATGATCAAGTCCTCCGTTTCAATTCTAAACTGCAATAATAAAAGGATGTGCAAAATTACTTCTCAAAAAACCTTCTCTAAGTTATCCTAATGGTATGCAAACCATTCCCCTCGTGACACTCACCTACATCGAGTCTATTCCATATGTTACTGCTCAGCGCGGCCCGATAAATCCTGCTGGTGTTTGGTGCCGTGTAGACCCATTCCTTTTAAATTCTTCCTCAACCTATCACGGACTTGCCATTGTTTAATGCTCCAACCAATGAAAAGTCAGAGTTTCAAGCCTACCTATTAAAATTTCTCGTCCCCTCCGTGGTCCGCTATCCCTTTCAACCAATTGCGGAAGTTAATTGTAAAATACGCTTCAGGAAACCCTCCACCAATAGCGACCTGCCTATTAATATTGCTCGTTTCCTCTCTGGTCCGCTGTTCCTTTCGACCAATTACGAAAGTCCATTACAAAAAACACACTTCAATAGCGACCTGCCCCCACGTGTAACGATACAAAATAATTCTCTACCTAACGTCCCTAGTGAGTTCCGAAATGTTCGGAGCTTGCGAAAAACCAACTTTACAAAAAGTCTACCAAAATCACTCTTATTCATGAAGCTACGCAGGACACCCGTCACTATTCCTTATTCCTAGAAATAAATAATGACGCCGAGGGCTACTACGTTACGCATGTTCCCTCTACGGTCCGCTTTCATTTTCCTCCAATAGCGAAAGACTTTCTCAAAATGCACTGCAATGAGTTCTCAACCCAATCGCAGACCTACCTCTAAGTACTAAGCTAACTGATATATCCGACTTTCGATGCTAATGAATCTCAGAAATGTCGAAGTGGGCAGACAACCATCAATTTCCTGCTTCCTGTTATCCATACACCCGTCACCATTGCTTTCATTAATATTAACAAAACCTTCTTCAGTCCATTATCCTTTGAATAACTTTGAAAACCCGATACTGTGTGATACACTTTTGAGAATTTATAAATTATCGACATTACTGCTTACCTAAATATCTAATATTTCGAGATTTAGTCTATCCAACACTAAGTCGCTCACTTTTAAGGTGCCTATTTCCAAACAAATTTCCTAAATTGAAATATCATATTAGAACCGCTAGACCTTCATAACCCGAGGAGACAGTCTAATTCTACCAAGAGTGGGAGTTCTATATCTACGTCATCCCTGCACAATGTGCTATACTAACTTTGCAATCCTCTCATCCCTAGAACAATTATTAAGAATCAGAAATAATTAGGTTCATTTTCAAGATTATATGAATCACTAATTTCCATCATAACTGGAATCATTCCAACACCTAAGATTATTAACCCTGTGTGGCATCACATATGAATTATACTTTGCATATTCTATTACTATATTGGTGCTCCTTCTTTATAAAATTTATTTTCTCTGCAAGGTTGGTTTTGATGCGGTGGACCATGAGGAGTGAGCACTAACATTCTTTAAAAGTAAATTTATATTTTTTGAATCAACTAGTGCGCTGTGGTACTAAGCCCTCACCGCTGTAGCTGCACAAGGTGTAATATAATTCACTTTATGGGTATTTTGGGGGTGCCGCAGCACTCCCCTCCCCCCCAACACCTCGCCCCCCTATGCACGGAAATACCATGACGTGCAGTAATTTTCTGATGTTTTATTACCTTCCCATTATGAATATTCCCCCAAGAAATAGGGAATTAAGAAGTAATTGATGTTTCTGTGTCTATTGTGAAGAGTCTGCGGTAATAAAGCATGAATAAATACGACAGGCCTCCGAATCTCGATTCAGTCGGTAACCCTTGCTCCTCGACAAATCGGGAATTCGGGGTCACTAGGAAAGAGGGCCTTTGTCTTGGGAGCAGACCTGCACAAGTGTCGGGGGGCCGATGAGAGCGCGGGTTAGGGGTGCAGAGAGAAAGCTGTTTGTCTTTATATGATTACACGGTTTACTTAACACAACATTTAAAAACTCGGGGTGCATCATTAACACCTTGGTCTCCTTAGTAGCTGTGCTGCACGTCAAAGCTCGGAGGATCAATATAACCTGCACCAATGGTGTCAATGATAAATTGTTGAACTGCAGGAATGACCCAGATGGATGGGATAAAAACAAATGTTCTTGCTTTAGTCTGCATTTTGTATAATACACGTATCGATCAGAGACACTGAATTGCTTTCCTCAAAGAGTATCACTTCATAATACCAGGTCAAAATACCTGCTTTATGTGACAGCCACAAAACCCATACACAAATTGTCTTTTTATGTATTAAGATATCAGGAGGAGTGAACTGAATACCGATCATTTGCAAAGTGACATATGGACAAGCTGCTATCAGCTGAAGTTAGTCCTGCCTGTTCCATATGAACTGAAGCAATCCTGAGATGCGTTCGAACCTGACAATTTCAGATTTCAACCACAATTGATTTCCCGGTGGAACAGAATCATACAACACGTTTCAGATACAATTTACGTCAAGGTTCATTATGGATGTGTGTTTATTTCAGCCCGAGGTGCAGCTGCTTCACAAAGCAAAAGCACCTTGGCAGGGATCCCAGTCTCTTCCACGGTGGTGAAATACAGTTGACTGCTGCTGCTGTTGAAGTCAAGAGATGCTGCGTTGGGTGGCTAGATTTTTAAGGGGATATACAAAATACAATTCTCTTTGCCCGGCCCCACATCACTGGTGACCAATCACAGGCTTTCTAGAATGTAGCTTTGTTTAATGATGTCAATTGGGGAGTTGAAATGTATTGTGACCTCATTCACTGGATGGCCTGTTAAACTTTAATGTAGCATGATGTGTTAACTCTTTCTATATGTTGAAAAAATTAGATGTGAATTTGAACAAGAGGTGTGCAAAATGTGTTTTTTTGTAAAATTTTAAAAAAAAACACAATTTTTCAAAGTTACTCAAAAGGCATTAAGTGTGGTTTGCTGGTATCATAGTCGTCTCAGATCCACAAGAGATGGGCCTGAGTAGGTTGGGAGGGGGGTGATCTTGAATTTTCAAGGGCAAAGTTTGCTAAGACTCCACAGCTGGTGCTTTAAGCGGTTAGTCGGTGAATGCTAAACAGAAAGGCACGCTCGTGTGAATGTAGTAAAATTAATTTGTGCCTCTGGAAAGAAAAGGAACAATGCTTCCGAAACTGCTAATTGTATTTCGGCAGCCCCTCCTCCTGGTGCCATTATTGACTCGCTTGCTAATTGTGACACAGGAAAGAAAGAATTTCGACAAAGAAATACAGGTATCTTGGGATTTTAAGAAATGTTTCTTGTAGCCGCGTAAAAGGATTGTTTTACAAATTATTACTTAAAATCTACATTAAATTATCAATGTACATAAATGGTATCATGCATGACATTTTGATGAAGGAAATACCTCGCATATTGAGGGATGTGAGATGCTGGCAGGAGATTGGTTCGAGCAGAAGGTGTCTATCAGCAAGACATTTCCTGTGCAAACCAGTCTCCCATGAGCAAAACATGACGTGAAAAGGAGTCAGGAAAAATTATGCATTTTGCAAGCTTCACAAGAGTGATAAAAAGGTCACTTTTTCCTGGGGAACACAATCTGTTGTTGGAAAATGTAATATAGAAGCACTGGTATTAAGAATTATGGTACACCCTCGTGGATGAATGAAGGATCAAGCTCAGCATGTATTCAGTGAGAGAAATTCACATTTAAATGAACCATGGCAAGTTCAACTAGAAAGAGTCGCTATTTAAAAAAAAATGTTTTTTATGAATGCATCAAGGTGCAGGAAACTAGGGTTGGGTGACCTTTTATAGCGTTCATGTAAAACATCTGGGAAGAATTGTATAGACTTGACATCGTTGAAGATGAGGTTAGGTGTCAAAATGGGTCTAACAAGTCCAGACTTTAAATGCACTTTACATCCTGATTTCTGCTTTGAAATTGTTAACCTGAGCATTCCCTTTTTTCCGCATGGTCTCTTATGTCACTCTGTTCTGTCAAAACTTCAAACATACTTTGCACTTGAACTGCATGGAAAAAGCTTAAACTGAGAACTGACAGTAAAGGTTATGATCTTTTCCTGTTGCACACCCAAGGGTCTGACTCATTTCAGCTAGCTTACAGTTCCAGCTGCATATTTATAAGCTTCAAAAGTACAACTAAATGCCCAAAGCTTTGCTTTAATGGATGTGAAGCCAATGCATCCTTAGTTTAAACTGAAACTGGTATGATATATGTATAGTTGCGGTAATTATTATATTTAATTATAACATTTATGGAGTTGTGGCAGGTAATATGGGGAGGTGGCTCTGTAGACAGAGCAGAAGATGAAAACAACACTAGAAATAGCATGACACTGACTAACGTCATCTTTATCGACAATGGTGAGTTGAAGGCACAACACATGGCTTTGACTTTGTCTTGAATGGTGATTGTTGCAGTGTCCTCGCCACTGAAAGAAGGCTAAACAGTTGTGAATAGGATCCTGAGGCTGTGTCCTAAAAGTTGGAGATGAAAGTGGTAAGACAGTGAAGCATTTCTGGGTATCAGTCTTAAGCTCCTCATCTTGGCCAGCAGATGCTCAGTAGATCAGCAAGTTTCCTTTTATCGATGTTCTGCAGCTTTGTCGGTACTGGGAGCAATGACCCCAGCCCAGACCATTAAGTGCAGGTGCATAGATATCAATATAATGACAGGAAGCAGGGAAATGCTTCAACCTTTTGGATCCATAACTATCCATCCCTGAGCTGTTTGCTATGAGGCAGTCTTTACACAACCGTAGAGGTCAGTTACAATATAGCTCATTTTAGGGGGTAGGGGTGCCATGTACCCCACCATATTATACACTTGTCGGCGCTTAGAAACCTTACAATTTCCTTCACTAGTTCAGCGTCGCAGTTTCATCCTTCAGAGATGTAGCCCCTGTAGTTCAGAATTTGGTGCTTCCTGATTGGAAATGTCACTTTAAATCAACAAAGGCCCACATAATATTTTTGAAACATTCACATAAGAATGACAGACAATAGAGCTTTTTAAATGCGTTATGTAAGTATTAAAGTCAAAATACAGATTGTGCCATCATTTAATTAGCAGCATAGCATGTAAACCATAAGTAAAGAACTCAGTACAGTTCAGTATGAAATCTGGCATAGATTTGCTTTCTAAGCATGGGAGTAGGGAGTCTCTTTTGTGAGAGTAATGCACACTCACATGAGGATTTGGATAATGGGGTTCATACATTCGGTGGGAACACATGATTCATTAAGTTTAAACAATTAGGAAACTGTCTAAAAGAAACATTTCTACATTAAATACATTCAGTCTTTTTCCCACCACCAATACATTATGGTTTGATTGTTCTCACAGCCTTGGTTATAAAGTTTAACTGATACAATGTTAACAGAACTAGGATGAGCAAGATTTTGCCCTTGGCTTGGTACATTCAGGAAGCTTTCCCTGACAACATTTTTGATAACTTGTGTGAAACTATTAAAGTTTATTTTAGAAACTGAATAAATAATAATATCACGTGGCATAGAATGAAGTTTAAAGAAGATTGAAGACGATGTAGACACAGTTCAAATATAACGAGTTACAGAAAATTAACGCTCACATTTTTCCCCACAATGATTCCATCATCACTTCAGTTCTTTATGGCACTATATCATTCATCAACTTTGGATTCTTCTGTTTGGTCGCTTCGAAATCCATTATATATCATAAAGTTAATTTTGCATCTCCTCAAATTTGACAACAAGTCTTTTCCACTTTCACGTTGCTGACATCTTCTTATACCCACAAGTTATTCCCTTCCATGAAGAAATTCCTTTATACCGTTTCAAGAAAATAAGTACACATGCAATGCTGATTAATGACAAGAATTAGTGTTAATAGCAACTTTAAAAATCCTCCACCTCCACTGCCTAGCCATTGGTCTATCTTTACAAAACCATTACCAATTGATCTGAAAACTGATCAAAATCATTCCCAAGCACCTGACTTTTCTAGTTCAGTAAATTCATGCATCATGTATGTAATATTAATATTATAGCCATCAAACTGGTGATCTATGCAAGGAATATAAGCACAGCACTGTAGAGCATTACTGACTTTGCAAACTCCGAATTACTTTTCGAGGAGAAAATCGAGCACAAGATGGTTTTGTATAATCATAACTCTCATTGCAAGCATTTCTTTATAATTCTCAGTCAACACACCTGCAGTGTTAGTAGCCAGCCTGTCAACTAAGGTAGACAATTTTCTAATCTTTACATCATTCAGTGCTACTCCTACATATGGTATTAATGCTCCAGAAATATCAACAAGGATCTGCTTAAAGCTCCTTCAACCTCGTCTAATATAACTTTCAAGAGGTAGATAAAAATTATTTGTTAGGTAAATGTGAGGAAAATGCAGCATAGCAACTGCCTACTCAATTATGTCACAACTGGAAATAAGCTGATTTACCAAAAACATAATATATGCCTATCATGCTAGCTTCTACATTAGAAAGAGTCTTACCTTTTACTACATAGCTGTGTTCACACTCACTCCATCCTATTTTCTCAACTGTCTCATTTCCCTCTGGCTGGCCTCTAATGCTCCTTTCATAGTCACTTAAAGACTCAATTTATAAGAAGGTTCCTTGATGGTCCACTCGCCTGTCCCAATGATATCCATAGCATTTGTTTTCTCTTCTCCATATTCTTCATCTACTCTTATTCTTTCATTCAATTAATCTATTATAACTCTTTCACCTGCATTAATTTCACATGTTACATTATGCGTGTTATAATCAGTAATGCTTTTGTTAGAGGTGTAAAGAATGTCTTCATATACTCACACTTTTCCCTTGATTTTGACCCTTTATAAGTACAAGACGTGTTTAGTAGCCCCCAGATATAGATTCTCTCCATTTACGATAGGTACATCTTCTAATGAATTATCAATGTCAAAATAAAACCATTTAATTGAGTTTTGTTGATAATATAGATTAAGAAAAACAGAACAAGGCTCAAAACATGACAAAGGAAGATGAAAATAAGCTGCTCCTTCAGCTGCAGAAGCAGGCAGATAAGAACAAATAAAACTATTTTTAATTTGCATAACCTTTACATATTCAGATAGCATTTGATAATACACATTATAACTATACACATTCTCATGCTGTGGGAGGTGTGAAATCTTTCTAATACTACGCTGGATACCACCTCAATCCTTTAGACATGATCCATCAACAAAAAACGAGTATGGTCAGGATTAGTAAGAGGAATATCCATTATTGCTGGTCTTGGCTGTGTCATGACTCTATTACATTTATACAGTCTTGATCAAAATTGTTCCCATACTCACTCTCCGGAGTAGGAAATAGAGAAGCTGGATTTAGTGTGTTACATCTCCGGTTGGAAACATGCTCGGCAGCTAGAATAATTCTCTCATAGCAGGTTAGGCAGCTATTTGTCATGTGCTGCGTTCTAGAGTGGGTCATTAGAATCTCATTTGAATGGGAACCATAACAATCAAAGGATAACCCATCACAATCCCTTCTGTTTGCTGAATGCTAAGGCTAACTGTTGAAACTTCTTTGAGACAACCAGGCAAAGCTGCGACCACCGGATCAAGAGTTGCTGAAAAATAGCCAATGGGATACTTAGTATCACAATGAGCACCCATCTCTTTCGTGACAAAAAAACACATATTCTCTTCTATGGTCTGGCATTCCAAGAGCAGGTACACTGCAAAGTACATTTTTGGGCTCTCGGAATGCTCCCATGCATTCATCAACCTTTGGTATTGGGTTATTCAAATCAGCATGCGTCAGCCTTATCAAAGGCTTCGCAACCAAGGAAAAGTTTGGTATCCATTGTCAGCAGTAACTAACCATTCCCAAAAACATTCTCACTTCTCTCTGAGTATTTGGGTATTCCAATTTAAGGACTGTTTTTTTGTTTGTTAATGAGACACTCGTCTCACTCCTTTTGATATTTGGAGAACCAATTACATGACTTCCTCCTGATAGTACTGTAAAGTCTCAGGTGAAACCTTATGTCCATTCTCAGCTAAGTGGTTGAGTAATGCTATAGTGTCTTGTCAGCAAGCTTCTTTTGTCATTGAGCAAATCAGTAGACCGTCAAAATATTGGATTAGGGACAGACTACATGGTAACTGCAAAGTCTCTAAATTATTTTTAAGGATTTGATTAATGTAGGAAGAACTGTCTGCATACCCTTGTGAAGTGCGACACCACATGATGGTTTTGTCTGGGAACTGAAACATGAGGAGATTCTGGCTCTCTTTGTGCAAGGGAACAGAGAAAAATGCTTGGCAAAGGTTAATGACCATAAACCACTATGCATCCGAGGGGACTTAGAACACAATTACTGCAGGGTTTGGTACCACAGGGTAGCAAGGAACGACAATATGATTAATCTTTCAGAGGTCTTGTACTATCCTGCATTTTGTTTTGATTTTTGTAAGGCCAGTATAGATGAGTTGCAAAAACGTCCAATTACTTCCTTTAAGGGGTGATTCCTTCAATGGCCTCTTGGGTCAGTTAATATGGGCACATCTGAGAAAATACAGCATTAGATTGGAGGGTAATCTTAAGGAGCTTAGCACCTTAAACAATCTGATTTCCTTTCCAGTAAAATCCCAAACTTCTTCCTTAACTGTCTCTCTTAAATCAATAGGCAAATCTTCAGTGGTGAGGACTGTATAGAGTCTGACAACAAACTCTTGTGATTGTAATTTAAACTCATTAAAGATTAATGGGATAGCCCAGTATCTCACAGAACTCGGGGAACTAGAACAGTATATGCTATTGGTTGGTTCTGTCGAGAAAGGTAGAATTGCTTCAGAACTTTTTGTTTGTCCTGACCATTAGGAAAACCGATCAATGGTATACAGTCAATAGTGAATACCATACAAACACAAGAAATAATAAGACTGATGTTATAGACTCAAAATGTGATTTATTAACAGTCATATATTGTATAAAAAACTACATATACAAATATGTAAAAACACAAGACAGTTCAACAACATATACCATTACAAATATAAATATGTGCCATATAATTACATAGAACACAAACCAAAAGCTTATCATTCACAATACACATAGAGGTAAACATTTAATTTCGCATCCGTATAGACTTAGCATATATATTAACACATATAGCCTTATTATTTAGCACCGATTTGTGGAGTACTAGTAGGGAATGCCTAATCTGTACGTCAACGTTTTGACCCCTATTCAAAGAGTGCCAATGTAAAACATCACCCAGGGTCTTCTTCAGGACTATGAATATATTTCAGAGTAACCTGTATGGTAAAGAAACAGGGTATCAATAGAGAGTATCAATACAATATACCTAGTCTTAACATGGTGAAAAAGGGAGGGGTTCTCCTACACCTCTCACCTGTTTATATGGGCCTTGTGGTTGCTAAAAGTAGTGGGAGGATTCCAATAGTTTCAGAAATAGTTTCAGAAAATCCTCCATATGTACCAATAAGGGAAACAGTGTTGGCCAGATGTAAGATCATCTAGACTACAGCAAAATCTTCTCTCTCAATAGCACTCCACATCTGTTCCCTGGGGAGTAACCTCCTGGAGATGAAGGCTACAGATTGGTCTAGGCCCTCCACATTAAGTTGAGATAGTACTGCCCCATGCCATGCTATGAGGCATTTGTTTGAACAATAAACTCCTGTGAGAAATCAAGGGCCTTGAGCACAGGAGTTGTGCACATGGCACGTTTCTGGGCTGCTTCTTGGAAGTCAGATCAGTCAAGGGGACAACAATGGTGCCATATCCTTCGACAAACCTCCTATAGTACTCAGTGAGGCCCAAGAATGCTCTGACCTCAGTCTGTGTTTTGGGGGGCTGCCAGGCAATGATGTTTTCTATCTTAGCATGAAGGGGTTGCACCTTCCTCCTTACCACCAGGTGTCCCAAGTACACCACAGTCCCCTTCCCTATCTGGCACTTACTTGCCTTGATAGTCAGGCCTGCCTGTTGCAGAGCCTGAAGCACTTCCTGGAGGTACAAAAGGTGGTCCTTCCAGCTGCTACTGAAGACAGCTATGTTCCCCAGATAAACAGCAGAGAAAGCCTCCATACCAGCAAAGACCTGGTTCACCAGCCTCTAGAAGGTGGCAATGGCATTCTTTAATCCAAAGAGCATCACTCTAAACCCGTAGTAGCCCTCTAGAGTGAAGAAGGCTGACCTCTCATTTGCTCCCTCTGTTAGGGTGATCTGCCAGTACCCTGATGTAAGATCAAATGTACTTACACAATGGACAGCCTCTAACCTGTCAATGAGCTCATCCACCCAGGGGATGGGATAAGCATCAGTCTTAGTTTCAGAATTTAGCCCTCTGTAATCCACACAGAATCTCAGTTCAGGTGTGATGCCCGCTGGGGCAGCTTTTGGTACCAGAACCACAGGACTGGACCAAGGGCTACTGGAGGGTTCTATCACCCCCAACTCAAGCATTTTGGACACTTCAGCCATAAAGCTGGTCCTCACCGTAACTGACAACCTGTAAGATTTATTATCAAAAGGAAGGATTTCCCCTGTGTCCATATCATGGTGTGACAGGGAGTACTGAGTAGAGACCTCATCCCTTTTTCCCTTCCCCACCACCGTGCCACCAGAAGCACTTTTTTATGTTTCACAGGCCTCCTGGAACTCTGTCCCTTTAAGAAAATGTTGAAAGAGGTAGAGGAAGGCAGTCGCGGTCTATGGCCTGGTCACTTGAGTGGGGCCGAAGACCAATCAGGAGAGAGCCTTACATTTAATTATACGGAAGAGGAACTGGCATAGTCGGTGTCTGAGCCCAAAGAGACGTGAACCAAAAAAGGACCACAAAGTACCACAACCATCAGCTTTTCTAGGTGGAGGCAAAGAAAACCAGGGAACACAGCGAAGACGGAGCTGAGTCAGAGGTCAACAGTCCCACTCATTGCCCCGCCATGCTCCTGGAAGAGCGTGGCTAGACCAGGTATGTGCCCGCATTCTCAGACAGGCTTCGGAAGTGGGAAGGAACTAAGGGGGTGATTATGATGGCGGACAGACTTAAGTCTGTCTGCCATCGTGCCGGGGTTTGGGACTGCCTGCCTATATGGCGGCAGTCCCGCACAACATATTACAATGCGGCCGCAACCACGGTGACCGCAAAAGGCATTAATAACTTTGCAGCGGGTGCTGCTGGCTGCAGCACCCGCCGCAATGTTAATAATGCATGTTGTGCATTACCCTGCACTACATAGCAGGCACCACGCAGTGCCTGCCACCTGGTGCAGGGAACAGTGCAAAATGCACATGCCCCTGCACAAGGGGGGCCTGTACATCCCCGCCAGCCTTTCAATGGGGGTTGAACTGCCATTGACAAGCTGGCGGGGATGCAGCATCCAAATCATTTTGTGGATGTGGGGTGGGCCAGACAGGCAATCGTAACGATTGCCTCTGTCGGACCCGTGGTGTACGGGCTTTCCATCCGCCAGGCACACCGGCTGCTATCCTGATATGGCGGACGGAAAAAGGCCTTACGATGGCGGTGAAACCGCCACCGGCAGCCTGCCAGTGGCGGGTTCACCGTCATCGTAATGACCCCCTAAGTAGGGAGGCATGGGCTCTCCAGTTTGAGAGCATATATTTGAGCGCTTGACAGAGCATGTCGGATCAATTAGGGAGAGATCGTGAATACTTGGTCCAAATACCGTAAGTCGATAAGTAAAAGGGGACCTTTGCTAGCTTGATTATGATTATTTATTGTTGTTACCACCTTGCAAATAGTAAAGATATCCCCCCCTTTAAAAGAGTTAAATACATAAATGAAACAGGAATTAAGCACCCGGTGACGTGTTAGGATTATGGTGATGATGTTCCCCCCACAACGACTTCCCATTGAGACATAAGACAAGAAAGCCTGAACACTTACCTGTGGCTATTATTTTTCAAGGGGCATCCTTTCCACATGGTGGTCCCGACGCGCTCAACCCAGACCTAAGAAGAGACATAAAAAGAGAAGAAATACCTCAGTTGTTTGTGGTTTAATAAGAACGGAATAAAAATATAAACCTATAATCTATCATAGTCTTCATCTTCAGTCTCATGTATCTTGCAAAAATGTATTGGCCTAGCTATACCAAACATCGACACATGGATACGCAGGTGGGTAGTCCCAAGGTAAGGGAGAACAGAGAAGAGTATTGCCCCAACACTTGGTGGCATTCTCTCTGTTGTTCAGGAGTTAGAGTGGTGGAAAGGATTACTCCTTCCACAGACCCATCCTTCTCCTTGGAGTTCAAGAGGTCAAGGAGAGGATCACTCTCCTCTTCCTCTTCTCCATCAGTCACCAACAGCATGGTGAGCTCAGACCTCTCAAAGTGTGGTTTGAGGTGATTTACATGCAGCAACCTGTGGGGTTGCCTAGAGGTCTTGAGGTCCACCAGGTATGTGGCCTCACCCTTTCTTTCAATCACCTCATATGGCCCATTTCAGCAGTCCAGAAGGGCCCTCGGCTGTACCAGCTCTATCACCAACACTTTTTGACCAGGTTGAAATTTCACAGGGGTAGACTTTTTGTCATTCCACTTTTTTATGACTGCCTGGCTGACTTCAAGGATACTGAAAACTTGCTTTCATAACTCAGCCATCTGGCTTTTGAAGGCCAGCATGTATTTCACTACATTGTGGGGTACCTTCATGGGAGCTTGCTCCCATCCTTCTTTCACCAGACTTAGGTGTCCTCTTCTTGGATGCCCATACAACAGCTCAAATGGGCTGAAACCCACTCTTCTTTGAGGCACCTCATGGCAAGCAAACAACAGGCATGGTAAGATGATATCCCACTTTTTCCTCAGGGCATCAGGCAGGCCTCTGATCCTACCTTCCAGGGTATTTTTGAACCTCTCAACAAGCCCATTAGTTTGTGGGTAGTGAGGGGTAGAGAACGTGCATGTTACCCCACACTCCTTCCACATTGACTGCATATAAGCAGACATGAAGTTCGTGCCCCCGTCAGACACAAATTCCTTGGGGAAACCCATTCGGGTAAAAATTCTCATCAGGGCCTTTTCTTCTGTGGGTGCAGTAGCAGTCCTCAGAGGAATTGCCTCTGGACACCTAGTGGCTTGATCCATCAGAACCAGGATGAACCTGTTTCCTGATGGAGTCTGGGGATCCATAGACCCTAAAAGGGGGGCGCAAGGTGGCGCACATCCAATATGGCCGCACACCTGTGAGGCTCTGGACGCTTGATGCATAAATCCGGCATTTATCCTGCTCAAGGCTGAACTATATCAAAAAACTCGATACCCACTGACCCGTAATACAGACTGGAGGCTCCGGTGAAAGATCTGGCTCGATTCAGCCATCTGGGAGCGAGCTGTGGGCGCGCCCTGCTGCGGCGGAACCTCGCCGATATACTGCCTGGAGGCCTGATCGGATGCGCAGCTCCAATTGACCCCGGGGCTGCACACGAGGCGCTGGGCCCATCCTGGGGAGACACGAACTTGCAGCTTCCCGCTGAGACGGCAGCGGACTCCTGACCCGACACAGCGCCGCCGCTTCCCGAGGGCGGGGGCTCTCGGCCGGTGTGACTGTGGTGCCAGTGAGGGATTCTGGGGGCGGCCTGCGAGACCCCCGCTACGCGAGGCCTGTACTGACGCTGTGAGCGTGGAACTTCGTGAGCCGCATCTAAAGGAACCTGCCAGACTGCCCGCGAGCTGCGCCCCGGATATCTACCGGCTTTGGCGGGCCCCCACTGTGCGCGACGCCCAGTGCGACTAATTTGTAATGGACGGTGCGGGCTTTGTATGCGCCCGGTGCTGATTGCGGTGGAGCGGCGGAGGGCTCTCCCGCGCACGCCGAGATGAGGGCAACGCCTGAGGCTGTGTCTGCCAGCAGGGGGGGCGCGTAGTGCCCTGGAAGCGTGGCGCGCTGGGTGCACTTGCCGCAAATCTGACGCAGTCTATAATATGCTTACTGCCCCCGCGCTTTGACCCTACAAGCTGCTGAGGTGATGAGATCTGTGTGCCACTGCTGTTGAGACGTGTCATTGCCGGAGAGAAGTGGGGAACATACCCGTGGACAGAGACGGACTTACGTTTAGGTTGGGTCGGGCTGCCTGTATCACTGCTCCCTCATACTTGCAGATGGTTGCGGGTGCGCGGGATGGGCGGTCCCAATCGTCGGTGACTGGAGGCACGCTGACGGCATACATCTGCTGCTGAATAGAGGGCTGGATTCCCGGATCGGCTCTACCGCATCCCGCGGGCTCGGTGTGCTCTACGCGGGATGCGGCCTTGGTGAACTGGGGTCGCTCTTCCCTGCGTGCGTGGCCTATCTGCCCATATCACTACACCTTGCTCTCGCTGACCAGGAGTGGAATTGTATTAAGTTACGCACGGGACTCAGGTCTTGAATAATCCCGCTGTGGTGCTCGAGAGACGCCTGCGGGTGCGATGGGGAAGCCCGACGGCCGCCAACCCCGTTTGAATTTTGAAACCAAAAAAAAAACGACAACGCGATCCGCCTCCGCCGATCCCGAACACGCAAATATGGATTCGACACCGGGGACCTCGCAGTCCGCTGATGATGAGGTTAAGACCCTGCTGCTTGCCGTCCAACACAGTCTAACTGATCTCTCCGGAAAAATGGACACGATGAATACTAGACTTGACTTCTTGGTACAAAAAGTCGACAAGCACGATGGGCAACTAAAAGAAGCCGAACGCTGAATATCAGAAAATGAGGACACTACTTCACAGATGCAGGCTCAAGTGACACAGATGGACAAATTACTGAAAATCATTGCGGCCAAGAATGAAGATATCGAAGCCAGAAGCCGCCGCAATAATATCCGTATAATAGGAATCCCTGAGAGCACAAACACAGGGCGCATGGAGCTATACATAGAGCGACTCCTCAGAGAATCCTTTGGTGCTGATTCCTTCTCCCCTCATCTGGTGGTGGAGCGCGCGCACCGCTCCTTGGGACCGAGGCCCCCTCCGGGAGACCCGCCAAGGCCCATTATTGCGCGCATACTCAACTACCGAGACCGGGATGTTGCACTACAAAAAGCCCGTGAGAAGAAGTCACTCCAATTTGATGGCAACACCTTCACCATCTACCCAGACTTCACCCTAGCGGTGCAAGAGGCACGCCGGAAGTTCCTTGCCATAAAGCAGAAACTCCGTAAAGCACAGATAGAGTATGCGCTCCTATACCCTGCATGCCTCCGGATTACAAACAACGGCAAGCAGACATTCTACACAAATCCGCAACCGGTAGAAGACTTTCTAAAAACAACTCTAAGACGATCGCCGAAGAGAGATCCGACCGCCGGAAACTCCTCTCCATCTCTGTAGCGAGGACTGCAAGTCTCGTGTGCCGCTGTTGGCCGCTATAGGCATGGGTGGCCCTAGATACCCCTGTCGAGAGAGACTTGTTGGACGATTGCTCTGCTGATTTTCGGCTCTGTATTAGTATTGGTCATAAAGACCTCCTGTGATGAACATTTCTATCTCATCGGTCTGAACGCTGACGGATAAGTATTCCTGGGGCCTGGCGATTGCCGTGAGGCATGTAACAGTATTAGTGAGTCTCTATACTTTATTAGCCGTTGAGTCTGAATATGTCTCGTCAAGCATCTTCCCCCCCACCCCCTCTACTGCTACTCCTCCCCTTTGAAGGGTTCACTGGGGACCTCTTCGTAGCAGGGGTATGGGTTACGGGAAGACAGTGTTGCCTTCTGGCGCCCCCCTTACGGGAGATCCCCCAAAGCACCATCTAGTCAGGGGATTCCATACTGTTTTTGTTCTCTTATTAACGTGGCCGTTCCTGGGTACAGTACTACGGCTACACTGTTGGGTGGGACGGGGAGGGCGACTAAATTCCGGCACGATTGGGGTGCTGTTGTGGGAGGGGGTGGGATCAATGCAACATGTTTGTTATATTACATGCTTATTACAGTTCGGGACTACAGGTAGAAAGCGAGAGGGAAAAAGTTTATTTCTTATTGGGACATTACAGAAAATAGCACATACACACATCACCTTTAATAGGCAGCGGCATACTATCAACCTGAAACACTCCTCTCACTCCTCTAATACTTGGCTAACATGGCCTCACTCACCACACAACTGCATATTAAATTAGTCACTTGGAATGTTCGGGGGCTCCGTGACCCACGAAAGCGGCGGCAGATCTTGGCATACCTGGATAGACACCAGGTGCAAATTGCTATGCTGCAGGAAACGCACCTAGATCCCAGACGCCCCGCTTGTTATGGTACTAGATGGGCCTCCAACCGGGCCTTTTCCTCTTACTCCACCTACTCTAGAGGCACGCTTATTTTCATAAAACGCAATACACCATTTGTACTAGGAGGCACGTACAGTGATCCAACTGGCCGTAGCTGCATGCTCTGGGGTACACTGGGTACACAATCCCTTACACTAGTCTGTAGTTATGGCCATAACATAGATGACCCTGCCCATTTCACTACACTGTGGGGACGGGTGCTCCAAGTAGGATCCACGCACGTCATATGGGGAGGTGATTTTAATGTCGCACTCCGCCCAGACATGGACAGATCCAGCACTCTGCCGCAACACTACACCCGAGCCCGAGAAGCCCTCTCTGATCTCATGGTAGAACATGGCCTCATAGACGCATGGCGACACGTTCATCCAGCTACTCGTGAAGGCACATATTACACAGCGGGGCACTCTAACTGGTCGTGTCTTGATTATTGGGTGTACTCGCGAGCTGTGGCCTCTTGGATTAAAACAGTGAGACATTTGGCTCGTACGTATTCCGACCATGCTCCGGTATACTTGGAGATTGCTCTCCCCAACTCCATAGCCACACCACGCTGCTGGAGATTGGTACCCGAGATGCTCTTGGATGCGGTTTTTAAGACCGAAATTGGGGAGGAAATTTCTGATTTCTTCGCCAGAAACAGGGGGTCCGTTGTACACATGGGGACAATCTGGGAGGCCTTTAAGGCTACCATAAGAGGCTCCTGCATGTCCAAGGGCTTTGGTGTACTGCGAGACATCAAAAGAAACCTGGCACGCCTGGAGGCCGAAATTAAGCAACTCGAGGCAGATATATGGACATTAAACTCGGGCGCCCAAAACGCGACACTTCGAGAGAAAATCTCTGACTACACTAACACAGCAGACCGCGAGGTGAAGTTCCGGGGGAAATACTATGTTGCCCGCCGCTACGGGGAGGGCGAGAGACCGGGCCGTGCGCTAGCAAATGACATTAGACAGCCTCGATTCTCTAATTTTATAGTGGAGGTGGTTGCTGGAGCTGGGACCCGCCATCGGGACAGCCTGGATATCCTTGACACCTTTACTAAATACTATGCGGACCTATACAGTTCGCATCGTACTACACCACCGAACTTCGCCTCATACCTTGAGGACATAGCTCTTGGATGGTTGGGAGATCATCAGCAGGAGTTTTTAGCGGCACCGTTTGAGGATGATGAGCTGCGGGCAGCCTTCATGCAAATGAAATCTGGGAAGGCACCAGGATCGGATGGACTGCCCATCGATTTCTATAAAACATATATAGACCAGCTCCTTCCTATACTGAAAGAGGTCTTTCTTGAGGCACACGAAGCACAAACGCTACCAACATCCATGAGGGAGGCGCTTATTACGTCATTACTCAAGCCAGGCAAACCTGGTGATAGATGCGAATCATATAGACCGCTTTCGCTAATCAATTCAGATGCGAAAATCCTAGCGAAACTTTTGGCAAATAGACTTAGCCTCCTGATGAGAGATCTTGTCCTTCCGGATCAAGCGGGCTTTATCCCTGGTAGAGCGACCTCCCACAATCTGAGGACACTATTCTCTATTCTACAGACTATAGACCCTCGGTTGGCACTGGTGGCGGTATTCTTGGATGCCACCAAGGCCTTTGACTCAGTGGAGTGGGACTACCTCTTTACGATACTTCAAAACATGGGACTCCCCATGGGGTTTATCTCCTGGATTAGACTACTCTACACCGCACCCACTGCAAAAGTTCTGATAAATGGACATTCATCAGCCCCGATTCCCCTATCCAGAGGCACTCGCCAGGGATGCCCACTATCGCCCCTGCTTTTTGCCCTAGTAATGGAGCCTCTCGCCGCCAAGATCAGGCAGCACTACCAGCAAGTTGGCCTCCGCTGTTTCTTACGCCCTATACTCATTTCTCTCTATGCTGACGACGTTACTTTATACATTAAAGATCCGCGACAAAATCTCAATCCCTTATTGCGCGAGTTTGTCAAGTTTGGCGGCCACTCAGGTATACACATAAATTGGGCCAAATCCCAGATATTCCCGTTGACTGCTGCTACCGTTTCCTTTGACACTGACTTTCCCATCGAGTGGTGTGAGGATGAGATCAAATATTTAGGGATCCACATTTCGACTGATAGAGATGTACTGATTAACCCTGGGCAAAGCACTACGCTACGCTCGCGTAGTTTGCGAAGTTTGCGCTACTTCGCACAACGCGAATTGCACGTAGCACAGTGCAAACACGCGTAGCGTAGTGCAGCGGTCATTTTTTGCTTGCTCGCGGTCCTCAACGTCAAGTTGGCGACCGCGAGCAAGCAAAATGACATCCCGGCGAGACTTTTTCCTCGTTCGCGATCAGCAACATCAAGTTGCCGATCGCGAGCGTGGAAAATAAACCTCCCGGCGAGATTCTCAACGCGGGAGGTCAGGTTTCTCATTGCGAGTGGTCGCATATGCTCGCGACCGCTCGCGATGAGAAACTACCAGTCCACGTTAGAAAGCTGCCGCTCGAGTAAAAATCTACTCGAGCGGCAGTACAAGTACAGCTCGCACTGTGCAAGATGCCGTTTTCAATGATTGCACAGTGCGGACAAGCATCCGGCACTGTGCAATCATTGCGAACAGTGCACTACGCAGTTCGCGTAGTGCTACGCGTAGCTCGCGTAGTGCAAACTGCACTTTGCGTAGCTTCGCGTAGCGCTACTTCGCGAACTACGCCCAGGCTTAGTACTGATGAGATTGAACTAAGGACGCACTATGACCTATGTAGCGGGGTGTATCGACCGTTGGATCACCCTACCCTTAACTATGGATGGTCGCATTTCCCTCATAAAAATGGTTCTCCTTCCTAAATTTTTATATTTATTTCTCAATATACCGTATGATCCGGGGCGTACCTTTTTCTCCACTCTTCGCTCAGAACTGATTCGACTGGTATGGGGTGGAAAGCAGCCGCGTAGAAGATGGGAAGTGCTTGTGAGACCATTCTCGCAAGGGGGTTTCAACATTCCAGACTTTGAGTTATACTATTTATGTGCCCAGGCGCATTACGCCTTCTTTTGGTTCCACCCCCCACGTTACACACCGCATGTAGCCACTGAACATTGGCTAGCGGACCCTATACCACTGGAGGGGGTACTGTTGTCCAAAATTGAGTCACAGCCCACGCCCTAAACTCTGTAGAATGCACACTCAAGGCATGGGACCGTATACTTAGACGCATACACACCCCCTACCTGTATTCCCCTTTACTCCCACTCTCCTATCACCCAGCGCTATCACTGCTACAAGAGGGCATATTTAGGAAATTCGCACACACACGTAAAATTCATTGCTGGGGAGACCTATACCTTGGCGGTAAGTTTCGCACTATTCAACAACTATGCACAAACCCCCCGCCCTCCACGATGGAGACTTTTTTATACATCCGCTTGCGACACGGACTACAGACCTGCACCCCTACCTACCCCTCTGAACCACCGACAGTAGCCCCGCTGCACCAAATGTTGTGGGCATCTTCTGCCTCGCACCTGGTCTCCACACTATACCACGCACTGTTCACTGACATTGAGTATCCGCCTTGCCCAGCCCGTGAAAAATGGAGTACGGAAATGGGACTGGAGGTGACAGATGCACAATGGCAGTTCTGTTGTAACCAGACTGAACAGATCTCTGCCAACAGCCGACTGAGAGTAATTCACTACAAATTCTTGCACCGCAGCTATCACACCCCGTTCAAATTGCACAGGTTTGGCCTTAGAGAGACGAACAACTGTGATAGATGTAAGGCACACGCTGTAGATTTTCTCCACCTAGCCTGGGAATGTCCCGAGATACAAACATACTGGAGACAAGTCTTAGACGCACTTGATCTCATGCTCAGCTTGCCCACGCCAAGGTCCCCATTGGGAGTTTTGCTGGGCTACACTGCACAAACTCCAGCCCGGCAACGTAAATTTCTGTCCTTTAGCTTGGTTTTGGCTAAACGTCGAGTGGCCTGTAGATGGGGACGAGGGCGAGCACCTAAATTTAAAGACTGGTTGGGAGACATGATCATTTGGCAGGACCAAATCAATACCTATGCCGAACTCCTTCCTTGCTCCTCACGGCCTCGCGACATCTGGGACCCATTGCGGACATACCTACTAGAACACTCGGCTGTGGAGGCGGGAGAGACCTAATACCATGGCCCGCACTTTAATGGGGTATAAAACATGTAGAAAGATGGCATATCCACATAGGTAAACACTGAGAAACACTGAGGTCTTGGACCAATGTATAGGATCCCCCTGGACATTCCTAAGATATTGTAAAATGTGGTGAAGAACCAATAGGTTCGGGCTAAAGTTATATGATTGTTTCAGCTGCCTAATTGTAATTGGAACAGATGGGCCTGAATGTGCACTGGTAATGACTAACCTCGCCTTTATAAATACTACTGCTTCATATCTGTACTGTATAATGAACTGTCCACTGAATTCTTATAAATGTTATGAAATTTAAAAAAAAAAAAAAAAAAAATAGACCCTAAAAGGATGATGCCCCCCTCAAAGGGGGTGCTAATGACAGGCAGTGGGTTAAGGGGGTCTTTCAGCCTCTGCCCTTTCTTCTCACTAGCGTGGCAGGTCACACAAGTTCTACAGAACGCATCTGAGGAATTCTTGATCTTAGGCCAATAGAAGTGGGAGACAAGCCTTGCAAAGTTCTTGTCTTGGCCTAGGTGTCCTGCAAGGAGAATCTCGTGAGCCAGCTCCAGTACGAAGGCCCTGTAGCATCGGGAGACCACTAGGGCCCTTGATGTCCCATGCCCAGGAGCCTTAGGATCACAGTACAGGAGGTTGTCCTCCCAGTAAATGTGGTGACTACCAGAGGCATCACCTGCTGCTTGGAATTCAGCCTGTTAACGAAGCCCACAGGGTTTGGGCACTCCCTTTGTGGGTCCTTCTTCCACATGCCATCCAGCAAGCTTAGGTAGGTCACCAAGGGAAGCAATGTCCTCCTCAGTGGACTCCTGGGTGGCCACCGGAGGTACCCCATGCATTTCACTGGAGGTACATTCAAGGGCTGGATCACCATGCCCTCCGCCTTTCCCCTTCTGAGCAGCTAGCTGGGCTATTATTACAGTCTATAGCCCTCCTTGACTCCCTTCCCGGGCATCCACAGACCTTGTTGTGGCACAGATCCACTCTGGTAATCCTAAAATCGCCACATGAGCCTTGAACTCTACTTCCTTCCAGGTAGTGTGTTTCAGGTCATTACCTACCTAACAGTCCACAGGCATGGCGGGGCTCACTGCAACTTTCAGATGACCTGAAACCCCTCTCCACTCAAATGGAACTGGGGCCACAGGATAGTGATCCTCTCTGTTGTCAGCTACCCCAACCTGGTGGAATGCATTAGGAATTGCCTGCTTTGGGGAAACCAGCTGACTTCTTACCTTAGTCATACTGGCTCCTGTATCCTGCAGAGCCTCCACACCTTGCACATTGATGGTGACCCATTGCCTATACTTTGTAGTATTAGAGGGCACATGGAGCTTAGGAACCATCTCACTGTCACCCAGGGACACTAAGGTAACCCATGTAAACTCCTCCCCACGAACTGGGACAAACTCTCTCCCAAGCATTATACTAGCCACCCCTGGAACCTTTCCTCCAGTGGGAGGTGGTGCTCTTTTTGGACACTTGGGATCCCCTTCTTAGTATTCATACTTGTAGCACTCATATCGCTTGATGGGCTTGGGCTGCTGATCTTTGTCAGGGTAAGTTTTCTTCTGGTGGCCAAATTGGGAATGTGAACTAGACCCTTTCCCTTGTGAGTTGTTTTGGGGGCCTTTAGAGAACTCTGTCTTTTCATCTCCCCTCTGCTTCTTCTTGTTGGGGCCCTGACCACCCTTATGGGAGTCCCTACCAGATACCTTTTTGGATACTCTGGGGCTGACACAGAGGTCCACCTCCTCCGGAAGCTTCCTGGCTTCAGCAAGCTTGCTATCAACCAGGTGTTGGTGCAGCTCTGGAAAACAAGGGGCACATTTACAAAAAAATGTCGAAGCGCAGAGCTATGCTAAAATTTGGCAGAGTCGTGCTCTGGCATTTTTAAAGCACAGGGATGCTTCGTATTCACAAGAATATGGTGCACCCCTGTGTTAACCCTAACACTGGAGCAAAACAAGCTGCCTAGCATCAGCACCGGAACCCTGCCGCCATGTTGCAAGGGTGCCTGAGCTGCAGGGATGATTGTTTATATGCAGGAAGGGACATCTCCCTGCACACAAACAATCAATAATGGCAATTTGCTCTTTCTATGTGTGCTGCAGAATGCAGCACACATGGAAAGAGCAAAAAACGAGGAGAATTAAAAATGTCTCCTTGTTTTGCCATTCTAACGCCTGGTAATCCATGGCATTTATTTTTTGGTGCTGCCTCAGCCTTGTAAATCTGGTGCAGCGTCAAAAAGCAATGGGTGTTGCATGGGAACGCTTACAGCAACACCCATTTCATGCCCCTTTGCCGCAGAGGACTGTGGCGGAAAGGGGCATATTAACAAGGTAGCGTGAAGTAATGCTAAGTGGCTTAGCACCAACTTGTAAATATGGGAAATGGTGCTATGCCACCGGAGGGTCAAAAAAAGTGGCTCTACAGGGGTGATAGGGGCTTGTACATATGCCCCCAAGTATCAAGAATGTGCTCCTTTAAAAACAAATTGTACAACCCTTCATAATCATTAACTTTGCTGTCCCTCACCCAGTCCTTCAGTGCCTTACCGGCATAATCCAGAAAATCCACCCATGTCTTTGTACTGAGTTTGTGAGTAGCCCTGAACCTTTGTCTGTACCTCTCAGGTGTCATCCCAAACTTGCTGACTAAAATGGTTTTCATGGCAATGTAGTTGGCCTGGTCTCCCATCTGTAGTGTAATGAGTAAGTTCTTCCCCACCATGGTCATGTACCTCCAAAGACTACCACTCCAGAACTCCTTTGGGACCCTGTACACTTTCAAAGCTACTTCTCAGGCTACCTACTATTTATCTATGTCATACCCACATTGTGACTGGGCACCCTATCTTTTGGGGTATTGCATCTGGACTCACATGAAGCTACTGCAGTTATGCTGCCACCAATATTGTTGTTGCTGGACCCCACTCGGAGGGCTGTAATATCGAGCTCTCTGAGGCTTAGCTGATGGGCCATCTTCCTTTCCTTCATGGCTAGCCTCTTCTCTTCAAGAGCTTGCTCCTTCTCAAACTTAGCAAGGGCAAGGGTTTGCTCTGTGTCCTACTCCATCTTGGCAAGCTCTAGCCTTAGTTTCCTCTCCTCCCTCCTGTCCACCCGCTCCTCCGAGGACAGGCTCCTTGAAGACACACTGCTGCCTGCTCTAGAGTGGACTACTGGTCCTGGGATAAAATTGTTCTCCCTCTCTTTAGGCTGCATGTCAAGACCCTCTGTGGGTCCTGCTCTGATCCATCTCCTCAGACACAGACCCCTTCTCATTCACTTCTCCTTCAGTGTGGTCTGCTGCATATGCTCTCAAGGCTATCTAAAGCTCTGCCTTCTTGGCACTTCCCTTGTGGAACACACCTTTCTTCTGGCAGAACCCCTTGAGCTGAGCCAGTGTGTATGCTTCCAAGTTGGCCAGTTCGAATTCCATCTTGCCAGGGAGGGCCACAGACATTGCAGAGAAAAACAACATTTTGACAAAGGATTTTGAAAAAATCAAAAGATGTCAGAACAGGGAGAATTGAAAAATGCTTGAATTGGTCTAAGTATAGAATATTAGTGAACAATGAGTTACTTTATGGGGTGCTGAGACAGAATATCAAGTTGGAAATGTCGACTTACATAAATATTGAGTTAGAAATATCGTGATTCAGAAATATCGACAGCAAGAATATTGTGGTCAAGAATATCGAATTTAAGTTCATAAATATCGTTTTTTAAAATATAGAAGTAATTAATATTGTTAGCAAAAATATAGATGTCTAAAATATCGATTTTTAATTAGTGTTATGTATTTTAGTTCATATTTTAAATGTATGTGATGTATGTTTTTCTGTATAAGTATTGTTTATGTTTTTTAATATATGTTTTGAATTTTTAGTAGTTATGAATTTTATTTTAAATACATTTTGCATTTTTTAGCTCTGTAGCGAGTTGTGGGATTATAAGGGAATACGGTGGGATGTAATTTAATTATAATAAATTAATGATTATTTTTTATTTATTTAATTTAGATTTTATAGCGTTAATTGTGGGAAGTAATTTATTTGTAATGAATTATTAAATGGTTGTTAATTAATATTAATTAATTAATTGATAATTAATGATGTAATTGTGTAATTATTTTTAGGTGCGGGTTGTGGGGTTTATAGTGGTAAAGGGTGGGAAGTAATTTATTTTTGATTAATTAATAATTAGTTGTTAATTTATATTAATTATTTGATTGGAAATTTATTATGGAAATGGTGTTATTAATTTTAGGTGTGGGTTGTGGGGTTTATAGGGGTAAGGGGTTGGAAGTAATTTATGTTTAATTAATTAATAATTAGTTGTTAATTTATATTAACTAATTAATTGATAATTAATTATGGTAATTGTGTGATTTTCTTTTAGGTGTGGGTTGTGGGGTTTATGGGGTAAAGGGTGGGAAGTAATGTATTTTTAATTAATTGATTATTAGTTCTCAATTAATATTAATTAATTGATACAAAATTAATTACGGAAATTGTGTAATTTAAAAGGGTGGGAAGTAATTTATGTGTAATTAATAATTTGTTGTTAATTAATATTAAATAATTAATTTAAAGTTAAATATGGAATTTGTTTAACTAATTTTAGGTGTGGGTTGTGGGGTTTATATGGGTAAAGGGTGGAAAGTAATTTTTGTTTAATTAACTAAAAATGAGTTGATCACTAATATTAATGAATTAATTTATATTTAATTAGGGTATTTGTTTATATTTTTTTGTCTGTGGGTTTTATTGCTATAGGGGTACAGTGTGGGAGTAAATAAATTTTTCTTACTTTATAATTAGTTGTTAAATACTATTAGTTTTTTAATCAAGATAAGTTTTAGTTGTGTAATTAATTTTTTTACAGTTTAATTTTAGCTGTGGGTTGTGGGGATTATAGGGGTAAAGTGTGGGAAGTTAAATAATTTTTATGAGTTTGAGTTTGTTTTGTAATTAATAATATTTCTTTAATTGGTAATTAATTATGTTAGTTGAGGAAGTACATTTTGTTTTATTTGGATGTGGGTTGTGAATTGTGTGGTGTAATAGGGTAGAAAATAAAAAAAAGTAAATTTATGTGATAATTAATGTTTTTGTTTCTAAATAATCTTTAATTAAAAATATTTATTTGTTTGGAAATTATTTTTCATTTTATTTAATATAACATTTGTAGGTATTTGGTATATATATTTAACATTATAATATGCTTTTTTAAATTTGTAATATTAAATATATTTGTATTTGAATCTTTAACATATTTATATATTTTTTAATTATTTTTGTTTTTAAATATTTTTATTGTTGTTAAAATTCTGTTTGTTTTTAATTTTGAACTGACTGGAGTGGGAATAGTAATGTTTACCCCTCCGCTATCCAACACTTTCCCTACTGTTGCACTCACTGGAGTGGGAATAGTAATTTGTACCCCTCTGCTGTCCAACACTTTCCCTACTGTTGCACTCACTAGAGTGGGAATAGTAATTTTTACCCCTCCGCTGTCCAACACATTCCGTACTGTTACACTCACTCGAGTTGCAATAGTAATTTTTACCCCTCCGCTATCCAATACTTTCCCTACTGTTATACTCACTGGAGTGGGAAAAGTAATTTCTACCCCTCCGCTATCCAACACTTTCACTACTGTTGCACTCACTGGAGTGGTAATAGTAATCTTTACATCTCCGCTATCCAACACTTTTCCTACTGTTGCACTCACTGGAGTGGGAAATTTAAGTCTGTAGATTTTTAAATAGTTTAATGTTTTAATTTATAATAGAATGTTTTTTTATTAGATTTTATGTTATTGACATACACACACACATATATATATATATATAATTTTTATATAATTTTAAAATTATAAAATAAATTAAAATGAATAGTTTATTATTGCTTTAAGGTAAATATATATGAATTATGTATGTATGTTTAACTTTTTTTAATTAAGTTTATTTATTATATTTTTTAAATTTATATTAAAGCTACTTTATTTTTTATATTAATTCTATTATTTAACATATTTAATATTTTTATTTTTTTATTATATATATATATATATATATATATATATATTCACTCCACCAGTTCCGGTTTAGGATTATGCCAGACTGTCTCACGGCGGTCCGAGTTCGTGCTACCGGGGGCCCCAATTTGCATTCCAAACATTCTCCGCTGATAGTCAGAAAGTACTCGGACACTCCAATATGCTCAATAAAGTTTTAATAGCTGAAAAACGATGCGTTTCGGCTTCCGCCTTGCTCACGCTTCTAGTTACACACATAATCACACGTGATTTTATCCACTTCATTTTCAAAATTGAAGAAGTACTAACACCCATATAGGGGCCGATTCCGATTCGGGCCGGAAATCTCTCCGACCGAGCCGGACCCGGAGAGATTTCCGACCGAATCGGACCCGTGCAGCCCGACCGAACGAGTACGATGCGCACGTATGCCATCGGACTCGAGTCGGTCGGACTCCCAGTGAAGTCAATGGGAGCCGGTCGCACAACGCGTACGCGGGCTCCCATTGACTCAATGGGTGCGAGTCGGACAAGGGCGCCCCCTACAGCGTGTACGCGGCGAAGCGACTCGCGCCGTACACGCACAGGTAGGGGGACCCATGGGTCCCCCTGTGTGCGACTCGCGCGGCTACGGCGTACAGGGGGTCCGACACGGACCCCCAAAGTACGGCTCCGACTGCTCTTTCGAGCCGGAGTGCGCGGCTCGGTCGGACTGCTCGCGGAGCGCATCGTACTTACCCGGCCGGGGAACGTCTCCATTGCACGGTGCGAGTCGAGTCCGAGCGAGTCGGTCGGTGCGGTTAGACCCGGGAACGAGTCGGTCGGAGCGGTCGGGACGCCCGGACGAGTCGGTCGGCGATTTCGCATCGTACTCGCTCGCCCGGACGCGCGTACGAATCGGTCGGGAAACAGGGCTCCGAATCGGATCTGGTTAAGCCGAATCCGATTCGGAGCCCTACCGGCCGAGATCGGAATCGGCCCCACAGTGTATATACAATGGTTTCAACATTTGGCGGCCATTTTGTAACGTTGTTTTCAGCGTGGTAACCATGATATGAATTTGTACAAAGGAATACTTGAGTCAGACTTTGACAAAATGAAATACAAATATGAGCAACAATCCCTCACATTGTATCACAGGGAATATATACATTTATCATCAATAGATATCAATGAATAAATATCAAATGTCAATATTCGATCAATAAAGTCACTCACTATTGTCAGGTGGGTTGATGCTTAATACACAATACCCCTACTCAGACCATGTAATGTCACAAAATACCGTGAACAATTCATGTCTTGTCCCTATAGGCAGACAAGTTTACAGCATTAATTTCATATTCCTCAATAACGCCATAGTTACATCAGTACATCAAAATAATATGCAGTTCCTGTCCAGCCCCAGTGGGCATGCGAATATCAGCATATATTGTACTACGTGGTGCCCTTGTGGGCATGGGCAGGTAATCTAAAACATTAATGCCACCTTAAGCCTCTATGCAAGTATAGCGTGATTCCTCTCAATTGTCGCCAAAGTTGAAAGAAGAAGTGCCCAAGCCTAAAAAGTAAAATATTTAAAATCACTAAAAACCAGAAACTGCACAGATTTACATATATCTCAAGTAATGTTTAACCACTCAAATGGATTGCTAGTTCCTCACTAGAATTTAAACCATTGGGTACCAACTCTCAAAATCAATAATATATCGTGATTCCAATTTTCGTAATGATAGTTCACGATTACCACCTCTGACCCCCATCGTAACAGAATCAATCATAACCATTCTCAACAATTTCTCATTTTCATAATGATGATCATGGAAATGGTGTGCTACAGGGTACTGCCTGTCATTGTGCCTGATTGCACTAATGTGCTCTAGCACTCTCTTCTTAGCACGATGTATTGTGATGCCCACATACCATTTATTGCAGGGACATATCAAAACGTACACGCAGTACATGGTATTGCATGTCAGAGGTTTCTTAATCAAGAACTCTCTATTGGAGTTGGGTAAAACAAGCTTGGCACAATCACTGCTTTTACTGCAAGCTTTACAGTTTCTGCAGCATCTAAATCCTGGTTGTCCCTTGTCACTCGACCTTTCCGTATCTGTGACATGGTTGTGACTGAGATCGTCTCGCAGTGAGCGACTCTTACTAAAAGTAATCTGTGGATTACTAGTGAGATTAATTTTCAGGTTATCATCAGTTAGTAGCACATGCCAATGTTTTTTGAATATCCTACGGACCTCATGTGCCTGCCCTGAAAAGGTGGTTATGAATCTCATGGTCTCAGTTGTGTCCTCCTGTTTGTTTGGATGCAACAACTCATTTCTAGTGACTTTTTCTACTCTGTTGCAAGCTTCACCAATAGTCTTTTGGCTATAACCCCGCTCTTTAAAGCGTTTGCACATGATTGCTCTTTCAGTTACAAATGCAGCATCTGTACTGCAATTGCGTTTGGCACGCAATAATTCCCCATAGGGGATGCTGAAAATGAGATTGCGGCGGTGCGAGCTATTGGCACTTAGAATACTATTCCCTGCTGTTTTCTTACGGAACAAACTGGTTTCTAATGTTTCTCCCTTTACATTTAAATTAACATCCAAAAATTCTATAGAAGTTTTGCTGGTGTGTTCAGTAAAGGTGAGATTAAATGTATTCACATTCAGTTTGCTCACAAAGTTGCTCGCTGAATCTACATCACCGCTCCAAATAAAAAAAATATAATCAATAAAACGCAGCCACAGGACCACGTTGTTCTCAAATTCCGTCATTTGCGTGGCCACCTGCTCCTCCCACCAGCCCACAAATAGATTGGCATAGCTGGGGGCGAAGCAGATGCCCATCGCAGTGCCCTGTGACTGCCTGTAAAATGAATCGTCAAAGATAAAAAAATTATTAGTGAGACAGAATTGAATCATCTCTAAAATCATCTCTGAGTGGTGAAGCAAGGAAATTGATTGTCTCTTTAAAAAATGCCTGATGGCCTGCAAGCCTAGTTCATGCTGGATACTGGTGCATAAGCTGCTCGCATATAGAGTGACAAGGGTCTACTTGTCATCCCAATGTATGCCATCTATAATCGTCAGAAAGTGTGTGGTATCTCTGAGATATGCCGGAAGTGCTACCACAAAAGGTCTTAAGTAGTGATCGATGAACCTAGAGGTGTTTTCCAGCAGAGAACCCATAGAAGAGCCAATGGGTCTCCCTGGAGGGTTCACCGTATCTTTATGCAATTTCGGGAGTAATTAGAGAATGGGGATTCTTGGATGGGCACATTTAAGATAGTTATACTCCTCCCATTCCAATACTCCTTTTTCTCTCCATTCAACCAGCATGTCCCCAAATCTGTTATTAGATCTGCATATCTCAACAGCATCAGAGGTGCAATAGCATTTGGTATCACTCAGTTGTCTTAATCCCTCTGCTAGATATTTTTGTTTGTCTAGAACCACCACGTTTCCGCCTTTGTCTGATTGGCGGATTACGATGCTTTTATCATATTATCAAAACTATATTTTTTACATCAATATTTTTTTCCGATAGTTTTATACTTACCTGTTTAAGTATAGGGAGTCGATATTTTTGCATTCTATATTTTTGCATTGATATTTCTTACTTCTATATTTTTAACATCGATATTTTGTCAGTGAACCCAATATTGCACAAACACGAGTAGTATCCTCACCACTGATGACCAATGTTAGAAATAGGCTCCTGGGGCCGTATTACATAAGGTGCCCCGGAGGCGCAACAGGCGTTTGCGCCTGCTTTGCGCGCCCCCGAGGCACTTTGGTATTATAGAAGGGGGCGCAGACGCTTGTGCGTCCCCTTCTATAATACCGATAGCGCTGGCGCACTTAAAGCGCTAGCGCTATCTACAGAGGGTTTTCCCTCATTTGCATAGGGTCGTGCCCTATGCAAATGAGGGAATTCCTTTGACTCTGCTCCCACGCCATATCACAGATGCGGGCGCAGAGTCAAAGAAGCCCTCAGAAGGCGCACTGACAGTGCACCATTTAAAAGGTGGCGCACTGTCAGTGCGCCCCCTGTGAGCAGCCTTCTGCAGGGGGTAAAGGGGGTCCCATGGACCCACCAGACATCCCCTTGCAGGTGGGTGCAGTCACTGACTGCAACCGCCTGCAAGGGGATCTCTAATCCCCGTTGAAAGTGCAGGCGGGTGCCGCCTGCACTGTGAAAACACGGAGCAGCTGCTCCGTGTTTTCACGTGAATGCACTGCCCCCAGGGCAGCACGTTTTCACGGCTGCCTTGTGGGCAGCGCTTTTGCCATAATGGGGCGCATTGGCATTGTTTGTGGCCGGCGCACCTGCGCAAGCAATGCCAATACGTAATACGGCCCCAGGTTGGCTGAGGTATGCACCCACACTATAGTCAGCATAAGCTTGATACACAATGAGATAACCTGTGCTTACCCTGTTGTAGCTTGGCACAGAGCAGTCTAAAAAGGCAATGTATAAAGTGTTTGTGCAAAACACACACACAGTAACACAATAAATTTACCACTAAAATACTCCACACAGGGCTAAAAATATAGATTATATTGTTGTGACTAAAACAAGACCAAAACTCCTAGAAGTAGAACCAGAGTTATGAATTTCTAAAGAATAAACCAAAAAACAGTGGTTAGAAGTCAATAGCGCCAAAAGGTTACTTTAGGTCTCACTAGATGGGGTAAATCCAAATTTCAGGCTGAACGTGATGGAGCACAGGTCAGACACAGTTCCAAACAGGTCCTGCTGAAGTTTTACCTTCACAAGCTGAGCGAAGTGCAACGTTTGTGGGGAGATTCATCGCTGGGAGAAGGTAGAGAGTCTCCAGCAATGATCTTGCTTGCGCGAAGAGTCAGCCGGGCATCATAGATGGCAGAAGTGGCCTCGTGGTCACTGCCGGTGATGCTTGTTGTGCGAGGACACAATGCTGTGGCAGCTGGTGCTAATTCTTCCAGAGAGTGGTGCGGTCCCAGTACGCTGTCGCAAAGAACCCAAAAGCTGTAGATGATGAAAGCAGTGTCCCGAACTTGGAGGGGCACCTCATGCAAGGGCAGGACTAACAGACAGCAGAGTCCAGCAGCAACAGCAGAACTGTAGGAAGTCTTTTGTATCCCTGAGACTTCAGAAGAACAGGAGGCAAGCCAGCAAGCCCTTGGACATCACTCGAGGGGAAGGCAGAGTCCAACTCTCCTTTCAGCGGAGTCAGGGAGCAGCAGGCAGCAGGGCAACAAGCAGAAAAGCAGTTGTTCTGGAAAAATAGCCTAGCTGAGTCCTTTAAGCAGCACAGCAGTCCTTCTTATAGAGGTTCAGTTCAAGTTCCAAAAGTGTCTGATTTGTGGGGGTCAGAGACCCAGTACTTATAATTCAAAATTTCCTTAGGGGGTGACTTCAAAAGAACTCTCTGAAGTACACAATTATCCCTTTGAGCTCAGTCCTGTCTGCCAGGATAACCCTGGGGGTAAATCAGTCCTTTGTGTGAGGAAGGGACCAGCCTTTTCAAATGCAAGTGTGAGACACCTCTCCCCTTTCCTGCCCAGGAAGACCAATCAGAATGCAGATAAGTTCTCATAATGCAGATGAACCTCACCTTCCTGTGTTTGTGGCTGTCTAGAGGGAATGCACAAAGTGTAGCTGTCACCCAACCCAGACGCCATGCTATCAGTCACAAACAGCAGTAAGCACAGAGAAATGTTCACTTTCTAAAAGTGGCATTTCAAAAACGGTAATGTTAAATCGAACTTCACCAGTAAAAGGAATTTATCATTACTATTCCAAACATGTTAAACATGAAAAAGCTACTCCTCTCTGATCAGGAATTACAGCTTAAAAGTATATAAAGGATTTCCCAATGCTGGCCTGAGAGGGGTAGACCTCACTGAAGTGAAAAACAAAACAGGCTGTTTATCACTACCAGGACATGCAAAACATAAAGGTAATGTCCTACCTTTTAATTACATAGCACCCTGACCTTAGGGTTACTTAGGGCCTACCTTAAGGGTGGCATATGTAATAAAAGATGAGTTTAAGACTTGGCAAGTAGTTTTGAATGCCAAGTCGAAGTGGCAGTAAACTGCACACACAGGTACTAAAGTGGCATGCCTGAGACAGGGTTAAAAGGCTACTTCTATGGGTGGCACAATGAGTGCTGCAGGCCCACTAGGTATATTCTAGAAAAACAATGGGCCCAATTCACAAAAGTAATCTGAAACAAAATCCTAACTTTAGGACTTTCGGTATTCACAAAAGGCATTTAGGAGTAGTAAAGTTAGGATTCCTAACTTTACTACTCCTAAACTGAGACAAAATCCTAACTTTATGACTTTCGGTATTCACAAAAGCATTTAGGAGTAGTAAAGTTAGTATTCCTAACTTTACTACTCCTAAACTGAGAAAAATCCTAACTTTACGACTTTCGGTATTCACAAATTGCATTTAGGAGTAGTAAAGTTAGGATTCCAAACTTTACTACTCCTAAACTGAGAACAATCCTAACTTTAGGACTTTCGGTATTCACAAAAGGCATTTAGGAGTAGTAAAGTTAGGATTCCTAACTTTACTACTCCTAAACTGAGAAAAATCCTAACTTTACGACTTTCGGTATTCACAAATTGCATTTAGGAGTAGTAAAGTTCGGATTCCTAACTTTACTACTCCTAAACTGAGAAAAATCCAAACTTTAGGACTTTCGGTATTCACAAAAGGCATTTAGGAGTAGTAAAGTTAGGATTCCTATCTTTACTACTCCTAAATGCCTTTTGTGAATACTGAAAGTCGTAAAGTTAGGATTTTTCCCAGTTTAGGATTAGTAAAGTTAGGAATCCTAACTATCAGAGGAAGAGACCGGCCTGGACGTCTTCAAAGTAGTGATAAATAGTGCAGTGAAGAAGATGTGTAAGTGTTGTAAGTTACACAGACACAAAGGGGTCGATTCCGATCTTGGCCGGTAGGGCTCCGAATCGGATTCGGCTTTACCGGATCCGATTCGGAGCCCTGTTTCCCGACCGATCCGTACGCGCGTCCGGACGAGCGAGTACGATGCGAAATCGCCGACTGACTCGTCCGGGCATCCCGACCACTCCGACCGACTCGTTCCCGGCTCGAACCGCACCGACCGACTCGCTCGGACTCGACTCGCACCGCGCAATGGAGACGTTTCCCGGCCGGGTGAGTACGATGCGCGCGCCGCGAGCAGTCCGACCGAGCCGCACACTCCGGCTCAGAAGAGCTGTCGGAGCCGTACCGGGGTCCGTGTCGGACCCCCCTGAACGCGTAGCCGCGCGAGTCGCACACAGGGGGGACCCATGGGTCCCCCTACCTGTGCGTGTACGGGGCGATCGCTTCACCGCGTACACGATGTGGGGGCGCCCTTGTCCGCATCGCACCCATTGAGTCAATGGGAGCCCATGTACGCGTCGTACAACAGGCTCCCATTGACTTCAATGGGAGTCCGACCGAATCGAGTCCGACAGCATACGGACGCATCGTACTCGTTCGGTCGGGCTGCACGGGTCCGATTCGGTCGGAAATCTCTCCGGGTCCGGCTCGGTCGGAGAGATTTCCGGCCCGAATCGGAATCGGCCCCATAGTGTGAAGTGAGAGTTACATATGATACGAGCTATAAACACTAACAAAGTGCTACAACACCTTTCGCTCTGTGATTACACTGTTGTGGCTCAGGATGAAGAGCGGGAGGGTGGGGCTATTTCCCGCCCTCTCCGTGATTTGAGTGTTCAGTGTGGCATTGCGTAATGTCATTGCTTTCTTTGGCCTAATAAAAAACACTCCAGCTGTAGTAGGGCCCTGGCTTCACCTCCTGGTGCAGGGCAGGCTGTGCTTTATGGCAGGCATGGAGGGAGGGATGGTCTCTGCTGCAGCGCCGGCCTCGTACAGTGCCCCTGCTATTACTAGTGAGCGAGAGGCTCTGAGGTGGTGGTATTGGTATTAGTGGTAGTGGTATTGGTGGTGGTGGTATTGGTGGTGGTGGTTTTGGTGGTGCTGGTATTAGTGGTGCTGGTATTGATGGTGGTGGTATTGGTGGTGATGGCATTGGTGGTATTGGTGGTGGTGGTATTGGTGGAGGTGGTGGTATTGGTGGTGGCGGTATTGGTATTGGTGGTATTGGTATTGGTGATGGTGGTATTGGTATTGGTTGTGGTATTGGTATTGGTGGTGGTGGTACTGGTATTGGTGGTGGTACTGGTATTGGTGGTGGTTGTATTGGTGGTGGCAGTATTGGTATTGGTGGTGGTGTATTGGTGGTGGTATTGGTATTGGTGGTGGTGGTACTGGTATTGGTGGTGGTGGTATTGGTGGTGGTAGTATTGGTGGTGGAGTATTGGTGTTGGTATTGGTGGTGGTGGTATTAGTGGTGGTATTGGTGGTGGTGGTATTGGTATTGGTGGTGGTATTGATATGGTGGTATTGGTAATGGTGGCGGTATTGGTGGTGGTGGTATTGGTGGTGGTGGTATTGGTGGTGGTATTGGTATCGGTGGTGGTGGTATTGGTGGTGGTATTGGTGGTGGTGGTATTGGTGGGGATATTGGTGTTGGTATTGGTGGGGGTGGTGGTGGTACTGGTGGTGGTGGTATTGGTGGTGGTATTGGAGGTGGGGTATTAGTTGTGGTGGTGGTATTGGTGGTGGTATTGGTATTCACGGTGGTATTAGATTGGTGGTGGTAGTATTGGATTGGTGGTGGTGGGATTGGTGGTGGGATTGGTGGTGGTGGTGGCATTAGTGGTGGTCTTGGTATTGGTGGTGGTGGTATTGGTGGTGGTGGTAGTGGTATTGGTGGTGGTGGTGGTATCGGTGGTGGTGGTATTGGTGGTGGTGGTAGTGGTATTGGTGGTGGTGGTGGTATCGGTGGTGGTGGTGGTTTTGTTGGTGGTGGTATTGGTGGTGATGGAAGTGGTTGTATTGATGAAGGTGGTTGTATTGGTGGTGGTATTGGTGGTGGTGGTATTGGTGGTGGTACTGGTGGTGGGGTATTGGTGGTGGTGGTGGTAGTGGTATTGGTGGTGGTGGCATTGGTGGTGGTATCGGCGATGGTGGTGGTATTGGTGGTAGTGGTATTGGTGGTGGTATTGGTGGTATTGGTGGTGGTGATATTGGTGGTGGTGTTGGTATTGGTGGTGGTGGTATTGGTATTGGTGGTGGCAGTATTGATGGTGGTATTGGTGTTGGTGGTATTGGTGGAGGTGTTGGTATGAGTTGTGGTGGTGGTATTGGCAGTGGTATTGGTGGTTTTGGTGGTGATGGTATTGGTGGTGTTGGTGTTGGTGGTGGTTTTGGCATTGGCAGTGGTGATATTGGTGGTGGTGGTATTGGTGGTGGTGGTATTGTTGGTAGTGGTATTAGTGGTGGTGGTGGTATTGGTGTTGGTATTTGTGCTGGTGGTGGTATTGGTGCTTGTGTTGGTGGTGGTGGTATTGGTGGTGGTGGTATTGGTGGTGTTGGTATTGGTGGTGGTGGAATTGGTAGTATTGGTGGTGGTATTAGGATTGGTGGTGGTGGGATTGGTGGTGGTATTTGTGGTGTTGTTGGTGGTGGTGATATTGGTGGTGCTGGTGGTATTGGTGATGGTGGTATTGATGGTGGTGGTATTGGAGGTGGTATTGGTGGTGGTGAAGGTGGTGGTATTGGTTGTGATATTGGTATTGGTGGTGGTATTGGTGGTGGTGGTGGTGGTATTGGTGGTGGAGGTGGTAGTGGTATTTATAGTGGTGGTGTTGGTGGTGTTGGTGGTGGTGGTGGTACTGGTGTTGGTATTGGTGGTGGTGGTACTGGTGGAGGTGGTGGTATTGATGGAGGCGGTATTAGTGGTGGTGGTGATCTTTGTGGTATTGATGGTGGGGGTATTGGTGGTGGTGGTATATTGGTGGTGGTATTGGTGGTGGTGGTGGTAGTGGTATTGGTGGTGGTATTGGTGGTGTTGGTGGTATTGGTGGTGGTGGTGTTGGTATTGGCAGTGGTGGTGGTATTGGTGGTGGTGTTGGCGGTGGTGGTGGTACTGGTGTTGGTATTGGCGGTGGTGGTGGTTTTGGTGGTGGTGTTGGCGGTGGTGGTGGTACTGGTGTTGGTATTGGTGGTGGTGGTGGTGGGACTGGTGGAGGTGGTGGTATTGATGGAGGTGATATTGGTGGTGGTCTTGGTGGTATTGGTGGTGGTGTTGTTCATAAAACAGGCTTTTGAAAACAACCCGTCAGGTGGCTTTAGTACAGAGGACATGTAACACAGATGTGCTGTTGTCAGCTTCAGCCCATTAGCACAGGATTATGTGCTACCTGGAATTCACTAACCCTGGGCAAAGCACTACGCTACGCTCGCGTAGTTTGCGAAGTTTGCGCTACTTCGCACAACGCGAATTGCACGTAGCACAGTGCAAACACGCGTAACGTAGCGTAGTGCAGCGGTCATTTTTGCTTGCTCGCGGTCCTCAACGTCAAGTTGGCGACCGCGAGCAAGCAAAATGACATCCCGGCGAGACTTTCCTCGTTCGCGATCAGCAACATCAAGTTGCCGATCGCGAGCGTGGAAAATAAACCTCCCGGCGAGATTCTCAACGCAGGGAGGTCAGGTTTCTCATTGCGAGTGGTCGCGTATGCTCGCGACCGCTCGCGATGAGAAACTACCAGTCCGCGTTGAAAGCTGCCGCTCGAGTAAAAATCTACTCGAGCGGCAGTAAAAGACAGCTCGCACTGTGCAAGATGCCGTTTTCAATGATTGCACAGTGCGGACAAGCATCCGGCACTGTGCAATCATTGCGAACAGTGCACTACGCAGTTCGCGTAGTGCTACGCGTAGCTCGCGTAGTGCGAACTGCACTTTGCGTAGCTTCGCGTAGCGCTACTTCGCGAACTACGCCCAGGCTTAGAATTCACATGACTTAATTTGCTAATAATTTCTAAATCCATTTTACCTGGGGCGGGGGGAGTTGAAACAGACACGAGATAATGCCGGGTTAAAGTGATTGAAAGCAGGCGCCCGTGTTACGGGGGCGGCCGTACTGCCTAAAAAAACACAAGCGGTTTCAGCTGAAGCAGCGCATGTCCGGCCTGCAGTAAGAGAAACACAATAAAGTAAATTGTGCTTACAGACTAAATAACAGGTCCCGTGAAACAACGGAAGTAAAGGGGCCAGTCGCCATGCAAGGGTACAAATGAAGACAAGGCCGTACTAAGGAGGGACTAACAAGCCTATTAACAAATTTAAAGGCAGCATTTACGAAAGACAATGACACACGCCAATGAAAAATATGGGAGGAGAGTCTGAACAGCTTCTCTCCTATACTCTATTCTTTGTAGATATGCCAAGTACTCTGACTATAGTGTGTACGCACCACTAATCGAAATGCTGTGTGTATCGTTGTTAATGTCTTTTGTGATCTTGGTGATCGAAATAAAGATTATATAGACATACTCTATTACATCAGTCTTGCAGAGCGAGCAGTGCATGCGCGCTGCCGCTAGGCTCGACCTAAAAATAGCACATACTAGAATCCAGGACTAAAAAGGGTTAATAATGATTCAGAAAGAATGACAACAGATTTACCCTGGATACCCTGGAGGCCACCGTCTAATGGAAGCAAAATTGCTCCGTTACGAACCGTTGAGTGCTGGTTGGAAACACATTGGTCCGTGTCCAGAATCAAGCTGTGGGCCGCCTAAGTCAGCCTCGCGGTGATGTACAGGATAATGCAAGACTCGCTCACAAAAGTATATATTTAATGTTGCAGTGTGCGTGCAGGACGCAACGTCACTGCGATGCGTAGTGAGAAAAAACTAAGGTCAGAGACGAGCTCCATTGAGCGTGCGTCTCAGGGTTGCTAGGCATTAGTGGACACAGTGATAGCGTTGTGACGTGCAGGGGACCACGTCACTACACAGCATTACCAGACCAAAGAAGTGGGGTGGAGAAGACAAACAATATGTGTCTTCATTTGCTAGGTGATGTCTAGCACAGTGGAACGCAGAAGTGTCAGATGGTCAAGGGGATAAAAGGAGCCAAGAAAAATATTTGGGCAAGGAGGAAAATGATCAGTCTAAAAATAACACAAAGACACAGACTGAAGGTACCATGATGGGAGTAAAATGAAAGGAAAATAAAGGCAGGCTGAAATGGAGCCACAAGGTTTAGTTAAATATACAGAAGGCAAAGGGAAAATCAAGTATAAGTCTCACATAAGGCAAAGAAAATTATAGAAACAGAAACATAGATTAATATACAGATATGCAGCGAACTACAATAAAAAAGACCAGATGGCATTTCGAATGGTCTTCTTGCACAAGATTAAAAAGCAATATCTGTAACAATATAGCACAAGTCCATTCGTAATTGTGACAACAGACAACCTTGTTTCAACCTCAAAAAGTCAATTGTTGAGAGTTGCCACATAAGTGTGCCATTCTTCAGAAGTATTAAGTCCTTGATTACTGGAGTTGCAACATTCCATCCATTTGCACTTCATTCTTTACAAGATATGGGTGATGTCACCTCCTCTTTCAGGAACAACTGCCACATCGATTACTTGCCACTTGAGATCTTCTGCTGTGTGAGTTTTTTTCTGTATAGTGGGCAACCAACAGAGCATTAAGTACTGCACATTGTATTCTGCTTTGATGTTGGAAGATCATGATTCTTATTGGTTGAGATGTTTGGGCTATGTAGGGCAAACCACAAGGGCATCGCATGCAGTATACAACGTTGCGTGAATTACAATTGGAAATGAAATTGAGTTCATTTTTGATGGTACCATGTTCAAACACTTTTGTGTCAAAGGAAAAAGTACAGGCAATACAGTTATCTCAATGAAAATGACCTCTCAATTGGGGAAGACCCCAAACCCTTTTTAAAGTTCTTGTTCTAGTAGTGTTCAGACACTGCGCAGAAGAATGAACCATATGATCTTTGATGATTTTACCACGCTTAAAAGCAAACATAGGAGCTTGTATCGAGGGGTTGATTTTTTACTGAGGTGCCAATTTTTTGTAATCAGTTTGCAAATTTTGCCCTCATGAGGGTAAGTTCTAGAGATACTCTGTAGGAACATAGAATCCTTCTAGCATGGTTACACCCACTTTTTGCCTGGTGTGTTTTTGATTAGTCAACTGGGATGCTGCTAATCAGGACCCCAGTCACTGTGTTTTCTCCATAAATTTGGCTATGGTAAGTACTTCTGTACATCCCAAATTGGCTACTGATGTACCCTTGTAAGTCCCTAGTATAGGGTACTAAGGTACCCAGGGCATAGGTACACAAGGGGTGTCACATGGGGCTGCAGCATGTATTGTGCCACCCATGAGAGACCACTCAAACTGTGACTACAGGCCTGCCATTGCAGGCTGTGTGAGTTGGTGCTCGCACCCCTCACAACAGATATAAGTTTTCCTATATCTGGGGTCACTGCACTTAAAACCTATAAGTCACCCTTCTGGCAGGCCTTTCAGTCCTGAAGGCAGGGTGCTTGGTTATGAGTATGAGGGTGTCCCTGCCTGAGAAGGACACCCCAACAAACCCCGGAGTTGATTCTTCAGGCTTTGTAAGTTCGGTCAGCCATTTTAATACATATAGTGGACATCAGTCATTAAGAGATGTCTAACTATGTAGTGGCTGCACCTAACTTGGTCGTGTTTAGTATCAAACATGTTGGAATCATACTGCAGCACTGATTCCAGTGTTGTGAGTATGATCTCATGTACTTGGGGCTCCCTTAGGGCACCCCCGTACTCCCAGTTACAGCCTTTCAGAGTCTGTCAGCCAGCTAATGCTGTTGCCAGCCACAGACAGGATTCTGCCCTCCTGCTGCTGAGCCAAGCTGGAGCAGGGGAAGGTAGAACAATAGGTTTCCTGTTGCAGTGAGATGTGACCATCTCCCAGACAGAACTTAATGTAATGGACTGGGGTGGGGGCGCTTGCCAGCGCCACCAGACTGCTTTGAAGGGCACATATGGTGCCCTCCTTGCATGCTCAAGTGGAACTAGTTCTGGGAGCCCTTGGCTCCTGCTTTGGTGCAAAACTGGACAAAGGACATGAGAGTGTCCTCCCCTCTGTCCACGCTTTCCATGCCTGTTGCAGCTGCCAAGCCTTGTTGGTACTCCCACCAGACACCGACCCCCTGGTTCTTCACTTATAACGTGGGACAGTTCATGCACAGCTCCTGGTCTTCCTCAGCATCGCCTGGTCCCCACAGCTATGACAAGATCAACTCAACACTTCTGAACCGTTGGCATTGCTTTTCCGTGCCTCCTGGTCACCTCCAAGTGGCATAGACACTGTCCCCTCTGCTTACAGGTTCTCCTCTTCAAGAATCCACACTTGGATTCCACTGGACTCTTGCACACTCTTCTCCAGCAGCATCTTTCCTGAAGTCCTCCAGTGTGGTCTACGGAGGTTTTCGACGTAACTTCGCACCTTTGCACTCAGCTTCCCTGGTGTAGATATCCTGGTTCCTGGGGTATCCACGGGTGGGGTGACTCTCCAACCTTCTGTCTTCCACAGCGTTTCTTCCGGGTCCACTGGGAAGGATCCTTTTTCCTCCAAACTGCAACTTCGACTTCCCCGTTGACTTCTATTGGACACGCAGCTGTGTTTCCACTCTGCACACAGCCTCTGTTGGGTTCCTGGGTACTTAACTTGGGTAATTCCCTGGGTCCCCAGCTCCTCTGAGTCTCCTGGTCTAAGTTCTGACTTCAGCCGCAGTTCGCATTCCACTTTTTTAAATAAATGGTTTGGTCTCCGCCTGGAGACCCCTGTATTTTGTGCTTACTTACTTATTGCAATTGAAGTATTCTTGTGTATTTGTGTTTATATCTCTGGGTAGGAGATATACCACTGTGTTAGTGAGTGTTGTTTAATAAATAGAACTCTTTTTATACATACCCTGTGTGGTTCTTTTTCATTTAACCTACACTACACTGCAAAACACGCTGCTTAACACTCCTTCAAGATAAGCCTGAAGGCTGATCTCCACAGCTACCACTTAGAGAGCTTTCTATGGTTGTCTAAGACCACTAAAATCATCATAAGTGTTGTCTGGATTAGTGCAAGGTGCTTCACTTAAATATGCATGCACCATATACTAAGACAGCCTCCTACATACTCCTTTTTGGTTGATTCTCTCGCTGAATATCTTATACTAATTCCAAGACTTCCGTTTTCTCACAGTACCCGGCTGGGTCCTACATGAGTAAAAACCCTTCCTTCCCACTGATTTGGTGTGCATGCCACCAAATCTGGCATGTTTTCTCATTGTGTCATCCATCAGGTATGCTTATTACTAGTTTTGATTTGACCAATACTCAAGGTATTCATTACCCCCTGCTCAGTTACTTTCTCATTATATCATTTCAGGTGTCCATCATTGTTATGGTCCTGATAAGACCCCATATTGTTTAAGAGGTCGAAACGTCCTCAACTAAAATCATACCAAACCATTTCTAGCCTCCCCATATTGAAAGTAGGCAGTTGAAGTACATTGTTTTATTGTTTTATGTTCCAAGAAACCTTATCTTATGTAAACATTTGTCACTCCATTAATATTGGTTCTTTATTTCACATGGGGCACTGAGCACAGTCTGCATGTTTCTAATAAAGACATAATTCCTTTGTAAAACAGTATTTGGTCTTTTTGTTGTATTCTGCATAGAGGTTCTCCTTCAACATTCTATTTAAGTTCTAATTTGCCACTATGTCAACAAATTATTGATTATCTTTACATTGTCCACAAGAACCATTGTTTTGTGAGTAGGGTTGTCCTTGTTTCTTTGGCATAATGCAGGCCCACTATTAGCATTTGAAGTACAGGCCTTGGTTATATGTTTTACCACTTTACAAGGGACTTTCTAGTACAACAAATATGCCAATTAGGTATACACCTATGTCATGATGTTTAGGGGAGAAGCATGTGCACTTTAGCAGTGCTCAGCAGTGGTAAAGTGCTCATTGTCCTAAAGCCAGAAAAAAGAATCAGCAAAAATGTGGGGCAAAAGGCAAAAAAGTTGAAGGAAAGACCACCCTAAGGATGACAGGTCTAATTCTTCCTCACTTTCTATATCTGCTTCTTCTTCAAGTTTTTCTGTAACCTTGTCCTTCTCTTCCTTTTCCAATGAAAGATAAGCTTGTACAGTCTCAATGATTTCCCCTCTCCATTCTCTCTGCTTTTCCTCCTCTTGCTCCTTTTTCCATGAATGAGCCCTGCTTCTAATTTTGAATTTGAACTTCTTTCTCCTTTTCTCTTTTGCCATCTGCTTCCAAAGATTTAAAGCTTCAAATTGAGTAGGTCTAGGTTACAGCTTAAACTCAAACATTTCTCTTCTCAAATTTTCCATTCGTGAGATGTGCAAAGAGAAAATCATAATTCCCCATCTCTAGATGTATATTTGTGCCATTGAGTAAGCCAAATGCATGTATTTAACCCTTTCTTCACTAGTATCTCCCTAGTAGGGGTACCTTCTGGAGGAAACTTCTCTTATTTATTTACGTCTCTTTCTCTTTTATGACAAAGGATTCACCATTTTGATTACAATCGCAAATAATCCTAGTTTAAACGATCAACCCCTCCACACTGACAGTCTCTGTAACTCGTCCACAAATTCCAGTGCATCTCTGTCAAAGGTATCCCTATCACAGAGTGACTTTGCCACTCACTAGCCAATCACAGCATGACACAGCCAAAACGCAACACTTCAGTCGCTCCAATGACAGTACGGCACAGCAGTGACCCAACACCTTACTCGCTTCAATGTCTCCCATCTTTACTCTGTGTGCCAGGTCCGACTACACAAAGTTTTCTACAAAAAAGATTTTCTACTTGCTCTCGCTTTAAAGTGAGCTCTTGACCAGCGAAAGTCACAACTCAGCATGTCCACCGCTTGTTCACTCAGGAGCAAATCACTACCGAGCTTTGTTAAAACACTTACAAAATAAAATTATATGTCTAACTTGTTGGGACTGATAGCGCTTCACGGTTCTCCTCTCATAGCAGGCAAGATTTCCAACTCACTTTCTAACTTGAGGTGCCTCTCATCTAAAATTTGAAAAACATCATCAAAACCACAATAACTATAACTGCAATAAGACCAAATATCAAAACCATCTGACATTTATCCTCAATTATTTCCCATAGCATCCCTCCCTCTTTCACAATGCTTACTACAACTTCCAGCATGCAATACGCTGCTTACTTTATTCAATCCCTATTGATACTCACGTCATTGTTGTTCTTCCGTTAGCCACCTCTTGTCTCTGGAACTGGGATCAGTTTGGAGGGGAGAATTTAAATCTTGGGGCAAACCCTCTGGACCCTGAAGGTACCGTACCCAGTTCTACATCCAATTAATATTGAGACAAAGTTCAGCTCCAATCTAAACCGTCCTCTGCTACCAAGATCTGTTGGCACTTGGGAACCTTACAATTTTCTTCACAAAAGCCATACATTTCAGCGTAGCAGTTTCAACCTTTGGAGGGATATAGTCCCTATGGTTTGAACTTTGGTGCTCCCGGATTGGAACTGTCACTTTAAATCAACAAGGACCCACATAATATTTCTGAAACATTCTCATAAGAATGGCAGACAATAGATCTTTTTAAAGGCTTTATGGAAGTATGAAAGTCAAAATACAGAATATGCATCAGTAAATTAGCAGCATAGCATGTAAATCATAAGTAAAGAACATAGATTGGCATGGGAGTAGGGGATTCTCTTTTGTAAGAGAAATGCACATGCTTATATAGGGCTTTTGACAATAGGGTTCATACATTCGGTGGGAACACATGATTCATTAAGTTTAAACAAAAAAGGAAACAGTCTAAAAGCAGCAGTCCTACATCGAATGCATAGAGTGATTTTCCCACCACATATACATTATGGTTTGATTGCACTCTAAGGGCCCGATTTCGATCTCGTGCGGAAAGCAAATTGAACGACTCCTGTCCGGAATGCTTTCCATACGACTCATGTCAGGGGAGTCCGACTGAACAAGTACGATGTATTTGAATGCATCCAGATACGATTCGGTTGGACTCCCATTGACTTCAATGTGAGCCTGTGTACCAAAATCTGCAGTGAGAAACACTTTATTTTAAAAAAATGATGTGTAACATCCTTGCATGCTCCATAGCATGCACCAGCATCTCAGCATTCCTTCATGTGGCCATGCAACCTTATGTACTTTCAGTGTGAATTCTAATTCCATTCTGGAACTGTTGGGTTCTGAGCCTAGGTGGTTCAGTTGCACTGGACTATCATAGGGTCTAGCTGTGTTGCTGTGCTGCTCGAATAAATTACTTTGGAAATATACTTGTGGAGAGCCTACTTGCAATATTTGGCGGTGTGTTTCCTGTACCCAGCGGAATAATATTTATTACATGAAGTATAAAATGTCAACGAAGCTGTGAAGCAGATTGAATTTTACAGAAGACTTTCCCGATGGACTGCGCTTATCATATCCAGTCGGCGAAATCAGATGGTGAATTTTGAAGTATTTGCGAATATTACAGTAAGTTTGTTGATAATTTTGCAACCAAGATAGAACCATTAAGGAAATTGTTGCGACATAACGCAAAGTATGAATGGCAGGATGAACAGCAGAAGGCTTTTGTATCTATCAAAGATGAAATCGTTAAAGCCCCCACTTTAAAACCCTTTTGCATGAAAAAAGAATATATAATCACGATTTGCAAGCATGTATGCTATTGGTGGAGTTTTGTCGCAGAGGTGTGGTAAGGAGGAATGGAATGAGCGTTTGCTTGCCCCACCCTAATTGAAACTGAGCGCAAGTACGCTGTAATCGAGAAAGAATTACTGTTGCGTATGGGCTGTCGAACATTACAGAAACTATGTGTGGGGCAGCAAGTTTATTTTGAGAACGGATCACAAGCTGTTAGTGAACATATTATCTCCAGGTGGTGGATGGAACTCAACAGCGCGCATTGCAAGACTTACATCTAAACTGCAGGAATATTGTTTTAGAACTGAATTTGTTTTAGGAAAAACAAATGTCACGGCTGACTTTCTATCACATCATCCGTGTCAACAGGTTGATTTGAAAGTTTTGGATGAATGCGAGAGATGTTGTTTCTGGTGATTTTGGAGATATTTCAGAACTCAGGTGGAGAGTGTGTGAAGAGGAAGATCACCTGTGGCAAACCGCCAAAAGGTACATAATGAATGGATGTCCAAGGAAAAGTTATTTAAGTACCGAAGTCATGCCCATGTTTAATGTGGCAGATGAATTGGAGTTAGAAGGGGACCTAATGTATAAAGGGGGAAAACTTGTACCGCCCAAGGGGGTGCAAGAGTTGATTTTGAAACTGGCACACAAAGGTCATCCAGGTATGCCTGCAATGAAAGGTTTGGTGAGGAATTTTATCTGGTGGCCGGGCATGGACCGCACTATTGATCGTACCGTTCGAGAATATGAAGTGTGTGCTTCAAGTGAGAAGATGTTAAGAGTTAATACGCCTCCTTTGAGGACTGTGAGTGGCCTGACGAACCGTGGAAAAGATTAGCTTTTGACATTTCAGGTCCTTTCATGTGTTTGCCTTATGATTCAAGGTTTCCATTGGTACTTGTGAATTACCACTCCAAGTGGCTGGAGGTTAGATTTGTTTCACAAACCACCACCAATGTTGTAATTGAGTTTTTCAAGGAGGAGTTCGCAAGAGAGGGGTGTCTGTCCACGTTGATCACAGATAATGGTATGCAACTCACATCTACGGAGATGGAAGAATTTCTTAAATTCTGTGACATTAAAAATGTTACCACTTTTTTGGATGAACCACATGAAAATGGTCAGGTTGAGAGGTTCAACCAGGAATTAAAGCGATATGTTTCTGATGTTATTAAATTGGGAGGAGATTGGAAAAACTTGTTAATGGCAAGATTGTGGTTTTACCGCATTACACCACACACAATCACTGAAGTCAGTCCTTTTAGGCTACTCAAAGGGAGAGATCCTGCCTCCAAATTGTGCCCATGGTGGTTCAAGGAGAAGTGTAGAAGGGAAAGAGGGAGTAAGAGTGCGGTGGAGAGTGCTGCAGAGAAGGTCAGGACAAAGCAAAATAAAACCAAGGTGTTGCATGATAACAAGTGGAAAACCAAAACACACAAGTCCAATGTGGGAGACTGGGTACGAGTTCAAAAACCAGGTTTGATCAATAAATGTTTAGGAAGGTATGGTAAGGCCATGAAAATCGTTAAAGTTTTCTCCAACAGTGTCGTCACTCAAGATGGCAGATTGTGGAATGTTAGGTGTGTGGCAAGATGTCCCAATGGAAACTGTATGCCCAATATTGATGATGACACAACAGAAAATTCAATGATAAGAGTGAGTAATCCAGTTCGCAGGTGTGAACATGGTATTACCATTGGTACCCCCACAGAGACAATCAATGGAAGTGAGGGTACTGTTGCCTCAAGAGTAAAAGGGTCATGCTGTGTTAGACAACCTCCCAGAAGGTTGCTTGATTTTGTAAGTTAAGTTGTGTTTCCTTCTATTTTTCCCTTTGCTCCCTTTCCCCTTGTTAATGTTAGTGCACATTGTTTCTTTTTGATTTTCATTTATATAAGGGCGGTATGTAACATCCTTGCATGCTCCATAGCATGCACCAGTATCTCAGCATTCCTTCATGTGGCCATGCAACTCTGTGTACTTTCAGTGTGAATTCTAATTCCATTCTGGAACTGTTGGGTTGGGAGCCTAGGTGGTTCAGTTGCACTGGACTATCCTAGAGTCTAGCTGTGTTGCTGTGCTGCTCGAATAAATTACTTTGGAAATATACTTGTGGAGAGCCTACTTGCAATATAATAACAACATGAACAGATACACCAATGGAAGATTTGAATCATGGCCTATTTCATCCGTTAGAGAGGGCCTCAGTTGAAGTATAGCGGACAGGTTGCCAAACTGCTGGGGCAACAAATACCCTGCAGCAACAGACATAGTCTTCTTTTGCCACAGTGGTTAAAGGGGTGTTTGCCAAAAGTACTTCCTACGCTATGGCAGGAACACTTTTGGTGAAGATGCATAATGCTTTTTTTAGTTTTCAAAGAAAAACCATCAAGGACATTCTAATGGGATGTCAGCTGCTGAAAGCCAGTGGGTACTCGCTGTGAGGTTGTTTCCAACTGCAGAACTATCATTCTTCCATCTCAAAATAAGACAAGGGAATTGAGATTGAGGAGGAAGGGACCCATTTGATTTTCAGTGAATAACCAGTAATTTACCAACCATTAACCCCTTGGTTGGCCTGAAGCTGTCCTCAGCCATGGTGGTAATGTGCTGAGGACAGCTACAGGTCATCCTGCCACTCACCCGTAATAGCAGCTGTGGCGCTCCTCTTATGTGCCTCCCAAGACGTGCAGCTATAAGGGGTCGCAGTGGAAGCGCTTCTGCTGCCAGTCCCAACCCCCCCAGTGATCTGTTGACATCAGTTTGTACGGTGCGCCAACATCATCAGAAGGTGTTGAGGATGCCCCAGAATCAAATTGCCTTCTAGGTAAGTTCTTCTTGGGGCAAAGTTTGAATGCAGAACACACACAGGGGGAAAGGAAAGAGTCTCAGGAATAACGGTCGGAGTAGGACGTCTGAATGCATGTCTGGCCCCCAGAATAATATCTCAAAAGTTATGGTTTAGGGCTGACTTTTACAATACTACCTTACCTTATATGACATCATCTTCAGTACAAACAAGAGTTCACCAGTTCAGAACAACATGTTTCTAGGGTGGGGGCCTATCACGCGATCTCAAATACATTAAAAATAGTTCCCAGATGTCTTTTGGATGAGCTTGCGTAGACATCAGCTCCCAATAGGTGGCCAATTGTTCTCAGCAGTACATAGACTCTTGTAGCCATAGTGTGGCCCTGGGGACTGCTCTCCTCCCCAAAGGTTTAGCCAGTTGGTGCTTGGCCAATATTAGGAGCAATGCAATTAAATGGCTGTGGCAAATCTTTAACATAGCCAAGGAGGCTGACTATCAGTGTTAGGGGAATCTAGAGCACAGTAATTTGCTGAAGTGTAGAGTCTGTCTTGCGCCAGTAGTCTGCAATTTTAGGAGATTCCCAGGCTAAATGAGGCCTAGGGTGCTGAGCATCTTTCAAATCGCGCCTCTTCCCTTAACCCCATGCGGCGCAGTTGGAGGGGCTTACGGTATAGGCTACGCAGAAATTTAAAGTGTATGAGGGGCAATCTATAATTATGCGAAAGAGCTGTGGTTTCTGCACAGCTATATGGCCATTGCTCAGCAGATGTAGGTGGGTCTGTGCCTAGTATCCATTGGGCATCCTCTTGAGGGGTACACACAGGCGCCTTATCCTGTATCACCGTGTAGAGTCTGGTGACAAGCTTGCGGTGTGAGGTATTCGTGAGTATGTGTTCAAGGGCATATAGTGTTGGAGGGGGCTCAGGGGAGTTGTCATGACGTGCTCGACAAGTAGCACAGAGTTGGTGATACAGAAGCATATCCATCACAGTGGGGCAAGGAGTGTCAGTTGGTGCGGGTGGCGGTAAGAATTGCCCATCTGGTTATAAATCAGCAAATGTGAATAAGTGTCGGTAATGCGCCCGGGCGCACTTTCCATCATCTAGCAATGCTGGCACCATAGGGTTGCATGCTACGGGGATGGAAGGAGCATATATGCAGTTTAGAGTTGCGCATTGTCGTAACTCATCCCACGCCCACCTGACGCAGTCCACAGTGTCAGCTGCAGTACGTGTGGGTTTATAAGTTTGGTAAAGTGCAGGATCAGGGAGGTTAGGTCTGCCTCCACCGTGGCATGTGGCTGGAATTTAACTGGAAATAGCTAAAAATGTAAGTATTGGGCCTGAGCGCACCATGTGTATAGTGCCCTGTCAGGTGTATTGAAGCCGCTCTGTCTCAGAGGAGGTATGAGGGTTTCCCACGCTATCCTGGGCTGTTTACCGGCCCATGCCAGTGATATCATGTTCGACCGCAGGAATTGGTGAGCGAACGGTAGAGGGAGGTTCAGAAAAAGATATATAAATTTAGGCAACACCACCATTTTGGCGATTGCTAATCACCCAGTTAATGAGAGAGGAAGGCGGTTCCAGGTCAAGATCCTCTCTTCCAGCCAAGATGTCGCCCTGCCGTAATTGGCTTGCCAAAGTTCACCCATGTCATGACTTAACCATATGCTCAGATATCGCACTGGCTCTAGTGCCCACTTCAGTGCGAGTTCAGAATTCCCATGTGCAGTCCTCCCAAGACGTACAAAGTAGTAGGCCTGGGTGGTGAACCTTGCTCCGTTCGTGGAGTTTGCAGAGTTTTCTGCACTCCGCACTCCGCGGAGCTCGCAGAGTGCAGAAAACTCCACTTCGAGATGTGCAGCGGAGTTTTTCCCCCACTCGCAAACGGTAAGTTCGCGAGCGCGAGCTGCCGCTCAGGTAGAATTTCTACCCCAGCGGCAGGAATACCAGCACAAACTGCAGTTCGCACTGCACTCCGCCACTCGCGGAACTTTGCGGAGTTCTGCGTAGCAAAACTCAGCGAACTACACCCAGGCATGCAAAGTAGGGGTTTGCGACTGGCGAGTACGCGAGGACGACAAGGAGGAGAGACCACGGGGAGGAGGAGGATTGCCCGGAGACCCCAGAGCAGGTAAGTGATGATTATTTCCTATATTGGGCGTGGGCACAAGTGCTAACTCCGCTACGTTGCGGAGTCTGAGTTTTTGCCTGAACTCCGCGTTCCCAACGGAGGGAGGAGTTGGCAAAACTCCGCCAACTCCGCTGGCGGAGAGGAGTTCACCACCCAGGCTTACTTCTCAATGGGAAGGCTGCGTATTACATACAGGGCTTCCCCCTTTGTGAGTGGGTGTAGGTTGATGTTCCGCATTCTCATCCATGAGTTCTACGGTATAGTCATGGGCTTTGTGGGATCGAATCATAGTGGCCAGTGTCCTGCTGGTGGGTTCTCCTTCCCCATATCTGTGGACTGTCAACTCGCAGGCTAAATAGTGCAATTCCATTAACCCCCCATTTAAACTCACATCTAGAGGTGGCAAGTCTGTGGCCAGTCTGGGTACAAGAGCATGGAACATCTTGCCTACACAACTAAAACTCTTGGAATCAGAAATGCTCGTCAGGAAAGCACTTAAGACCTGAATTTTTACAGTTCCAGACTCCCTCTGTCGCTCTTTGGTGTAAATTATAATGGTCCGCATCTTCTGTTCACTCCTGCATAGCGCCAAGATGCTCATGCCGGAGTGACCGTGCGCTTTATAAATTTACAAATCAAATCAAATTCACGTCCTGCCTCATCATTAAATGCAATAAATTTTTCTCATATGAGCGCCATAGTGGCTCGGGCTCTGCAATGGAAATACTCTAGTTCCAGTGCTCTAAGGTCGCTTTCTAGGTGATTTAGTCTTGTTTGTATCGCCTTAAGGACCCCCGCCTGTTTTGCAATACATGCACCTCTTATAACTACTTTAAACGCTTCCCAGATCACCAATGGGTACGTGACTGAGCCCTTGTTTATTGCAAAATAATCAACAATGGCGGTTTGAATTTCAGTGCGAAACACTTGATCCCTTATAGCTCCGGCTAGTAGTCGCCAAGTGAAGGAGCGGGATAGCTAATGGCATTGATAGTTCCAGCAGCACATGGGCGTGGTCTGAAAGTGTCGGGGGGAGCAACATTATCCCCGTAGTCCACGTTAAAACCTCTCAGGTGGTTAGCCAATAATCAATGCGTTTCCCGGCTCCTTGTGCTGATGTAATGCACATGCCTTCCCTACGAGTTCCGTTCACGGATCGCCATGTATCAGTCAGGCTCTGATCTTGCATTAGGGTGTGTAGTTGTGTCGCGGCATTAGGGTGTGGTCTACGGGAGGTGCTAGATCTATCTCAATTCGGACCTAGAATAGCATTAAAAACTTACCCCCATATTATAGCACCTGGTCTTAAATTAACAATGTGTCGCCATACATCAATGAAGAATTCTGGACAATCAGTGTTTGGTCCGTATATGAAAGCAAATATAATTGGGTGTTGGTGAAAGGTGCCTGCCAGAAGGACAAAGAGCCCTTCTGAACCAATTTTAACTTGTGTAAGTTTCCATGGTATGTCTTTGCGAATTAATATAGCTGTTCCGCGAGCATAGTTAGAGTAATAGGATGCGTCTATTTCTGCGCACCAGCACGCATGGAGATGAGATGCAGTGGAGGGGTTGAGATGAAGCTCCTGCAGGAAGCATATGTTAATCTGATGTCTGGTGAGGTAAGTATGTACACGACTGACTTTTCTTGAATCGTTTAGCCCTCTTACATTACAAGTCAGACATTTAATTCCTGTAGGCATAGTTCAATTCAGTGGTAGCATTATGTCTGAGATCGGCTTTGGATGCGGTTATATGTGCAGTGTGCTGGGAGAGGGTGATGATGATCGAATGCCCTGTTAGAGAGTAAGGCATAGGCAGTGTGAGCTTTGCACACCAATCGGGTAGGAGAAATAGGGGAGGAGGAGAGACCAAAGAGGAGACCTTGCCAGCAGTGTAAACATATTCAAACAAGATAAACAAGAACAAAACGTGTAACAGAAACCCACCCCCACTAGCTCCAACCCCTAAACTTGGTTGAGAGACCCACACCCACCCGTCAGACCCCCGTAACCCAAAATCAATACTACTTCTTGCGAGGGACTCATCTCGGAGGGCGTAGAATAGCCATGCGAACACCTAAGCCAAGCCTAGTCTGGGTGGTTGAATCGTCAGATTTCGCCCATGTCAATGGCCATTAGGTCAGGTATTACCATTTGTCAACACCCACGGCGGAGTGCCATCTGCTCATTGAGCCTGCCAGCTGAGGCCGACCCTTTGTCTTGCCCTGTGGTCGACAATATCACAGCAAAAATCTCAAGCAGTATTGGCGCTAGTCATTGTCATCCAGTTGTGTCCCCTCCTCACGCCGTGGGGATCCCCTTGGTGCTCTTGGTGTGATGATTTAGTGAATTTAAGGGCTGCCTTAGTGTTGGTGAAATGGTGTGCCTTCCCCTCATGGGTGACTCGCAGTTTAGGAGGGTAGTTTAGGGCATATTTGATTTCCGCCTTTTGTAGGATTTTATTGATAGGTAAGAATTTCTTATGAGCAGCCTGGACTGAGATGGTGAAGTCAGAGTAGAAGGAAATCACATTGCCACAATATTATATATTACTGCATTCCCTGGAGAGGCGCAGGACGATGTCCCTGTCTTTGTAGTTAAGTAGGCGCGCAATTATAGGGCGAGCTGGCATGCCCTGAGGCAGTTACAGTGCCAAGGACCTGTGGGCCCGTTCCACGACAAACACCGGAGACAGGGCCCCTCCATAGAGGTCTTTCAGCATTATTGTAATATCGTCCTCCATGTTGTCAATGGCAGTGGACTCTGGCACACGTATAATACGTAAATTATTGCACCTCGAGATGGCTTCTAAATCCTCATTTTTAGCTTTTATGACAGCAACGACTTTGTCCATCCTGAGCAGTTGTTCCCTTGTCGCGGCTTGAGTATCATCAATATGTGAGACTCTGGCTTCAAGATGATCTAGGCGATCTTTGTGTTTGTCAACTCGCTTGTTCATCTTGTCAAGGCGGTGTGCCATAAGGTCAAGCTTGGTGTCAATTGCCTTGGCGCTAGTCTTAACGCCGTCCAGAATTTCTTTGAGGTCTTTGTCGCGACCGGCCTCTTCCATAGAGGGGTCCGTGATTGTTCCATCCCCACCTGGCACAGAGTACTTTTGCTTTCAAATGGGAGTTTGGATTGGTGCGTGTCGTGTTTGCCCTTCTTGGGTTGATAGGTCTCTAGTATAACCAGTAGTTAGCAGCAGAGATCATAACCAGTACACACTGTAAAATGAGTTGAGTTCCATATTCTTGTGGGTTCTGATGCCTCCAGGTATGGCCCGCTGCATCGCCTTTCACTTTCCTGGCTAGTTAGTCTTCACCACTGCGCATGAGGGAACAGCAGGGGGGCCATTTGGTATGGTTAGATGGCAGGCAGGACCCCGCCGTGAGGGAATCAGCTTCCAAATGTGGATGAAGTGATTAAAGATTGGGCCCCGCCTCACCCCTGTGGTACAGTCAGAGCAGGGGGCACAAGCAGACGCAGAAGCCCAAACATAGCTGTAGGGCAAAGCGATTTGGGACTTTTCGGGTAGGTTCCAGGCAGTCTTCCCAGTACAGCCTGTATCACCCACTTCCGACCTCAGTAGCGTGGGATTGGTAAACTTAGCAGGAGTCACGGCCTTGTATAGATCGGCGCTGAGGGGCCTAAGTATTATTGCTCAGCGTAGGAAGCACAGCATCCTCTTAGTGATAGGCCCAGGTAGACCTCAGCGATTTCAGTGTTCCATGGCCTATTCATGCTGTGGAGAGGCCCCCCAGGCACTTTGTCTGCCCAGCTAGCCTGGGCGCGCCTCTATACTCCTCACCTCGCATGGGCGTGGCCCCTGGGCTGGGGTACAGCTGCAGTGCAGTTCAATCGGGCATTCAGCGGCTCCAGGCACCCCGACCATGCTGGCAGCCAGAGCCCAGACGCGGAGGCCACCAGAGCGCCGCTCCTCCTCCGCAGATCCCTACAGTGGCTGCGGTCAGCAGGCACTCTAGTTTGGTGTAACATAGGCTTGCAGGGCCCAAGTATCTGCCCTCCATGGCAGCTCTCGTCAGTCCCCGCGTGCACATAGCTCGCTCATTTCAGGGCTCACAACAAGGCTCTTGCATGAGCAGTCGGTTATCTCCACGTTAATGGCTGGTGGGCGGTGGATTAAAAAGGATTTTACATTCAGCTGGCGGATCCCCTCTATCGAGCGGCCATCTTGCTGCATGGCTAGGCTTCCCCCCCATTTGGTGGAACTTTTTAAATCCATGTTTTGGCCCCCCTGGGGGCTGGATCAGCTGTTTTTTTATTCGATCAGACCCCTTTAGGAGAGGCAAAACCCACAAGGTGCCAGGGCTAATATTTGACAGATTAATGCAGTGAGCGACCCCTTGGACAAGGGTCACTCCCCATGGGGTATAATTTTTTTGTATTGTGCCCCCGGAAGGGCAGATCAGCCATTTGTAGACCATTCTGTACTCTGGGAGAGGGCAAAAGCTCAGTGGACCACCAGGGCTTCTTTTGTTGTTGGTGGAGCAGCCTCTTGGACAAGGGTCGCTTCCCTTAGGAGGAAAATTGTAAATCAATGTTTCAGCCAGCCCAGGAGGCTAGTTGGGCTGTTTATTTTGGGCAATCTACTTTCCGTGGTGGTGGGGGGTTCGAAACCACTAGACGCCAAGGATAATATTTGGCAGGTAATTGTGGGTAGCAGTCGCTTGAGCAAGGTTTGTTCCCCTTGGGGAATATTTCTTTTTTGTGTTCTGCAGATCAACTTTTTTTAGGCTGATCTGCCCTCTGGGGGAGGACGGAATTCCACTAGACCACCAGGGCATTTTTTGCTGTTGGGGAGCGGCCCTTTGAGCAAGGGTTGCGCTCCTTGGAGGGCAAATATGCCATCTATATTTTGGTCCCCCAGGGGGATGTTCTATATTACCTTGTGATATGTGTGATATGTGTAATGTGCTTTTTTCCTTTCCAGTGGGATTCCTTTGGTGGTTGCTGTGTCTATGCAGAGAAGGTGCACTTGATCTTCAATCTTGCTGTCTGTGGCAAGTGAGTGGTATCGTTTTTGGGTATATAGATTTTGTGTGCTTTGTATTGATTGACTTTTCCTTCCAGATTACTATATGCCAGTAGTTTTACTTTCTGCTTGATAACGCGACAGTTTGTTTATTATTTATTTTACACAGTGTTGGTTATTGTTGACTTATTTGTTGCGTTACTTTTATTAGCAGTGATTATAGTAACCGCAGGTTGACCACTCAGCAGGTTGTTGGTTTGCTTTTTGAATCGTCCTCTGACCATGGTTCTGAGTCTGCACCTGAAGCAAATGATGAAGTCCAAGATTCTGGCAATGAATTGTCTGTCCGAGAGGAATCATCTGATTATGAAGTCACTATAAGTGCAGAGGAAGTGCCTCTTTTAGAGGAGCGAACACAAGGAGATGATGGACGGAGCGCTGAAACTTTTCAGACACTCACCCCCAGTCACAGATCTGGGTTGAATCCATCATCATTCTTTAGCTCACTTCACCACCCCAGTTCAGATACAGCTATATGCAAATCAGTCTTGACCCTGTGCCTCTTGGGAACAGTCCAGCCCGAACTGCCAAGCCATGTCCTCCCTGGACCGGAAACAAGCATCCTGGGACCGGTTTCAATCAATCAATCAATCAATCAATCAGGGAATTGTAACGCGCTGCTCACCCGTGAGGGTCTCAAGGCGCTGAGGGGGGGGTCCCCAGATCTGTTTAGCCAAAGAGCCAGGTCTTGAGGGTCTTCCTGAAGGTGTTCAGGGAGGGGCCGGTAGCTCGTTCCAGGTCTTGGCTGCAATGTGAGAGAAGGATCTTCCTCCTGCTCTGGCTCTGTGGATGCCCTGGGTTTCGGCCAGTGCGAGGTTGGAAGATCGGAGGTTTCTTTTGGGTACGTGGAAGTTGATTCTGTCGTTGAGGTATTTGGGTCCGTTGCTGTGTAGGCATTTGTAGGCGTTAGTGAGGATTTTGAAAGTGACTCTTTTCTCCACAGGAAGCCAGTGGAGACTTCGTAGGTGTTGGCTGATGTGTTCGTGTCGGGGGATGCCGAAGACGAGTCTGGCAGTGGTGTTCTGTATTGTCTGGAGTTTGCGGAGCAGGGACTTGTTGATGCTAGCATAGAGTGCGTTTCCATAGTCCAGTCTGCTGGTGATGAGTGCGTGGGTGACTGTCTTCCTTGACTCAGGGGGATCCACTTGAAGATCTTGCGCAGGATGTGGAGGGTGTTGAAGCAGCTGGAGGTGACGGTATTGACCTGTCGGTTCATGGTGAGTGATGAGCCGAGTACGATGCCAAGGTTCTTGGCGTGGTCTGAGGGGGTAGGTGGGCTTCCGAGGGCAGTCGGCCACCAGGTGCTGTCCCATGCAGAAGGGGTGGTACCTAGGACGAGGACTTCTGTCTTCTCGGCGTTGAGCTTCAGGCAGCTGTTGGTCATCCAGACTGCGACGTCTTGCATTCCTTTCTGGAAGTTGAGTTTGGCAGTGGTGGGGTCTTTGGTGAGGGAGAGGATGAGCTGGGTGTCTTCGGCGTAGGATAGGATGTTGAGGCAGTGTTGTTGGACGATGGCTGCAAGGGGGGCCATGTAGATGTTGAAGAGGGTGGGGCTCAGTAATGAACCCTGTGGGACTCCGCACCTGATTTTCGTGGGGTCGGAGAGGAAGGGTGGGAGTCTGATCCTTTGGCTTCTTCTGGTGAGGAAAGATCGGATCCAGTCCAGGGCTGTTCCTTGTATGTCTGCATCGTGTAGTCTGGCGACTAGTGTGCGATGGGAGACGGTGTCGAAGGCCGCTGATAGGTCGAGTAGGATGAGGGCTGCAGAGTGGCCTTGGTCCAGGAGGGTGCGGATGTCGTCTGTGGCGGCGAGTAGGGCGGTCTCTGTGCTGTGGTTGCTTCGGAATCCGGATTGGGACGGGTTGAGGACGGCGTTCTCTTCAATGAATCATGTCAGTTTCCTGTTGACTGTTTTCCCTGCAACTTTGGCTGCGAAGGGGAGGAGCGAGATGGGCTGATAGTTCTTGAGGTCGGTGGGGTCAGCTGTGGGCTTCTTGAGCAGGGGTCTGACTTCTGCGCGCTTCCAGTCATCTGGGAAGGTGCCTGTTTTGAAGGTGGTGTTGATGGCGCGTTGTAGTTTGGGTGCGATGGCGGCCACAGCTCTGTGGTAGATGTGAGGGGGGAGGGGTCGGTGGGGGCCCCCGAGTGGATGCTTTTCATGGTCGAGGCGGTGTCTTCGGCCGTGATCGGTGTCCAGTTGGAGATGGTGGGCTGGCTGGTGTTTCTGGGGGGTGGGGGGCCATCTGTGGCGCCTGGTGGATGGTCGATGAAGTTGTCATAGAGGTTTTTGATCTTGAGGTGGAAATAGGTTCCAAGCTTGTCGCAGAGGTCTTGGGATGGGGTGATGTCTGTGGCTTCGCTGCGTGGGTTGGTGAATTCTTGAATGACACTGAAAAGTTCCTTGGAGTTGGTGGAGTTGGCCAGGATTTTGTTGTGGATGAAGTTCCTCTTGGTGGCTCTGATCTCGTTGTGGTAGTCCGTCATAGCGTCCTTGTAGGTGGTGTGGTTTTTGGTTGTCTTGGTGTTTCTCCAGTTCTTCTCCAGGCGTCTGCAGGTGCGTCTGGCTTCTTGGAGAGTGGTGGTGAACCAGGCGGCTTTCCTGGGGCGTTGTCTGTCGGGGTTGCGTAGCAGGGCGAGCTCGTCTGCACAGTTGGAGATCCAGGTGTGGAGTTCTCTGGCTGCGTCGTTTGCGTCGTTTGCGTCGGGTGCCCAGGTGTGGTTGTCTCGGGTGAGGGTGGAGTTAAGTTGCTCGTCGGTAACCTTGCTCCAGTTCCTTCGATGTGGGAGTGGGGCTGGTTTGGGTGCCTTGGGTTTGTTGATGTGTACGCAGTGGTGGTCGGTCCATGGCGGCTGCGTTGTGTGGCTGAATTGGACGCTGTTTCCTGCCGCGAAGATGGGGTCGAGGGTGTGTCCTGCTCTGTGGGTCGGTGTGTGGACGAGTTGTTTAAGTCCGATGCTGGCGAGGTTGTCACGAAGGAAAGTGGAGTTGGGGTCGCTGGGGTTGTCGAGGTGGAAGTTCAGGTCTCCAATGAGTATGTAGTTTGTTGATGCGATGGCGTGGGGTGCGATGAAGTCGGTGATGGTGGTTGCGAAGGGTGTTCGGGGGCCAGGGGGGTCTGTAGATGAGGGTTCCTCGGAGTGTGGCTTTGGGGGTGGTCTGGATCTGGAAGTGCAGGTGTTCGGCGGAGGGGAAGGTTTCGCTGGAGGTGGTGAGGCGGAGGGTGCTCTTGTGGGTGATGGCGAGGCCCCCTCCTGGGTGGTTGGGGCGGTCTTTCCTCTGGATCTTGTATCCGTCTGGGATGGTGGTGCTGATGTCGGGGGCGGAGGATGCGTTGGTCCAGGTCTCTGTGAAGAAGGCGATGTCGGGCGAGAGAGAGTAGAGTAGGTTCCAGATTTCCATGGCGTGTTTGTGTACGGAGCGTACGTTGAGGAGGATGCATTTTAGTGTTTTGCCGGTGCTGGCAACGGCGGTGTTGGAGGCCGGGGTGGCCGGGGTGGCGGTGAAGGCCTGGCGGCAGTGGAGGCAGGAGAACTGGCCGTGAGTCGTGTTCGGCAATGCCTGTTGGCATTCTCTAAGTCTTCCAGGGTTGAGTGCGAGGAGGGTGGTGGTGTCGTAGCGATGGTTAGTGGGAGGTCCAGGGTTCCTGGCGCTGGCCGCGGTCGGGTCGCGGACGGGCGCAGACAGGCTTGCCTTTGGCGCCCATTAAGTAGGGGAGGTGAGAGGGAGGAGAGGCTGGGAGGCGGGAGCAAGGGAATTCTGGGGGGAGGGGCCGCAGGGGCACCCGCGGCAAAAGGTGAAAGGAACAGGCAGGCACGAGAAAATAAAAACAGTGGTGGAATTAGAGCAAGACACAGATGGGCACAATAACAGTGGCACAACAGGGAAAAATGAAGAAGAAAAAACGGCTGAGAAAGGTTACGGTGGTTGCAGGCAGTCTGGTCCCAGTTGGAGCGGGCAGCAGGCGCAGGATCGGGCAGCAGCCTCGAACCTCCCAAGGAGGAGGTCGGGGTCTGGAGGCAAGAGACGGCACAGAGGAGCTGCGGGGAGAGAGTGGACCTAGACCAAGGGTTGGAGGTTTGAATGTATGACATTGTTCTGCATTCTGTCCATCAATTGTTCTTTTTGCATTTGTCACCCTTAGTGGGATGGGTATGCCCAGACGTGGGTCCCGTGCTCTCCATGCCACTGGAGTCAAGCTATCCTGGCTGAAGAGGGGTGAAACCCCGAAACCGGTCCTAGGATGCTTGTTTCCAGTCCAGGGAGGACCTGGCCTGGCAGTTCGGGCTGGACTGTTCCCATTGGGCGCAGGGTCAAGACTGATTTGCATATGGCTGGGTCCAACATGGAATGGCATGGTGAGCAAAAAAACGATGGATTTAGGCCCAGATCTCTGTACTGGGGTGAATGTATGACATTGTTCTGCATTCTGTCCATCAATTGTTCTTTTTTCATCTTTTAGAGGAGGGCACTGATATGCTGTTAAACCTGCCAGTTTTAGGGTGGCCTTCACCCAAACTTTTTGCCTGCTTGCCTTCAAATTTCCTGATCTCGTTTTTGTTGGCCTTAAGACTCTGTGCACTTTAATATTGCTTACCAGTGCTAAAGTGCTTGTGCTTTCTCCCCTAAACATGGTTTGATTGGATTACCCACAATTGGCATATTTAATTTACCTGTAAGTCCCTACTAAAGCGCACTACATGTGCACAGGGCCTCTAAATTAAGTGCCACTAGTGGGCCTATAACACTGATTGTGACACCCACTTAAGTAGCCCTCTAAGCATGTCTCAGGCCTGCCACTGCAGAGTTTGTGTGTGCAGTTTGCACTGCCATGTCGACTTTGTATTTTGAACCCCTTGCCAAGCCTTAAACTCTCCTTTTATTACATATAAGTCACCCCTAAGGTAGGCCCTAGTTAGCTCAGAGGGCAGGGTTCGTGTAATTAAAAGGTAGTAAATGTACTTTTAGGTTTTACGTGTCCTGGTAGTGAAAAACTCCCAAATTCGTTTTTCACTACTAAGAGGCCTACCCCTCCCATAGGTTAACATTGGGGAGTTCTTGTTACAACTAATACGCTGTAATTCCCAATTGGAATGAGATGGAGCTATCATGTTTAGTGCCTATGGAATTGTAATAATAATAATTATAAAAAATCTTCTCTACTAGGAAAAGCAAATTTATCATTAACATTTTAAAACTGCCACTTTTAGAAAGATGGCATTTGTCTGCTCTTATCCCTGTGTGCCTGCAGCCTGTCTCCAATCCACATCTTGGGAGGGTGACAGCTGGGCTTTGTGCATTCCCTCTAGACAGCCACACACAAAAGGAGCTTAGATGTAACTTGATGGGCCATCCACATCCTGATGGGCAATCCTGGGCAGAATGGGAAGGAGGTGCTGGACACAGCTTCACACTTACACCTGAATAGGCTGTGCCCTGTCATCACACAAAGGACTGCTTAACCCCTTGTAGTGAGTCTTGAGCCAGGAAGGGATGATCTCTGTGAACTTCAAAGCCCTTCTTTGAAGTCTTCCCACTGGGTATAAGAACTGAACTTCTGACCCTACCACTTCTGGACCTGTGGGTACTCTGCCAGGCAGAAGGGCTGCTATGCTGAAGGACTGCCACTCTGCTGGACTGCTGCACTGAAAAACTGCTTTCTTGCTGTGCTGAGCTGCTGCCTGCTGCCCTCTTTGCCTAGGTGAGAAAGACTGGATCCACATCACTTGATCCCAGAATCAGAGTGACTTCAAGGGCTTGCTGGCTTACCTTCTGATTAAAGTCTCAGGGACATAAAAGAATTCCAATTCACCTGCTACAGCACCTGGACTCTGCCGTCTGTTAGTCGTCCTTGCCAAGTGGTGCCAACCCAGTCCTGGACCTCTCAAAGTGGGTTTGAAGTGCTGCTCCAGTGGAATCCACCCATTACCGCTGACACAAGGACTCGGAACCAGTGCATCTCCTCCACTGTGGATGCATTGCTGTTGTTGCGAGGATCGACTCCGATGCATCACCGACTGCGCTGTACATTGACTCTATTCTCGATGCATCACTGTCGTCGCGCAGTTCGGAACCGACGCATTGCCTTCCTTGGTGGATCGACAAATCAATAAAGACACATCGCCTCACCTTTGACGACAATGCAACCAAGGCTCTTTACAGCGGGCAGAGGCTGGTCCCTTTATCCAACTTGCACTCCATCACAGCTGGTCTGAACATTCAAATTCAAGCTGGTCTAGCGCGACCAAATAGCCCCGGTTGGCAGTTTAGGCTTTAAGCACCTCATTTCAGTTTATTCTTTACAAATTCATAACTCTGGTTCTACTTATGGGATTTTTGTTGTTTTAGTCTTGTTTTGTTCCTTAAATAAAGCTCTATTTTTCTAACCAGGTGGTATATTTTTGTGTGGTGTTTTCTCTGTTTCAGTATTTGAAGTGTTACACAAATACTTTACACATTGCTTCTTAACTGAAGCCTGACTGCTCTGTGCCAAGCTACCAGGGGGTAAGCACAGGTTAGGGTGTGTGTGTGTGACTTACCCTGACTAGGGTTCTGCCAACCAGAAATCCAATTTCTAGCAGCAAGAGGAATATGGATTGCAGCCTGGGGCTGAAAGGCTTCCCTTTGGAAGTGCTAAACTATTGGTTTCCCCAAAATGGTGCAGCCTGTGTTTCCTGCCTTTAGTGGTGTTGCAGGATGTAGAATCAATACTGAACACTTTTTGCCTATTAATTTCTTTCAGTTGTTTATGGACAATGGATTTTTGGATAAGATTGTTGACCATACTGATTTATATACCGAACAGTTTTTCAGGGACAACAGTGACAGACTTAAATCCCACTCTAGAGCTACCCTGTGGACCCCCACAAATCTGGATGAGTTGAAGAAGTTCTGGGGTTTAATGTTTATGATGGGATTGATAAGGAAGACGTTGCTGTCTTGATATTGGCCTACTAGTCCCTTGGTGGCAACTGCTATATTTCCTGCAACCATGAGTCGTGATCGGTATTTGCTTCTCCTTCCGATGCTGCATTTTGTTAATAATGCTTCAGCGTTGCCACTGGATCACCCTGATTGTGACCGTCTCTTCAAGATTCGGCCTGTCCTTGATCATTTTGTAGATCACTTTTCAGAGATCTATGTTCCAGTGAAACAAATAGCTGTGGATGAGTCTTTGGTCCTGTTCAAGGGCCATTTGATTTTTAGGCAGTACATTCCTAGCAAGAGGGCATGTTATGGAATTAGGTTGTATATGCTGTCTGAGAGCAGCACTGGATATGTCTACAATTTCAGGGTGTATACTGGTAGTGTAGTGGTTGTTCATACACTTTTGGAGTCAGTGAGAAAATTGTGTGGGAACTTAGTAGAGGAATTCTTAACAAAGGTTACCATTTATACATGGATAACATCTACACTGGTGTGTAATTGTTCAAGGAATTGTTCTAAGTGGACAGTGGTGTGTGTAGGACAATCAGCTCTAACCATAAAGTTTACCCTAAAGAGCTATATGTAAAAACATCAGAGTGTGCAGTACCTTGCATAGTGATCGACTACTAGCAGTGAAAGCTTCAGACAGGAGAGATGTCCACATGCTGACAACCATTCATGATGAAAGTACTTCGCCTGTGTTTGGAGTAAGGTTGCTGAAGTGTGCATACCTTTGTGCATTTTGGACTGCAATAAGCACATGGGTGGTGTCGATAGAGTAGATCAGAGGTGGGAGTCTGACAGTGCTGTTCGTAAGTCATACATTTGATATAAGACGTTGGCTGTTCATTTGTTTTATTTGGCAACCTTCAATGCATTTTTTGAATTCAAGAATTGTTCTCCAGATTCAAAGATAACTTTTGTTCAGTTTAAGCAGTCTGTAATGGGCTGCCTTGCTGTAGTTGAGCAGGCAAATGTTTCTAGAGTTGTAATGGTGGAGGGTGTGGCTGGATTGAATGATAGGCACTTTCCTGATTACATTCATCCCACACCTAAAAAACAATTTCCTGGTAGGAGATGTAGAGTCTGTGTCTGAAGAGGCGTGCAAAAGAAGAGTTGTATGTACTGCCCAGAGTGTCCTTTCTAATCCTGGGCCATGTGTGTCCACATGTTTTAAATCATACCACATGCAACTCAAGTATTGAGAGCAACTATGAGAGCAAAAGTGAACTGACTGGTCTATATCGTTTTATATATTTTTTTCAGTTTGACGGTTGGTGGTCCTTTTTTATGTATTTAGTTAGACCTGTTGTGTTTGTAGTCATAGTTGGTTTTTCATCTTCTTCAAATTGGTTTGCGTTTTCTTCTAAAAAAATGTGATGATGGTGTGTGTATACTGATGCTTGGCTAGCAGTGTGTGTGGACTGGTGCTTGGCTGGCAGCGTGTGTGGGCTGGCGCTTTGCTGGTGGTGTGTGTATACTGGTGCTTAGCTGAAGGTGTGTGTGAATTGGCACTTGGCTGGCGGAGTGTGTGTGAATTGGCACTTGGCTGGCGGTGTGTGAACTGGCACTTGGATGGCGGTGTGTGTGGACTGGCACTTGACTGGTGGTGCGTATACACTGGTGCTTGGCTAGCGGACTGTGTAGACTGATGCTTGTCTGGCATTGTGTGTAGACTGGTGCTTGACTTGTGGTGTGTGTGGGCTGGCACTTGACTGGTGGTGTGCGTGGGCTGGGACTTGGCTGGCAGTTTGTGTGCACTGGCACTAAGCCGGCAGTGTGTGTGCCTGGTTGTATTTGTGGGCTGGCATTTGGCTGCCAGTGTGTGTGTGTTGTGACAAGTAGCAAGTCACTACACACACACACACTCATACACACATACACTGCCACTGAATTGCCAGTCCACACATTCCACCAGCTTCCAGGCGGTGTGAATGTTGTGCCTGAACTGGCATCTGGCTGTTTGTGTGTACACTGGTGGTGTGTGAGATTGGCCTCAGGCTGGTGGTGTGTGTGATCTGGCATTCTGGCTAGCAGTGCGTGTAGTGACTTGCTGCTGGTACTACACACACATTGCCAGCCAAACATCAGTCCAAACACTCCATCAGCTGCCAGGCTGTGTGACTGCAGTGTCAGCCCTGTGGGCATATGAAAGGGTTGGGCCATTGAATGGCACTGTTTGTTGATGTGAGTGTTGTAATGTGCTGGACCCGCGGCATGCATGTGAATAGTTTTGTGTGTGTGACACATGAAAGGTGTGTGAATTGCATGTAAAGGGTTTGGTGCCTTGTTGTGGCTTTACAGCTCACGAGCTGTAAGTCACTGATTCATTATTATATAATTATCCTTTAACAGTGACTTCCACATTTAAATTTTTGTGAAATCTTTTGTTAATAAAATTTACATTTTGAACATTTCACTCACCCTCATGCCAAATCGAACCTGTATGTGTGTGTACTTGAGGAGTTGATGGTTTTACAGCAATATTTGTCTTTTCTGTCTTTCTCTGCCAGGGTATACATTGTCTCTAGGGAATGTCTACTAACTCTAGATATTTTCATAAACTAGACACAAGAAGGACTCCAGAGTGGCTCGCATGGATCTCTCAAAGTACTGGAATCAGCTTGGAGCCTCAAACATCTGGCCACCCAGAGTTACCACATATCTTCTGATAAAAATGGTACCTCACCTGTGTGAGTGGGCCTAGAACCACATCGAAACCAACTAATACTTATCATCCATCTCAAAACGATTCTGACTCTGCCATTAGAACAGGTAGTGAGTTATGCAGAGAGGAAATTCAACATCCATCCTCCAGAAACCGCATTGGGTCATAGATGAAAACAGAACTAACTTCTATCATTTTACTGTAACTCAGTATGGTACATGGCACTTGTTCAACTTTCCTGGAGAGTTACACAATATGAACCATCCAGGAATCTGCTGTCTTCAAACAAATAAAATCTATAGTCCTACACTTAAAACCCATTTTGACTGTTTTGTAATCTTGTGCCCTGTTATGTTTTAATTTTATCTTGCTCTGTCTATGTTATTATGTTATGTTTTATTGTTTACTTTACAGATGTCAACAGATGTGGTATACAGTTTCTACCCCAGGGTCTTTACCCTGCAGGACATGATGATGAGGTAAGCACCATACAGGTATGTAGCACTCAGGCCTTTTTGGTACTTTGCTATGGGATACTTTGCCACGCATTAAAGTATTTTTTAAATGTCCTAATTTTTATGCCAAATGAAAGTGAATTTAAGGTTTATGGGATGTTTAAGTGTTAATGGTGGTAAGAGTTTTAAAGAGATTTTTAGGGATCATGGGTAAGTGAAGGTACCGGGTAGCAAGGGTGGTAAAGAGGCCTTTAGAGGTTAGATGTGGGTAAGAGTAGTGGGTAATTAGGAGTTTAAACTGGATTTTAGGGTTTAGAAGTGGGTAAGGGTCCTGGGTTGTAAGTGTTTTAGAGGGGTTTATAAGGTTAAAGAGTGAGTAGTGGTAATTGTGATAAGGGGTGATAATCAGTGCATTGTGGGGGCGTAAGTTATAGTTAGCTCAGGTCTCTATAACTGTAACTGCTGAATTTCACTGGTTTTGTACGAGTGAAATCTCAGCCTAACTATAACGTCCTTTGGTGCTTTCAGTGAATTTCTAAGTTTTTTAAAATTCTATTTCCTAACTATAATGTCTCTGTGTTCTTTTTCAGTGAATTTCTAAGGTTTTCCAAATTTTGCTATAATGTCCCTGAACCTTTGATGTTTTAAGTGAATTTCTATGGCTTTTTAACTAGTAGTCACGTTTGCAGAATGCTGGAGAAAGGGGACGGAACCTCCGGCCAGCACTCAGGAATCCTGCTGTAAGAGACTTACTGGAGGAAACAGGAAGGCTTCTTGGCCCCCAAGGTCCCTTAGCAGCCAAGGGGACTTCATCCCTTAAGCAGTATTGTGACAGGAGGCACGTTTGCAGAGTGGTGGAGAAAGGGGGCATGACCTCCGAAGTCTTTACAGCAATCGTTCTCTGTGGGACTTACGGGAGGTAACAGGAGGGGTAGATGGCCCTCAAGGACCCTCTGGAACCAAGGGGACTTCATACCCCAACAAGCAGTGCACCAGGAGGTGCATTTGCAGAGTGGTGGAGAAAGGGGGCGTGGCCTCCAAAGTCCTCCTAGCAATCCTGCTGTGTGGGACTTACTGGAGGTAGCAGAAGGGTTGTTGTCCTCAAGGACCCTCTGGAGCCAAGGGGACTTCATCCCCCAGCCAGCAGCGTGCCAGGAGGTATGTTTGTAGAGTGGTGGAGAAAGGGGTGCCTCCAGTGAGTTGCCTGGCATTTTTTTTGTTTTCTTTTTTGAGCATAGCCCCCTTCCCTGGGCCAATTTAGGCCCCAGGGACCCCATCCCCTGGACCCAGCTGTTCTTTTTTCTTTTTACAAATAAAGGGATGTGGGGCCATGCGGACTCCTCCCGGGCCCATTTTGGCCCTGCGGAGCCCATCCTCAGGGCCCAGCCCTTTTTTTAAATGTTTTTTTTTTTTTTAAAGCGAAGAGGCCATGCGTCCCCCCTTCCGGGGCGATTTTGGCTCTGGGGGCACCATCCCTGGGGCCAGGCCTCTAGTCTGGGAGTCCTGATCCCACCCAGGGTACCCAGACACTTTGGGGTCGATTCCGATCTCGGCCGGAAGCGCACCTAACAGTATTCGTCCGGAAAAAAACCCAGCCGATTGCGTGTTTCCCGACCGATTCGAACACTCGTCCGGACGAACAAGTACGATGCGTATAACAACCCAGATTCCGAGCGAGCCATACTTACCCAATACAGCTCCTGTTCCCCGCCCGAGCCGGATCCGTAAACGCTGAATCGAGTCGTACGGAAGCAAATACACAGCACCTTCCGGCCGGACAAGTACGATGCGCACTCCTTACGTGCCGAACCCGTCGCTACGTCCGGGACGTTTGAGCATCTGGGCTAGCCGTACATAAGCTCCGTTTCGCGCACAAGATGATCCACGGCTACGAGACGAACAAGCCTGCTACGAGTACGACTCGAAGACACGAGAAACCCGAACGAGACGATCCAAGCATGAATCCCATTGCGCAGGTCCTACCTATACTCTAAATCTATTACCGGGACCGGCACGGACGCGTACGGCGCAGACGGTAAGTCAAACACCAACAACACAAACAAACGACACGTACCCGAAATATGTCACACACACATAGGGATGCACAAATGACGTACACTAGCAACAGCAGAACCATATGGGTGGGATGGCCATCACCAATGCCCTACACACCCATAGGGGGATGGATGCCTACCACCAACACCACCCTACCACCACCCCTACTCAGGGGGAGCTGGATGCCTACCACTACCACCACCCCTACTCAGGGGGGCCTGGATGCCTACCACTACCACAACCCCTACTCAGGGGAGCCTGGATGCCTGTCACTACTACCATCCCCACCCTTAGGGGGATGGATGCCTACCACTACCACCATCCCCTACTCTTAGGGGGCTGGATGCCTGCCACTACCACCACCCCTACTCATGGGGGCCTGGATGCCTGTCACTACTACCATCCCCACCCTTAGGGGGCTGGATGCCTACCACTACCACCACCCCTACTCAGGGGGGGCTGGATGCCTGCCACTACCACCACCCCACTCAGGGGGGGCTGGATGCCTGTCACTACTACCATCCCCACCCTTAGGGGGATGGATGCCTACCACTACCACCACCCCTACTCAGGGGGGCTGGATGCCTGCCACTACCACCACCCCTACTCATGGGGGCCTGGATGCCTGTCACTACTACCATCCCCACCCTTAGGGGATGGATGCCTACCACTACCACCACCCCTACTCAGGGGGCTGGATGCCTGCCACTACCACCACCCCACTCAGGGGGCTGGATGCCTGCCACTACTACCATCCCCACCCTTAGGGGGATGGATGCCTACCACTACCACCACCCCTACTCAGGGGGCTGGATGCCTGCCACTACCACCATCCCCACCCAGGGGGGCTGGATGCCTGCTACTACCACCACCCCTACTCAGGGGGCTGGATGCCTGCCACTAACACCACCCCTACTCAGGGGGCTGGATGCCTCCCACTACCACCACCCCTACTCAGGGGGCCTGGATGCCTGTCACTACTACCATCCCCACCCTTAGGGGGATGGATGCCTGCCACTACCTCCACCCCTACTCATAGGACGGGTAATGCATGACACAACCAGCATACTCCCACATAAGGAATGTCTGAAAATTACATCCCCCCCAACACCATGACAAGCATGTGTAGTCTGTGTCAAATGCCTACAACACTGAACATGACATTGAACATACAATGTGACCCCCTAGCACATGTGTCACACATAAATGTGTGTGGCCTCCACAATGCAAGCCGACCATGGCCACTGTGGCAATGGGGTTGAACACCCCATCACCACAGCGACCAAAAGGTAAGTGTGGGGTCCATAGCTGATGCACATTTTGAACAGTGTGGCAATGGGGCCCAAAGCCCCATCACCACAGTGACCAAAAGGTAGGTGTGGGGTCCATAGCTGATGCACCTTTTGAACAGTGTGGCAATGGGACCCAGAAGCACCATCACCACAGTGACCAAAAGGTAGGTGTGGGGTCCATAGCTGATGCACATTTTGAACAGTGTGGCAATGGGGCCCAAAGCCCCATCACCACAGTGACCAAAAGGTAGGTGTGGGGTCCATAGCTGATGCACATTTTGAACAGTGTGGCAATGGGGCCCAAAGCCCCATCACCACAGTGACCAAAAGGTAGGTGTGGGGTCCATAGCTGATGCACATTTTGAACAGTGTGGCAATGGGGCCCAAAGCCCCATCACCACAGTGACCAAAAGGGAAGTGTAGTCAGGGTAAAAGCTGCCAAAGCCAAACTGCATGGATGATTCCTGGTCACACAACAACAAACACATCAGTGGCATAGTAGTGCTTGTGTCCCATAGCAACATAGATTGGGTGAGGCAAACAGTGCAGTGCAAATAAAACATACCTTTGGCCATGTGCATACAAACATCACCCATGGGGGCTCACATTGTCAACATTCACAAATAACACAATGACAGAAGTGACCATCATAATGCAGACCCACATATCTGCACCAATGGACACACAAATGTAGATATCCTGTGGAGACTGTAGATGTCAGGTGAACAAATACCATACCATGGCAGCAATGGGACATACAAACCATGATTATTGTGCTGACTGATGACCTAGGAGTCCCAGGGACAGCAGGGGAAAGCCACCAAACAACATACAGCCAATGGCACACTCAAGATATGCCAATGCAGTGGTGCAAATGCACAAACACAAACAGGCAGACTCACACTGCATATCAAACACAACAGGTGATGGGGGTGTGTGCCAGTGTCCCCAGGCAACCACACAACACATGAGGAGGCCTGAATTCCAATTACACAGATGTGTATACAGTGCCATACAAAAGTAACTCATGGATCGGATTCCCCTATGTGGGCAAACAGGCATTGTTAGATGAGAGGGAGCCCAAATTACACATGTCACACAAGCTTGTAGGAACAGCAACTAACACAGCAAGAGACAGACCCACCACAGCACTACCCCCAGGGACCCCACATTGTGGTGACACTAGCTTGCATGATAATCCCACTGTGATGACAAAGGTAGATGTCATTCACACTGTGAACCACAGCCATGTGTCCTGAGCAACAAACTACCATCACACCTACACAAGCACAAATCAATCAGCACGGCCTGCCAGCCATGGCCAATATGGAGGTAGGGGTCTAAGCCGTGCAACAACTCACATTTGCACACACTCAACACCACACACCTTGATCTCCACCAATGTGCAGCAGTGAAGCTCACATGGACTGGTGACATTGCACATGCACCCATGACAATCCCAGGGGTGGTGGTGGGAACTAAGGTGCAGAAACCCATCACACATGGCCAGTCAACAAGACTCGTGAATGTCTGACACACTGCACACTACGCGGTACATGGGCATGACGTGAAATCCACCACAATCAATGGGATCCCGGCCATAGTCACACACCAATGAAGAAGACAAGGTGACACACAAAGAACACACGTACACAACTTCCAACATTGCAGCTCTGACCCTGAGGAGTGGCAGCAGTCACACACACAACGTGTCACAATCACTGAAAGCTACCACAGACTGTAAATTACATGACATGTGTAACCAACAAGTGCCAAGGGGAATCCTGAATGTGTCCCATCTGCGTTTGCCCACATCCCCAGCCCTGACAACAAAGACAACCTGGGATGACAACCTGATGAACCTTAGTTTGCCATGCACCCACATCCCGGAGTAACCAGGTCCAAGATGCTGGATGAACACAGAACAACTCAGCAAGCATCAGAAACAGGAACATCCGTAGGGACACAGCCTGTGTAGGAAAAGGGAAGGGTACACGCACAGACATGCTCACACAACACAAAACACGGGCCCAGGCAATGTCACGGGATTACACACTGCCATGAGGGCACTCCACTGCTGTGGAAGGTGCGCTGTGCCAAACCTTGTCTGTGCATGAATCAAACATGTTGGCACAACACTCGGTCAGTGAGTCAACAACTACAACACACTGAAGGCTCTGCTCACATCAGCCTGGGTACGGGAGTGTCACGTCAGTCATCTGCATACACCCAAAACACGTGTCAAGCAAGGTGCACAGTATACACTGATGAGTCCTTCAACATTGGTGTGCTAAACTGCATGTCCAGTGGAGATGGGCACACAGTCAGGGAAATAGAAACATTGAACAGTGGTAAGCCCACCAGATGTGCATCACTGTAAGACAAAGATGTTAATTTACAAATGCAAAACGTACATCCCTGTGTCATATACTGAACATCACACCCTCAGACTGCAGCAGAGGATGCCATAGATCCAGACTACAACAGGACACATATCCCATGGACCACATGGAGTCCATCACTGCAACAATTCATTTCCCTGATCTGAACACTATTACAACTGCAAATGCATGATGATACTCATCTACATCATGTACATCAAAAGAAAAACCACAAGTAAACAAAAATAGGCTTTATTCAGCAAATGTCAATAAAAAATCAGAAGTCCAAATTAAACTAAGGCCAATGGCCAGTCCAAATACACAGTCCCAACAGGGTGATATGTGACAACTTGTCACCCATTGCTTGCCTGCACTGGTAGGGACAGGGGACATCCCCTTGGAGGGGCATACAAGGGGCAGGCCAGGCACCGCAGGGACAGGATCAGGGGATGCCAGAGTGAGGCAGTGAAGGGGTGGTGGGTGCAGGAGTGTCACCGGCAACTGCAGTGGAGGTGTCTGACTCAGGGGGGCCGGCACCACTGTAGGGCACAAGTCAGATGGTGTTGGTGCTGCAACCACTGCAGTGGGCTGGTCTGATGGAGTGGACTGGGTCCCCACTGCAGTGCCCGAGTCAGACGGGGTGGTTGTGGACTCCACTGCAGTGCATGCCTCCAAGGGAGTGGAAGGGGGGCAGATGAGGTGGGCAGGACAGAGGGGGGACCCGGTCTCCACACCAGTGGCACAAACAGGCTGAGCGTCTGGGTTGGGGGTGGAAGAGCAAGTGGCAGGGGGAGGGCCTAAGCAGTTTGGGGATGCGGTATCGGTGTGTGGGGGAACCTGGGGCAGGGTGTGGCGGTGGAACCTGTGGAGTGGTGGCCTGGGGGATGGAGGAGAGAGACTGGGTGGTGGAGCTGCGTGGTGGTGGTGGTGGGGTCTTGCCCTTCCTGGTCCAGGGGGACTTCCGAATGGGGTCCTCAGTCTGCCTGCGCCTGGGGGAGGGTGTCCGGGGGCGAGGGGCACTCCCTCTGTGTGGGTGGACTTCCTCTTCCCCTGGTATGCCGGATCTGCAGGATCGGAGGGGAAGAGGCCGAGGTCACACAGGAAGACCTGCTGTGTAGGTGGGGTTGCAGGTGAGGCAAGGGAAGGGGTCTTGGAGGGAGAGGATTTGGAGGACTGCGGAGTGACTGTGGATGCCTGTGTGTGTGTCTGTTCCCCATCCCCTGTGTGTGTGGTATCTGTCCCCTGAGGATGCTTGTGTGCACGTCTTGCCTTTCTTTTGGGTGTGTCTGTGCTGCTCGTGTCTGTGTGCTTGGGTGATTGTGCAGGTGTGCATGTGCTTTGGACAGGTAGGGTGCCAGGAAGTGTGGATGGGGCAGAGGTAGGAGGTGGGAGGGACTGTTGGAGGAGGGACACTGCTGCCGTCAGGGAGGAGTCCATGGACTTATTGCTCCTCTGTAGGGCAGACATACCCGTCGAGATGCCCTCCATGAACGACACCAGCTGTGTCAACAGAGTGGTGTGTGCATGGAGGACACTCAGCATTGCTGTCTGCCCTACATGGAGCTGCCGAAGTAGGTACACAGACTCCTCACTCAGGGCAGCAGGGGACACAGGGGCAGGGGGTGCGGTGCCTGGCACGAAGGAGACACGCTCCCGAACACGGGAGCCTCCACGGACCTCTGGAATTGGAGCCAATGGGAGGGCGGTGCTGGTGGTGGTGGTGGCGGGGCCAGACAGACTAGCGGGGGTGTGGTGGCTGCTGACACCCGCCTCCACAAGGGAGTCATCCTCCGAGCTGCTGTGGTCCTCAGCTGAGGTGGATGGTGCTGAGGACTCCTCGGTGTGGCTCCCCTCGCCCTCCGTGCCACTGGGTCCCTCTGACCACTCGTCGGATGCTGACCCAGTCTGGCTCCGCTGCTCCTCCTGGTCCGTGGAGCTGTCCCCTCCTGTGGCCGTGGATGTATCTGCAAACAATTAGGGAAACAGACAAACATCAGTCACCTGCACTGACCGCACACACCACAGTAAGTACAGCACTTACAGAGCCAGCCCTGGCATCCTTAGTTGAACATTGCCAAAACTCCTCACACAGATTTGGAGAAGCCAATTGTCAGTCTGATGGTCAACAATGGGACTCACACCCCTCCTGCCCTTGCACCCATCTGTCTGGTGCCTGTCTGATGGTAAGACCCCAGTGTGGACACATGCACCACCTACACAGTTGTTGGACATTGCAGGGAACACGGTGAAGTATGTGAACATGCACACATCACATCTCTTGCCACTGAGTCAGTGCAGGTGTCCGGAGAAATGGATGGCCAGAGTCTAAATAGAAATGCATGTGATGCATACCAGCACCAGACACCATGATGCACCCATGTCCGGATAGTCCATGCCACAATGGGGTGCATGTTGCACATGTCACTCCCCTGCAGGATCACTCTTAGGAAGTTTAATGCCATGACACAGGCATGAGTGCAAAGTCATACATCACTGTCTCCAGTCACATGGCCATGGCAGCCAGCCAACAACAGTCCGCACTGTGTCACAATCCTAGGACATGGGGAATGAAAGTTATGTAACTGACAAGTGCACATGTCCATCCCCCACACATACATCATCTGAACTAGTATTTGTCCACGTCATGCCAATTGGACATATGGGGGACATGAAACACAACTCCCAGAACCTGAGCACCTCACAGTGTGCTGTGAATGAATAACAGCTGCCTGAAAGTCACAGTCGCATACACCTGTGTGCACAGTCAAGTGATCAAACATCTATAAGTCACAGAAGTATCGTCTCTCATGGTCACATCTCAGATGGCATGCTGAACCCTAACCGACAAACATACCAGTAGTCCTGACAACGAAGCCACAGCACAATGACACAGAGGCAGACACCTGAGGGAACATGTCACTGATCACAACATGTCAGATGAACCACGGTAGTGGGAGTACAGAGTCTATTGTATGCCCTGGAGTAGGCATGACTGTCCAGCTCCACCTGTAAGAGGGATGAGTCCTGGACAGTAGGCAGGTGTCTAAGCATGTGTGACACACTTGATATACATACTCCTGAGGCCCAAACATTGTTCCCACCCGCAGCATGGGGTGTGCCAAATACCCCAGGGACATGTGGTGAATCAGATCAGCAAGTGGACCACATATCAAAGTTACACCCAGATTACATGTCAGGACTTGGGCAATGTGTGAGCAATTGACCCACCCATGAATCCCACAACATAGTCACCGGAACAAATGCTGTCACCCACCTTGAGCAAAGCAAAATGCAATGACACAGTCCCCAAGTGACACAATTTCCTGACTGTAAGGGCCACACATATGCGTATCAGATGAGGAGTGGGCATGTCACAATAGAGGGACATGGGTCCTGGACCACAAGACTGATGTACTGTGGAAGTTTAACCAGGCCAGAGGAGGGCACATAGCATGTCAGACAAAGTGCACAGTGCTGTCATGGACTCACCCCCTCCTTGCTGCTGTCTGGCCTTCAGCTGCCCATCCAGGTCAGGGAAGACCACCGCCAGGATCCTGAGCATGTGGGGCGTCAGGGTCCGGTGTCCGCCCCTCCTGCGAGGAGGCGACAGCTTCAGCTGGACCCTTGCGATCCTCCGGGTCCAGCCTCGAAGGTCCTGCCACCTCTTCTGGCAGTTGCGGATCCGGCGCTTGTAGTCCCCCACGGATCTTACTGCCCGGGCGATGGTCAACCAGATTTCCTGCTTCTGGTGGGCATCAACCTGTGAGGATGACAAAGTGAAAATGCCATTACTACACATGCAATATATACGAGCATCACACAGTTGGATATACATGTCTCAATCACTGGGGCACATGATGTACACAGGCAGTGCAACGATGGCTATGAACAGTTTGCCAGCAGTTACTACATGGTATCATTGCATGGGAAGTAAACCTTGTTGGAATGCACTGTTACTGCACTGTACCTGTTCAGTGCATGTAACTACACACTTTGGGGGGTCAGAACTACTCAGTGAGCATGCTAGCCAGTGGTGTGCACACTGTAAGTCCTGCTAGTCAGACAACATGCAAAATTAGTAAGGCAGTGGACAGCACACTCACCTGCTCCCCTGGTGTCCCATACAGCTTGCTGTACTGTGGAAGGAGGCTGTCCAGCAGGGCCTGGTTCTCCTCAAGGCTGAAGGCTGGGGCTCTCTCCACAGTACGTGCCATTGCAGTAGCCAGAGGATGCAGAGACAGCAGCAGTGTTGGTGGCAGATGTCGTCCTGGAGCATGTAGTGCAGGCAAGTGAGCTCTCAGGGGAACAGCCAGCATTATATGTGTGCTGCAGAGGCAGATACTGTCCCATGTGTCCAAAGTGATAGGTCCAAGTCATTTGCATCTTCTGAATCTGACCAATCCATGGAATAGCAGCACTAATACACGCCCACAGCATCCTTCAAAAATCCAAGTTCATGACACCCATGATTTTGCAACATTGTTGTGGCTGGCCAACTGAATTCACTGCTTCAGACTCGTTGAAGCTTCGAATACGCATCCGTTGCCATGCCAGGCCCCAGCCAACGCGTGCGCACCGTTCGGTCCATTGCTGTACAACGCGTATTTCGGGATACAACACGCACTCCGATCCCAACAGATGCAATGGGCCGGCCGGGCACACCGATCGGTCCATTGCTGTACAACGCGTACTCGCTCACAACAGATGCAATGGGTCGGCCGGGCACACCGATCGGTCCATTGCTGTACAACGCGTACCCGCTCCCAACAGATGCAATGGGCCGGCCGGGCACACCGATCGGTCCATTGCTGTGCAACGCGTACTCCGCCTCCCAACAGATGCAATGGGCCAGCCGGGCACACCGTTCGGTCCATTGCTGTACAACGCGTCCCTGTACAGGTCAGTCGCATATGTCACCATGCTTGTTACTGGTGAACGTATGCCAGCCACATATACCTGCCAGAGGCCCAGGGGCACACCTACAACACCACACCCAGTCCACACTGTTTCCTAAGGCATGTTAGGCTGCATTACCTTTTCTGTGTATGGGGGTTAACATGTGGTTTCTGTGGTGGCACTTGTGGGCAGCCACACCCAGGCTGTGCATGTGTTCATCGGGACAGGGTCCTTTGTGTGTTGTGCACATGACCACTGTGATGTGCAACAGTTCATTTCGGAGCATGTGGCATGGTCACATTTCCAGGTTGTGTATGTGTATGACATGTCACATACCCCCAGGGTCCCATGGGGGAAGGCATGTACGTCACAGGGTGACCCATTGCCACAATAGTGATGTCCCTCCACAGTCTGTGTGCATGTTGTGTTTCCGATGTCTCAGATACCATGTGCACGAAGGGAGACAGTCTCCACATCAACATTGTTTGTGCATGGACTTTGATGTTGTGCGTCACTGGCGTCCATGTCTGTCCTGCGGAGGCGACAGGGGCTACTACCTGTGGGAGTCATGTTTGTTTTTCTGACGTGTACATGATACGCCATGTCATGCCAGTGTCCATGTGGCAAGACAGGGTCACTGGGAATCTACCTGTCAATGAGCTGTGATGCTTGTGGCGCATCTGTCCAGACATGTCACTGTGGTGTGTGTGTGGAACGTGACAGCAGTAAATGGGTACTGTGACACAGCCTAATGGTTTCCCATAGCACAACCTGGAACCTGTTGTCCACACATGTTATACTGAGAAGTTAGATGATGGCCATGTAGGTGCGAGTTATGTCCGAACAGAACGGCACACACATCAAGTACTTGTGTCTCGTAATGATGTATCATGTGAAATTGAGTATGGTGAATGGCACATATGTGGGGTGACTGACAATCTTTCTTTCTTCAACCTATGCACTGCAGGGCTCCAGCTGTCCATAGACCATTCCCTGACCTGGCAATGATGGTGGAACATGACAGCATCCGACGGTACCGCTTCACCAGGCAGCTGATTGAGGATTTGGCAGTGCGCTTGGCACCACATTTGCAACCTGGCCGGCCGTACCCTACGGCGCTGACCCCCAAGGTGAAGGTAATGACATCCCTACACTTCTTTGCCACCGGTACCTTTCAACACACTGTGGCGACTGCCAGTGGGATGTCACAGACTATGTTCAGCCGTGTGCTACGCGATGTTTTGGAGGCAATGTTGAGATGCCTGAACCAGTACATCTATTTCCCTACACGTCAACAACTCACTGACGTCAAGAGTGACTTCTATGCCCTGGGGAGGATGCCACATGTCATTGGCTCCATTGATGGGACACATGTGGCTTTGGTACCACCACAGGCACATGAGCAGGCATACCAGAACCGGAAACATTACCATTCGATCAATGCTCTGGTGGTATGTCTTGCAGATATGAGCATCACACATGTGTGTGCCCGTTTCCCTGGTTCAGCACACGATGCCTACGTGATGAGGAGTAGTCGCATCCCGAGGATGATGGCACAGATGCAGAACCAGTGTGCCTGGCTTTTCGGTGTGTAGTGACTTTGTACCCTTGTGTGTGTTCTGCTCTGTAGTATTCCGCCCACTTTTCCAACTCAGCTAATGTGCACTTGTCTGTCCGTAGGTGACTCCGGATACCCCAACATGCCGTGGTTGCTGACACCCCTCAGGAACCCTGTGACACCAGCCCAGATGCGCTAAAATGAGGCACATGGTCGGACCAGGAGAGTGATCGAGCGGACATTTGGTCTCCTGAAGAGCCGCTTCCGCTGCCTGGACAAGACAGGAGGGGGCCTCCCATATGCCCCAGCAAAGGTGTGCAAGATTGTCATCGTCTGCTGCATGCTACACAACCTGGCAGTGCGGAAGGAGTTGCCTCTCATCCTGGATGACGATGACCAACATCCGCCACCTTTGGAGGATCCTGGCCTGGACCACGATGCCAGTGATGATGATGATGATGATGATGATGGTGATGTCCGCACACAGCTCATCACCAACTTCTTCAGCTGAATGTGAGTATCCAGGGAGATGTAATGTGAATGATGTGAGTTTGCATATGTGTGGGTTGAGGGTGTGTGTGAGGAGAGCTGCTTGTAACTATGGTCAGTGCTGTCAGTCCTCCTTCCCACCCAGCCACATATCCCACCATGCAACGTGCTTGCATTGCAGGGAGTGCAAGTTGGCTTTCAGGATGTCAGGCAGTGGTGTTCTGCTGTTTGTTGGTGCACAGTTCCCAGCAGGGCCTTGTGCTCCCCACAGCAGTACCCAGTGTCAGCCATCTTGTCAGTCCTTATCCACTCCCTGTGATGTGAGCATGGTTCAGAGTGGTGTTGATGGGCCAATTGTGAGGGTGAGCAATATCTGTGACTACAACTCCCATCATGCTATTGCCTACACCCCCTTCCCAGCATGCCCATACTTCCTTCCTTTTGAGTGGACTTCACTGTGTGTGAGTGTGACAGCAATGGCAAGATGGCTGACAGTGTGGTCCTGTTGTTTGTTGGTGCACAGTTCCCAGCAGGTCCTTGTGCTCCCCACAGCAGTACCCACTGTCAGCCATATTGTCAGTCCTTTTCCACTCCCTGTGTTGTGAGCATGGTTCAGAGTGGTGTTGATGGTCCAAATGTGAGGCTGCCCATTATCTGTTACTACGAGTCCCATCATGCTCTTGGCTACACTGACTTCACCAGCATACACAGGATTCCTTCCTTTCTGTGAGCTTCCCTGTGAGGTGGTGTTCTAGTGGTGGCTAAATATCTGACAGTGTTTGTTGGTTAGATTTGTGCCACTGCCTAGCTCTATTTGGTATTGGGTTTGTACATGTCATGACACAGTTACATATCACTATGACATGGCATGTATTGTGTTTATCTGACTAACATACACATCTTGGGATGATTATCTTTTGGTTGCTGTTGATTTGCTAGGGGTGCATGGTTTGACTATCCCCTTGACAGTGATGTGTGTGTATTGTCACACAATATTGTGTATATTAGTTGTGTACTCACCAGGCTCTGGGATGTTTGTTAGTCCATATACGCTCACTGGTGGTAGGATGGCCCGTACCTTCTTCTCCCAGGGCCTGAGGTATACTGGTTTGGCAGGAGGGCCACTGCCGGTGTGCTGGCTCAGGAGGTAATCCTTCTTCAGTAGGTCCCTGACCCTCCTGCGCACATCATACCACCTGTTCTGGATGTCTTCCTTTGTGCGCAAACATGGTGATTGTGCGTTGACCCTGTCGACGATCCTCGCCCACATCTTGGTTTTCTGTGCCATGGGGGTCTGTTGGACCAATGTGCCAAACAACTGTGGCTCTACCCTCAGGATCTCGTCTACCATGACTTCCAATTCACTATCTAGGAACTTTGGATTCTTCTTTAGGGGCATGGTGATGGGTGGTGGTGGTGATTGATGTGTGTGTGTGTGTGCAAGTGAGGGTGTGTGAGTGTAGGTTTTGCTGGGTGTGTGTGAGGATGCTATTTGTTGAGGTGCTAATGGTGTGTGGCTTTTGTGTTGGATGAGCTGTGTGTGTGTCTGTGTTTGCTGTCTGATGGTGTTCTGTGCTGGCAGGTCAGTGGAATTTGCAAAGGATCATGGTAGGGACTTGTGACCTTTATGTAGGTGGAGTTGGGGGTGTGTCCTTGTTCCATTTTTTTCCACCCCTGTATTTATTTGCTTTGTCATTGCTTGTTTGGCCCTCTTCTTTTGTATTTTTTCATTTGTAATTATTGTGCATGTAGGAGGCGTTCTTCTGACCGAGTAGGACGTTGCAGTTGTCTCGTGCGCGCCTCTCCGAGTCGTTCCCGCTGGGTTTCAGCTCAGTTTCATATGCGGCGTACGCGTCGGTTGCGGAGTATTCTGTTTGTTCGGCTGGCTTTTGTATGCGTGTCGGTCGTACGGCTTGGGCTCCGTGCGAATCGGTCTGATTTTGCACCCATTGCATCGTACTGCGTGGGTCGGAGTTCGCGGGTACGTTTCGTTCAGGTTGATTCCTGGTGTGTGTCGGTCGGTTCGATTCGCGTGGTTTCCCGGCCAGATAGCTTGTTTCCGTCCGGGTCGGTCGTTCGCCTTGAGTTCCGTACGAGTCGGTCGTGTTTCACATGCATTTCATCGTACTTCCCAGGTCGGGCAATGCCGGTACGTGTCGGTTGGACTATATTCCCGTACCGAGTCGGTCGGGTGGTTTTCCGGCCCGAATCGGATTCGGCCCCTTAGTTGGGGAAAGTGGGAAGAGCCTGAAGGCCCCCGCGGTCCCTGCCGGCTTCCCGTATCCAGAAAAGACATTCTCTTATTATATTTTTATTTAAATATATGTAATGGTTGACCATTGCCACTTCATCATTTACAACCAGCTCGATATTTTCTGTTGGTACAACCTCTAGTCAGATTAGCATCCTAACAATTGATGCTACCTCCCATTATTTTCTTCATTTCATTCTACACCTACTCAATTAATTCCTGCTGATTAAGAACAGAATGCTGTGGTACAGAGTCCTGCTCATATGAGAACAATCATTGTCTGCAACAGCCTTTATGTTTTTTGTCAATACAAACTCTATTTAGAGAGTTACCATAACAATTAATAATACCTGTCCATCCTTTTTTTCTTCATTCAATTCTATGCCTATTCAACCCATTTCTATTAGTTATGGATGGAATGCAGTGGTGCAAAGCTCTATATTTGAAGTTCACTGCTTCTACCCTTACATATTACATTTCTCATGACATGTTCAATGCATTAATAACATCTCTAATAACATCTGAAATGACATAATTGATAACAACAATGTGCATGGTGGGGGTGCGCGATATAGTTATTTTAGGGCATGAGATTTAGGTAATTAAGATAATAATAATTGATGAAGTAGTGGAGTTTGTTTGTTTAGAACAGTATAACGTCCTTTTAACCTTTGTTTGTTTTTAGCAAATATATATATATTAAACGTTGAAATGGTGTAGTTCGTGCATGTGGAAGAATCAGCTAATCACACAATGCTGTTGAACCTCAAGTGATTGGCGTGGTGAAGGAAACATTATTTACCGCAAATGATTAAGACACAAGGAATCAACATTGCCAGCAAAACCATTCTATACAAATGTTTCGACTCCATAAAAGGAACACAAGAAATGAAAAAGAAGGAATGGATTGTGAAAATTAGGGGTATGAAACTAAATATTTTGAAATAGTCCTTCTGGTTAACTCAAGCAGTGTTTATTGCTTTAAACATGTCAGAAAGATCCATGAAATGAGGGTGAGATCTCAGAAACCCAGCTCACTCGGTTCCGAGGAGGTGCGCAGGTTTGGAGAGACCTCGGGTCTACATATAAAGCCTGGGAAATCTAAATTGATCCCCATTGGATGACTGGCCAACTTGCCGCAGATGGAGTTACCGGAGGTGGAACTGCCGTGGGCAGGAGAGGGAACACGGTATCTGGGGATAAGGCTGACAAATACATCTCCAGCTTATCTAGATTTAAATATTGGGAGAGTGATAGAGGGAATTAGAAGTTCCGTTCGCTTTTGGCACGAGCTACCAGTCTCATTCATGGGGCAAATTGCCCTGGTGAAAATGATCATCTTACCTCGTTGCCTATATGCATTACAACACTATATATATGGTACCACGACATTACTTTAAAACATTAGATGCCATAGTCTCAGACCTATTATGGTTTAATCGACGTAGAAGAGTGAAATTTGTAACTCTGCAAATAACATGGGCTGGGGGGGGCTGGAGGTGCCCTGCTTGGAATTTTACTATGTGGCCGCTCAGTTACAACACGCAATCCATTGACTGGACAATGACGACAATTGGGGACAACGCCTGTTGGTGGGAACATATGGGAACAGCTCACTGCCAGGGCTATTAATGCTTGGGCGGGGTGTTCCTGCCTCGGCCCCATATGTCGTGAGACACGTGGCCATGGTATGGGTCACGGTTGTGCGACGGGTGATACGCCGGGCACCCTTTGCACAGCATATGCCCATGTGGAGCCTGCGTCCTTTTGCCGCTATAGCTGACTCTATGTCAGTGAGACGGTGGAAGGAAGGGGGATGCCAAACGCTAGGCGAAATGTATGTGGAGGGCAGATTCATCACGCGGGCAGAAGCTGCCTTTAACTTGGGGACAGGGCAATTCCTACAATACGAAAAAATCTTGTGTGTGACGAGAGAGATCAGGCCAACATTACCTGATGAACCCCCTACCACTAACACGCTGAAAGTGATGCTATATATGGCACAGGGCAGGAGGCTGATATGGCACCTATATAAAGCCATAAGGGAAGATCTGCTGGGAGGGGAACTTTCGATACAAAAAAATGGGACGAGATTTTGGGGGAACCTCTGACAGATAGGGAAAGGGGGAAAATACATGAGGGGGTGCGGACAGTGAGCTCCAATGCACGCTTTAAACTCCTTCAATATAATATGGTCCACCAGACGTATCTCAGCCAGCGCACCTTACATTTAATACATCCTGATCGAGGTGATGAGTGCCCAAGATACAGGGAGAGGGCAGCAGATTTCCTACATATGGTCTGGGCCTGTCAGTTGCTTCGCACCAGCTGGGGTGACGTGCTGTCATTTGTTCAAAGAGCTACAGGTGAACAATACCCGGGGAGGTCTGTCCGGTACTGTTAGGTTTAAAACCCTCACCTAAGGGCAAAAAGCTATCTGGACGGTTTCTTATGCTGGGACTGGTCCTGGCAAAAAGATGAATTGCTATAACATGGCTCAGTCCTAGACCCCCACAGAGTGAAAGCTGGATGATATGCATGAATGGGCCACGGCGGTGATGGTTCGAATAAAGTTTGTAAGAAGAGATGAAAAAATCGATGGTGACCTTCAGCATGGTCTCACATGATAGCAGAGATAAAGGAGGAGCAGCCTCTGGTCATGTTGAGTACCTCAGGTAGCAGTGAGGCTAATACCAAGCCGCCTCGACTCTCATAAGCACAAATGTAGTGCAACAGAAGGAGAGTACTATGTGACATCAAAAGACCATGTGATTTGGTATAGAGCCCTTTTAGAATTATTAGACTTAGCACACGACACGGAGAAGGGGGAGAGGTGGGTGGGGAGGTAGTTAGCAGCATGTTATGGTGTAATCTTTGTTGGCAGTCTCTAGCGGGGGGCTTGCGTGCCCCAAATGCGATTAACAGTAGATATGAAAATAAGTTGGTATTAGTACACATGACATGATGTATGTGAAGTTTGAAAATGGCAATAAATTGTTCTAAAAAAAATAAAATACAAAAAATGAAATAGGGTGAGCAGCAAGGGATGTCTTCAATGAGGACGCATCAAATAATATTGAACCAGGAAAATCCAAGATGGAGAAACGAACTCCAGTGCAAACAATTAGGGAATTGAAAAAGGTTAAAATCTCAGAACTGAATAAATGGTGAGAGATTACTTCATTATCAAAATATGTTGAATGTGGCAGTATTGCACTAGGATTGAGAATAATGCTGATGCCCACATATAATGATATGGATCAAGATTTATTAAATGAATGGATGGCATTGACAGCCGATTGCTCCAGATTGCCACGATTGAATAACTATTGAAGGAACTGGAGGGGATGAAAGATCCAGAGGATGTGAAGGTATTACTATAAAAAACGGAGGAGAATATTGGAAAACATGAGGATGAAACTAGAACAATAAAAGCGTACGAAGTCAACAGAGATAAATTGGATTATCAATATGGCTGGATTTATTCCTTCACAAAATATTTTTGAACTAGTAAGAACAATAGAGAAATTGAACTAAGCCGCCTCTGTAAATGTTGAAGTAAGTGAAGCAGAAGTGATTTTGAACCTTGGATCATCTGCTGATTAAGGACCTGAAGAGAAGTTACATTTTTATGGGGAAATAAAATTATTGCAAATGACTATGCAACAAAGAGAAAAAGGAAAATGAGGGGACAGAGAATGCGGAAAAGGAGAATGAGGAGGGGCAAACGGAGGAAAAACAAAAACCTTGGCATGAATTGGCTTAACAACTGCAAAACTGGTTGGAAATCCATTAGTAATAAATATATTGCATGTGAAATTAACATCAGTACAATAGCGTATTTTAAACTATGGATTGTGTTTTTGCCCCTCGCAATGCACCAACTATGTGAATCGGAGGAAAGAAGAATATAGGCTTAGAAGAAAGTTAAAATTGTGTAAATTCTATTCAATGAAATTGACAACATCACAAGCCCATGACCCTCATGAAAAATACAATAATATCTAATTTCAATATTAGAAAAATACCATAGTTAAGGGCAATAGGAGAACTGGCAAGAGAAAATGTGGATCCAGAAATGTGCACATACATGTAAAACATATCAGAGATCTTGAGAAAATGGGGTTTTCAACAGATGCACATATTTCAAGAAGGTAAAAACTATGCAGTAAGTACTATCCGCAGGTGGCAGCTGGTTTCAAAGTAGACATATATCATAAATTGATAATAAAGGACATGAATAAACTGAGGGGGAAGCCCAGGAAGACATAGAGTCAAATTCGAACCAAAAGAGAGTCAGGAATTGATGCTTCCAAATAATAACAGTTCAATAATTATCAAACCTTCTGAGAAGGGGGGCAATACCATTATTAGGGAGAGAGACCAATACATTTTGGAAGCCCAGAGACAAATACAAAGGTAGGACCATTATGAGATAATGAAAACTAGCCCTATGAAGGAAATGCAACAAGAATATCATGTTATGTTGCAGGATTGGTCAAAGTCTGGCCTCCTACACTATGAAGAATACAATTATCTAAGAATAGACCACCCCATAACTCCAACTCTTTGATTTTTACTGATAATACATAAGGGCAAATAAAATCCAACTGGAAGACACATTGTTAATTCCATTGGATCATTAATGGAGAATACGTCAAGATACTTGGATATCTTCATGTCTGAATATGTCAACACATTGCCATCATACATTAAAGATACTAATGCCTTACTAGGAAGGATTAATAATATCCCATGGAAGACCACATATATTATTGTGAAATGGACATAGTCTCTTTTTATACATCACTCAAACACATCCTTGGCATTGATACATGCATAGATTTCTTGAAATCTAGATCAATAAATTATTTACAACATATACAAATGATCATGCCCATGCTGCAATATTGTTTGACCACAATGTTTTCTTGTTTAACAAGAAACACTTTTCACAAAAACAAGGAACAAGCATGGGGACCTCTCTTGCTCCCACATTTGCAAACCTAATGATGGGATGGTGAGAAAAGGAGGTTGCCTGGGCAGACAAATACGGTGATAGTACTATGGGTATGTTTTTTAAGGACATATTTGTAATTTGGGATGGTGAAGAATCTGATTTAAAGAAGTACTTCGATGAGCTAAACAAAAAATGAATGTAATATTCAACTCACCTCACTTTGGAGTAAAGTGAAAATTGATTTCCTTGATGTCACACTGTAGGTGGAAAACTATTATTTAGGAACACAAATGCATTGGAAAGAGACAGCAAGGAACTCATTGCTACTTGTCAACAGTGGTGATCCTAAAGCCTTAAGGTATAGGGAGTATTCCATATAGCCAGTTACTGAGAGCACATAGAATATGTTCATACAATGCGTATTTTAAAAAAGAATTAGGGTTGATGATTATGAGATTTTTTAATAGAGGCTACCCTAAACAGAGATTGCAGGAAACATATGACCGAGTGTGCAATAGGAAAATAAATGATCTATTATACGAGAAAGAACAAAAGGAGAATCTAAAAAGGTAACACAGAAAAATGTAGCAAGGAGGTGTCTCAAGTCAGATTTTTAATGGAATACAATAATGAACATGAAAATATATAATCAATACTTGGAAAAAACTAGCATATCCTATAATACAATGAACATCTTAAATCCAACGTGGGATCCTACCCAAAGATTACATACCCCAAAACGAGATTGTTGTGTGATATACTCAAAAGGAGTTTTTTGCAGTCATTTGAAGAAAGAAATTGGTTGATCAATAAAAACAATGGATTTTGGAATTGTGGGAACTGTTAAGTATGCACATACGGTATTGATACAAAAAATATAAAACATTTAAAGGAAGAGTGTGGACCATAATTGAAATAATTACATGCAAGTATTTTGTATAAGTGCTGGAGTGCACATGTCATAGGAGATATGTTGGGAACATGATTAACAAGGCCAATGTGAGGATCCTACAACACTTGAGAGCTATCCGAAATCAAGATAGAAGCTACCCTTTGGCAAAAGATTTTTGAGAGGTACATAGTAGGGATCTTTACTGGATTAAAATATTATGGAGTAAAATACATCAAACCACATCCATGATGTGGAAATTAGAATTACAGAGATGTGAGTTGAAGAGGATTGTCTTACTTGATACAGAAAAACCTTGGGGCTATAACTAGGATGGTGAACTTTATGTCAATGATGGTTGATTTCCAGTTATCTCCTGATAGGGTAGTGTTGTATTTCAACTAACATCGAAGTTTGGGTCATATTTAACTGTACTTGATTTTTGTATATAAGATATCTGACAATTCGAGACTAGATTGTTTTTAAACATGCATATAGACAATTCAAGCACTCACTCACTCACTTTTACCTACATCTGCCGCATATTCGAAAGAAGACAATAGTTTACCACTCCCCACCCAAAGATTTCTAATATGTGTGATTTTCAATATGCTTCGCTTACAATCAAGTGTATGTACAAAAGCAATTAATGACATCCTTAATGAACTATATATGAACATTATTTTTTACAGTTGTGATTTAATCTTAATATGCTTTTCACTATTTTCACTATTTCAACTTGTCACTATATGGGAGACAAAAATTTGATCAAGAAAAACTGACCACAATCCAATATATGTTTGACCAAATGTATGAAATTGCAAAAGTAAGGGTTGAGTGTCTCTATCTTTATGGGGACTGTAATGGACATATATTTATGTACAAGAAGTAGCTGTGGGTGACAGCACAAGGCACATGAATGTGAAGGTCACCATCCCTCCTGTATAGCAACATTATACTGATAGCCTGGTGGCTTAGTGGACTAATGCATCCAGTGTTGGGGGCCTGTGTTCGACCTCATGGTCACAGGTTCAAATCCCAGTGGGTCCACACAGCCTTTTCATCCTTCTGAGGTCGATAAAATGAGTACCATTGAGTTGGGTAATAATAAACATCTGTTATTCAGCGCCAAGAGACCCTTGGGTGAACGTGCGCTTTACACATACACATGTTATGTTATCACTAATAAAGAAAAAGAAGAATCACCAAACTAGTTGAAATAGATTTGTTAATTGATATAGGGAGATTAGCAAACTCCTTCATTGTACTGCTGTTTCTTTTTGCTCTAATAAGTTCCCCTTAGGGGATACTTTGAATGAGACTGTACGGGTGAGCACTTGAAGCAAATAAAAGGCTGCTCCCCGCTGTTTCCTCATTGTGCAACAACCAATGTACCAACAACGTTTATAGCATGCAATTTATTATATAAGTGAATCAAAAGTATGCGAAGCCAAAAGGTGATTATTTCATGCACTTTTACTTAACCACGATTGTTAAAAACAATATAAACAGTGATTTTTGCCATTCAAAGATGGCGGGCAATATTTTGAAAGCAACGAAATGCTAGTCCACTTTCTATGTTTAATGTTTCACAGTATGTAAACGGAAGCAAAACATGACTTGCTTTACCGTGATAAAGCCGTAAAGGCAAAACGCGTCGGTGTGAGGCCTTCTGTTGCACAATAAACAGAATTGAGCATCTTGGTGAGTCCGGAGTACTTCTTTTCGAGAATGAAGAAAGAAATGCTGTCATATTGAGAAACGCCGGGTTTCACTCCGGACCGCCGCAAAAAATATATATATATCTATCTCCAAGAGGCCAGAGTCCAATTATCAGGGATTCCGGAAAGACACACATCACAATTCAAATTCAGCAATATTTTATTTGGCTACGCATTTCACCCCCTTAGGGGCTTCATCATGGCTTGTATACAAGTGCACTGTGCCCCATCTACTTTAAATAGAGGATTTGTATCGTGAATTCATAGACAACGAAAAAATATAGTTGCGGTCACATACAAAACAGAGTGCAGATCATGCCATTTAATTTACATACCATAATACAATTACATGTTTGAATGCATTAAATCATCAGTTAAATAAATTATTTGAATGAATATGTATGCATGTGCATAGGAGAAAATATAAATGCAAAATAAAAAATGTGAAATATATAAAATCCACAAGTGGAATCCCTCAGGTTTACTGCCCCTGCATCATATTAGTACATAAATGCCTGTGCATATGTCACTTCATCTTCCATTGAAGCCAGTGCATTGGGTCATACGATGCAATATAACAAAAAATAATAAATACACATTGTGTCAAGGAGACAAGAAGCACACTGTTAGCCAAATGACCGCCAATTGACCGAGTCATACTATCCACAAAGTCCCAAATGTATTTGTCTGTGCAAGTTGTCACTTGATGACCAAAACTTTGAGCATCAAAGAACAGGCCAGATACTAGCCTAGTGGCTAGGTTATCCCTGTTTCACTTGAGTGTCAGCTCAGTAATTAATAACATTGTTGCAATAAAATAAAAAACAACACGAATCAGCAAAATCGTCATACAGCACCTAATTGTAGCACAGGAAAGAATGAAATGTTCTATGTCTATATATTCTTAGACCCTCTCTTATTCAACACCCCAACCCAGTAAAAAAATAAATAAATAGACAAATCCCCTTCAGTAATTCATGTGATAGAACCATAGAGCTTTTCATATCAATCATCTTGGAGTCAGCAATGACTAACGCAGAAGTAGCAATCCTACATCGTATTAATGCAACGGACAAGCGAGTTAGGAAGAAAATTGCAGAGAGATGAAGAGACATAAGAGCGGTAACAAGAAATGAAAAGAATGATGGCAGAGACACAAAGGAAGCAAACCATGAAAGTCCAAATAAGTCAATATGGACGTGTAATTCCTCATCTTCATTTAGTTCTGTAGGGGATTTACTCCTGAGTAGAGCAATGTACTCTGATTCCAACAACCTGAGTCTCTTCTCCCTGTCTCCCTCTTGTGCATTCTTCAGCACCCTGTCAATCCCAGAATAAGACACCAAGTCAGCATTTTTGTCATGTACATTTTCCCACTGCTTTGCCACTAGGTAGTTGATTTCACAGTTCTTAATAGCCCTGTAATGCTCCAGTACTCGTTTCTTCACTGGGCAGATGGTACTGCCTAGATATCTATAACCACATGGACACATCAGCACATACACAGCATTGTCACTCCCACATGTGATAAATTTGTTAATGAAACCTTTTTTATCTGCAGGAAGTGAATACTCCCTTGTGTTGCTGTTTCCCTTGCAGGCTTTGCATCTGCCACATTTATAAACCCCATTCTGTGCATTTAACCACACGTGGGAACCAGTGCAAGGAGCACCAACTTGGAACTATGTGTGTGTCTTTGTATTGTGTATTTTAAGTTTTTATGCGTTTTCTGTTTTTTCTGTGACTTTTGGCACTTTTTTGGTTTTCACTCTATTTCCTTAAAAATTCTGGTCTTAAGGTGGCGAAACAAGGAGAAATGCTTTATTTCTCCTCGTTTTTGCTTTTTCCATGTGTGCTGCCTTGTGCAGCACACATGGAAAAAGCAAAATGCCATGGTTTGTTCATGTACAGGAAGGTGTCCCTTCCTGTACATGAACAAACTGTTTTTCAAAATGCCATTTTGTAACTTCCATGTGTGCTGCACGAAGCAGCACACATGAAAGTTACAAAATGGCATTTTAGGTTTGTTTATGTGCAGGAAGGAACTCCTTCCTACACATAAACAAACCTCCCTGCTCGCAGACACCCTTGCACTCTGGTGCAAGGGTGCCTGCGCTGGCGCTAAGTTGTGTAAATTAGCGGCATCGCAGGGGGAAACGCCAGGCTGCACCACCCTGGCGTTTCCGAAGTGGTGGAGAGAGGAATAAGCCAAGACGGCTAACGCCTCTCTCCGCCACTTCCTTGGTAATATGCCCCCTGTTATTATTCTTTTAATTTCCCTAACTTTCACCTCTCCCCACTATTAGAATAATTTTGATTTTGCTTGTTTATTTTTTTATACTGTCTCCTTTTATTTCCAATCCTCTATCTACTGTTTGTTAAATTCTTGTTATCCCTGATTTATCCTATTTTTCTGTATTTCATGTTTCTGTAGCTGACTTTCTCCTGTCTGTATTAGTGTGTATCTATATTCTGCTTTGTTAGCAAGCTTTCCCTCTCCCCTTGTGTATCTTGTGGTACTGTAACACTAAGAGAACAGTTTTTTGGTACTCATCTGTGAAGATTGCAGGCCCAAGAAAGCTAATATATTATTCACCACGCATGTTTGTTGAGAAGGGTTTATTCTTTTTCTTGCTCATGATCAAACAGATAAAACGAGAGAGTAGCGATGGTGATTGAGGACTCCCCCCAATGCTGTGCTATAATTTATTTGTATACCAGCAGTTTTGATGACAGTGCATCGTGACAGGAAAGTATGAGGTCCCATATTGCATTTGCCAACCAAGACAATATGTCCTTCCTGATATTTTATGGTTTCCATAATGGATTTACGGTTACACCTGCGCAAATTTTTCCCTTTCGTCATTCGTCAACTATAGTGATTGATTAAGCCAAAGCTTAGCACAGATCAGGACACCCCACTATTCTATAGCAAAACCTCTACCTAACTTAATCCATCTAATTTACCGTGCACTAGAGTAAGGGCCTGATTTAGATCTCAGTGGATGGAATACTCCATCACAAACGTGACGGATATCCCATCCACCATATTACAATCTCCATAGGATGTAATGGGATAGTAATATGGCGGATGGGATATCCCTAAATTTTCTTACTGCCAAGCAAAGGTATCTGTTTAAAATAATTTCTGGTGGTGAAAGAGGCCAGGGAATAAAGTGGAACTAAGTGCCTGATTTAGAGTTTGGCCATTTATGTGCCAAATAAAAGCTTTCCTGTTCCTTTCCCTGTACTGCAGTGCATTGGTTTTCCCACTGTCTACTTACGGCAGACAGGATATCCGCATTTTATATCTGACGTGTTTGATGTATTATCATTATTCATATGCCTCTTTGCAGTCAGGGTAGAATTGAAAGGCAGTTGTAGAAGAGCAGGGCCATTGGAATTAAAGTAAGATAATAAATTGCCCATTACAGCTGCACCAGCTGCAAACTGCAGCTAGTAGCAAAGTACCCAACGTGCTAGCATTCCTCTATCAGCAGATCAAGAAGAATATTTGTGCTGTATAGTGCACAATGCCTCGCTAATCATTAATGAGAGGCAATTTATTTTTCATTTTAGTTTTTTTACACACGCTCAGCACACTGGCTTCCGGACAAGCCAGGTAGTTTATTGCCAGCCTGCTGAGGTCTGGATTGGCACATCTTTCCATACCAATACACCAATAGGTTTTGATCCACGTAGACCTCTCTTGGGTCATCCAGATAGTCCTGGAACATCCTGTGAATGGTCCTTGGTGCTGCCAGTTGCTCGATCTCTTTTGCCTTCGCCTCTGCACTGGACTTACGACCCGCCACTTGAAACCAAGCCAATGTAGAGGATGGGGCCGATTCTTCTATTCCTGTTGTTCTTGTTCTTGCTGCCTGTGTTCTTGTTGCTGGTGTTACCTTCTGTGAGACAACAGGACTGCCCTCTCTGGAAGTTGAAGGCGGCACCCCAGAACTTTTGCCCGGGAGTGGGATTCTAATGTCCAGCCTTTTTCCTTCCAGATCTTTGGCTCACCCAACAATCCACGCCTTGAATTGTGAAACATCCCCTTCTGAAAAAGGAATGAAAGTGGGTGGTATTTTCTTGTACCATGTATCAAGTATTTTGAAACAGATGTACTCTTTGGATGACACAAGGTCTCTTTGCAGCCTTGTATTATCAGTCAAGCGAAGTATTAAGCCTTCAACCATCTCATATGCATCTTCATTTTCATTCGCATCTGTGAGTTCATACCATACAAACAACTTTTTTGACTGGTCCTGTATCAGATGCAATAATGCAATAACTTGGCCCATTGTACTGTCCTTCTTGCCGACTTCCCATGTGAAAACCTCAAAAGAAAGTATCAGCTCTGTCAAGCATTTGACTAGAACCCATTTGTCAAACTCAGTAAATACTTTATTTCGGTCTATAAGTACAAAGAGTGAGAGACAGCACTCATAGGGTTTAATCCCAAAAACACAGAAAGAAAGCGATGACAGAAATAACTGTTTTTTCTCTAGATGCTGTGGTGAATCCTTTTATTCATTAGTTTACACATAACAGCCAATGACAATACAAACATGGGCACAAACTTTATATAAAAGACTATTTACACAAATATACACCAATATACATTTTGACCACTATTTACAACAATACAAACGATCATACTTTCAGTGCAAATTTACAACGTATAAAGAACATATAGGCGATACAAAAGACAACATGTATCTATTTAAAAAACATTGATCTCAAATAAAAAAAAACATACAAAACATTTAAAATAACTACATGTAATAACTCAAGAAACTAACACATTGAACATACACAAAGAATATTTTAGCCACTTCACGATCAAGAAATGGCAAGCAGGAAAAACTAAATTAATACTGACCACTAATGTGAGAAATAGAAAGAAACAAAAGAAAAGGGAGGAAAGACCCAAGGGGGAAAGGATAGAAAGACAGAAAAGTTCCAAAATACGTACTTGAACCAAAAAAACCAAAATGGATCGTGTAGACGCACAGCACATCTAGTTTAATCCTTAACATTTTTAAACATATTTTGGACAGCTCGCACGTTCAAGACAAGCGACACTACACCATGTATTGTAGACAGATCCTAAATATGTGCAAAAGAAAACTCTTCCAAACTGAGTAATACATCTAAAACACCACATCCAGTCTGCATGTCAAGCAATCATTATGTTACCCACCGAGGATACGGTCCACAAAGCACAAGGATTCCACAGGGTATTAGCCCAGGTAAGTAGATGATGACTTTAATGAATTCCTGATCAAAAGATCTGAAAAAAAACACCAAACAAACAACAATCCTGCTATGGTTTATGTAAAGGGTCAATGCAGAGGCACAAGACACCCTCACAGACCAGTGTACTCAAAATGGTGTAAACGCAAACAACAAACAGTAAGGACGAGCGAGTATGTTTTTTAAAAAAGGTCATAAATACATCTTGATGAACAATGAAAGCATGCAGTGCAAACACCAATGTGCACCCTGGGACCATTTGGTGCAATCAGTTAATACAAGAGAGTACATGTCCAAACACAAAGCATACCTGAATAAGAGTGCTCAGAAATTTCCGTAAAGTACGTTGTCGATAAACCATGTGTACACGGTTCACGATAATTACAGTCGAGAACCAGAGCGCATAAAATATCGCGCTAAGCTGCAGGCCTAAAGATAAAACACATGAGCAAAGTTACAAAAGGGCCATACATTTATAAGGAACTACATAAGAAAATTCCACAGAAAACGTAACCATTCACGCGCTATGCCCCAAGAGTGTCTGTATTTCTATAAGCAACCCGAACTGGCCCGGCATAATAGCAAGACACGCACAGCAAAACAATAAGTAGAGTTTTAAAACCAATCATTAACGGAGGCTAAATAGACTGCTGTAGCAGTCCATCTGGCTATTGAAACGTTAAGCCATTCAACATTACTGCTATTTAAATGCAGCCCAAGCACACCCGTAATAGGGACTCACCTGTACTGCGGCCAACGAGAAAACTCCTATCACGTCAGTTTTGGAGTTAAACTGTCATGCTGAACGAACCCGATGTTATATAGCCAAGTTAAAATGACGTCGGTCGACATTGGAACGCGGCGCTAATTGCAAGAGTTAAGTACCAGTTGTTTGGAATAGCTAGAACGCCAACCAAGGCGTCCATATTGCATTAATAAAACTAATTCTACCAAAAATGTCTCAAAAGAACATCCCGGTGGATGTCAGGGATACAATTCCTTAATGCCCCTAACAATTAACAAATCACAAAAGATAACAGAGATACTTAGCCACACATACGTGAACAGTACACAATACCAAGCAAAAAATATGGGAGAGGAAGGACTCGAACCCTCTAGTTACCTATGTCCAGTCCACCGTCCTTAGTGGTCTGAGCTCCTAGAACTAAACGTGACAACGCCGCTCTGAAAAAGCATTCAAACTCCGAGCCCATTCCAAGAAGTGTATACCAATAAGGGCCAGACGAGTGCTGGTAAAAATGTTAAGAAGTCGTTTAGTGCGAGCAGATGATACTAACCTCAGGGATACAAATCCTTATTGTACCAACGATTGATAACTCACTCAAAGTATAACAAAAGTATTTAGCCATACATATAGAAAATGTGTGAACAACACGTAATTCAAACCAAAAGTGTGGGGATGGGAGGTCTTGAACCCCATAATTACATATGCCCAATCAACCGTCCTTAGTTGTCTGAGCTACCAGAACTTATTGAAACAACACCGCTCCGACAGATCATTCAACCTCCACACCCATTCCACAAGTATATATACCATTAAGGGCCAGACGAGTGCTAGTAAAATGTTTAAAAGTCCATATTTGAATAATAAAACGTGTAAGGCACACAGGGACCATTTGGTGCAAACAGTTAATACTAAATATGGGACGCATCTCACATGGTGTACACATTTGCATCAGGGAAGCAATACCGGGACCATTTGGTGTAAGCAGTTAATACTAAAGCAAAGGACGTATCTCACATGGTGTACACATATATATCAGGGAAACAATACCCTAGTGCCCCAGAAGTGAGCAGAAACGCAGGAAAAATAGTTTACTACATACACCAAGCATTACATGAACTATGCGTATTAAACACCTGCAAATCGTTACTTCCGTCATACACATGTTCAAATACGTAGACAACTTGGGGTATGTCCCTCCACGTACGCAGACTAACATAAAGCATGAAGCTTATAGATGTAGTTGAGGAATAAATCATACCTATTAGATCATTCAATCCCTGGTCTCACATCACCAAGGAATCATCACCTAAAATTAAAAAAAGTACAGAAAAAAGGTACAGAATCACTAGAAAGCAAGAAAAGCAACAAAATGGGGAAGCAGGGAAAGAGACAAAGCCTAATCCCACCATACCCTGGCTAGATCTCAAATAAGATTAAAGACCACAGGTAAAAAATACACCTTCTGAGTCTCACCATTTCTTGATGTACAGACTATAACACAGCAGCCTATAGCAAATGTTTCCGAACCCAACACGTAGTTATAAGACCAAATTTTCATCCTCTTTTGTTGGTGCAAATAAACAAAATGCTGATGTAATCATCCGGTCAGTGTGAGGGAGTCAAAGGAAGTAATGCATTTCTGTGTCCAAGTTAAGACCCTCAGTTGTAGATCTCAGTCTACAGATTCATTTCACTTATAGTTGGCGTAGGCACAGTTCCCTATCGCCACCCCTCTGCATGTTAGGTAAATGGTCAATAGCATGAAACTTGAAATTGGACCTATTACTTGTTGATTTGCATTCATGGGACACTAATGTGTATGTTGCATCACCATTCAGACACGCTCTCCTGTGTTCTTGGATGCGTGTCTTCAGGGGATGTACTGTACTCCTGTTAGACCTGACATCATTGGTGCGGGTCTCCCTTCCTCTTTTCGCTTCTTACCTTTTATGTTGGCTGGATTTAGATGCTCTGGGCGCTGTGCCACTGCCAATCAGTGACACAGCGAATGCTCCCTGTGTAAAGATAACTGTATGAATTGGGATAACCATAATTGGCCCATTTGGTTTACCTGTCAGTCCCTAGTATCAGTGCAATGTGTGTGCCCAGGGCTGGTAGACCAAATACTGCTAGTGGGCCTGCAGCGCTGATTTGCACCACCCACCGAAGCAGCTTTTAAAGTATGTCTGTGTAGCATGTTCTAATAGCGAGTTACCCTCCATTTCACTGTTTACTATTGTGAGGCTATCCGTTCTCATAGGCCAGAATGGGCAGGCTGCGTATTACATGCCCTAATCCTACCTGCCCCCAGGAAACTGATAGGAACGTCGAATTTGATATGTTTAAGCTCAGGACATTGAGATACATCTTTTAGTAAGGATTATTTGCGTAGCCCGTGTTCGAAAATGCCGCTGCTAGAAACGAGGTATTTTTTGGCCTAAGCTTTCCTGTAGGCTTTGTTAGCGTGTGTATTGGCCGTCTGGTTTTGGAGCAGCAGGGCCAGCTGGGTCAGACCTGGCTGGAGGGAGAGATCGGCATTTAGAGTATGGCGAGGGGTGACTCTTTGATCTGAGCAGGGCCGTGCCTGGCAAGGTGAATGATGGCTCCACCTCCCACTGGGCGTCTGATAGCAGACCCCCAGATTCTCAAAGGGCAGGATGTCGCCTCGTAAACCAAGTGCTCCCCGACTCCACCGAACTGGTTCTGGCTGGATACAGTGATTGTGACTGCAGAGAACAAAGACTTTTTAGGTATAAAACGCTGCGCTGAAACCTTTTTCAAGGGTGTTCTTTCTGGATGTCAAGACGAAACTCTGTCCGAGTGAACAGAGGAAAGGACTTTGAAACTTTCACCAAGCTTGCCGAAGAAACTACCCGAGGGCCTGAATTGAGAGCGCCTCCTGCTGAAGTCTGAGGTACATTAGACTTCAGCCGTCTGAATTCCTGTGCTAGGGATTCTACTTGCAGGTGAGGCCTCCGTCGAGTAATCCGGAACCTCTAGTTCTACTGCAGGGAATGCGGACTGGTAACCCTTGTTAACTCTGTGTGTGGGCCGCTGCAGCTAAGAGAGAGCTGCAGCAGCTGAGCGCCTGCCTTAATTTGAATCTTCAGAACCTTCGCTGAACCTGTGTGGGCCGCCGCAGCTAAGAGAGAGCTGCCGCCGCTGAGCGCCCGCCTTAATTTGAACCTCCGGAACCTTCGCTGAATCTGTGTGGGCCACCGCAGCTAAGAGAGAGCTGTAGCCGCTGAGTGCCTGCCGTTGTGCCAGCCTGGTCAAGATCGTCCTTTGTCCTGTGGGCCGCCGCAGCTAAGAGAGCTGCTGCCGCTGAGTGCCCGCACCTTTGTCAACTTTGCATCATTGTGAGTTGTCCTGTGGGCCGCCGCAGCTAAGAGAGAGCTGCTGCCGCTGAGTTCCCGCACCTTTGCCAACTTTGCCTCATCGTGATTTGTCCTGTGAGCCGCCGCAGCTAAGAGAGAGCTGTTGCCGCTGAGTGCTCGCACCTTTGCCAACTTTGCACCATTGTGATTTGTCCTGTGGGCCGCCGCAGCTAGGAGAGAGCCGCTGCCGCTGAGTGCCCGCACCTTTGCCAACTTTGCCTCATCGTGATTTGTCTTGTGAGCCGCCGCAGCTAAGAGAGAGCTGCTGCCGCTGAGTGCCCACTCCTTTGCTAACTTTGCATCATCGTGAATCGTCCTGTGGGCCGCCGCAGCTAGGAGAGAGCTGCTGCCGCTGTGAGCCCACCACGGAGCTGCACGACGAGAGTCATCGCCACCACCAGCCCGGGCCGCCGCAGCCGCGTGCTGCTGCCGCTGAGGGCCCGCCTGTCCCCGAGTACCCGAATCATTGTGAGTGCACGTTGCGGACCACTGCAGTCAAGAACTGTGGTTGCTGGGAGTCCGCCTGTCACCGTCTCCGCTTCTTCGAGAAGCTACGTGTTGTGTCCCCATCCAGCGGCAGGTATCTGGTGCGCAACGGGTCGCGTAGACCCAGGCCTTGAACTCAGTCGGTGCCACGTTCTGGTGAACACGTTATTGCCTTTTTAAGTCCCTACTGATTTACGTGCATTGTGACTGGTTAAAACGCTTTTGAGAGTCTCGTACTAAAACTTAGATAAAGATATTATTTTTCTATACCTACTTGAGTTGTGTCCTTTTGTGGTGTCGTTACTGCCTTATTGCATGGTCATAAATGCTTCACACACTCTGAGATAGGCCTAACTGCTCGTGCTACGTTACCACAGAGTTGAGCAGGGGTTATCAAAGGGGGTAGCCCACTTGCCCTGACTTAGGAAGAAGGGTCCCTATTTGGACATTGGTGCCAGCCATCGCCAACTAGAGACCCCCATTTCTAACATTGGTGGCAGCGGTGGGATCAGGACTTGCATTTATGATCCACGTACAATAACTGGTAGACGCCACTAGTGAGTACAGACCAGAGGGCAGCCTGGTGTTTCCCTCTTCGAATTTTTTTTTTGTTGGTTTGTTGTTCTAGTATTGAATTGTTGATCACAGCCATGAGTATTGCTAATATGGGAAAGCCAACATCCAATGCTTCGGAGGATCTCACCTTTGAGGAGGAAAGATTAGATACCTATACTGCCAAACAGCTGAAGTCATTTTGTAAGCAATTCACAGTCCCCGTGATAGGTCTTTCTAGGAAGGAGGAGTACCACAAGGCGCTGAAGGCCTGGTGGGAAGCGAGAGAGGCCGCTGGGGATGAGGAAGAGAATGCTGGAGGGCAGCAGGATGATGCAGTAGAGGGGGGGGATAGAACACCCTCTAACCCAGGTACTAGTGTATCCCAAAGGAGCCTGACCCCAGAAGAGCTGGAGGACAGGGAGGGAGGTAGGAGGCATAGTTTGGAGATGGCTAAATTGGAAGGTCAGAAGGACCTTGAGAGTAAGAAGTTAGACATTGAGAAGAATCGATTGTCAATTGAACTTGAGAAAATGAGAATGGAGCATGAGAGAATGTTGAGGGAGATAGAGATCAGGGCGAGGAGTGTCCCGGTCTCCCCCTCTGGTGGCAGCATACCTTTAGTAACTCCTGAGAGTAGAGTTTATATTCCTAAGGATGTCATTAAGGATTTTCACAAGAGTGAGGATATTGGGCAATGGTTTGCCGCATATGAGATAGCAATGGTGTCCCACCGGGTCCCTGAGCAGGATTGGGGAGCGAGATTGTGGGGGCGCTTTGTGAGTGATGGTAGGGATACCCTGTTGGACCTGCCTGAGGAGAGCAGGATGGTGTATGCCCATATGAAAGAAGCTTTGATGACCCGTTATGGTTTGACCCAGGAAATGTACAGGCAGAGGTTTAGGACCTGTAAGAAGTTAGAGGGTACCACGTGGGTTGAATATGTGTCTTTTTTCTGCAGAGCAATGGATCGCTGGGTAAAGGGTAGCAAAGTGGAAACTTTCGAGCAATTGTATGACTTGTTTGCGTGGGAGCATTTTTCGAGTAACTGTTTTCCAGAGCTACGCAGGCACCTGATTGATAGCAAGCTTACTAACCCTAGGAAGCTTGCTGAGGAGGCGGACCACTGGGTGAACACCCGGGTCCGCAAAGGTTTTGTGGGAGACTTCGCCAGAGGTGGGCAAGGTCCCCAGCAGAGAAGTGGGGGGGACAAGGGTAAGCCGAGGGAGTTCCAGAGAGGGCCCCAAAGTAATTCCCAAGGGAACCAAGCAGTGGTGTCCCAGCCTCCCCCTGAGAAGAAGTCAGTGTCCCCGACAGGTAGGCCTGTTCAGAGGGGGCCACTCACTTGTTTCAAGTGTGGTCAAGTGGGCCACCGGTATTATGATCCCCAGTGTCCCCAGAGGGACCCCAATGCATCCCCTCGTGCACCACCCCATGCACCATCCCGCCAGATTGCCAGTGTAGCCCTGGGGGGGAGGAGGTAGAGGTCTAAGGTGGGTGGGATCCCGTAGAGTTAACCCATGTCTCGCTAGGAGACTTTGAGAAGGTCCCTAACCCCACACTGCCGAATAACACTCAGAAGTACCGGCAGTGGGTGACCATCAATGGCCATAGGGTGGAGGCTCTCAGGGACACCGGAGCTAGTGTGACTGCTGTCAGCTCCTGGTTGGTGTCCAAAGAGCAGGTTGTCCCCCATGCATTCTGCCCGTAGTGTCAGCAGACAACTCAGAGAGGCAGTGTGAAGTGGCTCAGGTTCCCTTCGAGTGGGGGGGTCTCAGGAACTCTTCAAGTGGCTGTGAGGCCCGCCATGCCTGTAGACTGTCTGTTGGGCATTGATCTAGAGAACTCCCCGTGGGCTACGGTGGAGAGAAAGTCTCATTTGGAAATGTTGGGTCTGCCTGAGTGGGCGTGTGTGACCACTCGGTCCATGACAGCTCAGAAGGATGTTCAGGAGGGTCTGGAGCCTGAAAGTATGGCCCAGGCCCCTGCCTTAAAGAGAAGGGGTAGGGGGTGCGGGAAACCGGCCCCCGCGGTTCCCACGGTCCCGGAGGGAGCAGACCTTGAGGGGGATGCCCTGGAACCTACAGGGGAACAAGTGGCCGAACTGGGGGACCTACCGGAGCTGACCCATTGGCAGCAGGAAGGGGGGCCCTCCAGGGAGGAATTTTGCGAGCAACAGAGAACCTGCCCTTCTCTTGAGGGGGTGCGGCGACAGGCCGCCGCCCAGGCAGCAGGTGACCAGACAGGGTCACATTGGATCTATTGGGAGAACGGCCTCCTTTACAGCGAGCCTAAGGTTGCTGAGCCTGGGTCAGCCTGTGTGCTGGTGGTACCCCAGCGCTTCAGGACCTTCCTACTGGGGTTGGCTCATGATGTGCCACTGGCCGGACATCTGGGACAGACCAAGACCTTTGAGAGGCTGGTCACCCACTTCTATTGGCCCCAGATGCGCAGGAGCTCAGATGCTCACTGCAGGATGTGTGAGACTTGCCAGGCAAGTGGGAAGAGTGGGGGGAAGATTAAGGCCCCACTACAGCCCTTTCCCATTCTGAGAACCCCATTCGAGAGAGTGGGCATTGATATTGTGGGGCCTCTGGATCCCAAGACAGCCATGGGCAACAGGTTCATCCTGGTCTTGGTGGACCATGCCACCCGGTACCCTGAGGCCATCCCGCTCAGGACAGTGACGGCCCCCGTGGTGGGACGGGCACGGATGGGGATTTTCTCCCGTGTGGGATTCCCCAGAGAGGTGGTGTCCGATAGGGGAACTAACTTCATCTCCAAGTACATGAAGTCCCTGTGGGAGGAGTGTGGGGTAACATATAAGTTCACCACTCCTTACCACCCCCAGGGTAATGGGCTGGTTGAGAGATTCAACCGGACCCTCAAGGGCATGATTATGGGCCTAGGTGAGCCCATGAGGCGTAAGTGGGACGTCCTCTTGCTATGCCTGTTGTTTGCTTACCGTGAGGTGCCACAGAAGTCCTTAGGGTTCAGTCCCTTTGAGCTGCTCTATGGGCACCCGGTAAGAGGGCCTCTGGGTCTGGTCAAGGAAGGCTGAGAGCAATCTCCCAGGAAACCTCCCCAGGATGTGTTTAGTTACATGCTGGCCTTCAGGAACCAGACTCGGCGCTTCAGGAAACTTGCTGAGGCAAACCTGGAAGCCAGCCAGGAAGAGATGAAACGCTGGCACGATCAGAATGACACTCTGATCGAGTTTCAGCCTGGACAGAAGGTTTGGGTCATGGCCCCGGTGGAGCCCTGTGCGCTCCAGGATAAGTGGACCGGCCCCTTTGAGGTGGTGGAGCACAAGAGTCCTGTTACCTACGTGGTGGACTTGCAGTCTCCCAGGAACCCCTTGTAGGTCCTGCATGTTAACCGCCTGAAGCCCCACTTTGAGAGGTCTGAAGTGGGCATGCTTCTGGCCACAGATGCTGGGATGGAGGAGGAGAGCGAGCCCCTTCCTGACCTCCTGTGTGCAGGGGAGCGAGATGGGTCAGTGGAGGGTGTGGTCCTCTCCACCACACTGACCCCTGAGCAGCAGGGTGATTGTCGCCAACTGTTGGGGCAATTCAGTGATCTGTTCTCCCTGGTACCTAGTGTCACTGATTGGTGTGTCCATGACGTGGACACCGGGGACAGTCCTCCCATTAAGCACAAGGCCTACCGAGTGACTGACCGGATAAGGGCCTACATTAAGGATGAGGTTACCAAAATGTTTGCCCTTGAGGTGATTGAGTCCTCTAGCAGCCCTTGGTCCAGCCCAGTGGTCCTGGTACCAAAAGTTGCAGCGCCTGGTACCACCCCAGAACTTCGGTTCTGCGTGGACTATCGGGGCCTCAATTCATTCACGAAGACTGACGCGCACCCCATCCCCAGAGCTGATGAGCTCATAGATCGGTTAGGGGCTGCAAAATACCTCAGCACATTTGATTTGATGTCTGGGTATTGGCAGATCGCCTTGACCGAGGGAGCAACGGAGAGGTCAGCCTTCTCCACACCCGATGGGCACTACCAGTTCCGGGTGATGCCCTTTGGAATGAAGAATGCCCCTGCCACCTTTCAGAGGCTGGTCAACAGGGTGTTTGTTGGCTGGAAGACTTCAGTGCCGCCTACCTGGATGACATTGCGGTGTTTAGCTCCTCTTGGGAGGACCACCTGCGCCACCTCTGGGAGGTATTGATGGCACTGCGGAAGGCAGGCCTCACAATCAAAGCCAGTAAGTGCCAGATTGGGCAGGGTTCTGTAGTGTATTTGGGGCACCAGGTGGGGAGCGGCCAGGTGGCGCCCCTTCTGCCCAAAATGGAAACTATCCTGGCGTGGGAACCCCCCAAGACTCAGACGCAGGTGAGAGCCTTCTTAGGACTCACGGGGTACTACAGGAGGTTTGTCAAGGGATATGGCAACATTGTTGCACCCTTGACTGAGCTGACTTCTAAGAAGCAGCCAAAGAAGGTAAACTGGACTGACACCTGTCAGAACACTTTTGACGCCCTGAAGACTGCCATGTGCACCGCACCCGTGCTTCAGGCGCCCGACTTTTCAAAGGAATTTGTTGTCCAGACAGACGCTTCAGAGCATGGTATAGGGGCTGTTCTGTCACAGATCAATGAGGAGGGACTAGACCAACCGGTAGCCTTCCTAAGCAGGAGATTACTTCCCCGGGAACAGAGGTGGAGTGCAATTGAGCGTAAGGCATTTGCTGTGGTCTGGGCGCTGAAGAAGCTGAGACCATATCTGTTTGGGACTCACTTCCGGGTTCAGACAGACCACAGGCCCCTTAGATGGTTGATGCATATGAGGGGTGAGAATCCCAAGTTGTTGAGGTGGTCCATTTCCCTACAGGGTATGGATTTCACGGTGGAACACCGCCCTGGTACAGAACACGCCAATGCTGACGGTCTGTCCAGGTTTTTCCGCCTTAGTGATGAGAACTCCCAAGGGAATGGTTAGTTCTCCCCACATTTCAGATGGAGGGGACGCGTGTTAGACCTGACATCATTGGCGCGGGTCTCCCTTCCTCTTTTCGCTTCTTACCTTTTATGTTGGCTGGATTTAGATGCTCTGGGCGCTGTGCCACTGCCAATCAGTGACACAGCGCGAATGCTCCCTGTGTAAAGATAACTGTATGAATTGGGATAACCATAATTGGCCCATTTGGTTTACCTGTCAGTCCCTAGTATCAGTGCAATGTGTGTGCCCAGGGCTGGTAGACCAAATACTGCTAGTGGGCCTGCAGCGCTGATTTGCGCTACCCACCGAAGCAGCTTTTAAAGTATGTCTGTGTAGCATGTTCTAATAGCGAGTTACCCTCCATTTCACTGTTGTGAGGCTATCCGTTCTCATAGGCCAGAATGGGCAGGCTGCGTATTACATGCCCTAATTCTACCTGCCCCCAGGAAACTGATAGGAACGTCAAATTTGATATGTTTAAGCTCAGGACATTGAAATACATCTTTTAGTAAGGATTATTTGCGTAGCCCGTGTTCGAAAATGCCGCTGCTAGAAACGAGGTGTTTTTTGGCCTAAGCTTTCCTGTAGGCTTTGTTAGCGTGTGTATTGGCTGTCTGGATTTGGAGCAGCAGGGCCAGCTGGGTCAGACCTGGCTGGAGGGAGAGATCGGCATTTAGAGTATGGAGAGGGGTGACTCTTTGATCTGAGCAGGGCCTTGCCAAACAAGGTGAATGATGGCTCCACCTCCCACTGGGCGTCTGATAGCAGACCCCCAGATTCTCATAGGGCAGGATGTCGCCTCGTAAACCAAGTGCTCCCCGACCCCACCGAACTGGTTCTGGCTGGATGCAGTGATTTGTGACTGCAGAGAACAAAGACTTTTTAGGTATAAAACGCTGCGCTGAAACCTTTTTCAAGGGTGTTCCTTCTGGATGTCAAGACGAAACTCTGTCCGAGTGAACAGAGGAAAGGACTTTGAAACTTTCACCAAGCTTGCCGAAGAAACTACCCGAGGGCCTGAATTGAGAGCGCCTCCTGCTGAAGTCTCAGGGACATTAGACTTCACCCCGTCAGCCGTCTGAATTCCTGTGCTAGGGATTCTACTTGCAGGTGAGGCCTCCGTCGAGTAATCTGGAACCTCTAGTTCTACTGCAGGGAACGTGGACTGGTAACCCTTGTTAACTCTGTGTGTGGGCCGCCGCAGCTAAGAGAGAGCTGTTGCCGCTGAGCGCCCGCCTTAATTTGAATCTTCAGAACCTTTGCTGAACCTGTGTGGGCCGCTGCAGCTAAGAGAGAGCTGCCGCCGCTGAGCGCCCGCCTTAATTTGAATCTTCAGACCCTTCGCTGAACCTGTGTGGGCCGCCGCAGCTAAGAGAGAGCTGCCGCCGCTGAGCGCCCGCCTTAATTTGAACCTCCGGAACCTTCGCTGAATCTGTGTGGGCCGCCGCAGCTAAGAGAGAGCTGTAGCCGCTGAGTGCCCGCCGTTGTGCCAGCCTGTTCAAGATCGTCCTTTGTCCTGTGGGCCGCCGCAGCTAAGAGAGCTGCTGCCGCTGAGTGCCCGCACCTTTGTCAACTTTGCATCATTCTGATTTGTCCTGTGGGCCGCCGCAGCTAAGAGAGAGCTGCTGCCGCTGAGTGCCCGCACCTTTGCCAACTTTGCCTCATCGTGATTTGTCCTGTGAGCCGCTGCAGCTAAGAGAGAGCTGTTGCCGCTGAGTGCTCGCACCTTTGCCAACTTTGCACCATTGTGATTTGTCCTGTGGGCCGCCGCAGCTAGGAGAGAGCCGCTGCCGTTGAGTGCCCGCACCTTTGCCAACTTTGCCTCATCGTGATTTGTCTTGTGAGCCGCCGCAGCTAGGAGAGAGCCGCTGCCGCTGAGTGCCCGCACCTTTGCCAACTTTGCATCATCGTGAATCGTCCTGTGGGCCACCGCAGCTAGGAGAGAGCTGCTGCCGCTGTGAGCCCACCACGGAGCTGCACGATGAGAGTCATCGCCACCACCAGCCCGGGCCGCCGCAGCCGCGTGCTGCTGCCGCTGAGGGCCCGCCTGTCCCCCAGTACCCGAATCATTGTGAGTGCATGTTGCGGACCACTGCAGTCAAGAACTGTGGTTGCTGGGAGTCCGCCTGTCACCGTCTCCGCTTCTTCGAGAAGCTACGTGCTGTGTCCCCATCCAGCGGCAGGTATCTGGTGCGCAACGGGTCGCGTAGACCCAGGCCTTGAACTCAGTCGGTGCCACGTTCTGGTGAACACGTTATTGCCTTTTTAAGTCCCTACTGATTTACGTGCATTGTGACTGGTTAAAACGCTTTTGAGAGTCTCGTACTAAAACTTAGATAAAGATATTATTTTTCTATACCTACTTGAGTTGTGTCCTTTTGTGGTGTCGTTACTGCCTTATTGTGCATGGTCATAAATGCTTCACACACTGCCTCTGAGATAGGCCTAACTGCTCGTGCTACATTACCACAGGGTTGAGCAGGGGTTATCAAAGGGGGTAGCCCACTTGCCCTGACTTAGGAAGAAGGGTCCCTATTTGGACATTGTCGCCAGCCATAGCCAACTAGAGACCCCCATTTCTAACAACTCCTTACATAGATTTTTCCACAAACGCATACAATCACATAAATTACATATCGTGTTAGACAATTAAAAAAATGTCTGGTGGTATATGTTCTTTTCGTGTTGTATTCAAATGTTTTGGTGATCTGTCCCAGATGACAGATGTTGCACCCGCCACAGGGAAAAAACCCAATTGGGGGGGCAAGCCACGTCTCCGGCACCCTTTTGTTGGGTCGTGTGTAACTAGGGCACACTGCCTTTCTGATAGTCCTTCATCTTCTATAGATAATGCTCGGATTATCCTGTAGGAGATGACCTACCCCAGGTACCCCTTCAACAAATACCAGTGTTTCCTGAGGATTTTAAACACTTCTTGGTTCAAAGCGGAGTTTGTCATAATAAACGACAGACGTTCCTTGTTAGACCTTCCTCTAGGCACTAGTCTTTCCGCACGTTCCAGTTTGTTAGCTCTCTCTACTGCTAGTGAGAGAACAGGATCTCTGTACCCACGACGTCTAAGATCGTTGTACTAGCTCCTGGCTGTGATTCTTATAGTGTATTTCTTCACTGCAGTTTCTTTTTATACGTACTAGCTCCCCGTAGGGAATTGCTTTCTTGGTGCTCGAGGGATGCGAGCTTTGACAGGGTAGTAAACTGTTAACGGCTGTCTCTTTCCTGAATAAAGTGCTCTGCAAGGTGTTATTCTGCACATATAAAGAAAGGTCCAAAAATGGAATCCTTGATCGAGACATCGTCATGGTAAATCTCACATTGAGAGAGTTGCTATTCAGGTAGGTAAAATATGATCTGAAAGCCTCCTCCGTTCCAGACCATATGATGAAAATATCATCAATAAAGCGCCCCCAGAAATTGATGTACTCAGTCCAGGGCGCAGCTGCTGGGGCCCATGCGTACACCAACTCTACCCAACCCATGAATAGGTTGGCGTACGAAGGGGCAAATTTGGACCCCATTGCGGTCCCCTGCAGCTGTTTAAACCAGATGTCATCATACAAAAAGTAGTTATCTAATATCAAGGATATCATGTCAAGTATCATTTTATTGTGGTCATGATGACTGGCTCTTCGTGATGATAAAAAATGCTCTACCGCTCAACAACCCAAGTCCTCTCTTATGCACGTATACAGGGACTCAACATCCAGCGTGCAGAGCCATTGTGAATCATCCCACACAATACCCTCTAGTTTATTGAGCACCTCAGTTAAACAGTTCAGCGACTTTTTTAGAGGAAGTTCGACGCTTCAGAATAGGGAACAGACAAAAAAAGAACATAAGATCCGAAGAGGGAGGAGAAGAAAGAACAGACACAAAGGAGGGGGTCTTGACTCAAAATCAGAAGAGGAGACAAAACAGACAGTAGGGAGGGAGACTGAAACAGGATTGTCAAGCAGTAATTGAACCAAGAAGTGTTTAAAATCCTCAGGAAACACTGGTATTTGTTGAAGGGGGTACCTGGGGTAGGTCATCTCCTACAGGATAATCCGAGCATTAGCTATAGAAGATGCAAGACTATAAGAGAGGCAGTGTGCCCTAGTTACACACGACCCAACAAAAGGGTGCCGGACACGTGGCTTGCCCCCGGAATTGGGTTTTTTCCCTGTGGCGGGTGCAACATCTGCCATCTGGGACAGATCACCAAAGCGTTTGAATACAACACGAAAAGAACATATACCATCAGACATTTTATTAATTGTCTAACACGATATGTAATTTATATGATTGTATGCGTTTGTGGAAAAATCTATGTAAGGAGTACAGTACGTACCCTGAAGACACGCATCCAAGAACACAGGAAAGTGTGTCTGAATGGTGATATAACATACACATTAGTGTCCAATGAATGCACCTCAACAAGTAATAGGTCCAATTTCAAATTTCATGCTATTGACCACTTACCTAACATGCAGGGGGGTGGCGATAGGGAACTGTGAATACGTCAACTAGAAGCGAAATGGATCTGTAGACTGAGATCTACAACTGAGGGTCTTAACTTGGACACAGAAATGCATTACTTCCTTTGACTCCCTCACACTGACCGGATGATTACATCAGCATTTTGTTTATTTGCACCAACAAAAGAGGATGAAAATTTGGTCTTATAACTACGTGTTGGGTTAGGAAACAACATTTGCTATAGGCTGCTGTGTTATACTCTGTACATCAAGAAATAGTGAGACTCAGAAGGTGTATTTTTTACCTGGGGTCTCCAATCTTATTTGAGATCTAGCCAGGGTATGGTGGGATTAGGCTTTGTCTCTCTCTCTGCTCCCCCATTTTGTTGCTTTTCTTGCTTTCTAGTGATTCTGCACCTTTTTTATGTACATTTTTTGATTTTAGGTGATGATTCCTTGGTGATATGAGACAAGGGATTGAATGATCTAATAGGTATGATGTCTTTCTCAACTACATCTATAAGCTTCGTGCTTTATGTTAGTCTGCGTACGTGGAGGGACATACCCCACGTTGTCTACGTATTTGAACATGTGTATGATGGAAGTATAGATTTGCGGGTGTTTAATACGCATAGTATACGTAATGCTTGATGTATGTAGTAAACTATTTTTCCTGCGTTTCTGCTCACTTCTGGGGCACTAGGGTATTGTTTCCCTGATATATATGTGTGCACCATGTGAGATACGTCCTTTGCTTTAGTATTAACTGCTTGCACCAAATGGTCCCGGTATTGCTTCCCTGATGCAAATGTGTACACCATGTGAGATGCGTCCCATGTTTAGTATTAACTGCTTGCACCAAATGGTCCCTGTGTGCCTTACACGTTTTATTATTCAAATATGGACTTTTAAACATTTTACTAGCACTCGTCTGGCCCTTAATGGTATATATACTTGTGGAATGGGTGTGGAGGTTGAATGATCTGTCGGAGCGGCGTTTTTTCAATAAGTTCTGGTAGATCAGACAACTAAGGACGGTTGACTGGGCATATGTAATTACGGGGTTCAAGACCTCCCATCCCCACACTTTTGGTTTGAATTACGTGTTGTTCACACATTTTCTATATGTATGGCTAAATACTTTTGTTATACTTTGAGTGAGTTATCAATCGTTGGGACAATAAGGATTTGTATCCCTGAGGTTAGTATCATCTGCTCGCACTAAACAACTTCTTAACATTTTTTCCAGCACTCGTCTGGCCCTTATTGGTATACACATTCTTGGAATGGGCTCGGAGTTTGAATGCTTTTTCAGAGCGGCGTTGTCACGTTTAGTTCTGGGAGCTCAGACCACTAAGGACGGTGGACTGGACATAGGTAACTAGAGGGATCGAGTCGTTCCACTCCCATATTTTTTGCTTGGTATTATGTACTCTTCACGTATGTGTGGCTAAGTATCTCTGTTATCTTTTGTGATTTGTTAATTGTTAAGGGCATTAAGGAATTGTATCCCTGACATCCACCGGGATGTTCTTTTGAGACATTTTTGGTAGAATTAGTTTTATTAATGCAATATGGACGCCTTGGTTGGCTTTCTGGCTATTCAAAACAGCTGGTACTTAACTCTTGCAATTAGCGCTGCGTTCCAACGTAGACCGACGTCATTTTAACTTGGCTATATAACATCGGGGTCGTTCGGCATGACGGTTTAGCTCCAAAACTGACGTGGTAGGAGTTTTATCGTTGGCCGCTGTACAGGTGAGTCCCTATTACGGGTGTGCTTGGGCTACATTTAAATAGCAGTAATGTTGAATGTCTTAGCGTTTCAATAGCCAGATGGACTGCTACAGCAGTCTATTTAGCCTCCGCTAATGATTGGTTTTAAAACTTTACTTATTGTTTTGCTGTGCGTGTCTTGCTATTATGCCGGGCCAGTTCAGGTTGCTTATAGAAATACAGACACTCTTGGGGCATAGCGCATGAATGGTTACGTTTACTGTGGAATTTTCTTATGTAGTTCCTTATTAAAGAATGGCCCTTTTGTAACTTTGCTCATGTGTTTTATCTTTAGGCCTGCGGCTTAGCATGATATTTTATGCGCTCTGGTTCTCAACTGTAATTAGCGTGAACCGTGTACACATGGTTTATCAACAACGCACTTTACGGAAATTTCTGAGCACTCTTATTCAGGTATGCTTTGTGTTTGGACATGTACTCTCTTGTATTAACTGCTTGCACCAAATGGTCCCAGGGTGCACATTGGTGTTTGCACTGCATGCTTTCATTGTTTATCAAGATGTATTGATGACCTTTTTTAAAAAACATACTCGCTCGTCCTTACTGTTTGTTGTTTGCGTTTACACCATTTTGAGTACACGGGTCTGTGAGGGTGTCTTGTGCCTCTGCATTGACCCTTTACATAAACCATAGCGGGATTGTTGTTTTTTTTTCTCAGATCTTTTGATCAGGAATTCATTAAAGACATCATCTACTTACCTGGGCTAATACCCTGTGGAATCCTTGTGCTTTGTGGACCATATCCTCAGTGGGTAACAATGATTGCTTGACATGCAGGCTGGATGTGGTGTTTTAGATGTATTACTCAGTTTGGAAGAGTTTCCTTTTGCACTTACTTAGGATATGTCTACAATGCATGGTGTAGTGTCGCTTGTCATTGAACTTGCGAGTTGTCCAAAAAACGTTAAAAAATGTTAAGGATCAAACTAGACGTGCTGTGCTTCTACACGATACATTTTGGTTTTTTTGGTTCAAGTACGTATTTTGGACCTTTTCTGTATTTCTATCCTTTCCCCCTTGGGTCTTTCCTCCCTTTTCTTTTGTTTCTTTCTATTTCTCACATTAGTGTCAGTATTAATTTAGTTTTTCCTGCTTGCCATTTCTTGATCGTGAAATGGCTAAAATATTCTTTGTGTATGTTCAATGTGTTAGTTTCTTGTGTTATTACATGTAGTTATTTTTAAATGTTTTGTATAGTTTTTTTAATTTGAGATCAATGTTTTTTAAATAGATACATGTTGTCTTTTGTATCGCCTATATGTTCTTTATATGTTGTAAATTTTCACTAAAAGTATGATCGTTTGTATTGTTGTAAATAGTGGTCAAAATGTATATTGGTGTATATTTGTGTAGATAGTCTTTTATATAAAGTTTGTGACCATGTTTGTATTGTCATTGGCTGTTATGTGTAAACTAATGAATAAAAGGATTCGCCACAGCATCTAGAGAAAAAACAGTTATTTCTGTCATCGCTTTCTTTCTGTATTTTTGGGATTAAACCCTATGGGGCATATTCTCAAGGAGCCATCGCCAATTTATCGGCACTTTAGCACCCTATTCACAAGCTGGTGCAAACTGCCGACACCGCCAGTTATCCTGCGATAGCTGCCGCAAAACACATCGCCACAGATGAGAGCGACAACTAACGCTAATGATATGCAGAGTAGGCGTTCCCGTGCAAACACACTCGAAAACACCACTTCGCGATATTCTCAACGACCAGCCTGATCAGCGATGCGATCCAAAAACAGGCGATAAGGCGCGTTAGCAGCAGGGATTCAATACCTGCCTTTTACTGGTGTTAAGCAGGACGACAACCTGCAGGATGAAAGGGAGCCCAGCCTAGAGCCACATCTGAAGACCAACAGATGCCATGGAGACAATGATCATGCAGCCTGGAGACCCAAGAGGGCCACAACACCCACCGCAACCACCACGGACCCTCCCCCGCAGGTCATGAAGTCCAGTAGTCAACGGTAGTGGAAAAACAGAACTTTATTACAAATACATAAGCAACAAGACGAAAAGCTCAGCCAACGCGTTCCATTCCCAACGGGGAACTTCACCAGGGCAACGTGTGGATCCAATAAACTGCAAATGCTGCAGGAGCTCCCACTACCATTCCATATCCCGAAATAAGTAGTCAGAAACCTGTTGGAGAAATGGTGACAATGGTCAAGCGTCCTCATAGTCACAAACGTATTCTGGTACAGTGTATTGCACTTGGACAAACCGGAATGCATACAGGTATGATGAATCCAGTCCAAATATACTGTAACAGAAGTCCGTGTGCTCATAACCTCCGCAGGAAAGAAAAGGAAGGTTACGACCACACAAACATCTGTTACGGTCTCATTATGCAGGATTCATCAAACCTGTAAACATCACAGTTTGTATCATCTTGATACCCCTGCACCTTCACTTCCCCCACGCTGTGCATGAACAGTTGGAGACCATGCAAGGGAATTACGCCATAGCTGCCTTACCGCATGTGTCGGGGGCAATTGACTGTGCACATGTACCACTTGTGCCCCCTGCCAACCCTGCACACAATTACTGCTACAGAAAGCACGCGCATTCCATCAATGTGCAGGCAATAGTGGACCACCGGGGACAGTTCACCAATGTCGTCGCCAACTTCACAGGCAGTGTGCATGATACATACATCTTCCGACAGTCCATCATCAACCAGCGCTTCCAGGATGGCACCCATGGCAATGCACTGCTCATTGGTAAGTACTAACTGAACACACCACACACCTCAACTCCACAAACACACAACTCACAACTGTGGGAGAGCACACGTAACAAAATCACATACAACATGCCAACCAACATGCCCAACTACCGGACACGACAACACAAGTAAGCGTGGTAACAGGGGCCAGACATGTAGACAAACCATCCGCAAAGGCAGAGCCCCTCTGCCACAAAATTGCAGAATGTGGGGAGAGGTGGGAACCAAGAATGTGCGAAGGAGGCAAGTGACCCAGCAATAAGAAAGGACACAATGCCAAGTGTGGCGGAGATGTGCTGGACAGACTGCAGTATGCAGAGCACAGACATGTCCATGTGGACATCTACTGCTGGTGCTTGCAGTGTAGTGGACAGAGGATGCAAACAGGTTCCCCCAGGCAGTGTGGAAGACCTTGGACATGTAGCCATGTGGTCCCCCCCTGTAAGCCTGAGCACAGTGGCCTTGGCCGGTGTATGTCGTGAATGAATAGCCCGGGGCCCTGGGCATGGTCCAGGTCCGGGATGGCCACCACAGTAACTACTGCGTGTGTCTCTGTGTTTGCCATATCGTGACCATAGGCCTACACACACGTGCCCGACCATATTCAACGGCCGTATTCACACTGGAGACGAGGTGACTACGTCCCAAGCCAACCCGCGCACATCTCGTCAGCGCATACAGGGTCGTGTCTGCCAGGGTGGCACCCCCCACCCAGCAACGAGGCCGCCACCATGACTGGTGGTGCCTGCGCGATCCTGTGCGCCTGCTGCACCCCAGCCCTGGTCCCCAGACCGGTCCGCCGCCCAGCGATGACTGCCCGCCCCTGCGCACCCAGGCCTCAATGCTCACCTGCCGCCACCGGCGTGTCTCAAAGAAGGCCCTCCACGTGCCAGTGCAACCTCCTCAGCCGATCACTGGATTCCGCGCCACAGGCCCCCAGTGCACCCTGCGGCACCGCACCGCGGAGTCATGTGTGTGCTGACTGCTGCCTGCGCGTACACTGCGGTCCAGCAGGGCTCACAATTCAAATCGAGTCTTGATTTGCTGGACCCCATATCAAGGCCAACGCATCATCGCAGGCTGCACACCCGCTCAGCTCTTCAGGTGGGCCTAACTCTGTGCACCGCAAGTCATCGTCACGTGGCGGTAGGCCCATGCCGGACGTAGGCCATAGGGTGCCACTAACTCAGTGCAACGCAAGTCATCGCCACGTGGCGGTAGGCCCGTGCCGGACGCAGGCCATCGGGTGCCACTAACTCTGTGCAACGCAAGTCACGTACCCTTTATGATTGAGTTCCGTGGATCCGGACACCATCATGTCACCTCCGGCAGTGGGGGATGTGCTGTGGTGGGCCCCTTTTATTGGCAGGGTCACATGTCCCGTGACACCTGTGCTGGATGGGTGTGGTGTGGGTGTAAAACAGCCCTCAGGGAGTGGCTGTGGCATGCTGACAACTAGACCAGTGACCAGCAGATCACTACAGGAAAGACCTGGGACATGTAGCTGTGTCGTCACCCCCTGTGAGCGTAAGCGGAGTGGGCTGGGCTGGCGTATGCCAGTCCAGCGTAGGGGTGTGAACAATGTGCCCGGGGCTCTGGGTGTGGTTCAGTTCTGGCCTGGGCAAGAAAGTAACCAATGCGTGTGTCTCCGTTGTAGTGTCTGCGCCACCCGGACCACAATCAGCAATGTTGCACCCTGTGACCCAAGCCCCACAACATGTGCAAAATGGACGTGAGGGGGAATCAGTGACCCTACATTCATCCATACTGTCATACTTGAAGGATCATAGACATGACACATCTGTGTGAATTTGAATGTTTTATTCATATTCAGTGGAGTGTTGCAGCTGGAGCAGTACAGGGCCATGCACACCCCACTTGACATTGTTGCCCCGTGGAGGGCCAGCCAGAGTCCATTAGGGAAGGACAAATTCATCGGAAGAGGAAGAGTTCAGTCCGCAGTCTGATTGCTGTGTCATTGGTAACCAAACAGAATATGGCAGTCCATGTCGAGGTCCAAGGTGAGTGCCGCAGAGTGTATCGGGGGACAGTGGAAGGTGATGATGCAAAGGGCCGAACCAAGCTGAAACAGGCCATATGGCAGAGATGAATGCTACCACTTCCTCATTACCACAACGGCAGTCTCATCCACATCCTCGTCCTCTGATGTGTGATGTGCCTCACCTGTGGGTGGTGGTGTTTCGGCTGCAGCACTGTGTGGCACTGACACATCAGGGGCCTGAGGTGGATTGTCGGCCACACTGTGTGGCAGTGACACATCAGGTGCCGGAGGTGGAATTTCTGCCGCACTGTGGGGCACTGACACTTCAGGGGGTGGAGATGTGGATGGTGTAGGAGCAGCAGCATTCATGTGCACCAGGCCTTGTGGCAGCAATGCCATGATGAGGATCTGCAGGGCATGGTAGATCCCAGCCACATCTTGCTGATGTGCAGCCGTGGCAGCCATCCTTTCCGCCTCCATCCACACCATGTCCTCCATGAGCCTCCGCATGTGTCCCAAATCCCGGCTGAGATCGCTGGAGCCACTCTGACTAGACAGGTGGTCTTGTCTCTGAGTCATGATTCCAGCGATGTCAGCCATGGCTCGTTGGAAACCATGGAGCAGACTGTGGGTGTCCGTTAGGGACTGTAAGTGGTCCCTGATGGGACGTAGACACCCATGGATGGCATCTAGTTTGGCTGCCATGAGTTCGAACCCCACCCGCACCTGCTCAGCCATCTCTTTCTGGCCCTCCAACACACAGCATTGAAATGCCATGTGTTGGTTGTGGGGATCCTGGGAGACAGCCGTGGTGGTGGGTGCTTCCTGATGTGTGGTCTGTGCAGGGGGTGGGGTCTCCTCGATGCAGCTGGGCTGCCCTGCTCCTGAGGGTGGGATGCGGAAGCTGTCCATGAGCTCTTGGAGGGCGTCGGTGTCGAAGGTGGGGAGGTCCTCCTCATCATCAGTGAAGAGGTGTTCGGTCTGCTCTGCAGGAGGTGATGATTCTCCCTCTGCAATGTGAAGGGGAAATGCAGTTTAACAGTGTGTTCCATGTATGTTCACACATTGGCCAAGTTTCAAAACAGACTGCATGACAATGTACATTGTGACTGTTTAGTAGGAGCTGCCTATTTTAAGCGGGACAGTGGACATTTGTGCACCATCAGGGATGTGGGGTTGTACTTGTCCATTATCATGTCACAGTTTCCTGCTATGCCAAATGTGATTGGCCAGTTTCTACAAACAAGCGGCAGCAGTTGTGTCCTCTGTTCTGTTGTGAATGTGTTGCAGTTTGTACCACATTGTTGTCAATGTTGATGTGCTCTGATTCTTGTGTGTGTGCTGCATTGTGGGAGAGTCGCCCCTGCAGCTCAGACTTTGCTTGGCCTTCTCCCTTTCAGGCGGTGTGCCTTTGACTTCTGTGCTTATGCAGTGCTGAGATGTTGCATGCTTGGGTAAATTGGGCTCTTGGTGGGAGTTGGGACTCTTGGGCATAGTTTGTCCGCAGATGTCTTGTTGCCGTCAGGGGTTGTTTGTGCACGTGGATGTGTCAGTGTGTGACCTGCTCCTTTCCGGATGTGGACCACACTCCGCCACCACGGTGTTGTGGCGTGCAACATGTCATGATGAGTGGCCTGCAGACATGCTCATCGTCATGCAGTGTCACTTGCATTGTCAGTGGGGCTCACGGATCCGCAGCTTTGTTGGGTTCAGCACATGTGCATGGGTTTGTTGTGAGCTTGGTGATGTGTGGGGAGGGCCCCCTCTGGGCACATTGTGGACGGGGGACTACTTACTGTTTCTATGTGTGCTGCAGTATGGCAAGGAGATCAGGGACATGATCCAGAGTCATTGTGGTTGTGCAGTGTGCTATACTTCATTGTGCATGTGTGCCATTGTGCCCATCTCCCCCAGTCCCTGGTGGTTACTCACCCTGTTGCTGTTGTGTCAGGTCATGTTGAGCAGTGTCCGGTCCCCCAACTCCTGCCACCGTCTCCACACTGATGACTGTGGACACCATTTCCTCCATCTCACCCAGCTCCTCCTGAGTTGCAGGACTCCCACCCTCAGTCTGCATTGCTGCTTTGCGGTTGTTTGCGAGTTTCAGCTTGGTTTTGCGCTTCACATCATTCCAGCGCCTCTTGACCTCGTCCATTGTCCTCCTCAGCACTGCGACTGCATTCACCTTGTCCACGATAGACTGCCATATTCCATTTTTTGTTGCCAATGACACAGTGGAGGTGACAAACAGTCGTTGATGGTGTTCTATCACCTCCGTAATCAGGATCCTGTTTTCCTGCGGACTGAACCGCGTCTTCCTCTTCTTCTTCTCCTTGCCCTTCCCTGACCCCGAGGTCCCAGGCTGGTCCTCTGTGGGGCTTGTGGGGTTCGGGTTGTCCTCTGTACTTGCTCCGGCTACCTCCATTGTGCTTTGCAGTTGTTATGTTTATTTATTAATTTATTTATTTTGCAGCTTTTATGGTGATTTTTCCCGCCTGATGTGGGAATTGCAAGCCTGGCGCTGCTTGTCGCCGATTTTCTATCGCAGTTGGGCCCATCGCAACTTTTTTCATGTTCGGGTTTCCTCTTTTTATCGTTGTCGCGGTAGTTGTATCGCAGACATTTGAGGCGTTATCGGGAAACTATTGCATGTTACCGCCGAGTTGAGAATACGACGTTGACACGGAGTTATTTTCCCGCGATATGAAAAATTGCGTTAGCCTATTTTGGCGATGTTTATCGCACGTTCTTGAGAATATCCCCCTATGAGTGCTGTCTACAATAATGCCTCTCTCACTCTTTGTACTTATAGATTGTATTTGAGACCATAAATGGTGGCTGGTTTCGAGAGGTGGGCATTCTTGTTAGCAACTGTGCAATGAATTACTATTTGCTTCTTTGATTATATCTTGGATAAACAGTGGTAGTTCGTGCAGCAATATATACCCTGCCACTGTGCTCGTATGTGTGAACTTTATTTCGGTCACTGACCATAAAAACTGCATAAGGTCATGCTTTTCCCAGTTGCATCCTCTCAATTCATTACATACTCATGATCGGTTTGTACTCTTCAAACAGATGTTGCAACATCGAGTTTCCAATGTGTTGGCACCTCCTGTATGAGGGCTTTAACTGGCATTCTGTTAGCACACTGAATGATCCTCAGCTGCTTCTGGGCTTAAAAGAATGGCTGAAATGAGTGCAGATTCTTCTGCCAGTGATCAGTAAGTTGGTGAGTAGGTCTTCTTTTTTTTAGAAAGTCCTGCACAATGGTTTGATGCAATGCACCAAACACAGTATCCTGAAATATTTACCATCTGCTGTCGCCTTAACTATATTGATGCCATTGTCCAAGGCAAAAAATCCAATTCTGAGATCTCTAGGTTGCAGCCATTCAAACACCTTGCTGTTAAAGTCTTCCAAAATGTTTGCAGCTGTACGGAATTTCTCCATAGAGAAAATGGCTACTGTTGCATACCGCAGAACGCCCTTAAAAGTTTCTTCAGCACTGAGACCTGTAAATAGCTTTGCCTAACCCCCACAAAAAAGATCCAGTGTGCAGTGATACTCATGCAAAAAGAGCAATTGATGGACAGAATGCAGAACAATGTCATACATTCACCCCAGTACAGAGATCTGGGCTTTAAACCCAGCCATATGCAAATCAATCTTGACCCTGCTCCCTATGGGAACTGAACTGCCAGGCCTGGTCCTACCTGGACTGGAAACAAGCATCCTAGGACCGGTTTTGCGGTAACACCCCTCATCAGCCAGGCTAGCTTGACTCCAGTGGCACTGAGAGCACGGGACCCACGTCTGGGCATACCTGTCCCACTCGGGATGACAAATGCAAAAAAAACAATGGATGGACAGAATGCGGAACAATGTCCTACATTCACCCCAGTACAGAGATCTGGGCCTAAATCCATAATTTTTTTGCTCTCCATGCCATTCCAGTTTGAACCCAGCCATATGCAAATCAGTCTTGACCCTGCTCCCTATGGGATCAGTCCAGCCTGAACTGCCAGGCCAGGTCCTCCCTGGACTGGAAACAAGCATCCTGGGACCGGTTTCGGGGTAACACCCCTCATCAGCCAGGCTAGCTTGACTCCAGTGGCATTGAGAGCACGGGACCCATGTCTGGGCATACCTGTCCCACTCGGGGTGACAAATGAAAAAAGAACAATGGATGGACAGAATGCAGAACAATGTCATACATTCACCTCAGTACCGAGATCTGGGCCTAAATCCATCTTTTTTTTGCTCTCCGTGCCATTCCAGTTTTAGCCCAGCCATATGCAAATCAGTCTTGACCCTGCTCCCTATGGGAACAGTCCAGCCTGAACTGCCAGGCCAGGTGCTCCCTGGACTGGAAACAAGCATCCTGGGACCGGTTTCGGCGTAACACCCCTCATTTGCCAGGCTAGCTTGACTCCAGTGGCATGGAGAGCACAGGACCCACGTCTGGGCATACCCGTCCCACTCAGGGTGACAAATGCAAAAAGATAAATTGATGGACAGAATTCAGAACAATGTAATACATTCACCCCAGTACAGAGATCTCAGCTTAAATCCATTGTTTTTTGCTCTCAAGACTGATTTGCATATGGCTGGGTCTGAACTGGGATGACGAATTGAGCTAAAGAACAATGATGCATTCAATCCAGATCTGTGACTGGGGGTGAGTGTCTGAAAAGTTTCATGCTCCGTCCATCATCTCCTTGTGTTTGTGATACACATGTAATCAGTGGCTTGACAACTGGTCCACATGTCTTTCGTCAGGTGGATAGTATGATCAGCACTATGCTGCAAAGCTTGTCCAACCGAATTCCAGCACATCGCGATGTAGTGCTGGCACAGCAACTCTGGCATAATAGGTCTGGCTGGGAACCTTTCATTTCGGGCAGATGGCTGCCACAAATTCTAAAAAACCCACTCCTTCCACCAAAGAAAGAGGGAGGAGGTCAACTGCTAACATTATAGCCAGCTTTACATTGTATAAACGTGCTATTGGGTGGTTGCGTTTGTACAGCCCCTCTTGCCTAAACATACCAGTAATAGTAGAGTGGAATTTGTTTTTTTTCTTCTCTGGTGCCACTGAAGCAGGTGACTCCTAGAGAGAAGAACTAGTAGGTAGACCCAATGTGCGTCTTGGGGAAGTCACCGTATGCTGCTGCTGTGGTGTCTCCATCAGACTCTTGTGCCATTTCAAGATGATGACACTGGGTGATACTGGTGCACTGCTCAGGACATGGCTACTTTACATAGAGAAGATGCCACCCTCTTCTTCCTCAACACCTTCACCTTCCACTGTAATCAGAGCAGATTACCTGCTCTCATCACCTTCACCACCACCATCAAAAGCAAGGTGCGCCTCCCAGTGGATTGCATGATTTTTTTCATATTGGTTGTTTGGCCTCCAGTACCATAGTCTGAACCAGGTTTACCTCAATGAACACTCACATGGCAAATGTAGCAAATTGCAATGTTATCCTCCTGCTTGCTAATCGTAAAGAATTCCCAAACTAGGGAGGTGAACCTTTTCAGTGGGCCACTGGTGCCACTGCAAATGCCCAAAGAACTGGAGGTAGATGGGTGTGTCAAGGTTGACAATTGCCTCTGTGCAGTGTGTACTTCTACTGAGGTAGTGGTGGATGCAGGTCTCAGTGGGGGCCTTACAAATATGGGAGCTGACACTGGAGGTGGTGGTGGTATCAATGCCACATCCCTCTGAGCCAGCTCAATGCTAGGAGGGGTAATGTCGGTCTCCTCTGGGCCAGATTCCATGACAATATCAAGCTTGTTATCCTCATCCCCCATAATTTTAAGATTTTCAGGAACTTTTCTTTTCCCTTGCCTCTCCTAGTGTGTTTCAGACTCAGCTGGGCTCCAATCCATGTCCAGATCATCAGAAGGGGGGCTTGGAAAAGATGGTGGCTTACCCTTCCTTTTTCTTCCTCAGCTTCTGGAAGCCAATAAAGCAGGAGGATCATGCTGTGCAGGAAGGTTTACCTCCTGTTCTGCTCCTGCTTTGGGAAGATCTTCTATTGCTGCCTGCGGCTGTTGTCCACTTTGCTCAACTTCCTTCAATAATTGGGTACTACTTTGCAAAAGAGACAGATCCAATTCAATATCACTGTCCATCACCATGATTGTAGTGGCCGCCTCGCTGTCAGACATGGGCTTGGGCTTAAGTTGGCGTGGTTCCGTTGATGCAGCAGTGCTGCTTCCAGCTTGGTCCCCGGTGGCCAGTGTGACTGGCACAAATTCACAGAAAGAGGTTCCGGTCGGCACGTCAGTAGTGGAAAGCTGCTTCTTCTTCTCCTCCTCACTAGCTAGTTTCTTGGCAGAACCTTTCTTGAAGCTGTCATTTGGCAGTGACACTTAGCTGCACAAGCGAAAGAGTTTGGAGGACTCACATCATATATTGTGTGGTCAGGTCACTTTGCACCGACCTTCTGTCTAGCAGTATTCTGGTTGATGCCTCTTGTGCACCTAAAAACAAACAAGCAAGAAAAATATTTAGTGAAACATGGAATTGTTGCAGTTTGAATAAGTATAGACAAAGACAATATAATTTAGGGTGGTTACTTAAGTTATTATTATCCTAAATGATTAACAACAATACAGTGTATCCATTCCAAAGTCAAACTGCACCACCATAGCATAATATTTTATTTCCAATCAGGATAACAACATACAGATGTAACTGTTTGCTTTATCTGCATCTAAGACCGTCACATGTGGCAATCAGAGAGGTGCAGGGGGAAATAGAATAGTCCTTAAAAATGTATGCTGGTGTGCTCCTGTGGCAGGCAAGGGGTCCAGGGGAAATGGAATGATCCGTAACAAATTAATGCAGGTGTGGGCCTACGGCAGGCAAGGAGGTCCAGGGGGAAATGGAAGAATATTTAAAAATAAATGCTGGTGTGCACCTATGCCAGGCATGGGGCCACGGGGAAATAGAATACACTTTAAGGAATGCTGGTGTGTGTGCTCTGCACCTATGGCAGGAAGGGGGCCCAGGGGAAAATGAATTAATACTTAAGAAAATGAATGCTGTTGTGCGGATGTGCACCTATGGCAGGCAGATGGTGGATATTTACTTATTCAACACCTATTTGTACGTATTCTGTCATGTGAGCAAGGCCGCACGTCGGCTGAAACCCATCATGGTGCTGGAGTAAACTTGTTACCCTGCAACGCTGTCCTGTATGAGCATCTTCTTTGTTATTGTTTCCAACATTTAATTTTCCTGTGCGCTCCACTGGCTTGGTGCTCCACCTCTCACGGGTCAAGGATTCCACAGCACAATATAAATATATATAGTAGGACGACAAATGTGCTTCCTGGTACGATGAACATTAAACAAAAAATGTACAAGCTATAAGAGTTATCTAAAAAAGAGATTAGCAAGTGGTGGGAGCTGACCTAACTGAGGTGGTATGTTTACGGTTATATTTACGATCCCCACATATGAAGTCCCACATCCTGGATTATTGGAAGAGTTGTCCGATTTTACTGCCAAATCAAGTAAAGGCTTGATGGAGATATTGGTGAAATATGCTTAACTGGGCCTAGCTCGTATTCGTGATGAATTAAGAGCTTTAAGAAATGAGGCTGAAAGTTAGGAATATCAATGTGCAGTGAAGGAACTACAAGACAAAATGGTGGAGCGATTGAGAAAACATGAGGGAGAGTTTAAAGCAAAAAAGAACTGAAGTTTCAGAGGGATAAACGCGATTACATGGAAGGGCGAATATTAATTTTGCAAGAAAATATGATATTTATAGAAAGGAGATGTTGCAAGAGGATACACAGAGAAGACAAGATTTGATATCTACCGGATCAAGTTCCGGCATTGGCACAGAAGATAACGATGATGGTGACAACCGAGTGCGAAGAATCACTGCTTCAGGTTTTCACACGAATACCGCTTGTTGAGACATGCTGAAAAACTGAATAAGGATCTACCCCCCCAGGAAGAGGAAGAGGGAGGGGAAAAGGAAAAGATGCCAACAAAAGCATAGGATCAGACGAGGCGGCGGTAGGACCACCACAGAATGAGCGTGCAGTACGTCAGAAGAAGAGGACCGAGAAGAAAAATCGACAGTCCTCAATTTATCATAAAGACATCTGACCAAAGATGAGATCTCCTTTATGAAATTAGGATTTTCATTCTGTCCGAGCTCAGGATTCAATTATGCTCAAGTCAGAATTCACCTTTACTTGTTTGTGAGAAAATTAAAACTGAGCCAAATGCATAAATTTACTAAGGCTAAACCGAGTATTATTTCAAAAGATGTGACCACATGTGGCCTACAGATTGGGGAAGTAGAGGGGCTTGTTGCTCTTGAAACCTTATACTGTGATAGTGAAGGAGTAGACTCTAATGTGGAGATAGAGCAAGTGAAGGAAACCCTGGGGATTGACACAAGAACTGCCAATGGTAGTGGTTTCAGAATAAAATCATGTGTTATACCTCCACTCCCCATAATAATCTAGATGAATTCCATGAGATGGTGTCCAACGATCTAAGAAGAGTAAGGAAAAATGGTGGTACGAATATTGATAATTGGAGGAACAAAGAAAGCACCACAGTCCCTTAAAGAAGATAACTCTGTTGCAATAAACAATAGTGACAAGGGAGGTAATGTTGTCATACTGTAAACAAGTGCCTATGAGCAAGAAGTGATGAGATATAGACTATTATGAAGTGATCTCGATGGAGAAGTACAAAGCCTCAGTCAGTTCCTATCAGTCTTGCCTAAAAGGATGGATGGAAGAGGAAATTTTAGATCAAGATGAGTATAATTTTTTAAGATCAGAACATCCCGGAATACCCTCATTCTACATTTTACCTAAAGTTCATAAAAGCTTGATTAATCCCCTGAGGAGACCTATTGTTTCTTCCAGTGAGAGTTTTCTAGGGAACACTGCCATATATATATTGATAGCTTTTTATTCCCCTTTGTGAAAACCCTTCCAGCGTACTGTAAGGACAGTGGTGATTTTTCAACTAAGATCCATAATTTGGTATGGTCAGACACTTATCTGATGATAACACTGGATGGGACTGTATTTAATACGTGTATTGATCATACATTTGGAATACGTGCTTGTGAATATTTTTTAAAAACAAGACCGGCATGTTTTCTGGAACATAATAGGATGCTTATCAAAATGATACAAATCTGTCTTAAAGAGAACATATTTATGCATGATGGAGTCTTGTATCAACAGACGGTTGGTACCGTGATGGGCACCTGCTTCACCCCCAGCTTTGCCAATTGGTGTTGGGCTGGTGGGAGAAGCAGGTGGCCTGGGCAGATGACAACTATGAATTTGTACAAAATGTTTTAATTTGGACTCGATATATAGACAATATTTTTTTTGTTATGGAATGGAACAAGGGAAAAAGCATGTGAGTATATAGAGAAGTTCAACAACAATCCTTTTACTTTTAAATTTACTGCATCCATTAGTTCCAGTTAAGTAACATTCTTGGACATAGCACTAAAGATTTATGATGGTAAAATTAATACATCGGTATACCATAAAGATACAGCTGGAAATAGCACATTGCACTTTAAAATTTAACATCCCAAGAACCTAAAAGAGAGTATTCCATACGGGGAATCTCTCAGATAAAAAAGAATATGTAGCCAGGAAAAAGAGTATAATAAACAATTGGCACAGATGAAGGGGAGATTCTTAAAAAAGAGGATATTGTTCTAAAACAGTAAATTTGGCTGCGAAGAAATCTAAGAATTTCACCAGGATTCAGTTGTTGTATTCTAATGTCAGACCAGAAGAGTAAAAGTCTGTAACTCAGTTGATTACATGCTTTAATTCTATGTCACTGAGAGTGAGTCAAGTGATTAGAAAGTATTGGCCGATAGCCAAAGGTGAAGCAGTGATAGGAGCTGAGTTACCAAGGGTGCTGCCTATAACCTGTAAGAAAAGGAGGACCCTAGGGGAAAAACTAACTCCTAGCTATTTGACCAGCAACCATAAGCAAGACATATGGCTGTCTAAAACAAAGGTTTTTTTTAAAGTGCAATCATCACAAGGCATGTAAGATGGTTAAGAATACATCAGGATACACTTCTTCAGATGGACAAAAGAGAAGAGTCAATGGCTTTTATAGCTGCAACACCGATCACTGTGTATATGTGTTTGCCTGCCCGTGCCCTCTTATGTATGTAGGCAGTACCATATTTCCTCTTAAGAAGCGTATATTAGAGCATCCACGGGTAATAAGAAATCATGATTTTAGTTATCCTTTGGCAAGACACCCAGGAAGACTAAACTATTTTACGGTAGACAGAGTATCCCCCAATCTGAGAGGTGGGAATAGAGTGATTGATATTCTGGATCTACATATGAAATTCCCTGCAGGATTGACTAGAGATGAGGAAATGGAAGTCCAGGTGGGATAACTGTCTTTATTCTGCTGCTGCCTTTTTTTACTGTGCTAATATGACTTGGATTTTTAATATGAAGGAATCTCAGAGGAATTAAATTGCTGTTTGATAAATGTTGAATATATAAATTGTAGGCCCTCTTCTATTTTAATGATTTATATGTGCTTGTGTAATTTAAAAAGATGGATTATTTATATACATGAAGTTTTTTAAATATGAATTTGATAAGACTTTTTTAAATGGATTGAGAACTTGCTTACATTTTGCATTTTTACACACTTGAGAGTGGTTTGTTTACAGTAATATTTATAGAGGATATTTCATATTAGAGTGATTATTTATTTCCATTTTTATTGGGATTTAGTGCAAAACCATTATGTAATGAATATTTATTATTAACTTTTTTGCTGCTATATTATTGCTATTTTGCACATATAATGGGCTCTGAATAATTACGCTCCTTGAAGAGAGAGATAGGAGAATTGTGAAATAGGAAATGTGGATTGGGACCTATGATTAGATGAAACGTTCATGAACGAGATTAAAAATGTTTATTAGAGGAGCAATGTGCACAGGTGCACACGTGAAAAAAGAATAGAATAAGGATCTGGTTTTTTTGTAAAGCTAACATTGTAGGCATTGGAATTTGGGCACTGGCCCGACATTGAATAACTTTGCTCCATCTGCCCAAAATGTGAATTCAATGAAGTGAGTTTGGTACCACAAACAGTGAGAACAAAAATTAAAATAGAAAAAATAGGAAAAAAGGAAAAGAAAAAAGTAACAAAAATGTAAATTACATTACTGATTATATCCGTGAATGTGACCTTTATAGATTTTTTTCTGAAAAAAAGTTTCAGTGGAGTATGTTTTCTATATCTATGATTGTTTTTAAACATTCACTGTGTGGTGCGCCTTGTACACTTTGAGAAAGGCTAGGTACAGCTGAAACGCGTCATTGTTGGATAAGCTGCAATAAAGATTTTTGATAAAAGACACGCTGTCTGGAGTGCCCACATTTGTCCCGCATTCCACTTTTTACGATAAGGCTGTTGCTGCACAGCTAGGTGAAGAGACTTGAGGTTGGTTACAAGTGAGCACACATGTGCGGACTGCGTGTGTTAGATTACCCACTTGAATAGCCTGGAATCTGTGTACAGATAGCCTCACACAGAAGGGACTCCCGTGCCTACTCAAGAACAGTGTCCATCAAATAGCTAGCAGGCAGGACAACACAGGAGTTTCTCCCTACGCTTTCCCAATTAAATAGCAGCCCTCTGGTGCTGGCTGGGTACGGTCATCTGGTAGTTAAAAACAGAAGAGTGTGGTGAAGTTGCAGTTCACAAGAAAAAGACAAAAACAAATTAAAAAATCTCATTAGAGTGGAAAAAACGCTACTTTGGTATTTGTGTCTTGGCCGATGGAGCACCCCTCAAGCCCCTATGAGGACCTACAAAATTTGCATATCTCCTTTCCTAGGAAGGGCAGGGGCACCATCAACATTCTTAATAAGCTTTTATGGCGCCGCAGAAGTGCAGCTACCCCCTCCCAGAGATATATTTCTAAAAAGTCACCTTGAGTGTCCTAGGGCCTCATAAGCTCTGGAGTGCGGGACCCATGTTGGTTGGTCCTAAACCTGTAGTAGCAGCATAGTAGGAGTAGAAATAAGACTCTGGGACACATATTATTTGATTCAATACTTTACTGACAATGTTGATTGTTACAAATGCAAGGTGTGACATTATAAAGAGCAGTGTTGAATATTGGTAATATCCTCATTGACTTCAGTGGTGTATTATTATATGTATTGAATACTGCTACTAACCCCATTGATTTCAGTGGTTTTGCAATGATAAATTATAATATTTTGCTGCTTTTACTGGTGCTGTGATAGCCTGAAAAAAGCCAGTAGACCTACCCTGTTGATAATGACACCCCATTGGGTTGTGATATTGCATCTAGTATAGGTGAAGGTATTGTGGTTACGGGGTTCAGGACCCACCAGGCGTGTAATGTGATATAGGGTGTCACCAAAGGAATTTCCATCAACCAGATTGCACAAATTTGTAATTTAATTTGTAGTATTTATTAGTGTGAGTAATAAAAGGTATTTTTCTTTTTAAAGATCAGGGGTACCCAACCCATGCCACCTCCACTGAGAGTGCTTTGGACTGCTCTGCTTCACTTCCCTGAGAGGGTAAGGTGCTACAAAGGGGTACTAGGTTCTCAGTAAAGAGAAATTTGCTGACTGATTAATTATAAAAAAAACTAACATCCTTCTCAACCCATAACTTAAAATCTTACAGTACTCATTCTAACTTTGTCAGGTTTCTTATGACTGGGTAGGGGACTGTGACTGAACCAATCCTTGAAGTGAAGGCAATATTGTTAAGTGATAAAATCCCAAGCTGAAGATATCTTAACACTGACAATGAGGTGTGCAGACTTGGTGCTTTTGTCCATTTCCTCATCTGGGCTGATTTAGAATAATGCAAGGATTTAAGGAGTGTGGCAGCCAATATTCGACAAACCTCAATTTCAGCATCCAAATCTCACATGCTTTTAACCACAGTAGCAAGGTACCCTGGTTAAAAGTGTCTTATGTTTGGGCTGATAGATGCAGTCCAAGTATACCACTGTAACTGCAGAAGGTTGGTCCTTGTAGCCATATTTTTCAAATTATTCTTCAGTCCTTCAAAAGTAAGGCAGCTCTTTTCTGCCAAACCTCCAAGACAGTTGCTCATTCATCACACTAAATGGCACACCACAAGCTACACATTAAGTGTTCCTGAATTTCTTTAAAGAGAAACTCATATTTTGCACTGTTCTATCAGATTCAAGTTGTCCCAAAATTCCACCTGACTCTTCCAATCTCTGTGCAAAATATACAAGCAACAGCCCACCAGGGTTTTTTTTTTTTAATAAATAAGTGGTCTGATAAGAGCTGCAAAATGCTTAAAGGAAATACAGACAATTTCACAACAGAAGCCACAAAATGTTCCTAAAAGAGAAGGGTAAAATACAAAACCATGCCTCACTGAGAAGAAAATAACATCATAAATTGATTTTAGAGCTAATTTCTCAAACTCTTCAATTACAAAAATTGATGTATTGTAAATTAACCTTTTGCAAAATATTTAGCGCATATATCTTTTTTCCCTTCAAAAAGATACGTATACTGGTTTAATGGAGTATGCGGTGTTAGAACAAAGGGCCCAATTTATATGTTGGTGCTGTGTATACTCCATCGTAATGGTCCGCCCATCAGATTTAATTGTGGGAGGACCATAGGTTTGACAATGACAGTGACTACTTTGTCACTGCCATAGCCAAACCTCTTTGATGGCACGATGGAGTAAAAACTGCTGGAGGAATGGCTACATGTCCCCATTTTAAGGATGGTGGACATGTTGCCATTTTTTTACTGTCCGTCACAGCCAGAAGAACTCTGGCGGTGATTGACACTAAAAAGCAAATAATGCTCCCCCCTCTGTGAGAGATGACTCCCATGTCGAGGGAAGCATTTGTTTTTGTGTTTTTTTTAAAATCTCGTTTAGGGATTTTCTTTTTTAAAATAAAAAAAGGAAACTGTTTGGTGCAAGTTTGCGTAATGCTGATGCCGCCCTGCAACAAACAGCGAGATGCATTGACAGGAACCGCCATGACAGAGGTTCCTGCCAGTCTATTATAAATGACCACCTGCTTGGCTGTCATATATAAATTTGACGGGTAGTCCCTGTGTCATGGGGAAGGAGTCATTTACCCCATCCCTATAGCGGAACGGTGGGCCATCCTTCAATATATAAATCTGGCCCAAAGTTTGTAGCCACCAGTATAAATCAGCAAGCTGTTCTGAGAGTTCATTGACCCTTTCTTACCTGTGAGAAACTAGCCCTATGCCAGGGTCTCCTAGTTCACATAGCCTTAATTTTTACAGCATCGGAGGTGAAGTACTTGTATGCTTTATACTTTTTTAGAGACATTTATCATTGTGGCTACAGTACATATTGGAGCAATCCTAACTGAGGTCGGAATGGGGGTCACAGTTGTTTTATATCAGATTTTTTATTGGTTTTATAAGCAAAACAATGCACAACACAATTGGATACATTTCCATCGTGTAAGCGCTGCGAGCCCCAGCAACATTCACATATTTGGCACATGTAACCATATGACAATAAAACAATAACAGGGGGTATATGACCCGGTATGGCACTTAGGGGATCATTACAATGCCGTTTTGACCGATCATCTGACTGGCGTCCTCACAAGACCTTTCTGACCACTGAGACCAGAAAGGTTACCCCCGCCGTATTACGATGCAACCGCTGCTACCGCGGCGGTCACAGCTACAGTAGAGCACATATCCCCAAATATGTTGCTGCAAATGCATACAAAACTCACATTAAACATGTGAATTGTATGCACATGCATGAGTTATGTGGAGATATGCCTTGTGCACCATGTACTCCATTGCTGAAGTGTGGCAGAATGTGCACAGTCATGTCAATGGGGATACATATGCATAAGGACTTACCTGGATTACGGCGCCCACAGGATCAGACTCATCGGGGTTCAGCTGCCCAGGTGTAGAGGGGACCTGTAGGAAGGGAATCACAGCAGGGACTGCTGGAGAGAAGCAGATTTGGGTGACTATGCACCCCAAATCATTTGTTTCCGGCGACTCAAGTCAGCCGGTCGTCCGCCATGGTCTGGTCGTAGGAAACCCACATCATAACCCAGACGGCAGTCAGAGATCCCTCTACCTGCCCTATGGATGCTATTTATCACTGACCACAATCTTAGCGGTCGGAGAAAGGCTGTTGCAGTCAGCGGTTGGTCAAAGTGCAAGCATCGTAATCCGGTAGTCAGACCAACCACTTCCAACGAGACCACGGCGGTCCGACCGCCTCCGACAGGACAGCGGAAGCCGGTCCAACCGGCATCGTAATGAGGCTCTTAGTGTCTCATAGCAACCGTTCACTGCACGTCATCAGATAGTCCGGGAATATAGGGTAATTACTGCTCATCCACAACCCAAGCTTGTTGTATTATGGGTCTGTATCCAGGGGAGAAGCCAGCCAAGGACTCAAGTCCTTCTCATGCTTTTGTGGGCACCCTCTAGCCTTATAGACCTCCTGTTCCATATGTGCATAGCAATCCATCCTCCCTCTTCCATATCTGGAGTTTTGGGGCCTCCACATATGGGCAATGGCTCGCTTGGCCACCAAACAGCCCACCTCTGTTACTATACCTCGGGTCAACATCTTCCTTTATCAGTCCCTAAAGATGGGTCACATTAAAGAAAACAGTTTGAACCTTCTACTCAAGGGCATTGCTCTATGCCACCCATGCCTTTCCCTCAGATTATTTGCAAGAACTATAGGAGACACAGGATGTCCTCTCTGCAGCCCAGTGCTGTATTTATGGATTTGTCTAAGACACCTTCTATCCCTTGGCAATGGGCTAGTCTACAACAATAGGGTTCACCAGTAGAACCAATGGGCCATTTAGCCAATAGCACAATTTGAGGCACAGGCTCAAAGGGGCCACAGGTTGCAAGGGCCGGATAGCCAGCAGGTCACATGATTTAGAAAACACAGCACCTGAAGGGGCATGTCTGAAGGGTAAAATATTAATGTCAGATTTACCATTCTTTCATGTAATGCAATGCTACGCAGCAAGGTAACTTGCTGCTTTGTGATGTGTGAAAGGAAGAGAGCAGAAATGCTCCATATTTACAAATATATGGAGCATTTCTGTTCTCTCCTTGTGCTGGTGCACCCTTTTCTGCCTAGCACCAACGCAGGCACCCTTGCACCACAGTGCAGGGGTGTCAGTGTTGTGGGCAGAATTGTTTTTGTGCAGGAAGGTGCACCTTCCTGCAAAAAAACACTCCTTAGGGTCATATTCCTCTTTCTATGTGGGTTGCACAATACACAGAATAAAAAATGACAATAGAGGAATTAATGAGGATGAATAAAGATATTTCTCCTTGCTACACCTCTATTGATTTGGTACACCAATTTGGTGCAAACCCCAGTTTACAAGTCTTTGTGAATCTGGGTTTGCATCTAAAGTCATGGGTATATACATAGGAACACCCATGCTCCACTCATGTAATGCCTACCTGATGGAAAGTAATGCAAGGCCTTGCAAAGTGGATTTGTGTAGTTTACTAATTCCCAGTGAAAGACTTGTGTTGCCTTGCAATGACTTGCTTCGTGCAAAGACAACTCAAGTTTTTAGTAAATGTGCCCCCTAATGTACAAGCATTTTGCCTCTTGTGGAGCTGTTTAAGCAAACAGATATGAAATGTATCACTATTTAAACATTTTTCCCTACATCATTTCAGAACTACTGATTGAACCACCAATATAAAAATAGTACGTATTTGGAACCTAGAAAATGTTACAAAACACACCCATCAAAATCTATGTTTAGGTCCGAGCTGAACTTGAAACTAGTGACAGGTTTACTAAGCTTTGGCGCAACACAGGACAGCACACAAAGAAGTTGTGTTACATGAAAAGGTGAGAGTAAAACAGCATTGTACCTACAAAGCTATCGTCCTGTTTTTCTCTCCCTCAGAGCTGGAGCACTTTTAAGGCTGCTATGTGCTAATGCACATACCCTTGAATCATAGTGCAAGAGTGTTTTGATCTGTGATGCATACGTTTTGTAATGGAAAGGCACCCTTTCAATACAAAACTATGCTTTAATCCTTTTCTACTTTGTGTGTGTGCCGTACAATGCTGCACAGATACAAAGTTGGAAAATGTGTAAACTTTTAAAACTTGGACCACAGTTACAGCTATCTACAGAAGCCATAATTTTTTGGTGCAATTCCTGTCTACAAATGTTAGTAGACAGAGAGTAAAAGCCCACAGATGTTTGTATGGGAACGTCCATGTACCACCCATGGTACGAGCCATGATTTAAATTAGAGCAAAGTAGCAGATATCACTGATTTATGTTATTTTAGGCAACTTTCCAGTGCAAATCATGATTTGCACTGGAAAGTAAATACCACCACAGCACTTTGTGCTGGCTTTCCCTCACCCAGAACAATGTGATAGTTACTCTGGGCCTTATTGTGTAATTCAGCTCTGGGTTCTTATTGACACTTTTAGTCATGTACACTGTTGGACTCCCTAGAAGGGGCATGTCTTGTGAAGTATTTAGGTAACTTAGTAGTTTTTAACATCTTGTTATATTTTCTTGTGTATCTTGAAAATCCCTCTTAAACTACTGCCATATTCGGTTGCCATATTCTTATGTCTCGTAAACCTATCTTTACTGCGCCATGAAACTAGATCTCTCTGGCTTAAGTTGTGCATAATAAATAAATAAATAAATAGGAAATAGAAGCATAATCCAATCAATACATGAACAAAAACGTCAGAAAGAAACTGCATACATTTAGACTTTGTCTGGCATCAGCCAAGACTTTTATTTTAACAAAGTAATATGTATACTTTATTTGCTTGAAAAGCCTTAGAGCCATCTTTCTTCATCCATTGGCTTGTTGCTGTGTCATTCACATTTTTCTTCCTCCTACCACATCATACAGCATGGGGAAATGGGTCAGCCCACTTCCGCCAATGGCTCATTTCACTGTGAGTGATGGCATTTTGCTCTTCCACATGGAACATCTGCTTATCAAGTAGTTCCCTTTTGTGCTAGGTACTACCTAGGCATGTTTTTATATTATTTAGGTTCTATCAGCTCCCCCAACAGTAACAAAATCCGTGACAAAACAAACGCATTGACAAAGCCAAAATATTGCCAGCTCATACAGAAGTAAAACCATAAAAGTTTACCATAAAATCAGAAATTAATAAAATATCATAAAACCATTACACAGTTCATTATATACAGAAACAGATTAATAGATAAAGTGCAGTGCAAGATACTTGGTCCCCTAAGGTCAAAGAGTCAAATAAACCAAAACTTAAATAGCAGCCACGATCCTTTCTAGTAATTAAATCTCGTTCAGTGGGCTAAGTTGTTAAATGACCCAAAAAGATGTTACCGTCTATTCTAAATGGGCCCTACATTTTACGGCAGATTTAAGGAAATTAAGAACAAACAAAACGGAATCTTCCTGCAACAACTGTAGATACGTTAGAGCTGGACGGGCCTGCCTGAATTACATCCTCCTTAAAATCGGGACAATAAAATTTTCCCGGGGGATCACATAAAACCTACAGAATAATAAAAAATGAAGCATGTCTGAAATCAATTTGAACAGTGTTACCAGACGCTCAGAAAGGTGTTATTCTGGCCCAACGAATGAGATTATTTACATTTTACATGTATCGTTTGATTTACTGAATCTCATTTAATGCCCTCAACACTGAATACCAAAATAACTAATTCATTACCAACAGATGGGGTCGGATCAACAATTCAAGACTTCGCGTGCATGCTAAAATCTCGTTGGGCAAATCTCTCATCAGTTAACTCCTGTGACAGAATTTGATGTAATGGATATTTGCTGCACCCGCATGTGTCACAGTTTGACAGCACTGCCTCTTAACTCTAGTTCTCTGCCTGTCTGTGATGACTTAAGCTGAAGGCATAATGCTATAGATTGACAGGGATTCAAATGAGCTGAAACAGGACGTACATAATTATATCATCTAGGTTTCTTGTAATTGATCTGTGCAAAGATACCAAAGATGAATTCAATGCATAGTGTAGAATGCCTAATTAACCCATGCATCTATTTTCGAAAACAAAGTTGACACCATTTACTTACAGCAAGTGGATTTTATAAAGCCTATTAAAAGTGTATTCTTTGTCAAATTGCTCTTTTTATTTTGCAGTTAAAAAATCAGTTATCATTGATTATTCTAGAATAGCCTCCTGTCAAATATTAAAAGAAGCTAAAAGTTCACCGTAGGGCAAGCTGTAACTTTTGGTATGTCTTCGTACATTGCAAAGAAATTCATGTTGTTCTAAGTTTGTAGCTGTTTGTTACATTTCCCCATATACATTAATACAATAATATAATAATGTGACCTGTTCCATTTTAACAACATATTGAGTACGTTTAGGGAGATGAAAAGGCCGCTGTTTCTAACCAATTGAAAACGTTTTGATGCATTATTCCTTTGACATAACAAAAGGCCAACCTAGAGCAACTGCAGAAAAAGCATGCATTTTTTCTGCTTTTTCAGAAGCCTTGACGAGTAAAACAATGAGAACAATACATTTAGCAGTTTAGCGTAGGACCAGGCATGAGTTGTGATGATTGTGTGCCTGAATTGTGTTGATTGAGTTGAAATCGAGTTTAAGTGTTTCAAATCGAACCTATTTATGAAAAGATATGCATAGATAGAAATTGTAAATGGCAAAGCAGTCCAGTAAGAGCCATACACATTCAAAAACATGCAGAATAGCTTAATAAAAACGTAATTAAAATTCCAATCGTATTCCTTAAACAAGTACTTGATATAACAAACCATTCGCGTGTAAATGTCATGATTTATGAGTGCAACAAGTTAAAGGTTTGAATTTAAAGAAATGCAAATTTACACTGGTAAATCAATTTACTCAGTTAACATAGCACCCATATAGCAAAGTATACAAAGGTGTTAATGTGGACACAGGGGCGGGGAGTAGGAGGTCCCAGTGAGGGGATTGTATGCATGGTTGGTAAAAGCCTACAAACTCACGAGTTGTTGGGTAATGACAACCGTTTGAAGGCACATTCCTCATCCTGCATACAATCAGAGATTTGCTCCTGTTAAGAAGGAAATGAATTGTATTTGGGGTGGAAATGGGGAAGACACACTACCAAAACAGATGGTGTTGTAACGGACAGGCCTTCTCCATAAGAAAAATATTTTCTGTGTGAGGATTAAAAAGTTTGCAAATTCACTTTTAGGAGTTGCTTTCAATTGCAAATGTGCACCAAATACAAATAAGCATATGCAAATTTGCATACATTTAAACTCCTTGGATATTTTGATAATTTCCCCCAAAAATTAAACGTTCTCCAAACATGGGAGCAATGGAAGGAAGTAGATGTACCTTTTTATAAGGTCATAGGCATTTTCACTTGCATCCTGAACATGAGTGTCCTGGGGAGCATCTTCCTAGATGAAACTTCCAGTTGACTAATTAAATCTCATTTCCAGGGGTTGCAGTTTTGATTAGACAGATGAATGCACGATAGACACTCCAAACTTAGTCACCATGCTATTGGTGGGGGTTGTGAAATATCTGCCCCAAGCAGAAGTCCAGTGTTGAACAGCAAGATTCACAAGCTTTCTAAAGGCTTCACTCCATAATTGTTTCATGATCAGTTGGCCCTAGAACTGACCATAGATGAACTAGTAACATTTGCACACTTCACAAGAGAAGTGTTAAAACATCCACATCGAATGTTTATAAAATGCCACATGGGGTCACTAAACACCACAGGTATACCACTCTTCTCCTCTTGCCCAACACTACAGCCACCGTAATTTGCTTTGTACATTTGCTATATGCCATAGAAAAATGTTTTCAGTTGTTCTGTATGCCCTGACACTTGCATGTGTTAATATTTAATAGGCAGAGGTGAGAAAAATGATGGCAGGGAAGAGAAAAAGACAAGACGGATTTTAAAATAGCAATCTGAACTGGAATGTGAAAAGAGCATAGCACGGTAAAAGACGAGGTCAATGATAAAGTATTCTGGTGTAAGCTTGGCCACAGGATCCAGTAAGGGTACAAATAAGCATAAAACTTAAAAGGGAGTTGGAATAATTTGCCAGCCATTGTCAAAACAGTAGTTTGTCAGCTTAAAATACATTTCAATATTCTTTCCTTGAGACGTTTTAGCAAACATATTAAACAAAGTAATCTATAATTTTGTCCTTTAAAAGATCTATTTTAAGAAAATACATTTGCAGTGTTTCTGCTAGCACAACTGAACACATTGATTAAAAGTATATTAAGGTATGTCACCTTTAAAAAAACACATTTACTTAGACCTACATTTACAATGCATTACTGTTTACATTGCATGCCTTTACGAGGCATAAGGTAAATTGTTTGGAATAACCTTAAAAATTTTAAAAACATTTAAAGGGGGGGTCATTAAGTAGATTTACCACCCCCAAATTGAAAGACTTTTGGTTTAAGGCAAAGGAAAAAAATCATTAAGGAGGGGGGAGTTTTGAGGGAGGGGTTACCCCTCAAAAATGAATTGAGGGAATTTTAGATTTTGAGACTATAGGCTGGACAGTTTCCAACCCTTTACCTTGCAGCAAATTCAGCAAGTGCTTGCTAGAGCCAAATCTGGATCTCCAACTGATCTGTGTCCGCCTAGGTGTATAGCTCTATTGGCCAGTCAGCTTGCCCCTGCTGTAAGCCTGCTATTCGATACCTCTATAGAATCAGGTATTATTCCTCCAGCATGGAAATCAGCATAGATTATCCCAATTAAATAAAAGAACAACATGGAAAACATGAATCCTTTCAAATTACAGACCAATTTCCCTACTCCCTCTCTTAGGTAACCTGCTCAAAGGCTTAGTCAACAAACAACTGACTAAGTATCTTGAAGCTAATCAGATCTTGAACCCTTAACAATCAGGTTTCAGAGCCGAGCATAGCACCGAATCAATCTTGGTTCCCGTAACCGATATCATTAGGTGCTCACTGTATTCAGATGTTCCAGCCATGCTCGTGCTCTTCGACTTATCTGCTGCATTTGACACAGTGTCCCATACCAAGTTACTCTTACGATTACAAGAGAATGGAATTATGGCGTTGGCTCTAGCCTGACTCCAGTACTTTTTGAAAGACAGAAGGCAATGTATCTCGCTGGGAACATTTAAATCCATACCCAGGCTAGCTGATAAAGGTAGATTTTGAGGGGTAAAAAAACAAAATTAAAAAAAACCTCCTTTTTGTGCTATCTGTTTCAAAAATAGGTCTGGTATTTATTTATTATGGTGTGGGAAATTATATTATTTTGGGTAAAGAGATGTAGAATTTATGTTTAGCTATTTTAATTTGAGAACATACCTTCTTAGCAGTAGGCTGTTATGATCATACAGGGAAAGGGTAGAAAGTAATCTAATTTTGGGCAGTAAGTTGTAAAAAAAGGGTGTCCATGGTCATTTTTTGGAGTGCAGGTATTTATATATTTTTTAGGGTGCAGAGCTATAACGGTATTTGTTTAATATTTTAATCTGAGAATAGAACTTTTAAGGAGTGGGGTGTTAGGATTGCAGGGGGTAAAGGTAGGCCTTAAAAAAAAAGGAGGGCTCCCATATTAAAAGACTTTTGGTTGTGCAAAAGGAAATAATAATTAGCGTGTAGGCGTTGGGGGGTTTACAACTAACTATTAACTGAGATAATTTTATGTTTTGAGGGTGAAAATGTGGCATTTTGTATATTTTATGTGTTTTGTGGTCATTATTTTAAAAAAAGGGACTGGGTGTTTTTTTTAAAACATAATTTTATTGTTGACAGCCAAGACAAGGAGAATGCCTCACAGGGCACCCAATGTACGCATAGAAGATGACAAATATGGATATCAACGTTTTCGACAATGACATGATATTGGTAATAAGTTGCAAAAAGAGATAATAACTGAAAAACAGATAACTGCGCCACATTGCCTCTGTTTGACAAGTAGAGATGTCTCACATATATGGAGAGTCTTTGCCACCTGTAGCCACATCCAGCATGTGTACTACGCATATTCCAGTCCGCTGGATTCATAACAATGGTTCTGCAATATCAGACGGGGGAAGGAGGCTCCAGATATAATCCCCTATAGTCAGCCCACCTTTTCTAGATTTTGTAATGCTTCCGAGGGCACCCCCTCACTTCAAAGACCGGGATTTCCAAGCCCATACAAAAGTCCAAACCCTTTTTCCATACCCCGATCAATGGTGGGGGTTCATCTTTCCAGGCTCGGGCAATGTCCCTCTTCGCCAATGTGAGGCCTAAAAATAAGAGGTGACGCTTGTACCTGTTGCCACCCAGGTCCTCTGTAATATGTAGCATGGCTAGCCTCGGGGAGGAGGGAACGTCCCACCCTAAAACCTCAGATAGACATGCAAACACTCCCCTCCAGAACCTCGACAGTGTAGGGCAGGACCACACAGTATGTAGGAAGGTACCCTCCATAGACCCACAGCGTAGACAATGCGGAGATGCAATTAGCCCAGCACGCCACAGTCTGTGTCTGGTATAATAGGCTCTATGTAAATACTTAAACTGGATAAGACGCAGGCGGGCCTCGATTACCGCACTGCGTGGAGACTCCAGGGCCTCCACCCAGTCGTCTTCCTCTAAGGGACCCAGATCCTGCTGCCATGCCTCTCTGGTTTTATGTAAAGTGGTAGGTGTGTTATTGATAAGTGTACAGTATATTTTGGTTATCTTATGGTCTCCCAATTCACCCATAAAGACTTTAGCCTCAACGGGGTTAAATTCGGGTATCTTTGTTAGGTGGGATATGTATGGGGTAAAAGCGTGTCTGAATTGTAGATAACCGTAGAATTGCGTGCGGGGCATATCATATTCCGTTTGTAGGTCAAGAAAGGACTTGAGGGTGCAACCAGGGACAACAGCCCCCACCGTGTCTATCCCAATGGCTCCCCAACCCCGAAAGCCGGGCAATCGCCAGCTGTGGCAGCTGCCCGTTGTCCCACAATGGAGTTTCCCCGGTGAGTCTCCCCCACCAACCCATCTGGCGGAGCGCAGACTTCCAGATCCTGAAGATCGTGACGGTGGCAGGCGGTAGCTCCTTAAGCAGCGCCGCCGAATAGAGAACCATGTGGAGGGCATTGTCTCCTAGCAGCCAACGCTCCACGGCATACGCCGGGTCTCCACGATCACCATACCACCAGTCATTGAGGACGAGGAGGTGTGAGGCCATGTAGTACGCGTGAATGTCTGGGGTAGCCACTCCACCGGAGTAAGTAGACTGGAAGCAGGTCCTCAGCGCAACTCGCGATGCACCACACCCCCAGAGAAAGTGGGCGAGAATAGCATTTAATTGGTGAAACCACGTCGGCTTGATTGGATAGGGGTGATTCTGCAATTGATAAAGAAGACGGGGTAGGGTAACCATTTTAAAAATGGCAGACCTGCCAAAGAGAGACAGGGGCATGTGAGACCACACGCGCGTCTGGCGAGGTTCTTGTTCCATGCCAACGTCTGAGATGCTGAGAGAAAGACGCCCAAGTACTTAAAGCCACCTGGGACCACCACTACCTCCCGCGACCAGTCGCCCAGCCGATCTCCGCCCCGCAGTGGCCAAAGAAAGGATTTTCCCTGATTCATGTATAGGCCGGAGGTCTTGCCAAAGATTTGCATAATGCGAAGAAGGCATGGACCAGTCTGGTCGAGATTCATGAGAAAAAACAAAACGTTGTCCGCATAGAGTGCTATGCGATCAGAAACTCCCGGTGCCCATTCGAAATCGGGCATCTGCGCGTATATTCGAATCCAGGCTGCCAATGGCTCCATGGCGAGCACAAAAAGGTAAGGTGAGAGTGAACAGCCCTGGCGCGTTCCCCGCCCGATAGGCAAGTGTCTGGAAGCCGAGTCGGCCACCCAAACCGAAGCGGTTATGTCTGTATACAGTAGGCGAATAAGATTCAATAGCCGGGGACCAATGTTTAGACGGCCGAGCAAGGCAAATAGATACGTCCAGCTAAGGGAGTCGAAGGCCTTATTCATGTCCGCCAGGAGGGGCGCGGCGGGGCCTCCAAGTCTATCGACCGCGGCTGTAGCATTATGTGCACGCCTGATATTATGCCACGTAGCATGTCCGGGCATAAAGCCTGCCTGGTCCAGGTGGACCAAATCCGTAATGTGTGGGACAAAGCGATTGGCAATCACCTTGGGCAAAAGTTTGGCTTCCACATTGAGTAAAGAGATCGGGCGGTAGGATGAATATTGTTCCGGAGGGCGACCCGGCTTCAAGAACACAACAATTTTGGCATGCCGTCAGTCCGGCGGGAGACCACTACTCTCCACGTAAGCCTCAAGAGCCGCTAGGTAAGGTTTTAACAGTTGCGGGTGATAGGCCCGATTCACAGAACTAACTTACGACAAAATCCTAAACTTACTACCATTTTGGTATTCACAGAATGAACTTACTCATTTTGGTATTCACAGAATGAACTTACTCATTTTGGTATTCACAGAAGGCACTTACTCATTTTGGCATTCACAGAAGGCACTTACACATTTTGTGTAACTTACACATTTTGTGTAACTTACTCATTTTGTGTAACTTACACATTTTGTGTAACTTACTCATTTTGTGTAACTTACACATTTTGGTATTCACAGAAGGCACTTACTCATTGATGAGTAAGTGCCTTCTGTGAATACCAAAATGAGTAAGTTCATTCTGTGAATACCAACATGGTAGTAAGTTCATTCTGTGAATACCAAAATGGTAGTAAGTTCATTCTGTGAATACCAAAATGAGTAAGTTCATTCTGTGAATACCAAAATGGTAGTAAGTTCATTCTGTGAATACCAAAATGAGTAAGTTTATTCTGTGAATACCAAAATGGTAGTAAGTTTAGGATTTTGTCGTAAGTTAGTTCTGTGAATCAGGCCCTACTTTTCTGGAAAAACTCGCACGGGAAGCCATTCGGGCCCGACGCCTTTCCCGCTTGCATACCAAGCAGCGCAGTCAGCAGTTCTTCTATCGACAAGGGAGCATCCAACGTGTCCCGCACCTCATCGGATAAGGCTCGAGGGGGAAAATCATTCTATAAATTTCTGAATGAGTGCCACGGGCAGAGCTTCATGGGGAGTGTACAAGTCCGCAAAATATGAGGCAAAGCAGTCAGCAATGGCGGATGCGTCCATAAGAGTGGTCTCATCGGGGCCGCGTATGCACGGGAGTGTCTGAGGGCACAGCGTCTGTTGACACAGACGATGCAGCAAGGGACTAGATTTGTCCCCCCACTGGTATATCCGGCTACGAGTGGCGAGCCAGTATAGCTGGGCTTCGTCTAAGAGCTCTCTGGCATACGTCTGCTGTACATTCAACAGTTGTCTGTGCGCAACGCTTCCCTCTGAGCCCCTACCCGCGCATCTCAGGTCAAGCAACTGGGCCTCAATTTGTATTAATTTGTTGCGCCGCTGTCGGCGTTTCGCAGTACAAAAGGCAATATCTGCTCCCCTAAGAGTGGGCTTCATCGCCTCCCATAGAATAGCTGATGAGTCCACCATGCCTGTGTTTAATAACAGATAGTCTGCGAGAGATGTATGGATATGAGCTCTATATTTATCGTCACGTAGCAGCCACGGTGACAAGCGCCACCGAAACTGGGAGCGCCTGGGATCCAGAGACAAGAAAAGGAACACCGGGGAATGATCCGATAAGCCCCTGGGTAGAATGTCGGCTGCAGGGTGTTTATTTTTTGGGGATATGGGTATTTAAAGCAATATTTAATAAGATGTTGAACTGGATAATTCATTTTTGAATATTTGTACTGAGAATATAAACTTAAACTTTTAGAACCAGGACATTAAGCTTGCAGGGCTAAGGGTGTGGAGTAATTGTATTTTGGGCTAATTATTGAAAAAAGGGGTATTTATTTTTTGCGGTTTGAGCATTTATTATGTTTAGAGTGGAATGCTGTAACATTAATTTTTAAATATTTTAATCTGAAAACATGTTGTTTTAGGCTTGGGAGGTTAGTGTTACAAGTGGTGAAGGGAGTAATTTGATTTTGGTGTAGATATTTTTTTTAAAAGCAGTGGGAGTGCATATTTTTTAGGGTGTGGGTATTGATTGTTTTTAAAAACTGTTACTTAAACATGACATGTTAAGACATTAAAAAACTAATTAACAATGCCAATTTAAAACATATTAATAAACACACATGTTTCTTTAAAAAATATTAACACTAAAGAAAAAATACATTTAAAGTTAAAATAACTTATTGACATACCCAATTATTTATAAAGTAATAATAATTGATTTACAATGTTTTACAAATATTATATAATTAATCATATTTCTTTAATCTATTTACAGAAGTTCTCACACTATTCCATTTATTCCTGTCTTTTTTCTATTTTTATGGCGACCACTTATTTACATCCTCCTGGTTTTGTGTCAGTCTCGACAAACAGTGGAGGTTTGAGGTGAAAGAAGCCTGGTTGCAGAGGTAGGGGAAAGATAAGAATATTTTGAAATTTATATTTTTAAAAGCAAATAGTATAGCACATTTACTGTAGGTAATGTTTAAGAGAGTTTGCTAGGAAGTGAGAATAGAATGTTATGTTAACATTTAACTTTTACATCCTTGCACAGATCATTGGACTTAATGAATTTTCGGACGCATGCCTTATTTTTTTAATGGTAGCTTTGTAAGTTTTGGGTAATATGGACTGTTTTACTCACCAACACATATAGAAAAATGTTTAAAGTGTTAAATATTGTTTCATTGTTTAGATTTTTTCGGATTTTGGTGCTAAGGGGGTAACAAATTGAATGCTCATTTTAAACCCCCCTTCACTTATTTCCCTTGTTCGAATTTTTTTTTCTTCTTTTGGACTTGTATTTTGAGTGTTTGGCCATATTCCTTTTTACAGCTTTTTAGGATTGTTGGGATTTGTATGGACATTTCTATTGTGCACTCACTGTTTATTTGTTACATTGCAGGATATTCTGGAGACTTTTTTATTAATAAAATGTAATTAATTTTTCAATTATTTTGCATGGTTTGTATATTGATTGATGATTACTGCTATGAACTCTATGAGTAATTGTGGGATCCATTTTTTTTTAGAAATTCTGGGTTGTAGCCTGCCCGTAAATGATTGGACCTGTCTCATTCCCTGGGAACTTTGATCCTTTTTTAAAATTTCCACGAAATTATAGAAATTATAGAAATTATGATGGGATTTTCCTCTGGAGGTTGAGAATGAATTATGCCAGCCCCAAAGGATTATTAGTCTTTGCTTCATCCTCTAAGCAGGTTGTGTATTAGTCCTACCAATCATTTGGAAAGTACTGTGCTTTTCAGTTACCGGACCGACTTAGATAGCCAATCAACGTATCTTTCAAATAGTTTAGGTGGGGGGCAACTTTTAATATTTGTACTGTAAAAGTCCCCTATGCTTCTAGGTGGGGTAAAGGCTAATGTGGTTAATTTTTTTAAATTTTATTCTGTAGTTTGCTATCAGTCATGTTGTTAGAAATGGGGGTCTCTAGTTGGCAAGGGCTTGCACCTCTGTCCAAGTAGGGACCCTTCTTCCTAGTCAGGGTAAGGGAGTTACACTCCTAAAATAACCCCTGCTCACCCCCTTGGTAGCTTGGCACGAGCAGTCAGGCTTATTCTAGAGGCAGTGTGTAAAGCATTTGCACATAACCAACAGTAATACAGTGTAAGCACTACAAACTGACACCACACCAGTTTAGAAAAATATCCAATATTTTTATATACTTTAAAACAAGACCAAATACGATAAAAATCCACAGTACAGTACTTTAAAAATCTTCTGTTATCAAAATGTCCTTAAAACCAGTTCCTTGATGTCGATAGCTCCGTCCAGGGCTATCACGGCGTCGTGAACAAACAAATCCAAACAGTTCTGGCTGACCGCGGCGTCGCGGGTCAGCTACGGTGTCGGGAAGACCCGCAAACTGTACCTTTCAGAAATGCAGGGCTTCCGAACACACGGTGTCCGCAGGCGTCGGTTCCGGAGGACGGTGCGTCGTCGTCGGGGCCCTCGAAGTCACACGCGTTGCAGATCGATCTCCTCTCTGTTGAAGTCAGGAGCACTGGCGTCGGCCGGCGTCGAGTGCTGCGGTGCGAAGTGCAGCGGTGCGGCGTGCGGTGCCCTCAGGTCGCGGTGCGAGCAGCGGCTCGGTGGCGGCATCGGATGGCGTCGTCGGTGAGACCAGGGTCGCGGTGTGAGATGAAGGCGGTGCTCGTCACGGTGCTGGCAGGCCACGGTGAAGCAGCGTCGTCGTCGTTGCTGAAGCGCTGTCGTCGGCTGACGAACTTGGAGTCGATGGCACCGGCGTCGGTGAGCCAAGGCTGCGGTGCGGGATGAGGGCGGTGCGTCGTGTAACTTACGAGCGGGCCCCAGAACCACGGTGCAAGCAGCGGCGTCGAGTCTGGCGTGGAGCGGCGTCGTCGGGGATACCACAGCGTCGTCGTGAAGCGAGGCGGTGCGAAGTGCGGTGCCCACAGGTCGCGGTGCGAGCAGCGGCTCGGTGGCGGCATCAGCAGGCGTCGTCGGTGGGGCGTTGCGGCGGTGCCCTCTGCGGTGCCTTCAGGACACGGCGTCGGCAGCGGCGTCGTAGACGGCGTCGGGCTTGAAGTCTTTGCTGTTCCTGAGACTTCTTGAACAGGGGGCAAGCTCTACCTCAAGCCCTTGGAGACACTCACAAAGTAGATTGCAGAAAGTTCAGTTCCAGTGCTTTCACTGCCCAAGACAGAAGCAGCCACTGCAGGCCAACACAGCAAAGCACACAGCAAAGTGGTAGTTCCTCCTCACAGCTTCTCCAGCTCTTCTTCTTGGCAGTCTTCTTGATCCCAAAGAGTTCCAATTTTCTGGGGTTTGGGTCCCCCTTTTATCCTCAATTTCTCTTTGTTCTCTGAAGGTAGAGAGGCCTTTGCCTAGTCCAAACCAGTTCTGGTCAGTCCTGGAGCACTTTGTTGACAAGTCTCCTTCTTTCCTTTCACAGTGCAGGCCAGGGACATCAGACGCACCACAGGAGGTGGAGCCAGCATTGTGGAGGGAAGGCCCAGCCCTATTCAGGTCCCAGGTGCATCTCCTCCCACCCATCTACATGTAGATCTTGCTATTCAGCCCTGTGCTGACTCACCCTGTCTCCTGGCATCCCCCAGCCCCTGTCACTCACACTCCAGACAAGGAATACACAACCTAGCAGAGGCAGGCTTGGATGGTTAGACAAGAAACTACCCACTTTCTAAAAGGGGTATTTTCAAACACAGAATGTTAAAACCAACTTCACTAAAAGATGCATTTTATCATTCTGAGTCCAGGCATACTAAACTCGAATTTCTACCATGTTCCCTGGGTCAGTTAGGATTATAAGCTGTAATAATCAGAACTGCCCATTCTGGTCTATGGGGAACAGGTAGCCTTGCAATAGTGAAAAACGAAATAGGCTGTAATTCACTATCAGGATATGCCACACACACCAGGGCATGTCCTACCTTTCACATACAATGCACCCTGCCCACAGGGGTACCTTGGGCCTACCTTAGGGGTGACTAACATGTAGAAAAGGGAAGGTTTAGGGACTTGCAAGTGTGTGCACTTGCCAAGTCGACATGGCAGCCCCAGGCTGCACACAGGCTCTGCAATGGCAGGCCAGAGTTACACTTTACGGGCTGTTTGCGTGGGTGGCACAATCCAGTGCTGCAGCCCACCAACAGCATTTGATCTATAGGCCCTGGCACTCACAGTGCACTTTACAAGGGACTGACAAATAAATCAAATAGGCCAATCATGGAAACACCAATCCATAACACATTTTATACAGGAGCACTTGCACTTTCCCACTGGACAGCAGTGAGGAAAGTGCGCAGAATCATTACACCAGCAAAAACAGAGTCAAAACCAGGAGGTCAGAAAGCAAAAAGTCAGGGGAAACACGCCAAAAGATGCCAAGTCTAACACATGTTCCCTCCAGCTGAAAGTAGGGAGAACTACCCAACCCCATTGGAGTTCTCTTCACTAAGGCGGAAGAACCTGGACAGACCATCTGCGTTGGCGGGTTCTGTACCAGGACGGTGTTCCACCATAAAGTCCATTCCCTGTAGCGAGATGGACCACCTCAGCAGTTTTGGATTCTCATCCCTCATTTGCATCAACCATCTGAGGGGCCTGTGGTCTGTCTGAACCCAGAAGTGAGTCCCAAACAGGTATGGTCTCAGCTTCTTCAGTGCCCAGACCACAGCAAAAGCTTCCCTTTCTATGGCACTCCACCTCTGTTCCCTGGGGAGTAGTCTCCTGCTAAGGAAGACTACAGGCTGATCCAGGCCCTCTTCGTTCAGTTGTGAGAGCACCGCTCCCACACCATGCTCTGAAGCGTCCGTCTGCACGACGAATTCTTTGGAGAAGTCAGGTGCCTTGAGCACAGGCGCCGTGCACATGGCTGCCTTCAGGGCATCAAAAGCTTTCTGGCAGGACTCAGTCTAGATCACTTTCCTGGGCTGCTTCTTCAAAGTCAGCTCTGTTAAGGGGGCAACGATGGTGCCGTAGCCCTTAACAAATCTCCTATAGTAGCCGGTGAGACCTAAGAAGGCTCTCACCTCTGTCTGGGTCTTGGAGGGCTCCCAAGCCAGAATGGTGTCAATCTTGGGTTGTAGGGGCGCCACCTGGCCGCTTTCTATCTGGTGTCCCAAGTACACCACAGAACCCTGCCCGATCTGGCACTTACTGGCCTTGATCGTGAGGCCTGCACCTTGCAGAGCCCTCAACACTTTCTCAAGGTGCTGTAAATGTTCTTCCCAGCTGGAACTGAACACAGCAATGTCATCCAGGTAGGTGGCACTGAAATCCTCCAGTCCAGCCAACACCTGATTGACCAACCTCTGAAAGGTGGCAGGGGCATTCTTCAACCCAAAGGGCATCACCCGGAATTGGTAATGACCTTCTGGGGTTGAGAATGCTGATCTCTCCTTGGCCCCATCGGTTAAGGCAATCTGCCAGTACCCAGACGTTAAATCAAACGTGCTGAGGAACCGGGCAGCTCCCAACCAATCAATGAGCTCATCAGCTCTGGGGACGGGGTGTGCATCAGTCCCGGTGACGGCATTGAGCCCACGGTAGTCCACAGAAAACCGCAGTTCTGGAGTGGCACCGGGTGCAGCAGCCTTCGGGACCAAGACCACTGGGCTGGCCCAAGGACTGTTGGAGGGCTCAATCACCCCTAACACCAACATCTTAGAGACCTCCTCCTTGATGCTGGCCCTGACCCGGTCAGTCAACCTGTAAATCTTGTGCTTCACAGGAGGGCTGTCACCAGTGTCCACGTCATGGGTACACCAGTGAGTAACACCGGGGGTCAGAGAGAACAGTGGGGCGAACTGTCCCAACAACTGGTGACAGTCCCCCTGCTGCTCCTGAGTCAGAGTAGGGGAGAGGATCACACCATCTACTGACCCATCATGCTCCTTGGTAGACAGGAGGTCAGGGAGAGGCTCACTCTCCTCTTCCACCCCATCATCTGTCGCCAAGAGCATACTCACTTCGGACCTCTCGAAGTGGGGCTTGAGGCGGTTCATGTGCAGGATCCTCAAAGGGTTCCTTGGAGCCTTCAAATCCACCAGGTAGGTGAAGTCACTTTTGCACTCCACCACCTCATATGGCCCAGTCCACTTGTCCTGCAAGGCACAAGGTTCCACTGGGGCCATGACCCACACTTTTTGCCCAGGTTGAAATTCGATCAGAGTGGCATTCTGGTCATACCACCTCTTCATTTCTTCCTGGCTTGCTTCCAGGTTCGCCTGAGCGAGTTTCCTGAAGTGGGCAGTTTGGTTTCTAAAGGCCAGCATGTAACTAAACACATCCTGGGGAGTTTTCCTGGGAGCTGCCTCCCAGCCTTCCTTTACCAAACTCAGAGGTCCTCTGACAGGGTGGCCATACAGGAGCTCAAAGGGGCTGTACCCAAGAGACTTCTGAGGCACCTCCCTGTATGCGAAGAGCAGGCATGGCAAGAGGACGTCCCACTTATGCCTCATGGGTTCTGTTAGACCCTTGATCATGCCTTTCAAGGTCTGGTTGAATCTCTCCACCAGACCGTTTCCTTGTGGGTGGTAAGGAGTGGTGAACTTGTAGGTTACACCACACTCCTTCCACAGGGATGTCATATACTTGGATATGAAATTGGTCCCCCTGTCAGAAACCACCTCTCTGGGGAAGCCCACACGGGAAAAGATCCCCATTAACGCCCGGCCCACCACTGGCGCCGTCGTTGTCCTGAGAGGGATTGCCTCCGGGTACCGGGTGGCATGGTCCACCAAGACCAGGATGTACCTGTTGCCCATGGCTGTCTTGGGATCCAGTGGCCCCACAATATCCATCCCTACCCTTTCAAAGTGTGTTCCAACAACAGGAAAAGGTTGGAGAGGAGCTTTGACCTTCCTCCCACTCTTACCACTTGCCTGGCAAGTCTGGCAAGACCTACAGTGTGCATCTGACTGCCTTCGCATTTGGGGCCAAAAGAAGTGGGTGACAAGCCTGTCAAAGGTCTTGTCCTGCCCCAAATGTCCTGCCAAAGGCACGTCATGAGCCAGACCCAATAGGAAGGTCCTGAAGCGCTGGGGTACCACCAGCACACAGGCTGACCCAGGCTCAGCAACCTTAGGCTCACTGTATAGGAGACCATTCTCCCAGTAGATCAGATGTGACCCAGACTGATTACCAGCTGCCTGGTCTGCAGCCTGCCGCCGCAGACCCTCCAGAGTAGGGCACTCGTTCTGCTCCCTGCAGAACTCCTCCCTGGTGGGACCCCCTTCTTGCTGCCAATGGGTCAGCTCAGAGATGTCTCCCAGTTCGGATACCTGCTCCCCTGTAGGCACCGGGGCGTCCCCCTCGAGGTACGCCTCCTCCCGGTCCGTGGGAACTTTGGGGGCCGGTTTCCCGTGCCCCCTGCCCTTCCTCTTGGCAGGGACTTGGGCCACTGTTCCAGGCTCCAAGTCCTCTTGATCACCCTTCCTGGCTGCCATTGACCGAGTAGACACGCATGCCCACTCTGGCAACCCAAGCATCTCCAAGTGAGACCTGAGCTCAACATCCTTCCATAAGGACTGCTCCAGGTCGTTACCTAGCAGACAATCTACAGGCATGGTAGGGCTCATAACCACCCTCAAGGGACCTGAGACCCCCCATTCAAAGGGAACCTGCGCCACCATACACTGGCGCTCAGAGTTGTCTACAGCAACTACTTGGTGGAATGCCCCTGGGACTACCTGCTTCTCAGAGACCAGGTGACACCGGACTGAGGTCACACTGGCTCCAGTATCTCTGAGAGCCTCTACCCTGTTCCCATTGATGGTCACCCAGGTGCTATATTTCTTTGTGTTAGGGGGCACCTGGTTTCCTGGGACCATCTCACTGTCCCCTAGTGAGACAAGGGTCACCCCTCCTCCCCAAGCGCTACACTAGCCAACACTTTGGACTGTCCACCGGTGGGTGGCTGTGTCCCCTTTGGGCACTTGGGGTCCCCCTTAAAGTGACCTACCTGGTCACATGCATAACACTTGCGGGGGCCGGTCTCAACAGGCTTCCCTGTAGAGACCCCTTTCTTCTTATCACCGGGGGGCTGGGAACCTTTACCCTGGGTACTAGTTTGGGGCCCTTTAGAGAACTCCTGTGCTTTACCCTTGTCCCCCCGCCTTTCTGCTGGGGACCCTGCCCACCTTTGGCTGAGTCTCCCCCAAACGCTTTCTTGTGGACCCTGGTACTCACCCAGCGGTCCGCCTCCATAGCAAGCTTCCTGGGGTCAGTTAGCTTACTATCAACTAGGTGCTGGCGCAGATCTGCAAAACATAGACTAGACAAGTGCTCCCATGCAATCAAATTGTAGAGCCCCTGAAAATCTGTTACATTACTGCCCTTCACCCAACCATCCAGTGACCTACAGAACATATCCACACATTCCAACCAAGTGTTGGCCTCAGACTTTTTACTGGACCTAAACTGATCCCTGTACTTCTCAGATGTGAGCCCATATCTAGTGAGGAGAGTGTCTTTCATGTCAGCATAGGTGAGGTCCTGCCCCTTACCCAAAGTATCCCTAGCTTCCTCTGGAAAGAGAGGCCACAACCCCGCTCCCCAGTTCCTCTCAGGGACCCCATTCATATGAATAGACGACTCGTACCCTTGAAACCACCTTTGTATGTCATCACCCTTTTTGTACACTTTACCTACATTCTTGGGGATGTGTACAATCCTGTCTGTGTGTGCTGAAGAATTGCTGCCACCATCTGAACCGGATCTACTCTTTAGCTCCAGCTCCTTGATCATTCTCTCATGATCTAGTATAATTTTCCTTTCCTCCATGGCTATTCTTTTCTCTTCCCTCTCACTTTCTATTCTGAGTTTCTCCAATTTAAACCTCCTTATTTCCCGCCTGTCCTCCAGCTCCTCTGGGGACAAACTACTGCTGCCTGGCCTGGAGGGTTCCCCCCCTCCCAAAAGCACATCCACCCTAGGAACAGGCTCCTCCACCTCTCCATTGAGATCACCAGATTGCCCACTGGCACCTCTGGCTGCTACCGGGCCCTCAGCACCTTTTGTAGCTCATCCTTCCTGGTGAGGCCTCTGACCTGGACTTTCAGGTTCTTGCAAATCGATTTTAACTCCTTGACATTGTAGGCTTCCAATCGATCCTCCTCAAAGGCAATTTCTACTGATGCAATTGATGATACTATAGATTCAGGCATGTTGAAGTAGCAAGTTCAAACTGGCAAGATCAAAAATAGGCCAAAAAGAACCTGTAAGTGGTACCTAATGGTCTGCGATATGGTAGTAGTGCACACCAATCACTGTAAGTCAAGTGCAAACACAAGTCCTATCCTCACCGCTGACAACCAATGTTAGAAATGGGGGTCTCTAGTTGGCAAGGGCTTGCACCTCTGTCCAAGTAGAGACCCTTCTTCCTAGTCAGGGTAAGGGAGTTACACTCCTAAAATAACCCCTGCTCACCCCCTTGGTAGCTTGGCACGAGCAGTCAGGCTTATTCTAGAGGCAGTGTGTAAAGCATATGCACATAACCAACAGTAATAGAGTGTAAGCACTACAAACTGACACCACACCAGTTTAGAAAAATATCCAATATTTTTATATACTTTAAAACAAGACCAAATACGATAAAAATCCACAGTACAGTACCTTAAAAATCTTCTGTTATCAAAATGTCCTTAAAACCAGTTCCTTGATGTCGATAGCTCCGTCCAGGGCTATCACGGCGTCATGAACAAACAAATCCAAACAGTTCTGGCTGACAGCGGCGTCGCGGGTCAGCTACGGTGTCGGGAAGACCCGCAAACAGTACCTTTCAGAAATGCAGGGCGTCGATGACCTCGCGGTGAGCTTCCGAACACACGGCGTCCGCAGGCGTCAGTTCCGGAGGTCGGTGCGTCGTCGTCGGGGCCCTCGAAGTCACACGCGTTGCAGATCGATCTCCTCTCTGTTGAAGTCAGGAGCGCTGGTGTCGGCCGGCATCGGGTGCTGCGGTGCGAAGTGCAGCGGTGCGGCGTGCGGTGCCCTCAGGTCGCGGTGCGAGCAGCGGCTTGGTGGCGGCGTCGGATGGTGTCGTCGGTGAGACCAGGGTCGCGGTGTGAGATGAAGGCGGTGCTCGTCACGGTGCTGGCAGGCCACGGTGCAGCAGCGGCGTCGTCGTTGCTGAAGCGCTGTCGTCGGCGGACGAACTTGGAGTCGATGGCACCGGCGCCGGTGGGCCAAGGCTGCGGTGCGGGATGAGGGCGGTGCATCGTGTAACTTACGAGCAGTGCCCCCGAACCACGGTGCAAGCAGCGGCGTCGAGTCCAGCGTGGAGCGGCGGCGTCGGGGATACCACTGCGTCGTCGTGAAGCGAGGCGGTGCGAAGTGCGGTGCCCACAGGTCGCGGTGCGAGCAGCGGCTCGGTGGCGGCGTCAGCAGGCATCGTCGGTGAGACCAGGGTCGCGGTGCGGCATTGCGGCGGTGCCCTCTGCGGTGCCTTCAGGACACGGCGTCGGCAGCGGCGTCGTAGACGGCGTCAGGCTTGAAGTCTTTGCTGTTCCTGAGACTTCTTGAACAGGGGGCAAGCTCTACCTCAAGCCTTTGGAGACACTCACAAAGTAGATTGCAGAAAGTTCAGTTCCAGTCCTTTCACTGCCCAAGACAGAAGCAGCCACTGCAGGCCAACACAGCAAAGCACACAGCAAAGTGGTAGTTCCTCCTCACAGCTTCTCCAGCTCTTCTTCTTGGCAGTCTTCTTGATCCCAAAGAGTTCCAATTTTCTGGGGTTTGGGTCCCCCTTTATCCTCAATTTCTCTCTGTTCTCTGAAGGCAGAGAGGCCTTTGCCTAGTCCAAACCAGTTCTGGTCAGTCCTGGAGCACTTTGTTGACAAGTCTCCTTCTTTCCTTTCACAGTGCAGGCCAGGGACATCAGACGCACCACAGGAGGTAGAGCCAGCATTGTGGAGGGAAGGTCCAGCCCTATTCAGGTCCCAGGTGCATCTCCTCCCACCCATCTACATGTAGATCTTGCTATTCAGCCCTGTGCTGGCTCACCCTGTCTCCTGGCATCCCCCAGCCCCTGTCACTCACACTCCAGACAAGGAATACACAACCTAGCAGAGGCAGGCTTGGATGGTTAGACAAGAAACTACCCACTTTCTAAAAGGGGTATTTTCAAACACAGAATGTTAAAACCAACTTCACTAAAATATGCATTTTATCATTCTGAGTCCAGGCATACCAAATTCGAATTTCTACCATGTTAGGATTATAAGCTGTAATAATCAGAACTGCCCATTCTGGTCTATGGGGAACAGGTAGCCTTGCAATAGTGAAAAACGAAATAGGCTGTAATTCACTATCAGGACATGCCACACACACCAGGGCATGTCCTACCTTTCACATACAATGCACCCTGCTCACAGGGGTACCTTGGGCCTACCTTAGGGGTGACTAACATGTAGAAAAGGGAAGGTTTAGGGACTTGCAAGTGTGTGCACTTGCCAAGTCGACATGGCAGCCCCAGGCTGCACACAGGCTCTGCAATGGCAGGCCAGAGTTACACTTTACGGGCTGTTTGTGTGGGTGGCACAATCCAGTGCTGCAGCCCACCAACAGCATTTGATCTATAGGTCCTGGCACTCTCAGTGCACTTTACAAGGGACTGACACATAAATCAAATAGGCCAATCATGGAAACACCAATCCATAACACATTTTATACAGGAGCACTTGCACTTTCCCACTGGACAGCAGTGAGGAAAGTGCGCAGAATCATTACACCAGCAAAAACAGAGTCAAAACCAGGAGGTCAGAAAGCAAAAAGTCAGGGGAAACACGCCAAAAGATACCAAGTCTAACACATGTTCCCTCCAGCTGAAAGTAGGGAGAACTACCCAACCCCATTGGAGTTCTCTTCACTAAGGCGGAAGAACCTGGACAGACCATCTGCGTTGGCGGGTTCTGTACCATGACGGTGTTCCACCATAAAGTCCATTCCCTGTAGCGAGATGGACCACCTCAGCAGTTTTGGATTCTCATCCCTCATTTGCATCAACCATCTGAGGGGCCTGTGGTCTGTCTGAACCCGGAAGTGAGTCCCAAACAGGTATGGTCTCAGCTTCTTCAGTGCCCAGACCACAGCAAAAGTCAATACCAGGAGGTCAGAAAGGAAAAAGTCAGGGGAAACACGCCAAAAGATGCCAAGTCTAACACGTCATTTCCAGCTAAGGATATCTTTAAAATTTTTGCAATATTTCTTGTGAAAAATTTAAAAAGAAAGTTGTCGAAGCTTGCTTGTCTGGGAGTATAGCATAGAAGAGAGGACTATTATTTTAGTATTTATTGTATATATTTGAAAGAATAGGTGAGAAATAGATTTGAAAGTACCATCCACCATACAAATATTAGTATTGTCTAAAGTTACCAGGACATTTTGAGTACCAAATATTATTATTCTTTTGAGCGGGCTTTCATTATCTCATAAAACAAGTGTTTTATGTTTAAATGTATAGGTTAATTCTTCTCCGATCTTTTACATGCGATCATTCATTTTAAATGATAAATGGCTAGCATCTGTCCAGAAACTTGTGCAGGCATAATGTGCATACTTCAATTACAACTGAACCAGAGGGCTCATTTGAGGTGGATGCTAGAAAGGTCGGGCCTACTTACAAGTTTAGCAGTCCATCTGACCGCCAAACTTGTGGTGGAGGTGCGGTGGCAGTCGGGGCCCGCCGCACTGGCAGTCCGACCGGCGTAACACAACTACTGCGGTCAGACTGCCATAGGACTGCCGCAACTGCCCGAGATCTGCGATCCCTGGTGGTTGTGCCGCAGTCAGAGGCTCCAATATGCTTGATGGTGCTGCTGCAGCACCGCTAAGCATATCTGGAGTTTTCTCACCACCACAGTTTTCATGACCGTTAGGCCAGCTTGAAAACTGTGGCGGTGTGGAAACAGAGGCCTCAGGGCCATAGGATGCATGTAGGGGGGCACATGGTGTGTCCCCCTGTTTGCATGCACCCCTTTTCCTGCATGATATGGACTGCACAGTCCATGCCATGCAGGAACTGACTTTGATGTTCCCATTGTGGTGACTTTTTATTAGGCACCACTGTGGGAGGTGAGGTATGGCGGTGTGGGAGTGAGGTGGTGGCTTGGCGGCCCAGTCCCACAACGCCAAACTCATAATCAGGCCCATAATCTGTTTTCTGTAGCTTCCATTTCCATTTCAGAAGCAGATTGGTTTTGTGCAGTTGTTCTTTCGATATTATCTACCAGTGCAAACTCTCTGCCCATACAAAGAACAGAATAATAATTTATATATGAAAGCAGGATTTGTACAGAAATTAAATGAAATCAGGATTTGTACAGTGCGGGGCTTCTCCAAGGAGTGTCTTGGCGCTCTTCGCATCAAATCCAAATTATTGAACAAAAAGCCAAGTTTTAAGTTTCTTTTTGAACTTCCCATCAGAGTGCATTGATACAGGTCTAATGGGAGCTTATTCCAAGCAAGAGGGCCCAAATGAGAAAAAGAGCGGCCATCCACCTTAGACAAGCAAAACCTCTGAATCGTACCCAGATAATTGTTCGAGGAATACAGCGTCCTTCAGAGGCTGTACCATTGTATCCTACAGGCCAAATATATGCAGTGCTCTGAACATTAAGAGAACATTTTTGAAAGAATTTCATTTTGTTGACTGGGAACCAATGCAACTCCCTCAGATGAGGGCAAATATGGGCCCACCTGGGCAGATTCATTGTTAGGCGAGCTGTAGCATTTTCTTTACTAATTGCAGTTTTTGACCATGTACTGTGCATTAGCACAATCCAGCCTGGCCATAAGAAAAGCCAATACCACCATTTTCCTGGCTGAAATAGAAAGAAAAATGTTATGCAGAGCATAAAAGCTCGAAGCATGTTCCTACTACCATGTTTATTTGTTTATAAAAGACTAGCTGATTGTCGACATTTACCCAGAATTTTGACCACCTCTTCTTGCAAGTTGGGCATGACGGCTCACTCTGGCCAATGAATTTGCCAATTCAGATTGAAATTACACCCAAAACTCAGCACCTCTGTCTTATCTGCATTCCACTTAAGTTGAATCAAGTGCATCCACTGATAGACTGCAGTAAGACATGGTTAGATGGAATCAAGGAAGATAGTATCGACCTTCCTAAAAGAGAAGAAAAGCTGAGTGTCATCAGCATAGGAGATTATTTTGGCCCCAAAGGATTCCACCACAGCTGCTAATGGGGTCATATAGATGATAAACATTGTTGGGCTAAGGGCCAAGCCCTGAGGAACTCCTACTATGGCTGTCTTAGTGCCCGAAGAAAACAGGGGCCCCCAGACTTTCCTCTTTTGGACAAAAAGTAATGGGCTTTGGCTATGTTTTCCATCTTGTAAATTCTAAATATTTAAACAGTGCAAACAGTTAGAAATAGAAAGGAAAAAATTGGAATGTATGTTTGAATATAGCAATATTGTGCATTTTCCATGTTTCAGAACTGTTTTACTTGTAGTTGCAATATTCTGCTTAATAATATTATTCCTTAATTGTTTAGTTCAAATGTTCAAGTTGAATTTCTGAACTGAAAAAAGACATCAAATAATAGTTTACTCAGAAAGGAACACTTGTTTTTATTGTTTTATGGATTTTGTACCCATCCGTGTAACAAAAGGTTTTTCAGTCTTTTAATTGAATTTCCTTTAAATTAAAAAAACATACTTTCCTTAGGAAAAAAATAATTAGGTTGGGGGAAAATTTTAAAACTGAACAAAGATTATATTTATAAATTTCAAATAATATACTGTAAGAAATTGAGGTATTAGTTGAGGGCAGCGACTACCTATCTGAATTAATAACAACAATCCTTGTCAAATTGAACCCCTAGAGTCACTAAATTAACCTAAATACAGCCCCCTGGTAGCTATAGAACAAACAGGCTTAACCAAGAGGTAAAGTGTAAAGTATTTATGCAGTACCAAAACAGTAATAAAGCCAAAACATAACACAAGAAAAATCACAAACCAATTTAGAAGAATAGAGTAGAGTTTGATAGATAAAATGCCACCAAAAAACAAAATTCCAATAATTATAGCTGGAGTAAGGAATTTTTAAAGTTTAAATGTTAAAAATACTAAGCTCCAACCGGGGTCATCTGGATGCGCTTGACCAGTATATAGATGTAAGATAAGGCCGACTGATGGAGTGCAGATCAGGCACAGAAACCAGGTTCAACTGGTTATAAGTTTCACCTTCCGATTTAGTCTCGGAGATGGAAGTCAAAATCCTTAGAGGCAACACAGCAGGCTGTGACCACAGAGTACTTCTCATCATTGGATATCCACTGGACAAGGTCTTTGTGAAGCCATGGGCTTTTGGCAGGAAAGCCCTGAGCAAGAGAAATTAGAATTTTGCACCCAGAGAAGGTCTGTCACTGGCAGGATACTATACACGCCTTCTCCTCGTGAAGAGTTCTACCTTTTGACGTAGTCACTTTTTTTGAGCACGGATTCCTCCAGCGGGGCACGGCTGCAGACTGTACACAAAGAGGGCCCCACAATGCCTGATACCTTCTCTGTAAGGGTCTAGTTGAATTGGATTTGCTGCTGCAGAAAATCTTTAACTGGGAGCTGCCTGGATCTTTGGCTTCATTGGAACAGCTTGGCATATGGACCCGGTCGTCCTGAGGTCTTTAAAGCCCTATGTCTCAGGTTTCAGCTTTTTCTAAGAGGAGTACACTTTGACATTAGCGAAGGATGCAGGACCTAGGGAGCTATAGTTTGGAGTCAAGACTCACTTCAGCAGAGGCAAGCAGCAGTGTTGAGGGCAGGTCCATTTGGAACTGGTCAGCTTAGTAGTTGCAGACAAGGCCTCTAATAGCTTGTTGTGTCCTTGTATCTGAAACAGGAGGTCAACCTTATGAACCTTGAAGTCAACTTTTTTCTCCTCTGTACAAGAAGGAGAGCAGGTCCAGTCTTCTGGCTTCTTTTCTGGCCACTAACAGCAGGTCCAGTCCTCTTCTGCTCTTTCACAGGTCTAGAACGTTATCTGAGGAGGGATCTGAGGGTGCCACATTTATGCCTGGCACCTGTCATAAATAAAGATTATGTATTGGCTGTTTTAAGTTTTAAGAAACTATGTTTTGAAAAGGCTTACTAAGACTAATCTGTTGTTTTAGTTAAGATCATTTCCAGCAAGAAACAGATTCTCAAATACCAGCTCGGGGATTGCCTGTACAAGTTCAAGCACCATTTAGAACTTCTTTTTGGAAATGTTGTCTAGTCTTTGTTGTTGCAGTTGCAGTTATGTGTTATGTTAAAGGCTCTTGGGAATGGGAATACAACTTGGTGCACGCTGTTCTGCTTATATTTGGAGGAAACACATTTAGGGTGATTAATTTCAGCTGCTTGACTTGAAGAATTTGCAAAGGTTTCAAACAGTGTTTATTTTTTCTTTGGGTGTACAAGCTTTCATTTTACTTATCTAAAACTGAGTTCACAAAGGTCACCTTTGGATTTATGAATTTTCTTCTGCTTGACTTGAAGAGTTCACAAAGGTTAAGTTGGAAGCCTTCCAAAAGAGTTAATTAGGAGTTGGTAATGTGAAATAAAAAAAAACTATGAAAGCTTTGTTTTCTCTTTTTGGATGGAAACAATTCTGGAGCATATCATTTGCTTTGGAAAATATTGCAATACATGGTATTTATTTGTTTGAAGGTGATTGCAGCCTGGGACAATATAATTTCTTGTATATATATTTTGAATGCCTGTAAAGTCAATAAACTTTATTATATCTTGGACTTATAAATAAGACTTTCATGGAAAAGGGTAAAAGGTGTCAGGAGGGGAAAATTGGTACTGTTCAGTTGCAACACTGTTCTTTCTTTCCTTTGTTATTAACAGATGTATTTTGTGTTATACCAGAGAGTTTACCAGAGAGAGTATATATATATATAAGGTGATCAAGGTCACGTGAAGTGACCGAAACGCGTAATGGCGAAGTTGGAGTGAGCTAATAAAGGATATTTAGCACTATTTCGGAGTCCGTTCCCTTCTGTCCGTGCGAGGAGGATTTTGGTTGGGAGACACATTGAAATATGTATATGGCGACTAATGAAGTAAACTAAAGAAATTTGAGCACTTACCTTGGGTCCGTGTCCGTCTGTTGGGGAAATTTATTGTCCTGATACGGAGGAAAAGTGATATATATATATATATATATATATATATATATATATATCACACACGCGAAAACAAAGTATTGTCCGCGCTCTCAGGGGGTGAAAAAGGTTACGCGTTTCGACAGACTAGCTGTCTTGGTCACACATAGGGTAAACAGAGAAGTTCCAATACATAGTCTCAGATCAGAAATAAAGAAAGGACATAAAGTTCATTGAATGGTAAAACGTAGAGGTACTATGGCGGCCATTTTAACACAATCAATCATATCATGAAAACCTATTGTTATGCAATACAGTGGGTACACTGTACACACTAGAAAACATGTATAATCAAAATATTCTACAATAAATTATGTCAAACAATTATTTAGGGTAAATTACATGAATTTCGAATGGACTTCAAAACACTGATATCCTGTGTCTGGATCAACCGATTAACTACACGAAGTGTAAAAAATGGCGCTTCGGTTCAACTTTATGCGGAGTTATGTATAGTTCCAGTAGTATCCTTAGTGTGCATGCAATCATGATGTTGTACACCTCGATACTGTAAAATGATAGGGACACAGACCATGAGGCTGGAAAATTTACACGAGACATAGTGCCGTAAACTCAAGAAACATAGTGCCATAACCGCATAGACTCATAAAGGGAAATCCATCAGAATGTAATATTAACATTACTTCATCCTATCAAAAACGAAAGTAATTAGGCATACTGTATGGAATTACGGACAATATTGTGGCAAAACAGACTATCCTATTGCTAATGTCAACACTAGTACATTGCGCCATAGTGGCATGGTAGCCCAAATTTGCCGTCTGTGATGTCCCTTAGACAAGAAATGAAATAGTAAACTGCCGGAATGGGAGCATATCCGCAAAACTTGTTAAGCATATTATCAATTGCAATAATGTATACTCCAATAATCAGGGAGTATGGCCAAGCCTCTGCATGAGACACACAAGTTATGTACAGAAGGAACATCCAACATATACCCAAAGTGGAAGCAAGTGATAAGTGAAGAAAGGCTTATTTGAATAGTAGGTGCCCGTGTACTGGGAAGAAAAGGGTAGGGAACCCGTGTAAGAAGTGTCCGTCCCATGGCGGAGGGTCCCTTCCTTTCCTCCTGTGAAAATACAAGAAAAGAGAGAAAGAAGAAAATTAGAATTAAAACTAAATATACCATATATACAATATGCTGACATTTGCTCTACATATAACTTAGTAGGGTGTACATAAACACTCCACATCTAAATCCAATACTGGTATATCATATAGGAAGGGAAAGACCTTTAGACTCCAAACCATCAGCCTTCATTAAGGTGTGTATTCAATTCCTCGTCCAAATTATGCCCCCCGGGTATTTGGTTTCGAGTTCTAGAATCCATTTGGATTCGCTTTTTCGAAGCATATGGACTTTATTGCCACCTCTGGGGCCAGTATGTACCTGTTCGATGATAAAATAACTCAACAGCGAGCTGTTGGAGAGATGGTAGTCCTGGAAGTGTCTTGCAACCGGGTATTGTGTGTTCTTGTTGTTAATAGCACGCATGTGCTCTAATACTAAGCCTGGGCGTAGTTCGCGAAGTAGCGCTACGCGAAGCTACGCAAAGTGCAGTTCGCACTACGCGAGCTACACGTAGCACTATGCGAACTGCGTAGTGCACTGTTCGCAATGATTGCACAGTGCCGGATGCTTGTCCGCACTGTGCAATCATTGAAAACGGCATCTTGCACAGTGCGAGCCGTCTTTTACTGCCGCTCGAGTAGATTTTTACTCGAGCGGCAGCTTTCTAACGCGGACTGGTAGTTTCTCATCGCGAGCGGTCGCGAGCATACGCGACCACTCGCAATGAGAAACCTGACCTTCGCGCGTTGAGAATCTCGCCGGGAGGTTTATTTTCCACGCTCGCGATCGGCAACTTGATGTTGCTGATCGCGAACGAGGAAAAAGTCTCGCCGGGATGTCATTTTGCTTGCTCGCGGTCGCCAACTTGATGTTGAGGACCGCGAGCAAGCAAAAAATGACCGCTGCACTACGCTGCGCTACGCTACGCGTGTTTGCACTGTGCTACGTGCAATTCGCGTTGTGCGAAGTAGCGCAAACTTCGCAAACTACGCGAGCGTAGCGTAGTACTTCGCCCAGGGTTATCTAATACTCTCTTTTTAGCCATCAGAGTGGTACTGCTGATGTAACGTAGTCCACAAGGGCAGTCTAGGGCATACGTGATGAATGTCGTGCTGCAAGTGAGAAATTAAATGATTTGTTTCTTTTTTGCTCTCCCTGGTATCGTAAATTCTTGACCATACGGCTATTGCGGCACGCCTTACTACTGTTCCTAAACCTCGTAGTCATATGGAGCACAGAGAACTGCTGAGGGCTAGGAGAAACTGTAGCACAGAAGAAGCTTTTAACATTGAAAAGGCTATTATGACTACGAGGTTTAGGAACAGGGGCTACCCTGCATGGGTATTAAAACGAGCCTTAGACAAAGTCAGCAAGATTAATAGATCAGAAACCTTGAAAGAACAGAACCAAGATAAAAACACCACCTTTATCTCTAAACCAGTCTCAACATTGGAAGCAAGATGGCCGCCAAGTAGGTGCTCTCCCTTAGATCTCCCGGTTGGGGATTACGCTATCGGCAAATATCCCTGCTTTAACCAGCCATCCGACAACATCCTTCAACGTTATATCACTCTAAAACCTGTAACTCATCGTAACTGAACTTGGAAAGAT